>JAZDUA010000007.1:8675000-9875000 GCA_038098605.1 Gryllus longicercus
ATCAGTTCATGCATTCATATGAAAGTACTATTTATAGATATTTTCAGCCAGATATTTTCTGTGGTGAACTTTTGTCCGCTTCTTTTTCGACCACTGCTTTTCGTTTTGTCCATTACGTTCCGTTCATTTAACTTCGTCAACTTCCCTTTGCCAATAACCGGATAGTCCCCAGATACGACGTCTATTAAACCATGTTGGTGACGGTTTCGTAAATTCGGAACATCTCTCTAGTATTTATGTTGGAAATTTATTTTCTATATCAAGAATATCATGTCAGCGTTACGAGTATCGTAAATTTTTAGTGTCTTAATATATTTCCTTGTGGACATTTGAATTCCTACGATTTCTTGTGAAAAAAAAGAGACATGAATAAATGGCGTATCCTTGTGATCCTTACAATGTTCGGCATAATGCTTTTCTCATGTTTTTTCCTCTTGTAAACAGTTGTGTTTGTTAGATTCCCTAACAAGACTTCATACTTCAAAACATTAGTTATGTTTTGCTACTTTAAAAAACAAACAGATAAAATTAAAAATGTGAAAATAAGTATGAGGTGCAAAGTATGCCACCTCCAGAAATGAATTTAGAAATAAAAAGCTTTCAAAATTTTTGAAACACAGACCAAGTTATTGTCTCCAAAATTGACATCAACTGCTTACCAGAAGAGCAGGCGTTTATTTTTATTTTTATCCTCTCGGCTTATTACGTAAGGCTAGAAGATATTATATATTCCGAATGTCACTGACCTCTACAAAATGAATTCTGATCGTAACTTTGAAAACATATCAATCATCAAAACAAACCAATATTCATTGGAAGAGAAATAGAGACACCATCATAGTGGCCTGTCTACATTTAGTGTGGAATATATTTGAGGTTTGCCTAGAAAGAATGCTAATTATTCTCGCAAAAAAATGAGTTAAATTTTTTCGCATCTTCCAAATTTTGGGGAAATGTATCGTGAAGACTGTTTTGGAAGTATCCTGATGAAGAAATGGATATACACTTCGTATTTGCTTAGTGTTTATTTTACCCTAGATCGACAATAAGATTCAAGTCATATTTCTGCATGCATCTGGCCATCGCAATTTTCGATTTACGGGAAAGTCATAACTCGAGAATGTAATGAGGACTAAATGTTGCATTCATCCACATGCTCAGGTTCTGGAAAAACATTCAGGGTCTCCAAACTCAACCATTTGATGATTGTTTTATAACGTATTAAATTTAAAATGTTATTTTTTTAAATTTAACAACGTACGTTTATGAGTGCAGAAAGCATTTGTTCCGAAATGGTAAGAACGAAAACCAGTGTCACTTGCTATGCTGCAGTGTTGGAACGACTTGTACTGGACTGCGACAGTTTACTTCAGGAAAATATCGTTAGGCACCAGGGAGACTATAGCAAATTTTGCACGTTCATTTAAATTTATTCGGATATTCATTTATATGAAAGACGTGTGGATTCCTCTCCACACAGGAGTGTGTGGATTTGATTTAGATGGATAATAGCTAACACTTGAAGCTTGAGCGTTTCTGCTGCTATTAAATGTTCACTATTATGTCATAATTAGTCATCTGCATGAAGACGCGTCGCAAAAAAAAAAAAAAAAAAAAAAAAAGAGCACACTGGTTGCTTTTCCGAACTTCCAAGCCTCGATTACTGGCCGTTAACATAAAGCAGTCAATTCACATTTCGTTTTTTATTTTTTTACTCCGAGGTGTTAAAGAAAAGTATTCTAAAAAATGGTAATTTTCCAGGACAAGGTCTTAAGGGGGTCCAGTCTTAAGGGGGAAGAAAGGATGGTCCGCGGTTCGTTGACTGTTTTTAAGGTATAGTTTCAGCATTCTCCTGCAGTTGGTCGGAGAAAACTACTATTGCTCCATCTAAAAGCTGGTATTAAAAGTTTGCACTCGGCACTCGAATCTATAGGACCGCCCAGACTACGAAGCTTCAGTAGCTGGCACGCAACTTCAACCGACATCATGAACGGTCACGAATATTATATTTCTCAATAAACTGTTAACTTCATTTGTAGCCAGTCGATTTACAGGGGGAGTGGAAACGCCATAACTGCAATTTCCATAGCGTTGTATCCAAGTCTGGCGTTGTGAAGGTCTTTCTTTCTTATCGAGGTCGTGTTAGATGCGTCACTGTATATTTTGCCACCAACGAAGAGTAGGAAGCGGTGTCTTCCATCAGCGATTCTCGGAGCCCGTTCTGTTTCCGAGGCTGGGAGCTGGTCAGATCAGCTATCAGAGATGCAAGCATCATATCCTCCAGCAAAGTGTTTATCAACGTGCGATACCCAAGCATGGAAGACTACAAGTCTGCCAGAAACATAAATAACATGGAAACTTCGCATAGGGCATAGATGTAGTAGTAATATGCCTTTATATTCTTGGAACATTTCTTAAATCTCGTCCTGTTTTATTTTAAGCAAACATTTCTAAATACAAAATGATTCAACTGCAAAAGATAAGTGGGTACTGAAAATACCATAAATTTAATAATATTAGATTTAATGTTTTCAAATGAAGGGCAGATCTTCGTTTTAAATATACTCTACATTACAAAGTTACTTTAATTTTGAAATATATAAAGTAAAATTTATAGGCATATATAAGTGGCATTTCCTGCTATGTGAACACAGTGTGCGATCTGAACGTTATCTCGTCTAGATCATACTATACAGTTTTTACGTATTCCATATTGTGAAGTGCATACGTAACATATATACTTCGAGAATTGCTAATTTTGCATTGATTGCTTTGACAATCATTTACAAAAACATCACAAAAATACATTGAAACATGAATAAATGCAAATGCTAATTATCTGTTTTCTGCTGGCATAGGCACTAAACTGGCTTGCGGACTAAACTTTCTACATGAGAACTAAAAATAATTTTTAGAACCCTTTCTATGTAAGAATGTTATTTTTCACTTACTGTATCCTGCCATATGTAACACAATCACTTCCACAAACCATGTACTCGCAATGTCGCATCTTTTCACGCGAAAATTATTCTCACTATTCAAATTAATCTTTCGTTTCGTAACTATGATTTTTATTTGTGGGAGATCACGTTGCACTCATCACTTTCGCAACACACAACACACGTGAAAAATGTCCCAGCGTCGCATCACCGTCGATCGAAACCACTCACCTTGCACACAACGTATGATATGATTTCAATGGCCTCGGTCCCAGTTTTCTAAAAGACTAACCCAAGAAAAAAAACAACAGAATTTCACAGATGGTTGATATTGTACACGCAGGAATATAGCAACGTTGATTATTTCAAACACGAAGATCAACTGTTAATTTGAGGTTGAATGAAAACTTGAATGCATACTAAATAATCTCTTAATAAAGAGATAGATTGTAATGCTGTAGCGGAGAGTGCAAATTTTTCACCGGAAAACTTTTATTGCAGTGTTTCACGCAAAATTACGCGAAAATAATTCGTTTAAAAAATGTTTATGACCTTATTTATGAACGTATTAAGATGAGCTTATTAAGAAATATCTTTGAAGAAAATATTTCATTAAGAACTATGTATCTATCTTTATATTGAAGTTGTAGGAAGAAGCCGAACAAATTTTGATCTTTTGCGTTTTGAAAATTCAGAGAGTTCAAGGAAAGCTAGACCTTCGTCATTTTTAAAATGTCGTTTGCTCTGACCTAGAAAAAACAAACTTGTTTCATTCACCATCAATGAATTTTGGGGAAATTGTTAGATAATTTTGAAAATATTAAGGTTTCATGTAAAGGTACCCTAAAAATCAAGGTATCACTTTCAAATTCACAGGAACTTGAGATCAGCTAGATATCAACTTTTGAGAAAATCGTGTGCATGGTTTAGGACTTTAGGCGCTAGCGTTGACCACGTTGACTAAGAACGGATGGACTTTCGCAGTCTACCAATATTTCGGTACCAAGAACCCACAAAATGTGGATTGTCACTACTCGATATGAAGGTGGAAGTAATTTATGACATATAGGGACATGGTTTATGACTTGAAAACTCTTTACGAAGCAGTGCGTTGAAATATGACCCTGTAATTACTTTGGTAGCAGAAACGTAAGCGATATTCGTCAAAAAATAACAAAAACTGTATGTGACATACGTGTAGAAGTACACATTTACGCATGTTTCTTGAACTCCAGAATTCCTTTTCAACCCTTTCACTATACACAGTAGAATGACGAATATGAGTACCAACAAAATGTTGTTAAACACTTTTGAAAACTATACATTTTGACTTCAGAATTATAGAAAAGTAATTTACATTGTAATATCTTTGTGGTTTCAGCCGAGATCTTGTGGCAATTCATAATTCAGTTGTATGCAGAGAGATAATAAGACCACAATAAATAACGTTCAAAAATTGTATTTAACACATGTTACACCACACACCAAACTAGTTTCGAGGGATTTTCCCCATCATCAATGGTACAACACAGGCAACATTATTATCTAAAACACGAACAAATGTTAAATCAATACAATATATTTCATATATATATATATATATATATATATATATATATATATATATTTATATTTATATATATATATATAATTAATTTCAGTGAAGATAATACTTGTGTTTTACATTGGTAAACGAACTACAGATTTTGATTTTAGTATTGCTAACAAAATAGCAACCTACGCTCCGGTTCTACTACTACTACCACCACCACAACTAGAAGGGGAGCTCAACAAAACGTGCGCCTAGTGACGCGATATGGATCATTCCTCCAAACACCGAGGTACTTGTTTAAGGCATATTTAGCCTTTGAAAATTATACACAACAGATGTTAACTAATTCATAAAAAAACATCGATAAAATAAATATATTTTTCTTTTTTGATTGTGAGTATATTCTGTACTGGTGTAGGAGGTTAGGCGGCACAAAATATTTTATTTGGCTCTTAAATTTTTGTATCGATTTTAATCGTTTAATATCATCTGGGAATTTGATAGTCTTGACGAAAGAAATCTCGCATATTGGAAAATGAGAGTTCAAGGAAACTTGAGCATATTGTAAAGTTACTTTAACTACAACGCAAAGCACTTACGCTGCGTTTACACCATGGGTTCTCAGTTTTTAAATCACTGAGTTCTATTTAAAATTTAAAGGGGTGTTGGCCTAACAACGACGTAAAATACCAGGAACTCTTGCTTTTTTTAATTTTTAAATAATTACCAAATATGGGGCGCAGATCTCTAATCGTTTGATATAAGCAACTTAGAGGCCATACAAAATGTTTTGCAAGTGGAATCTGCATTGTTAAACTGCAGTGAGTATCGAATTTCAATTAGCACAGTTAGTAGAATTTGATACAAATGCAGAGCAATTTCAGGGTAAATTCCAAGCTACACAATCATGGGTACTCGCGTTCATTACGACTATACTCGTATTTCAATATTTGCTTTAATCATAGGTTACCTGTTTAAATATATAGGTCCCTCTTCCGCATCATCTCATCTACCACTTGGATTGCCTTTGCCTGCCACCGTCTGGGCAGCGCTTGTTTAACGCAGCGCAACTGCGCGGGGGCAAAGGGCGTGGAGTAGCAGGCCGCCCTGTCGGGAGAGCGCCTTCTTTTCGTCTCGGCCGCATCCGGGGCTGAGGCTTTTTGTGGGCGTGGTGGGCGGCGCACATGGTGGTTGCGTCAGCGGAGCTCCAGCTGGCGGCGGTGCCCGTGGGCGCGCCCCACGCCACGCCACGCCACGGCTCCTCTGCGATCGCGGCGACCGCGGCCAACAGACCCTCCATAAGAGGAAAACCTCCGTAAGAGGAAAACCTGAACGGTCGCCGCCGTTCAACACCCTCTCACCCCTTAGCCCCCCCGGCAGCGTTCAGGAGTTGTGGGGAGACGATAATAGTGAATGGCATTACAGAGAATATAAAATGCGATAATTCAGCTGAGTTAGCTCTGAAGAACACAGGTTGACAGCGCAGAAACTCAGACTGGCAGGTCCTAGGGTTCGAGTACCGACGGTGGCAGGATTTTCGACACTAGCTAAATAGCCGTGTCGAGTTCATGCACAGTCCAGAAGATAATTCTAGTGGTCGGGTGATATCATCGGTAGTTTTCCGCAGAATCTACGATCAGTATCAGTCGAATGCCAGGCAATACACTGTCTACGGACTACACGCGATTTTTCCTTCCTCATTCTTGGCTGCACCTTTCACCTTTAGTGCACACACTTATACGCACCACACTTGTCGGGAAACTAGTCGGGCGTTAAGAGCTTGTCCGGACTGGGGCGGTGCCCCGCGAGTGGAACTACGTGGAGAACTCCTCAAGACGACGTGTAAGTCGTCGCCGAATCTCTTTCCAGTGGGGGAGGAACAACGCTACCTCCCGGGATAACATGCAGAACACGCATGCGACTAATGATGAAATCAATTGACGCGCCCGGAAACAATCAGTTGATCAATCAAAAGTTCAATCTGAAAGGTCGCCGACATTCATATCCTTTTACTCGCCTGGCACCATTCAGAAGTCGAGGAGAAATTATGACAGTTGGACGCAAGATTAAGATTTTCGAAAGCATTAACATTGGTTTCGGTTAAATTGGTGGTTACCACATACACAAAACCGTGCAGTACAAATTCCATGTATTAACTAGCAATAAAACGACTCAGCGCTTCGGTTCGCGTCCTGCCTTGGGCATGGTTGTTTGTCCCTTGTCTTACGAGTATGTATTGTAGCAGAGGGCCTCGCATTCTTCTGATCCTAGATCAGATGAGCCCGCCGATGTGTTGGTGTCTAGTGTATGGTTGAATATGCGTCCGATCGGGACGTAAAGGGTAACCGGCCGCCGGCTGGATAAAAACCCTAGAAAAAAATAAAACTAGCAATAAATAATATAGCAGAATCGACTGCATAACGGGCAGCTCTAGTCTCTTCCAGGACAGGAACTGTCATGAACGTTTGTGCTGGTAATCTCCTTCGGGATGGAATTGTGCATTGCCCGATAACGGACTAGTGACGACCTGCATTTCGTCCAGACAGAAGTGACGCCCGAATGGGCCGGGGGAAAGGGAGGTACCGTCAGAGAGACGCTGAAGTGAGACACGAGACACGGGAAAAAAGGTCGGGCATCGCAATGGATCAGTAGACGTCTTCGTAACATTCGGGTCATATTCGGCATTCGCCGAGCAGCGAGCAACTGCTCGCTCAATACCGAAAAGCTGATGTGTTCGGCAACTGTTCGCTTTCTTTGATGTGTCCAAAAGACCGACATGCGGTGGATTCAAGGCGAGCATTGAATGTTCCTCACTCGGCCAACATCAAGCAACTCATGCACACTACGTGGGATTCAGTGAGCGGTTGTTTGCTACTCGCCGAATAACAAATGTGTGGAGCCGCCTTAAGGGTTAAACACGAGACGCGCAAGCTCGGTCCCTGTCCAGGTTCTGGGCACATGAGGGTTCTATCGGCGACGATTCACTAGAGCAAGCCTTCACCCATCTCTGTAGGGTCCAGGCCTTGTCAGGCCCCTCAATATGATGTAGGAGGGATCGCCCCTTTTCCGGAAACTGGACAATAATGTTTAAATAAAACGTAACATTGTAAATAAAACATTTGCAAAACAGTGCGAGCTTTGGTGTAAATCAGGTAAATTAGGATGATATACAGAATATCCGGAAGTTACTGTGACACAAATAACTCTTATGTTAAGTTTCGTGAAGAAAGACAGATCCATTTTTCCGAAAAGAAAAATATTCTTTGAGAAAATAGGGCTGAAGACACTTCCAGGCGCGCAACTCAATCCGATGCCGCGCCACCTCAAACGCTGCGGTGCCTGCAACGTTTCTTCGTTTCTCCGCGTAATCGGTGAACTGTCGATTAATATTGTCAGTGTAGAAAACCTGCCTCACACTAGACAAGCGTGCTATGCACTTAAACACATGGTGTCAAGGATGTTTCGTGTTTTATTCACATGCCAATATAACTACGATCAATGCAGTTGTGTTCAAAATGATAACCAGCAGGTCCATTGCACTCCTTGTGATTCATTGTAGGCTGCGCTGAGTTGCGGGCTATTTGCCACATTTAATCTTTGAGGTTTTCTTAAGGAGTACGCACGCAGTCAGCCAAGAACCTGTGTGTTTTGTTCCTGCCACAGAGAAATCGTGGTTGTGACCAAAAATTGGAAGAAGACGCGAGTGCTCACCGATTTCGAGTTTAGATTTAGATTTAGATTTATTTAGTCAAAAAAACAGTAAACAGTGTGACGTAGGTTCAAGTGCTGTATATTCTAAAATGGATAAATGTTTAGTTATAAATCAACAAATTCAATTGATAGTGGAAAAAGGTCCCAGAATGTGAAAATGATACCAATAACCTTGCTTTTGAAACTGAAAACCAAACCCTAAGAAATAAGATTGGATCGGGACTATGGGCCCCCGTATATTTTCTTCAAGCTGCCGCTTCTGTGACAAGGTGACCTATGCCCACGCTACATACCCGAGGGGAAATTGTCTAGAAAAAAAACGGGCTGCTTCTGGTTTTGTTGAAGTTGCAAGTTCGTGGTTGCCAATGCCTTGTTTGTAAATAATGCGTACTCAATTGTTTTCGTCCTTTTATATGACATTCGCACAGTGGTATGCACATGGTCGGCCGAAACTGACAATAGCAACCTACAACGAATTAGCGTTAGTTATGAACACAGTTTGCAGAAGTCATTCAAATTATTAATTCAGTCTGTAAAGACTCTTAAAGCTCATTTGCTGATTTTCCAAAAGTTCTTGTTTGACTGTTCCTAACGATGACGAATAATTCATACATGAAAACAGGCCATGTGCCTCCCATCACCAACCTAGTCGTTCCCCAACTTTCTTTCAATTCGAAAATAGCAGTCACGATCCCTCAAGGTATCATTTGTTTTTACTCTCGAAAAAAAATTTCTGTGCTTTGGTTGCAATTTCCAGGAACGCTTGTCTCCTGGACGTCTTCAGAGAATTAGATGCAGCATAATGTGAAATTGTATGCACCTTCGGGCATAAAATACCAAAAGGTTACATTTAAATGTGTAATTTATTTTGCATAATCATGAAAATTTTCCTAATAAAAGGAGATGCTACTACGACAACGTACGAAAAATGGTAGAAAATCGTGTGGAAATGATTCGTACTCGCTGAGTATAATAGTGGTAAAGACTCTCCATTCTATAGATAGAAACTAATCAATTTTTTCTTTACATTGTGCTGTGATATTTTCGAGACTCGCGTACTGATTGACAGGATTGTCAGAAGACATTTGTACTGATATCGTTCGAAAACACATGGGGTACTCTTATTTTTTTCGAGAGAATTATTGTTCTGATTGTTCGTCAGAAAACAATAATCATCCTTGTAAAAGATAATTGTCAAACACTTCGGTTCCTGTTAAATACGACCACACACGAAGAGCTTGTTTCTTTACAGCATTGAAGGCTTTCACGGCCGGAGTCAATATTCTTCATTTCTTCCGAGCTGATGGGCATCCTCAGTGGCGAGGTCTCGGGCGAAGTGTCCGGGACACTTCGCCTGAGATCTCGCCACTGACGATGCCCACCGCAGTCGTGGGCGAAACGTTTGGCAGTTCAAAGCCAATTGGACCATGGCCCATCAGCCCGGAAAACATGAAGAATATAGCTTGTTTCTTCGTTGTTGTTTTTTATGGGCTAACTGTAAGTGATCTCGAGTTGCTTGATGTGCTTCAATCTTTTGTTAGTGTTACAGAGAGCTCTTGCTTAATACGTCAATCTATAAACGTAGCCGAATTTGTGAAAATGTTGCACAATATATTATTCGAAACATAATCTCATTCACATTTCAATCGTAAAATATTTTAAGACATTATTATGTCTTTCAAAATTATTTAAAGACATTACTTCGATTGATGGATCCGAATGACGTATGCTTTCTGATTCCATGCAGTTTGCAAGGACGCTATCAATGAGCATGAGATCAATTTCTGTCCTGACCTGCGAGTTCCCATTGAGTCGCGCAGTTGACTCAACGATGACATCGCAATCTTTGATTACAGAAGCCTCCCCTAGAGAGTAATACGCAGGACAATTCATTTTTTGTCCTCAGAACACTACATATAGATCATCCTCGCACGGTATTAATTAACAGCTTCTGGTAAGAGGACACTTCTTGAAGTGAGAAGAAGAGGTTGAATGAAGAGTAACTTGAAAGGAAAATTATTTTTTTGTCCTCCCCGGAATGTGAAGAGCTGAGCCGCCGCTGGTACTCACGCGTGTAGACGGCGTCGGGCACGTAGTAGTCGGGCTCGCCGCTGATGAGGATGCGGTAGCCCCTGTCGCCCGGGGAGCGCAGGGCGCGGGTGATGTCGGGCGAGGGCTCCCGAGGGCAGCGCAGCGCGCCCGCCCCGCCCACGCCCAGCGCCAGTGCTACGCCCAGCGCCCACGCCCACCGCAGCAGCGCCCGCCCTCCGCCGGCCGCCATCCTGCTCAAACACATTCGACAATCAATGAATGAAAACATGGATTAATAAATTATAAAATGGATAATGAATGGGTGGAGACTGATGGATGGATATGGAGACGGATGGACATCAATGGATGAACTTGGATGGATGGACATGGCTGGATGGACATGGCTGGATGGACATGGCTGGATGGACATGGCTGGATGGACATGGCTGGATGGACATGGCTGGATGGACATGGCTGGATGGACATGGCTGGATGGACATGGCTGGATGGACATGGCTGGATGGACATGGCTGGATGGACATGGCTGGATGGACATGGCTGGATGGACATGGCTGGATGGACACGGCTGGATGGACACGGCTGGATGGACATGGCTGGATGGACATAGCGATGGATGGATGGATGAATAAAATAATAAATGAAATAAGATTAAATCAACAGAATGAAATAGTAAAAGTAAAGGAAATGAATGAATGAAATATAAAATTAAAAAAGGTAAAAGAAATGCGAAGTAACTATTACTGTATTGAACTGAGGTATATTTTCCTGCATTTGGACTCGGACAGTATTTTTAACGATGTTAACCGAGAACGTGTGAGCGTATCTCGGTTTGTGACGAATTGTAAGTTTCGATCTAAAGAACATGCGTTTTTGGTTTGAACACGTCAAGTTGAGATAATGAATAATTTATTTCAATATCTTATATAAAATTGTTATGTATTTTCATAACAATGAGAATCATTATTTTTTTCATCTACATAAACTTATCACCATCTTCTCTACATTTATTGATCAAATTTATGAGGGGCGTTTTACTGACAAACTTTCCATTGATTTTTTAGAAGTATTTGTCAATTAAGACAATTTATCAACGTGGATGTACACAACGGTGGTATAATACAATGTTCTAATCTGGAGAAGGAAAATTTAATTTTCTCGATACAAACGACAACAAAAGGAAGTTTTAAATTATATGAATTGGATTAGGAAAATTGACGACTCTGACTCATTGGCAGCTCCGTCCGGAACCCCCCGAAACTCATAGTTTGTCAGATTCTTTTGCACAGTTCACAAAGGAAGTATTCGGAATTTATTTGGTAACCTAATAAAATTTACTAATTTATTTCAAGTTAATAAATTATTTAGTACGAAGAGTTTCGAGTGTTACGCCTTGAATTGAACATTGACGCCAGAATGCTCATTAGCAATAATTTCCTGATCCATTTACGCACTCTAAATTTCCAATTTGATGCGACATTCGAAGAGGTACGGCTTGTAATGGTGCTCGGCGGGATAGCGTACCTCGACGCTAAGTGTTCGTGCAGTTCGTCCTGTTTGTCGTGTTCAGCAATTACAAGTTCTTAAGGATATTTATTTTAGAAGTAACCGCCCATTTACTATTAAAATCGGCAAGAAAAATTTGATTGATACGTAGTTACGAACCCATTGGTGAAGAGACTATGTGGGTGAAGGGAATCTCCTCGTAAAATAAGACGTAGCGAATATGCAAATTATGAGCACAAATTTCAGAAAGAAAAACCCCGCAGATGCTCGATCGTCTGTTATCATCATGGAAGCGTTCAAGATAGTTTTTAAGAAAGAGAATACAAAAAATTCGATTACTACCCTCTTAAATGCATAAACGCACAATAAACATAAATATTCGTGATAAAAATGTAAATCAGTTCAGTTCATGTTTTACTTTCTAGCAGTTAATAAAGCAGATATCGAATATGAGAAGCCTTCCATAAACGCTTTTCGAAGAGTTCCATAGGAGGCCCTTAAGAATATCAGAGAATACATTTAACTTCTCTTGTGCTTGTCATTTATTTCTTCGTTTATTAGGAATGTCAAAATCTCTCTATGTTGAGCTACGATTTTTTTCAACGTAATACAACAATTTTTCAGCGTTGCTAATACACGAACTTTGAGGCGGAAGAGTTGAAAGGGTGCGTTGGCAGAATGAAGTTCAGTATTAAGAAGCTCTTCCTTTTCAGCGCCCGTCCGTAAAAACGTTAGGATGCAAGAATCATCGTAAGAGCAGGAAACGTCCACCCATGCCCGACTCTCGGACTGCCGTCCAGACTTCATTTCAGAAGCAATTACCATTAAAATTTAATTCGTTAAAAGATATTATACTCTATTCCAATGATAAAAGAAGGCACTTAACTCATACTATTTACGCCATTTGCGCTGCTCAACATTAAACCTGCGGTAATAATGAAGTAACTCTTTCTTTATTTCATTATTAATAAAAAAGAACCTTTATTTCATTATTGACTTAATTTTAATTAGAAGAGGATGTTTATTTATTACTTTCTCGCTACTGTTACCGAGAAATTGAAATAATGGTGCGCGAAGAAAACTGTGAATTTTCGGCAGAAATAACTTTTATTATAGGGACCTGGCAACCAAAAAGTGGGTATATCCTAAATGTGGGTAAATGCTAAATTTAGAAGAAAAAAAATTAAACAAGTGGTAAAGCCAGATTCCATGATTTGTGAGTCCTTAATTCTGAAAAATCGATTGACGGCAAAACGTCCGTCCGTCTGTGAACAACGCTAGCGGCTAAACCGTTCAGCCCATTTTCTTGAAAATTGATATTCCCCAATTGATCTGGTTGATGACGTGACCCTTTCAATTTGAAACCGATATTTTAGTTTTGGATGACATGAAGCCTCAGGGACATTTTACAAATAAAAAAAAAAGTCTCATCGCTTTTGATTAAATTTTGTTGTTGGATCTGTTCTTGTTTGTGTGCTGGTGGACCTATACGTCGGCTTGCGGCGTTTCCCCAACCAGGTATCTCCCTCCAGCGGAGCACCACTCCAATCGGGACAAGCTGTAAGCTTCCGACTGATCTTCCGACACGTGTCGTTGTGTTGTGCGTGTAAATGTATATAAGTAAGGGGAGAGGTTATGAAGGGGAATAGGAAGGAAAGATCGCGCCCACAATCCCTGGTCCGTTTGTTATGAAACTGCTCCGTCATTCGCCTGGTGCTGATGGGAGAAACCACGGAAAATACCGATCAGATCAGTCGGCCGCTACAATTCTCCTTCAGACAGCGGCTGAATTCGAGTGATGCGAGGCTCACCCGCGGCGCTGCACTGGAGCGTTCAGTGCCGCGGCCCCGACGCGACGCGTCGCGTCGCGTGGCTTGGCGTCGCCGGGTCACGGCCGCCGCGCCGCCCAGATACGGGTATCTTGTCTTTCGCGGCGCTTCCGCGGCCCAGACGCGTCGCCGCGCCGACGCAGCTGCGTCTGCGGTGCGCCCCCCCCCCCCTCCACGCTTCCTTCCTGTCCGGACTCGTCGGCGAACATATGAGTACTGATTGCTGCACTGCACACATCACAGACAAACGTCAAGAGTTAGGAGGGTACATCTTCAGGGGTCCTGAGCGTGACTCGAATATGGGGTCCCCAAAAACCAAAATACGAAAAAAGTGCCAGGCGGCCGGAGTTACGTTATCTATATGGTGCCAATAATTTGATTAGAAACGTAAGCGATTAAGTTCCGGCAAGAATTTTGAAGCTTGCCTTACAAATCCTTACTTCTAATCTATTAACAAATCGAAGATTTATCGAATTCAGTAATCTATTCATATAGTCCAACGCTTATTAGTATAATGGCAAATATTTCATTGTGCATTTTCGCAATCATTTTAATTTTATATATTCCACATTTTGATTTGTTTAAATAGTTAAAATATTGCAATCAAGTGCAATTTTTAAGAATTTTAAAATGTATTATTTAATATGAATTATATATTACCTATGAATAATTAAAACAAAGTCAACATTATTTTAACATTTTAACAATTTACGATTAAACCATTAAAACAAATTCAAATAACATATGGTGATACTTTTGAGTAAATTCAAAGCATGAGATAACTGGAAAAATCACTCGTTCTCGTAGAAAGTGAAGGAAATTGATGCCGGAAAACAAATTTAGTCGCAATGAATGGATTCAATTGTTCAAATTGGTAATTTGTGTATGATCAAAGAGTGTATTTTAGGTTTTCTACTAAATTTACAAAATTGATAAGTTACCATTAATACCGTTAATTTATTATTTCTCTTCTTGAAGTAGTTTAGAAAAGTGGATTAAATTATATACTTTTGAAAAATAATTTGCAATTCGTTCTGTTAGAAAACCTAGTAAATGATTGATCGACTTTGTTCCACTGAAGCGGTTGGACTAAATCTTGTAAGACAATGTATTATTTGGGGTCACCAGCACATTTGAACTTTAGCCAGCCGAAACTGTAATCAGATTCTCGGCTCAAATTGTTTGCTACAACACAGTTATTATGACACCACAAATAAAAAAATCGAAATAATTTGTTAATCGATAGAGCATCACACGCATGGGAGGGATTTTGTGAAATTCCCTTTCTTAGGTCAATGAAGTTTCAGAAATAAAATTGTTTAAAACTTGTATTTAAACGGAACTCGCTCTAAGTTTTCATAGATGTAACATTAGTGACAACTATCTCAATAAGAGAAAAAGTTAAGTTCAGTACATTTGCATGATTTTTATCAAATATGATCATAGTAAAAGTTTTTATGCACCAAGGTCGTTTTAAAGGTTATAATGACCGAGCGATGACAAAAAACCCTCAGGCCTTTAGCCCTCGTCTTTTTGTCGCCGTAGATCATTAGACCCAGTTAACGCCCGTGGTACATACATTATTTTATTTTTTACCTAATTTTAACGATTTATATTTACTTATTTACTAAACTACTAGATGATAATTTGGCTCGATTCTTCTTTATCATATTTCCTTCCCCTAATTCCCTTGCATAATTTCCTCCATAAGAGAACATGTAGCATTATTCAATGGTTTTAATTTTTCCTCTTAACCACGATCCTCTCAATCCAGTTAAGCAGCGATTATCGCGTTCTCTGTCGAAGGCAATAATAAGCAAAAATGTATCAGTAAAAAATAAAGTTTCATTTTTATATTTTAAAACACAATAGTAAAAGTAAGTAACTCCTGAAAACATTTTGTCATACCGAACTTTCTTTACCTTTGTTGTTTGATAGTATTATAAAATCTACAAGAAACACCACAAAGATTCTAAGAAGTATTATATAATACAATATAATTAAGTTTCTCTGATATTAACATTAACTTTTTTGCTTGAAGAAATTTTATTTTACTTTTAATTAACCAATAACGCTGAAATACTTGCAATTAGCACATAAATATTTACCAAGAAACCATATATGACGTTGTTTTAAACCCCGTTTTGCAAATTCAAGTAATATGGAGATTTAAAAAACCCTACAAATATGGACTTTATTTTAAACCGGTTCATTCATATGAATTGAATAGTACATACTACAGTTCTCTATAAAAGGTCACGTCTCAAGGAACGTGTTTATCACCTCAAAGCTCGTATGTTTGTTCATGGTTTGCTCTTTGTAGATCTAAGACGACTTCCTTTAGTCGATATTTATTTCTCAGCGTAGCGAGATCTCACACGATTAACATACCATAACTTTTATTTACTGCTAGTATGAGAATAGCGGGATAACGCAATGAAATATTTGGCAATCAAAATTGAAACTGTTTCAATGTTTACCCGATTTCCTGGGTATCCAACAAAATCATTGACAGCTCTCATACGGCCGGAGGCTACATGATTTCTTCATGGATAGGAAATTAGTTATAAATATAGTCTACAGTAATGGCCTGTACATGTTTGTTTGAAATTTATAACGACTCGCATCTAATTGATTAAAATAAAGTTGGTTGATATGTATTCCTGTGACTAAAAAAATAGTTATGGCAAGTAAGATTGATGTATGATTTCTACTTGTGTGTTTCCCCACGTGAAATTTGATGGATTGGCTTAACCAACCCCTGCACGAATGAAAATAATAATTGAGGGACCTAATAATTAATGATTAATAAGTTTGGTCGTTAAAAAACAAGATTTGTCTTTTCTAGGTTTATCAGTATTAAATGTGATAGGATATTTCATTAATAATTTCCTTCTGTACTACCAATGTACAAAAAACAATGTGTTTTATTTCTTATGTCTTACAGACGTTTACAAACCTATGTACTGCTCTCGAAAATACCCTGCAGACCTCAGAAGAAAACCTAAAGATATTTTAATCCATTAGGAGCCCATTTATTTTTTTATTCTTGGTTTAGTCGTAATAAATATTCGCTTCCCATGCCATTAAACAAAAGAGCTTATGATAAAACTGAATGGACCATCCTCCTTTTAATTTTCAGCTTCGAATTTATTAATAGTAAAACCATCACAAAAACAAAACGAATATCAAAATTTATAGAAAATGACAATACAATGTCCTTTCCAGTTGATCATTTTACAGTGTGGTTATTTTCATGATATCTTGTTTTCTTAGCTTAATTAGACTTCCAGAAATCGCTCTTCGGTTAATTATTTATGCGCCTCCCACCTCCCTCAAAGCGTTTAATGACCCTTGATACCAAAACATTGTATTTGGCTGTACCTGCAACGCCGCTCAGAACAGGTCTTCAAACAGATGTGGCGGGTCCTCGGTGTCGGTGCTGCAGCTGCGCGTCGGGGCTGCGTCTTCTGTAGGGGCCGGAGGAGACCGCCACTGCCAGCGCCCCAGCGTACTCCCGCCTTGGGTTCCCTTCGGGTACAATCGGGAACCTTCGGCAACGCTCGTGCGTCAAGAGGCCATTCCGTAGCGAAGGGGAATTCTCGCGTCGTGGAGACGCGCGCTGAACGAAGCAAAGCGCATTGGGGTCACAGCCCGTCTTTCTTCATTGAGCGTTCTTTACTCGTACATTGCCTCTGGGATGCAGAACGTCGAGAAACATGAACTTGCAAGGGGTCAGCGACGGTTGTAGGAATTCTGTTGCCATGTTGTTTAGGAACGTTTGTGTTTGAGGATGAAATATATTTAAGAGAAGAAATGTAATCGATTATTTTATTCCTACGAGTGTCATTTGAAATTCCCGGTTTATAAAAATGGTTCCCTAGATTTTGAGAGGTCGTGTATTTTCACACTGGTAAATTTCACGTAACCACAGCTTTAACTTTCATTACTGTACGGGCGCTCATTTGGATTTGTGTGAATGTTTATTTGTGCGACCGTGCGTGCATGCGCGTAAGCACGCACAAGTAAGCTTATTAGTAAAAGTGTTTAAAAAGTGTGGCAAATTAGAATTGCTATATTATACAGCTCAAATTTCACGACACTTTTTTACTAAACAATGATTATTTGTGGGTGAATAGTTTATTTTTGAAGTCCCAGGTGCTATATTCTAACGCGTTCACTAATTACCGGTCCATGCTTTTTTTCTGCATTACTGGCGGAAATGCGCGGCCTATGGAAACTTTTCTACTGTTGTGTTATTACTCAACTACTGTGTCACTAGTTATTACTCAACTATTCATACTTTTTAAATGAGAGCATGACATCATTTATAGGATTAAAATTGAAGAGAAATTGCATTTAGAAAAGAAAAAATTCGGCTTTATATACGAGATGTAGGACGGCTCGAAAATAAAAATTCAATTTTCAAAATTTCATAGGTTTTGATGAAAATCGAAATTATATTTTTCATAACAGACCTTTCGTCTGTTCCAGCCCAAAATTTAAAGAAGAATAATCCAGAATCTTTTCAGAAAAGTTTGAAAAAGTCGCAGGGGCTTCATGTAAATTACATCCAAAATTAAAATACCTGAAATATCTCCGGACGGATATTTCCTGACATATTTCAAATTTCAACTTAAGAGCTACTAAAATGACAGTTATGTGTCCGTCAATAAACTCATCTCTTTCTCTATCTTTTTCTTTCTCTCTTTCACTCTTTCTCTCTTTTTCTCTTTCTTTTTCTTTTTCTCTTTCTTTTTCTTTCTCTCTTGCTTTTTCTTCTCTTTTTCTCTCTCTTTCTTTTCTTCTCTCTTTCTCTCTCTTTTTCTTTCTCTCTTTCTTTCTCTTTCCCTCTTTCTTTTTCTTTCTCCATTTCTCTCTCTTTTTCTTTCTCCATTTCTCTCTCTTTTCTTTCTCTCTCTTTCTCTCTCTTTCTCTCTTATCTCTCTTTCTCTCTTTCTCTCTCTTTCTCTCTCTTTCTCTCTTTCTCTCTCTTTCTCTCTCTTTCTCTCTCTTTCTCTCTTATCTCTCTTTCTCTCTTTCTCTCTCTCTTTCTCTCTCTTTCTCTCTCTTTCCTCTCTTCTCTCTCTCTTTCTCTCTTTCTCTCTCTTTCTCTCTCTCTATCTCTTTCTCTCTCTCTTTCTCTCTCTCTTTCTCTCTCTCTTTCTCTCCTCTCTTTCTCTCTCTCTTTCTCTCTCTCTTTCTCTCTCTTTCTCTCTCTCTTTCTCTCTCTCTTTCTCTCTCTTTCTCTCTCTCTTTCTCTCTCCCTTTCTCTCTCCCTTTCTCTCTCTCTCTTTCTCTCTCTCTTTCTCTCTCTCTTTCTCTCTCTCTTTCTCTCTCTCTCTTTCTCTCTCTCTCTTTCTCTCTCTCTCTTTCTCTCTCTCTCTTTCTCTCTCTCTCTTTCTCTCTCTCTCTTTCTCTCTCTCTCTTTCTCTCTTCTCTTTCTCTCTCTCTCTTTCTCTCTCTCTTTCTCTCTCTCTTCTCTCTCTCTTTCTCTCTCTCTTTCTCTCTCTCTTTCTCTCTCTCTTTCTCTCTCTCTTTCTCTCTCTCTCTTTCTCTCTCTCTCTTTCTCTCTCTCTCTTTCTCTCTCTCTTTCTCTCTCTTTCTCTCTCTCTCTTTCTCTCTCTCTCTCTTTCTCTCTCTCTCTTTCTCTCTCTCTCTTTCTCTCTCTCTTTCTCTCTCTCCCTTTCTCTCTCTCTCTTTCTCTCTCTCTTTCTCTCTCTCTCTTCTCTCTCTCTCTCTTTCTCTCTCTCTTTCTCTCTCTCTTTCTCTCTCTCTTTCTCTCTCTTTCTCTCTCTTTCTCTCTTTCTCTCTCTCTTTCTCTCTCTCTTTCTCTCTCTCTCTTTCTCTCTTCTTCTTCTCTCTCTTCTCTCTCTTTCTCTCTCTCTCTTTCTCTCCTCTCTCTCTCTTTCTCTCTCTCTCTTTCTCTCTCTCTTTCTCTCTCTCTCCTCTTCTCTCTCTCTCTTTCTCTCTCTCTTTTTCTCTCTCTCTCTCTCTCTCTCTTACCAAATTGTATGTATGACCTAGCCACTTACACCAAAGTCAACAATGTTTGAAACGACACTAATACATATTAATTCTGATTTATGTGGGAAGTTACTGTTCAAAAGAACATTAATGGGATTTTTCGACTGAAAATTAGAGATCGTATTGTTGAGACTATTCCAATATTTTCTCTCTACAGTGCATGGAAAAATAAAAACATGAATTCCAAACATTACTGTATAAACTTCCAAGTGCTCGGTAGTTCTGATTAATATTGTTTAAACGCTCTGAACTATTGGTATATTCTTATATTTAACACTTATCTGTTCCACTTAATGTGGTGATGATAGTGGTGTTTTGTTTGGTTCTATAGTTTAATTTACGCTCTTTTGCAACGTTATATGTGGGAAACCTTCCAAAAAATATTTCTAAACAGCAAATTTTAGACTCCCATTTTGGGAGCAATGCCAAGAAATGGATTAATTTATATTTTTAAGTTAAACGTTGCAAACTTGGTCAAGAGAAGTAGGAGGTGAGGGATGTGGAATGGAGGTTGGAGTGAGAGTGTTTGGAGAAGAGAGAGAGGGTAGGAATAGCGGAAGAGGAGGAGAGAGAGGGTGAGAGAAGGAAAAGAAGAGCGGGTGAAAGGTGGGGAAGACAGAGGAGGAGAGTGTGAGGAAAGGAAAGGGAAAGATTAGAGTAAGTGTGGGAGGAGAGAATGAAGAGAGGAGGGGAGAAGGATGACGAGAATGACGACACATCACAATTTCAAATAAGGACATAGTAATGCTACGCAAGAACATGAACGATTGAAATAAAAAATAGAAATCCACGATGTTTGAGAACATTAGAAATGACTAGATAAAGGAAAAAGTTGAGTCTAGTTGTGAAAAGTGAGGACGAAATAATAATTAAAAACATTAATTTAACGTGGTGTTAATGTGAACTATTTCTGCGAGTCATAAACACATGGATATTCAAGAGTACTGATATTATAACAGCGAGGCGAGGCAGAATGGACGCGTGGCGTCGTGAAGAGCTCCGAGCTATGATGTTAATTTTTAATAGAGGAATTTCAATGTTAAACTCGTAATATTAATTGCATTAATTTAGCAATTGTGAAACAAATGTATACTTAACGAAATTTCAATTTTAAAGTTAAATTTAGATATTATAATCGTATTTTGAGTGTGGAGGACGAGATGCAGCTGGACGTGGACGAAGCCTGTGAAGAAGCTGTATTAATGGACCAGGAGTTATTCGTTAGTCAAGTATGCAGCAAGTCTACGGAAGGGAAGTGAAATAACACTAGAAGAGTGAATTATGAGTGTACAAGGCTCAAGATCAAACTCGAGGTCTTGCGAGTTTGAAATGCATATATTGGTTTGGGGTGTACTTTACATGAAGCCTCAACAACATTGTCAAAATTTTCTCAAAAATAGCTCCAAATCTTTGGAGTAAACTTGTCCTCGGAGATCGTGAAAAACTCGTAAAGAAATGGCCAGGGTCTCATTTTCGTTTAAATCCATGATTTTTAGAAAATTGCAAAAGTTCACAAATTTCAGACGTTCTTTTACAACTACGATTATAATACTCAAGACATATTTTTCGTACCTGTATACGGAGTAATAAATGTAGTATACAGAACGCTATGTTTTCTGCGGCAAAAAACAGCGATTTTTCGACAGAAAAACTCGAAATGTGGTGCCCTTGCACAGAAAAAGTGGATAAATCTCATTCCAATATTTAGATTATTTAGTCAAAAAAGGTATAAACTGTGTGTGACGTATGGGGGAGAAGATTATTTAGTAAATTACTTCCGCCAACACATTATTTAGTCGAATCCTTTATTTGTTAGTCCTTGATACCAAAAAATTGGTTTATGGCAAATCGACCATCCGTCTGAATTACCACTTGTAAAAAACACTAGCATCTAAACCAATAATATGATTTTTCCAAACTGAATACTCAAATGTCGTTATGGTCCGTCTCAAAGCTCTACAATTTTTAACACACATTATTTAATTTTTGAGAGATTTTACATGTAACTCCTGGGACATTTTCAAAATTTTCTCAAAAACGATTCCAAATGTTTTCTATTTCTTGTAAGAATAGAGCGTATACACTTATAAAGATGGCGCAGGTAATATTTTCACAGTTAATTCTGGATTTTTAAAAGCTGTGAAAGTTTGAAATATATTTGCAGTCTTCCTACAATTACAATATTAAAGATGGATATGTTTTCTTTCTATTAAATTTGATCTCCACAGTCAGTTCTTTAATTATTGTCGTGTTAATGTTTTAAAGTAAAATATATTTTTTAGGAAATGTGGACAAAATTTTAAAAAAACAAATAAAACCATTTTCTCAAAAGCTGTTAAATTTTTTTCTTTAAACTCTTTGAAGGGAGAATGCTAAATGAACTGTTTATGATGACATTAACGACATTTTGCTGTATTATTTTGCTTTATCAAAAGTTACAAAACTAATGTTTTTGATATCTCTTTCACGTCGTTTTTTGTTGTTTTTTAGTTATCGGCAATTTGTAAACATTACATTTTTAAGAACCAATACTTCAAATGATGCCACATCGATCCTCGAAAACTAAAAAGTTTTCTATGAGAATGAGCTCGAAATTCCGCATTTTCAGAAATGCTGAAACGTCATTTTCTCGAAAATGACTCCGAATGTTTTCTTCAAACTTTTTGTACCGATAGTGCTAAATGCTCTGAATAACGTGGTATCGATGCTTCTTTGATTTATTAATTTTCTTACTGAAAAAATACACAAATGAAATTTTGTATAAATGTCTCTCACGTTGTTAATATTTATTACAACTTGAACGTATAGGGTAAAAGTGAGCTTCAAGATGCATATTTTCAGAAACGCGTAATCGATTTCTCCAATTTTTTCAATGAAAATGTGCATAGGGAAAACTGTTGTACCTAGGGACATTTTTCATGTTTTAATTTTTTATTTTTTTAGATATGACAGTGTTGTTTCTCTTTTTGGGATGCTACACATTTCAGCATATTTATATGAAATAATAATCTTTTTAAGAACATTCTATAAGGATCTTTGTGAGATAATTTGTTTTTGTATTTCCCTAGGTACATCTTACCCATGTACCCGGGGACAGTGAAGGGAATGTGAAAAAAACTCAATTGTATCTTCTTTTTTTCATGGAGATAATATCAAAATAACATGTATTCATGAAAATGATATTCAATCTAAATTGTAATAAATAGTGTGTGAAGGAAGAAAAAAATTTCCGCCTTTAATTACATACACAAATGGGTTCTAGGGTTTATGTTCTTTCATTTATGATAATTCATAGGATATAACAAAATCATTGTTTAAACAGAAAAAAATACCTAGATTTTAACTTGTAAAGGAAACATGAAAAAATAATGTTTGCTGCCTTTGAGAACATTCGAACACAGATGTCAGTCAGGAAGCTTAAATTTTATGCCCTCCTTGCCAACATATATGTTGCAGAACCTTCATCAATTTTGAATTAATGAATCATTACATATGTGTTTTTACTTTCTCGCTACGGAGCAGAGAGGAAGTTATGTAATGATGCGCGAAAAAAAACGAATTTTTGGCAGAAAACCTTTTATTACAGAGCCCTAGAAACGAAAAAGTGGATAAATCGAGTTACTAAATTTAGACAAAATCCTATATCACGCGGTGTAGCCAGAATTCATGTTTTGTGGGTCCTTGATATCGACAATTCGAATGACGGCAAAACGTACGTCTGTCCGTTAGTGAACAACGCTAGCGGCAAAATCGTTCAGCCGATTTTCTCCAAAAGTGATATTCCCCAATCGATCTGGCTGACGTCGCACTCTTTGTACTTTATACGAAGTCCCGGGACATTTTTAAAATTTTCAAAATAATTTTTCATTAATAGTTTTTTATTATTTTTTTATTGTTGGATATTGTGAAGGACGTTTCGAATAGTGCAGGTCTCATATTCGTTGAAAAGCCTAATTTTTCGAAAATTGCAAAAGTTAAAAATGTTTTCCGAGTCTTCCTACAGTTAAAAATATTAGAGATAGAGATTTTTCCCTTAAAGAAATCTGTTCCTTAAAGATAAATTTTGAAATAAGATCAGATCCATTTTTTCGAACATTTGAGTGCTTTTCGTAATTTTGGTCAAAATGCGGGAGATAAAGTACATGCGGAAAGCACCAATGGTTTAAATATTGCCTAATAAAGTTTTAAGATTCGTCCTTTTCTATAACTGAAATATTGCTGAACAACGACATACGCTCTTTAACAACAGTCAAAACAGTATCATTAATTGTTTCTGCTGGTGGTTGGGACCTTTTGTTGTAACATTTGCTTCATGGCATGACCAGATTTACGTACTGAACAGTGATGGCTCGTGCTTAGGTGATTGCACGGTTGCACAACCCTCAGATACAATCGAAAAAGATCTCTAATATCTTAGGAATATACATTTTCCTTTTAATGACATTCAATATTCAAGATATTGCAGCAATATCGATATATATATATATATATATATATATATATATATATATATATATATATATATATATATATATATATTAAATCGTTTTGAAACCAAAGAGCGTCCAACTGCTGCTCTCCGGTGCCTGATGCCTTCCCAGGTATTGCACCACGCTTTTGGATCCTGGCTGTTTTACTGGGTTTACTACATTTAATCTCTCGATTTAACACGGGCGTCATAGGCCGTTTTGATTGCCCAACCAGCTGGTGGCGCTATCTAGCGCTGCACGGCGACCGAGGGAGTCTCAGGGGAATCCCAATATTGTCTTCGTCAGTTCGCTGCGACGTAATTTTATGAATTTCGCTTGTTATTGAAACTACACAAGTTCAATCAATTATTGACAATAATCAATGCATTGTTTATGATATTTGGAGAATTTATTTCCTTTTGATATTAGAGTTACTGATTTTAAATGTACACTTGAATTCTTTGTGTAATGTTGACCTATTTGGTAGGACGTCTCTTTCTCAGTAGGTGCTGCAGGCTGCAGTAACACCACGGAAAGCGCTGGTGGAATATGAGCGTGTGTGTGGAAGGATCTTTGTTACAAAATATACCAGGGTGGTGATATTTTCGAAATAAAATAATTTTATTTGTGTGAAGCAATAGTGCTTGTTGCGATGTGCTGGAGTCGAATTAAGTGTACAATGGAAATCCAAGCCAGAACCACATGCGCGGGATGTGTATAATATGCTCGGTCACTCTCGGTCACTATGCATAAAATTATGTAAGTAATGATTCAATATAGACTTTTATTTAACTTCGTTGTTATTAATTTGAATTGCTTACGTTTTTATTATATTTTCGTATTTTGAATTTTGGAAATTACATTTCCGTCATTCGATGGAGGTTCAATCTCCAGTCTGTTGGGGCACCAGCCGCCACTGGTACTGATACCAATTGAATTCAGTTTAGTACTACTCTTGCGTACCTATGGACGTCTAGTCACTGTCCCTAAGTACAACAATCTGCAATCATGAATGAACAAGGCTTCTGTTAATTGTAGGTTACCTGTAGGAAAGAAGTATACATACACCTTGGATTAACTACATTCTATGCTAATAAGTGTTCAATTTTACTTCAATCCTACTTCAATTTTCGTAAAGTAAAAGAAGTTATTACAAAATTGATGAAAGAGAAATGCGAAAAATTTACTTTTCACTCGTGAAATCTATTGAACTCTAATAAAATCACGTAAACAGCTTACACTACAAAATCGTTCACTTGGATAAACAAATGGCAATATCAGTGTAAGGAAATTTCTCTCACAAATTCCTCGAAAACATTATTTGTCCCTAGGTTATACATAAGTCCATAGGTACTACAGTTTGCCTTATATGACAAGGTTTTACCTTTATATAATATTCTTGAAGTCATATTTCAATTCTACTACTCGGTATCCGAAAAATCGTGGGGGGAAAAGTGTTTAGGCGCCAATAGACGTCAGCTGAGAAGGGGGCGCAAAACCGATGAGACAGCGCAGCCTGAAGAGATAAGGAAACTATTACGAGAAACATAATTAGACGTTTCCGGGTTTGTAGGCCGTGGTCCATACGTTTCAACTGCAACTGTGGCAGGCATCATTAGTGGCGTTGGGGGGGGGGGGGGGCAAAGTGTTCTTGGCAGTACCGCCTTGACTGACTGGTCAGTCACTTGGTCAGTCAACGCGCAGCTGCTTTGAAGAACACTTCGTCCCCGCCAGCAACGCCACTGATGATGCCTGTCACAGATGCAGGCAAAACATATGGACCAGTCTCCATTAGACCACAGCCTACGAACTTGGAAACGTCTAATTATGTGGAAATCGGCTGTGAAAGCATACATTGTGTTATTACGAGAAAGTCTGTGCCATTAGGTAGCACAACTAGTTTCTTAATAAAATCTGTTGATTAAAGAACATATGTGTATGTTTTTACTTTCCCGTATACGTACGTATATACGGAGTAATATACGTAGTATAAGGAAAGTTATGTAATGCTGCGGAAAATCGATTTCTAGATTTCAACGGAAATACATGATTTGGGGTCCCCTGATACCGAAAAAGTATTTTTTTCAAAACATCCGCCCATCTGTCTGGTGTATGTTAGCAACACTAGCGCCTGAACCATGCAGGATTTTTTCCAAATTGAAGAAACTCCTGTCCATTTGGCCTGATTCGAAGCTCTGCGATTTTGAAACTCATTCATTAGTTTTTGGGGGTACTTTACATGAACATTCGGGACATTTTCAAAAAATTCTCGAAAATTGCTCCAAATTTTTTCTTTAAATTTCTTATAAGAATAGAGTAAAATGCATTTATAAATGTGACATAGATCCGATTTCAACGGTTAACTCTGAATTTTCGAAAATTTCAAAAGTTTGAATTTTTTCGGGTCTTCCTGCAACTACAAAATTATAGTTTTCTTTCAAATGAAATTTGTTGTCCATAATTTGTTCTTTCATTAAACATTAATCATTATTTTTTTGAAAATTTTACTAGTTTTCGCGCAATATTGCCTGCAATTTTAAAAAATTACAAAAACAAGATTTTTTCAAAAACGGCTCCACATTTTTTCTTTCAACTTCTAGTAGGGATTATGCTAAAGCACTCTATATGATGACATAAACGCCATATTGCTCAATTATTTTGTTTTTCAAAAATTACAAAAATGTATTTTTTTATTTCTTTCTTACGTTGTTAATATTTAGATTAGCGGCAATTTCTTCACATTATATTTGTGAGTACATGCGCATTAAATAATGTCATAAAAACCTTCTCAAAAACAACAGTTTTCTATGAAAACTAGCTCAAAATTTCGCATCGCATTTTCAGAAACGCCAAAACTCAATTTTCTCAAAAACGGCTCCAAATTTATCATCAAACTTTACGAAAGGATAGTGCTAATTGCACTCTTTAATATGACGTAAAGTTCATTTCGGTGTATTTTTTTAATATCCCTCACACTGGTAATGTGCACATTTACAACAATTTGTAAAAACTATTGTATTTGTGAGGTTAAGTGCTTCAAATGACTTCAGATGAAGTTTTTCGAAAACTCAAAACTTTTCTGTGAAAAGTGCTTCAAATTTTGAATTTACTGCACAGCTTAGGCGACTTTTGCTTTAAAACTGCTTCAAATTTTTCAAAGAGAATTGCTATTTAGGACACTGTTGACTGTTCTTTAATATTTTTGAAATTATATTTCCGTCCTGTTATTAGGAAACCAAAAAATGAAGAAAATTTCAAAATATTGTACTTTGGGCGTTGATAGATTGCAGCTGGCAATATATGGCTGGTTCGTATAGCTGGCCGAGATCAAAGGAAATAAAAAACTAATGTGGGAAAATATGTGCTATTCCGTAGCCCCATTACTTTAGTAATTTTGTCTCGAACATACAATTTTAAACAATTATTTTTCTCAAAAACAACTCCGATTTTTTCTTTTATTTTATTCCTCATATGTACAAAAGTACAGTAAAGAAAGTGAATCTGGTCGCCTTTGGAGGAGGGGGACATCGAACCTTTTGTTAAATTCAAAATGTCAACTGCAGAATGTGTAGCAAAAAGAGAAGGGGATCAATTACATGATTTCTGAATGCTGTTTTAGCGCTAAAGCATCATCTTGACAGGCAAAATCGTGTGGACCAAATAACCAGGCTATCAAGCAAACTGTAGTGATGATAAGCAGGTACCAAACTACTCTTATGAACCACCACCAATAAGAGAAGATGAGAACTCCAATCTTTGCTGGAACCACCCAATAATAACAGAAAAACCAGCCGCGAAGAACATTTCGGATATTTATTGGTTTTGAAAACTGAAACAAAACTTACATAATTGATATAACAGTCTCTTTTCCAACCAATCTGAAGGAAATACACAAAAAAAATAATAAATGCCTGCCAATGGAAAATGAAATCAAATTTGTTATATATATTGTAGCGATACCGATTTCCTCATACAAATTAAATAAAATAAACTCGGCCGCCCCGAGTTCTACTGGGAGAATAAACAGATGGCGACACGCGCGCAACCCCGCTTATCGTGACAGCCACTTGCGCCCCCGGCCCATTACGAAGTTGTTGTTAGAGCTGGTGTCAAAAGATTAACTGAGGGGCGCGCGGACGCAAGAACATCTGCGAAATCTCTAGAGCGCCCGCTCGCATTCGGGGAAACCCAGAACGATAATTCTTTCACCGGACAACGCGCCCCTTGCGCAGGCATGGCCGATGTTCTAGAAGGAATAAGAAAAACACTGTACACTCACAGATGGCACAGAGAGCGGAAACTTCCTTCGCTCCTCCCGTCACGATTGGTTGAAAATAGTGTACTGCGCCATTACCTTTGGCCAATAGCGACGCGACCTATTATAAGGAGCTGGAGCACACGAGAAAATGGGTGGGGGTAAAAGTTTACTTGCTACGTTTCCGATTTACAAATTTTCATTAGGCTGAGGGCAGTTGGGAGAGAAACTTCTCTGGGGGGAGCTATTCGTCGGTCAGAGGCGTATGTGCCTCTGAAGGACTTATAAAATTTCTGCGTGAGCTATCATAAAGGGCTGAGTAGTGTGGGCAGAGAGACTTCTCTGAAGCGGGAATCAGTCGCGGAGAGAGGCGAATGTTTCTCTGAAGGAGTTCTAGACTTTCCGAAGTTGTGTTCGACAATTATCATAAGAATCAGAGAGACGCATGGTTGATTACTACGTTCCTGAGATCGAGAGAATCCCGGCCGCTCCGAGTTCTACCAGACACTTCCAGACGTCGTTCAACGCCGCCAGACGCCACCTCCCCTTGCTGACGTCACGAGGCGGTCGCTCAGCTGTCGACAAGGGAGGCCATCGGCCTCCGCTGCATTCTTTTGAAGGACGCCAGCCGCCCCCCTCGACCGCGCCCTGCCCTTCTCGGGCGCACAAAGACCTTTTCCCAGGCAGTATCACTCAAGGGCATTCGCCCTGTGTAACTTTGTAATGCGGTGCCGCGCTATGGCACATTGACTTGTAATTTTTTTTCACCATTGTAATGTTAGTTATAATTCTTTCTAGTTTTTAAGCTTTACTCTGAATTCTGACCTTTCATTTTCTTTTCTTTTCATCTAATTTTCTCATTTTTTATTCAATTTACAAATGTAACTTCCCTGGGGCATTCTTTTTCTTGCCCAGGAATAAAAGTAATTTTTACCAGTGATCAAAGTGTTTGTTTCGTACTGCCATTGTATCTGTTTAACAATTCCTTCCATCACCGACTGAGCTACAACCGGACCGCTAACCGGGCATTCTCTAACGAGACGACTGGGGGTGTTACAATATATATATATATATATATATATATATATATATATATATATATATATATATTGCGGCGATATGGGATTATACAACCCCATAACACCACCGTTTTGTCGGCATGAACGCTCACAGGCAGCGAGAAGAGCAGCCGAAAACCAGAGTAGCAAAACGCGCAGCCTGGTATCCGTTGCTCGTACTAGTCACCACGAAATATCAAGCCACGTTTTTACTGGTGAAGGGTTGAAGGAGGAGAAGTTACCCCCGCCACAGAGAATTTCCCCAGGCAACGCCAATAAATGGGCGAACGCGCAAGCGGAAGAGCTCTTTTCCGAACCATCACGCCTGGAGTCAACATCTCTTTTCTGCCAGCACGCGTCGGGTCAGCAGTCCTTCTAGTAAGTCACCGCTCGGCAAGTAAGCAGAATTTTATCAGCGCTCGTCAGGTTAGGTAGTAATTGCCGCCGCAACGACTGTTTAGATAGGAGTTTACGGCGTTGCAAAGACGTCTAGCTAGTCGTCCGCGCAGTAGTGAGGAATTAGTGAAGTATTCTTCTATTAACTAATGCGGGAAGTAAAAAAGTTGCCCTTTGTGAGGAAAGCTCTGAAAGTTCTTGATTAACAGAGTAAAAGTTAGGAACGAGCGAGATACTTGCACTAGCAGTCAGGGAAGTGCAAGGGACATTTTCTACAAATTGGGCATAATCGAAGGCGGTAGCAGCCGTGGGAGGAGAAGAAACCGATTAGTGGAGACGGAAGAATACGCGAGTCGACCGGGGAGAAGACGCCGTTCAGGAAGAAAGAAAAAGACGCAAGAGGACAGCGCAGGCAACGCAGAACTTCGGAATCGAGCAACGCGGTGCGCAACCCAGCACGCGACTTCAAGGTTGGAAAGTGGACAGTTTCGAGGTAACCTGTAGAACTGTGAAATTAGGTCAAGTTCACGTCGGCAGGGAAAGAATAGTTCCAGAAGTGTTAGAAAACTGAGGACTCGGGTGGTAATAATTTGCAGCTTTGTAGTGGGAGATTTTAATGCGTTATTGCTTGCCTTAAACCATTCTATTGGAGCAGTCATTATTCTGTTATCAGCAGTTATAATTAAGAGATAAATTGAGAGTAGTGCGCTTGCCCACATATTATTTATTGTATGTAATATTTTAAAGAAAGGCAAGAGATTGTAAATTAAGTTTAATTTCACGTGCAATTGTAACTAGAATAACTTAAATTTAGACGTATTGAATTTTCAAAGGGAATTCCCAGTACTGGTCAGAGAAATTGCTTCAGAAAATTTAGTTCTGAACAAAATTAAGTGTTCATTTATTGAATAGGCTGTGAAGGTTGCTTATTTGTATTTATTTGATCATTTTTGAAAGTGTAATTCTATTTTTGATTTGTTTTTCGTTGTTATCAACTCATGCCACAGAATTTTGAGTGAATTATATGCTCGTTCATGTGTGATTTGTGTGACTTTTATTGTGTCAAGGGTTCAGACTTTTCTCGTACCCCAAAGATCCTGCTTCCTGAGATTCTAAGCTCGCTTCACGAGCATAATATCTTAACAACCCGCTTACAGTGCATGCGGCTGAGTGTGCAGAAGGTACAAGTTTGTGTGTGGGTAAAGGGGGTGTTAGATATTATATATATATTTTGGGAGGGGTGCAATATTATATTATATTATTAAAAGGAAACAGTCAAAATTTCCTTTAAATATAAAGCCTCTATATAGGGCTCTTGGCCCTTAAACTAAATATTTTGAGATCGATTTCACAATACAATTTTAGTGAATCACACCTCACTTGATTGTAATATATTATATAAAAGAAATGAAAAAGATATAAAAGTTAGAATATATGTATCAAATTTACAAAGTTTGTAAATCTTTGTTTCATTAGTCTATTAAGTAACACAACGACAAACTATATAACATATGATTTAGTTTATATCCATATTACTTATGTGTTTAATTTTAAGTTTTAACTTCTTTTGATTAATATTAAGATTTTTTAATTCATAAGGCAATATATTAAAGTATTTTTGGAGAAATAAAAATACCTTCTTTGACCAATTGTTTGGCTTGTCTAAACAATGCAACACTTTAGATAAGAATATTCAATGGTCTTCTCTGTTCATTATAACCAATTATTTTAAGGATATGTTTTTGCAACTTGTCCAAAGGATTTAGTGATGCATCATATAGTCCATCCTAGCCAATAATAAACACATGTTGCAACACTATGAAAGAGTTCATAGTAAATTTACAACAGATTTTTGTTGTTGACATAATTGGCTTTAATCAGTAGTATACATGTACTAAATATTTCAGCATTTTTATGATATTATTCATATGCACGTCTCACTTTACATTGCAGCCAAAAACAACTTCAAGATATTTACCACTTTGAGCTCTCCTTAGTTGCTGTCCATTTATTTTGATATCAATTTTATAAGGTGTAGAGTCTCTGCAATTATCAAATGTTATAAAATTTGACTTGTTGATGTTTAGTAATAAATTTCTTTATACAACCATGAGTACACATCCAACTTAAATGGTATTGTAGCTGCTAACACTGACCATGTTGATCCGGTCACTGGAGCTTCAGTATCATCTGCAATGGCAAATAGATCTTGCTGTATAATTAAGAGATCATTTTTGTAACTTCAAATTAACTTCTCCCCATCGCAAGTCACACATAGTTTTTAACTGTTTTTGATGTAAATAAATAAATAGATAGAATGAACTACAGTGGTCTATGATAACACCCCACAGTCTTTCAATATTTATCTTAATAGGATGACTTTCAGTACCATTTAACTTCTCAACTAATCAAAAGTTATCTTGCAGATCCTTCTTCCATATTATGTAGATTAGATGGAAGTATCTAAACTAACAACAGTGTCAAACATTTTAGAATAATCTAGAAAAAAAAACATTGTTGGTTTACTACAACTCAGCATCAACACCATCATTAGTGTCCTTATCTTTCGGGAAGCAAATGCAGGAACTAATAATTTATTGCATAAAAATTAATTTCACAAATATAAATAACTGAATTCAATTAAAAACTTTTTTTGCTTTCTCCCAAACACAATTATTGAGTACATTCATTTATACAAAAAAAAAAAAAGTTGAGTAAACAGTTTTGCCAGCACAGTGGATCTTCAATTATTGTAATTAAAAAATTATAATTCAGATATGCATTGATAATTAGATAAAGCTCAGGAACAAAGTAAAAAAGTACACAATAATTTAACTTTTATAAAATAAAGTTTCACAAGTATAATACAATGAAAATACTAGAAGATTTCCATAAAAAACAAAACCAACAGTTTACGAGTCTTCTTGTTATACATACTTATGAATTATAAATACATGTGAGCAATATAAGATATATCAATGGCTTAGTGCACAAACATTATATGTCCACTCTTAGTTATTTTTGAGTTTATAACATATTTGGGTACCTGTTGTTCTTGTCTTCATTGTGTACCAAGATTGTATGTCCATATAAAGAGGGATCTTGCTTGTACTCTGAAAGCAATCACTGATGCTTTAAGTAACTGCACCTTTATAAACTTGCAAGCTTGGTTTTCTTGAAACCAGGAATTCTGGACATGCAATATGCGTTTTTAAGCTATCAATAAACATGACATGGCCAGTCTTAGATGAAACATATAGAAAAGAGGTCATTTATTTGATGAATTAACTCCTTTCCATGAGAGAAGGTCCCACAGAAGTTTATTAGCAAGTGTCTGCTTTTTCTCAAAATTGATTTGCAGAACTTGGCTTCAATTAGAGTTCCAACATGTATTAGGAAAGCAAACATATCTTATTAGCAGTAATGTTAGCTGAAATAATTTTTTTTAAGCTAATTGAATTAGTCTTTTTGAGAAATACTACTTGGAAAATTACTAAAAATATTTCAATTTAATCATTTATTTTTCAATCAAGTTTTTACTCCTAATATATTTTTTGTATATATTATTAATTATGTTTAGACGTTTCCTGCCAAGAATGTTGGAAATTAATATCAATTCCTTGTAATAGTTTGTATTAATTAGTTAGTAAGTAATTAGTATAAATTTCTTCTAAAACGAAAAAAAAAAATATATCAGTTTGTTTGTAAAAAATGTGTATATATTCACCAAATAGATAACTACAAAAAGATATTAAAATATGTACAAGCTCAAAACTATACTGATATATGAATAAGAAATGCATCTCTAATTTATGCTCAATGACTACTGAGGTCCCAACTGTAATCCATCATTTTCTGCAATTATTCGTTGCTGAAGTAGTCTCTGAAAAAACAAAAAAACAACCAAAAATATGTGAATTTCTTGATACTCAGAAATCATGTAAATTGTCAAAGAAAATTGTAAGTTAACATAAACTTCTTTTCAAGAAGGAACATAATTATTTTATTATTCAACTTTGATGTATGCAAAAAATAAAAATTGATACTTTTAATTTAAATGTTGAGCAATTGTATATTAAGGAAAGGTATTGATAGTATGCTTCCTCAAATGATGTTACTATAAGCATGTAGTTTAATCATCATTTTTGTGTAATCCATGAAGCAAATTCTATGATATAATTCTCAATGACGAAAATCATTTTTAATTTTAAGAGTTGATATTGAAAAGTGAAATAATTATATTTTACATATTATAAAATAAATTCCAAAGTACATGAATTACACACTTTAACATTGTTATATTCACACAATATTTTTGTTGGTAGAATTACCATTTCCAAAATTGAGAATAACACTACCTGCCAGGTTTTCTTTTTCCAGTGAAAATTGGAAAATGAATACACTACAGAAAAGATTTATTTTCCTTTATATATCTAATAGCAAGAACTGAAGATGATTTCCTTGAAACATGTTTGCTTTTATGTAACATCTGAATGTAATGTTAAATACATATTTTATTGAAGATTATTTTTATTTTACTTGTCTATAGATTTCCACAATATTTCTGCGTTAACTGATTTTATCTAAATATAATCTATCAAAAGTGTTAGATACAGACTTTTCTAAGTAAATATTAATAAACATTTTGTTTCTATGATTAGTGTTTTAATATAGTCTTATTTAACCTTTTTACACTCATTTTGTTGCAAATTATTTACAAATATGAATGCCATACATCCTGAATAAGAGGGAGATGTCCTGAATATCAACATGTGTCCCGCTCCCCACCAGATTTTGCTATGTCTGCCAAATGACCTGAATTTTTAACTCTGTTATAATTCCACACAGTCCTAAAAAAAAAAAAAAACTGCATTTTGAGACTACTTATGAAACATCACATAATGTACTACATACAAGAACACCAGCAACTAATTCCTTTGTTAAGCAAATATTGTTATTTTTGTCTCTCTATGGTGCAATCTGCAGAGAGCTGAAAAATAGATGAAGAAAGGTACTGTGCATTTTGAATTGAAGTGCATTTGTCTCTTTCACAATGTGTTAGAGCAAGAGAATCTGGAAATCAAAGAGGAAAAGAGCTCAGTCAATAAGTTGTTGAACTAAATCATGCTTTATTTATTGTTTTCTTTAAATGCCCCAAATACTTAAGGAATTTGGTCTTGGAAAAATCAGGAAATAATCTGGATTAATTGGAAAATTCAGGGAAATTCTTCCTTGGAAAAGTGGTAACCCTTTTATTTTTGAAAATGTTAAATGAAGTTTATCTTCATCCTCATTTTTACTTGTATCCTTGATATATTATTTCTTTGTTTTATGATTTACTTTATACACAATTTTTAGTTGTATAAAAAGAAACAGTTTGCTCTCAATGACCTGAATTCCTTTGTTGTCTTTATGGCAAACCTGAATATGAACCCTTGTTTGGAAGGTAATTGAAGCCCAAAGACACGCAATTCTGGAGAAATCTCTTCTGAATAGACTGTGCTTAAAACCTTCCTTTTCAATGTCAGTCATCAAAGTGATATAAGTGGTGTTGTGCTCAGTTGTGCCATGTTCCACCTATGACTAAAAAGTCATTAAAATCCATTAGGTCATTATTCTAGGTACCTTGATTAAAATAAGTGAAACCAGGTAGAAGTTAACCATAAGGTATCTATGCTTTAATTTTTATTTACATATGTAGATGAAAATTTTAAAGATTTTTCACAAAATTGTTTATTTTTCACATTCTTGTAATTATTTCTCTTGTAAATTTGAAATAATTTATTCAATAAATTTGGACAAAAAGCATTAGTAAAATAATATTAAATTTAACCAGATAATTATTTTTAAAATCCATCTTTAAGGAAAATTTTATTATGAGAATTTGTTTATTCCTATTTATATGGGAGAAGTCATTTCTTTTTGTTTGAACCTTTGCTCTAAATGCAATTTCCCATTTATTTAGTGTCTGAAAAGATGGCGATTGGTTTATTTGCTCTCTCAGCCCAATAGTACTATTACATGTGAGTAAGGCAGCAACAAACCAGCATATTCTGACTCTTGCAGCAGCATGAAAGAAACAATTTATCACCCTAACCATCACCCACACCTAATTACCATTACATTTAGAATTTTTTTGTAAGTTAGAATTGGGTACTAAGCAATACAAATATTAGAGATGAAGAGAAAAATAGTAATGAAACCATATTGAAATGAAAACTTACAGCATCTTGTGGCCAAATCCTTTAAAACTAATGATAATTTTTGTTTTCATTAGTACTCCTTATATTTTTCTTGAATAATAATTATAATAATAATGATAATAATAATGATGATTATGATAATGATAATAATAATAATGATGATAATGATAATGATGATGATGATAATGCTGACGATAATGCTGATGATAATGATGATGATGATATTTATTGAGTCACATATACAATTACAATTGATAAGTTAATATGATGTCTTGGGAGGAGAGAGTGAAATTACATTACTGTTCAGGAGGCCATCTCAGCAATTGCTCAAGGGACTAGGGATACTGAACAAAAACCTGACCGAGATGGGGTCATTGGCCTAGGAATTATATACTGCAATACTTGTTACAGATATATTAGGATATTATACAGTAGATAAGTATTTTTAGTAGCAAATAATTTAACATTTCAAGATTTGTACAGTTTCATGTTTAAAGTAAAAGTAAAATTTACTTGTTATTGTCATTTTACTGCTACTACTTATAATAATAATAATAATAATAATAATAATAATAATAATAATAATAGTAATAGTAATAATAATAATAGTAATAGTAATAATAATAATAATAATAATAATAATAATAATAATAATAATAATAATAATAATAATAATAATAATAATAATAATAAAACAATACATGATATCAATTCTAGTAGCAACTACATAAAATTTAACATTAGTACACAACAATAAATTTAACAATATTGGTAACAAATTGATGTGTCGATTGCTTTCAGTGTAATGGTTTGGCAATATTTATCCTTATCAATTCAATTATAAAAGGATAAATAATACTTCTCTTTATCTGAGGACCATCTTGTGCAGTAACTCTTGCGGTGTTTATTATTCCGCGGTGTATGATATGATGTGATGACAGTAGCAATGGCGAAGCTAGAGTCGTGCAGTTAGATATTCTAAAAATCTTTTCTTACATTTTGTTGTAACTTATCTCCACTTAATTTTTTTCTTTCATTCAGCGAAAACTTCAATATTTTGTTCTTTAAAGCTGTTGTTTCTTCACAATGATTTTAGCAAACACTTCTCTATAGCCGGTGTACTGAAATGACCGATTCTGATGTATCCCATGGAAATTCTCTGGAATGTCTTCAATGTAATCATATTCCTTTCGCGTAATGCTGTAGATTGAGGGAAAGTTAGAGTTGCACCATAGCCAGCTAGTATGTTTCCTAGCGGGCGTACTAGGCATACTAGCGGACTATAGTTGTATCAACTCAGAACCGTCGCTTGAATTTTTCCTAGACCAATTTGCCTAACAAATACTTCAGCTACAAATCATCAGACATGTATTTTCATTATCAATGTATACATTTGTCAGTTCACTTCGGAGCTGCTCACTGTCAATGGATTTTGTTTCATGAGGAAATAAAACTTTCCTGAACAAAAGGACGCTTTGTTGATGGAAAACTGCTTTTCGTCAAGAAGTTCAATAAAACGAGTGTTTTCAAAATCTTGAAACCTATAGACCATTTGAATCACTAATTTTAAAATAAACAATTTTGTATCTTTCAAATAATTCTGACCCTGGAAGTTAATTCACCGTCATGTCTGCTTTGATACAGCTTTCAGTAGTCTCTTCATATCTAACACGATATATTACTACGTATCTATACTATTTATATCTCTACGGCATTTTACTTGCCTCATGATTTCGCATCATTTCGATATCATGAACCGTTTAGAAGTTATGGGACTGGCGCATAGTCAGTGGGACATTCTCTATAACACTAAATCTTTACATTCATTAATTGTTTCATAAAGAAAACACGAAAAAAATCACATAAACGGCAGATGCAAACTTTCCCACAATGTCAGGTGATGAGGTGAATTTGCCTGTCCGAGTCATGGAAGCGCATCGTGGTACAAGACCGTGTATATGCTGGGAGCCTAGTAAGTGCTATACTGCGATTTTTCCAACTCTGCCCCTGGCAGGTATCAGCTGTTGACAGTTTCATCCTGCAGAAACGGACAGAAAAGAACCCGGTCCAGAGATAGTTTGGTTATACGAAAAAGTAAGGTTGCTTCTTGGAGAACTTTCTTGCCATACCCCTCACCAAAATAGTATGGCGAACGGTGCGACTGCATTGGAGGAAGACTGCATCCACAGTCTGTATCAGGGTTTCGGGTAACTGGAAATCTCACTTCCCCAGAAGACATAGTTGAGGAATTGGCACATCACTACGAGCAAATCGCGAGTTCCGTACTCTTTCCTTCTAACTTTTTGAATACCAAAAGAAAAATGGAAAATTCTCGATTGCATTTTTTTGAGTCGCCTAGAGGAAGATTATAATGCTCCTTTCTCCATGGACGAATGTTTCTCTGCCTTCGCTCGCGCGGAAGTTTTGTTCCAGGACCAGACCATTATATGACAAATGGTAGAGCATCTACCGAGAAAGGCACGTTTTCTCCTCCTAAACATATTTAGGCCATGGCATAGAATTTGGCACGAAGGTATTGTCCCAATTCTCAAAGAAGGAAAGGATAGAACAATCCCATCGACTTAACGCATAATCTCGCTCACAGGTTGTATTTGCAAGCTTTTAGAGCAATTGGCAAATACGCATCTGGTCTGGCTCTTGGAACAGAGAAATGTAACACCTTTTTAATGTGGTTTCAGGATACACAGGTCAGCTATGGGTCACCTAGTCGCCCTTGCCACAGAGATCACCACTTCTTTTGTGATACAACATCTGGTAGCCATTTCCTTCGATATAGAGAAAGCGTACGATACCACCTGGGGGTACGCCATTCTTCGCACCATACATTCTTGAGGTATCAGGAACGGCACCAATTGTTTTTAGTAGACTTTAGTAGTCTCGTTACGTAAAATAAGGCAACAATTCAATTAAATTTCTTGCTTCAAGATAATACCGTAACCGCTGTGGCTCCAGTCACGAGTTAAAAAACGCTGGCGTCAATTCTTAGTGCCACTCTGTTTGCCATTGTTATTAATGGTACAGCATTAGTAATTCAAGACCCTGTGAAAACACGACGAAGGTTGATATCACAATTTTTGCACCTCCAAGAGCAGGCAAGTTATTGTTAGGCAATCCGTCCTATTTTGGATTATGGAAGTTTTGTGTGTAGGTCAGGGTCTTCGTCAACTCTCCGACCATTAAATGACATACACATCACCGGTTTACGGATCACCGTAGGCGCCTAACGCACGAGTCGCAACGAATGCCTTTTGGCTGAGGTTGGAGAACCAAGAACCAACTCTGAGCCGAACGCGAGATATTCCTATAGTGCAAAATTATCTGGCATAAATACTCCTATCCCTGCTATCCCTCGCGCCGAGCAGTCCTTCACTCAAGTCACCCGATATCATACGCAATGAGACTCCATCCTCCGGGTATCCGTCTCTATACGCTTTTGCACAAGCTTAATATAAAATTGCCCACCCCTGTAAAACTCAATGAAAATAGGAAAATTGGATTTTGTGTTTCTATCCCCTTTGAGGTAACAAACGTTTTGGGTCTTTCAATTCAATGAAACCTCCAATAGTTTGTTTAACTGAATCGAACGCAAAGTTATGCTGCGCGTTGAAAATAATTTCAAATGCAGACTTCGTACTCCTCATTGTTTCCGTCTAGGATACTATTCTGGGAAAAACACGTTCTTCCATTTTGAAATTACAAATAAGAATCGTACAAATAATAAGTAAATTCCACTCACGTGATTTTTGTAAGCATCTTTTAATGAAGTTAGAAATTTGACCATTGCCTTTCCTTTTGATTTACAAAGTATGCTTCAGTTATTGGGTTTATGACCCTATCTATGTCTATATTGCTGCGTGGCACCTTCTCCCTCCGCAACTGTAATCAAGGGGAGTTAAATGTCTTTCAAATCAATTTTTGTTTTCGCCATAGTGGTTTGTGCTGCTGTGCCACGCGGTATCATGAGCTCGATATCATTAAGCCTTGCCAGGAATCGAGTGCGAGGAAATCGGGGACAAGTAAAATGAAAGACACAGAGGAAACGGTGAAAGGTGAAAATTGCAAAATAAAGTCAACGGATAGAAAAGTGCGTGGTAGCACTGAAATTGAAGATTTAAATACCTGCCTTGGAAAGCAATTTATTCTATGTATAATGTTCAATCCCCCTCTTTGAAATAAGTTTTGGATACAATCTTCTAAATTTTACGCGACTCCAGCCGGACTTTTAAAGTACATTGAAACAAAATATATCATATTCGCATTTGTTTTACATTACGGATTAATGGTTCAACATAAACAACTACATTTATTATTGGTTTCATTAAAGTTGTAATTTTACTTTTTGTGGTATGTATTAATATTGCCAAATAAAATCGGTTATCTGCAAATACAAAAAAATAAACGAAAAGGATGCCGTTAGGGGCCGAGAAATGTAGTTGGCCTCCCTATTTTGTTTTAGGCTGCACACGCCTATGCCTGAAGCCAATGGGATGTACGTGGATTTCTTTGCATCGACTGAATGGTCTCATTAATTTAAAAAGAAGTTAGTTAGGTCCACAGTATCCATTCAAATAAAATTTAAGGACAGGTATAAAGAATCGAGAGGTTTCTTTGAAATATAGTTCTAGAAATCCTGCATAATTTTCAAATCTGCACAAAAAATGTTAAAAACACTCTATTTGGTACCACACACCATTATAGCAGCAGAGATAAATACATGCCTACTAGCAGTTTTCAATTTAATTTTTAAAAATTCCATTCGAGCTAATGACCTGTCTTACATATTATTATCGAACTTAACATCGACACTTTTGTATAAGTCTTTCTATTTACTGGTGAAGCACAATTCCAGCATTTTTGATATAGTTCATTACTCGTGCAAATGCTCCCACCATCTGTAGCAAAATAGTGTCTATGCGATAGCAAATCTCTGGAGATTTTTTTAAAATAACAACGAACAATTAAGTACTTTGATTGTATGTGTATTTTCATGAGATTTATTTGATTTACCAGAGGCATTGTTACACATTTAATTACAACACTAAAGTACACTAGGAAGAATGAAAAAAAGCTTACACTTGATCCAGTACAGCTCGAAATTACTAGACAAACCGGTAACCTTTCAGTCGGAGCAGAAGACAAAATGTTTCATTCTCGCGGCAGCGGGTCCTCTCCGGCAGCGTGACGTCTACGCGTTCCAAGAAGTCGCCACAACTCGAGAACGGCGCAATGCAGCGAATTGCAACACTGGCGGTGTATTATGACACGCTTCAAGCTTGAAGATAACGAAATTTTTTGTGTTTCGATCTCCTTTAACATCGATCAATTGCTCATAACACGATAAAATACGAGTTTTAGTTTTATTATTGGTTTTAGCAAATTATTATATTACGAAGTCGTAACACCATTATAATCAGTACGGTCATGCGATTCGGCATAATGAGACTGGGGCTTGGGGCAAGTGTGCCAAATATGTGGACCCTAAGGCTGTGGGTTCGAAACCAACTTAAGACATGAATGTTTTCAATGTTGAGGCTTTGGTGGGCATTGCGGTTCCCTCTACATCTACTATGTGTTACATCTACACCATAATCTCATTAACGAGCATGTGGGTGCAATCTGTGTGTTTAATTGAGGAACTGGACTCTTCGGCCAGATCAATATACAAGCATCAAGGTGGGATCAAGGGATACTGGGCAAATATGTAAAGGTTCAGAACCGAGATTGGTCTATCTGTTGTTCAGGGTGTGAGAAAGGTGCTTTTTACCACCTTCCTGAGTGGCGGTAGGCACAATGACAGGCCCCGGTAGTCTTTTAGACGCCGAAAAAACGAGCACGGGAAAGTCTGTGCTTTTCATTATATAGCCCAATAGTAGATATAGCCCAATACTAGATTTATCATAGTATATATTGAAGCTAAAATAAATAGTTACGTATATTTTTGCCAATGTATGTGTAAAGAATGCATGACCTATGCTGTGAAATTGAATTGGAGCAGCGCCAAGCGCCTTGTCTGCAGTAAAAACGCTACAAGGAAAATCCGAGAAGCAGCAACTTGACATGCAATCTCTTCTTGTACAGAAGACCTTGAAGCTTTTTGAACCGAGATGACGTGTTAGAATTCTGGAGATTAAATCTATTTCCCCTGAGTTTCGTATGATGTTAGTCCGTACGACATGCCGTCCGTCCGTTAGCCCACCCGTCAGTAGTCTGTCAGCCCGCACGTCACCGAGACCGTCAGCCTGTCCGTCAGTCCGTCCGTCAGTCCGTCCGTCAGTCCGTCCGTCAGTCCGTCCGTCAGTCCGTCCGTCAGTCCGTCCGTCCGTCAGTCTGTCCGTCAGTCCGTCCGTCAGTCCGTCCGTCAGTCCGTCCGTCAGTCAGTCAATCAGTCCGTCAATCAGTCCGTCAGTCAGTCCGTCAGTCAGTCCGTCAGTCAGTCCGTCAGTCAGTCCGTCAGTCAGTCCGTCAGTCAGTCCGTCAGTCAGTCCGTCAGTCAGTCCGTCAGTCAGTCAGTCAGTCCGTCAGTCAGTCCGTCAGTCAGTCCGTCAGTCAGTCCGTCAGTCAGTCCGTCAGTCAGTCCGTCAGTCAGTCCGTCAGTCAGTCCGTCAGTCAGTCCGTCAGTCAGTCCGTCCGTCAGTCCGTCCGTCAGTCCGTCCGTCAGTCCGTCCGTCAGTCCGTCAGTCCGTCCGTCAGTCCGTCCGTCAGTCCGTCAGTCCGTCCGTCAGTCCGTCCGTCAGTCCGTCCGTCAGTCAGTCCGTCAGTCCGTCAGTCCGTCCGTCAGTCCGTCCGTCAGTCCGTCCGTCAGTCCGTCCGTCAGTCCGTCAGTCAGTCCGTCAGTCCGTCCGTCAGTCCGTCTGTCAGTCAGTCCGTCAGTCAGTCCGTCAGTCAGTCCGTCAGTCAGTCAGTCAGTCCGTCAGTCAGTCAGTCCGTCAGTCAGTCAGTCCGTCCGTCAGATCGTCCGTCAGTCCGTCCGTCAGTCAGTCCGTCAGTCCGTCTGTCAGTCAGTCCGTCCGTCAGTCAGTCAGTCCGTCAGTCAGTCCGTCAGTCAGTCCGTCAGTCAGTCCGTCAGTCAGTCCGTCAGTCAGTCCGTCAGTCAGTCCGTCAGTCAGTCCGTCAGTCAGTCCGTCAGTCAGTCAGTCCGTCAGTCAGTCCGTCCGTCAGTCAGTCCGTCCGTCAGTCCGTCCGTCCGTCAGCTGTCCGTTTTCTGAAAAACCGCTTCAAACTTTTTCTTTAAATTTTCTGCTCATATGTTTCAAGGGGCGTTAAGAAATAATGCAATAGTCTCATTTTCGGTGCACTCTCCGTATTTTCGAAACGTTCAATGGGCTTCATGTAAAGTACCCCAAAAATTGATGATTTTCAAATTCTTCGAGTCGAGACAGATCGACGGGAGAATATCCGTTTTGGAAGAAATCCTGTGTATTGTTTAAGTGGTAGTGGTGTTCACAGACGGTTGGACATTTTAAAAAATGTCTTTTTTGGTATCAATGTCCCACAAATTCTGAAATCTGACTTCATGACGGGTTAGAGGGAGTTATATACAACATATTAGAGGAAGTGTTATCTACTCTTTGTGTATCAGGGCCCCATCAGACGGGTTTTTCTGTCGCCCAGTCGCTGTTTTTGGCGCTGCTTCACATAACTTCCTACGTATATTACTCATTATATACGTAGTAGGTATACGAGAAACTAAAAATTGACGCTAGTTTCTTTGGCGGCGAACTTTATACAAGTGCAATGCCATCATGTCATGTACAATGTAAAAAAACAGTACTTTTGCGTGATTTTATATTGAAATTAATGCACTTTATAAAAACATTTTTTCTATAACCGCTCCTAATTTTTATTCAATTCCCCCCTCCCTCCCACAGAGACAAGAAACGCTAAAAGGAATTGCGCATGACTAATTTTCGTTGAACTCTCTGACTTTTCGAATATTTAAAAGTTAGAAATAATGCGAATGTGCTGTGTCCGGAGCACTAGTGCTTTAAACCATTTATAAACCGGATGAAACTGTCAACAGCTGGTACCTGTCAGGGCAGAGTTGGAAAAACCGCAGTATTGCTCCGAGGTGGTCGCTTGGACCGTGCTCACCGTGCGCCCGGAGGCCATCTCCAGCTTGCGTGTGGTGTCGGCTAGCGGCTGTCGGCGCGTGCTTCGGCGTCGGCGGCGGCGGTGGCGAGCAGCGCCCGGAGCGCGTGGGCGGGGGCGGGGCAGCAGTGGAGCGGCGCGCGGCCGCGGTGGTCGCGGCGCAGCGGGGGCGCGCCGGCCGCCAGCAGGGCTCGCGCCGCGCTCGCGTGCCCGCCCGCCGCCGCCAGGTGCAGCGCCGTGCAGCCCGTCCAGTCGCGCAGCCCTGCGCCCGCCCCCGCCGCCAGCAGCACGCGCGCCACCTGCGCACGCAGACAACAATAGGCAGTAGCGATGCGACATCCGCGTTAAGAATACACCGACTAAAAACCATCTATGTTTTTTAAACATCAGTGTTTTAAAGCTAATTCTAACATTAAATTCACGTTCAAAAAATGTCCATGGTCGTGTTTAAATTGCAATAAATATTTAATTGAAAATTAAGTAAAATATTAATAATAAAAATGGGCAAAGCTGAGCCTCGAAGCCTGTGCCTCTAGGATAATCTCAAAATGCCAGCACTAAGTTCACCGAAGAAGATCCGAGAAGAAATGGAAAGGCCCTAAGCCCCCGGTGTGCCGCACACTTTATCGTCTCTCCATGTGCGAATTATGAGGAATCACATAGGAAATTGCAGGGTATTGGGGTCATCCTTCGTGGCAGAGGTAGTCTGCTCGACGAAGGTAATACAAAAGCGTTCGTTCGGGCGGGTCACAGAAACTGACAGTGACACCAGTTTGTATTATTTCATAATTCATATTCGAACTTTTACAAAATTATGGGATGTTTTCTTCCACAAACTAAACATCGAAAACTTAAAAAGATCAAGCACAAAACATTGATTTAAAACATCTTCAGCTCCAATTGTTCGATGTTTAAAATATTGATTTTTCTATAAAAACATCGAAGTTTTTATATAATTATCAATGCCTTAAACTCCAATATTTAGTAGGTGAGTTTTTTTAACATCAATGTTGTGTTTTCGATGTTTCTTCGTTGTTGATATTTTTTAAATTAAAAATTTCCATAACAATATTGTATAATCATTTTCAGATATCCGTAAATTCAATATATTCTTGAGGCCAAAAGTGACCATCAGTGAAAAATGCATAGAGTAGAATTTTCATAAATACAGAAACTTGTATTATTTTTGAATTATCGCATCAGATTATAAAATTTTGTTCTGATGATTTTTTGGCTTGGTTTTGTCAATTAATCTCAATTAAAAATTAACAAACGAGACCACTTTCACCCGGTGAATGCCGGGGGGGGGGGGAGATGATTTCCGACCCAACCCTGGCGGAGGGCTGGAAACTCCCACCCAATTAGTCTTCGCACGAGGAATATGTGCGCACACGGCTGACGTCGCAGAGAAGGGAGTCACTGATATACTGTATGCCGTCTCCAACACATCCATTACTTAGTTTTTCGAAAGGCAGCTTCTGCTCAAAGAATTAAATTCGCTTTATTCATGTAAGAAAAACGCAAGAAAACCAATGAAAAAAGTTACGAAAGCGGCCAAAACAAATTTCTGGACCCTAGCTCGCATTGGACTACTGAATGTTTTTTGAACAAGGATTGTATTTTTAGAATGATATACTATGCAGGCGTAGAGTTTCGGTGTCATGTGTCTCGCTCGCGATTTAATGGGCATAGTGTGCGCGATATACAGATTTCTGTAATATCGCTTTGACTGCTACTGTTTGGCCACTGTTGGCAACATATCTGCAGGTTATGTCTATGAACTCATTTGGACAGTGCGTTCACTTACAATTGTCTCAATAGTAAATGGGTTTAGCTATATATCTTGTATTAACACCGCCCTGCATACCATTCATTTGTTTCGCGGCCTGTCAAACAGGCCCCTTCTTAGAGTTTATCCTTATATCTCGCGCACACTCTTACGGTGCCATGGCATGCTGTCGTAGCTCAAATGGATATGAATCGTTTAACTGACAGAGTCCATTTCACGATGAATTGAAGAAAAGAATGTTCTGACAAATTTCTTCTTTTCAATCAAATTACCAAATAAAATATTTGCTTTGGTGTTTGAGGAAAAAGAATAAGGTTTGCGCTACTCGTATGGGGAAATAGCTTCGGTTCTTCAAACATACGCGCGCTTTTTAAGCGGCTCAAAACAATCGAAATCGGTGGGAGGAACTCAGCATTTCATCCTCCCGTACCTGGAGAGGTGGCTCAGTGCAATTGATGTAACTGCAGTGCCTCTAACCGGGAGGTCCTAGGTTCGAGTCCCGACAGTGGCAATATTTTCGGCACTAGCTTGTCAGCTAGGACGAATTCAGTCGCCGTCTGGAGGAGAATTCTAAAGGCTAGCTGTTCTGATCGGTAGATTGCCGTGATTTCTCCGAACAACACCAGGCGAATACTGGAGCAGTACAATTACGAACGGGACACTGACCGCGCGATCTTTCCTACCTCTTCCTTGTCTTATCTTCCCCTCTTATACACAATTACACTAACATGTACTACATTACCGCACATGCCGGGAGACCGGTCGGGAGGGTTTCGGCTGGGGCAGTGCCCCGCTGGTGAGAGATGGTTTTGGAAAACCCTGCTAACCGGCGGTAGGGTGCTGTTTCTCGCCATCTAGCGGGGGAAGATAACCGCCGCCTCCCGAGGAAAAACATACAGTACAATTATGGGAATAATGACCTCCGTAGTTGACGCGCCCGGAATATAACAACTAACGAACTATCCATTCATCCTCCCATGTAGTAGTCGACCATATGTCACAGCGTTCCCAGAGAGAGAGAGAGGGAGGAGAGAGAGAGAGAGAGAGAGAGAGAGAGAGAGAGAGAGAGAGAGAGAGAGAGAGAGAGAGAGAGAGAGAGAAAGAGAGAAGATAAAACGGTATTAATGGAGCCCTACTGTCCGCGAGGAGTAATTTCTTCCTTAAACTTACGTCTAGAGACGTTACTTAAAACTGCAGAACGCTTCACTGGGGGTCTGTTATCGCTCACACGAGTCTAGACAGATTCTGACAGGTGCAGGGGCTTACTCATTCACGCAAAGACAACGCAAGTAATCTGATGAATATTTAATTTGACATTGATTTCTGACCACCTCTCAGGAAATGTGCACACGCTGAGACGCTGTTCGCTACGACGAGAGTTTCTCGGTTTTACCCACATCGTTGAATGTCAAAGGGGAATCGTTAATGTCAGTGTGGAACCAGGCTGAGATTCCAGGACTCGTCGAATTGGGGGGGGGGGGGGGTCCGGTGTGGCAGTTATTCCTGAGCAATTATCTTCCGGGAAAGTGAGGAGAGATTCATCCTGAACTCGGGGACTGAAGTACACCTTTTCACCTGACGAATCTAAAAACCGGTAGCCCCTCCCTGACTGTGGGCGCGGCCTCCTCCTCTGATTTCCAAAACCCTTGCTGGTTGAATTGGGGAAGCCAAGAGAGATCGGTATCTGGCATCTATTTAATCCAGTCCTCGGGGTCGTTGATCCCCGGTGGAGGGGAGAATGTACTTGTAGATACGACAAATGCCCATCACTGTTCCTAGAAATGACAAGAAGAGAAGCCAGCGAGAAATGTATTCGCAAAGAAAAGAAAAAAAAGCAAGTGCTTGCGCATAGCACACATTTCTCAGGTTACCTTATTATCCGGGTTTCTTAAATAATTTTATTCCATACTACGTGGCATTTTAATAGTTCATGCCCTTTGAAACAGGCTGAGAAATAGAACATTTCAGTATACACTTAATTTGCGGACCGTCATACGTTTTCTAAATATATGGCTGTCACCAACGATGCTGGTTATTACAAAACTCAAGGGCTTTTGTGTTACGAACTCTCGTATCGTAGAGGCGGATTGTGAAAATAAATAAAAAGATGGAAAGGAGGTTATAAAATGATAAAATTATGTATTTATTATTAAAATAAAAAGTAAGCTTTTTATTTACCTATTACCAGACGACACATTTACGTAAAATCATGATGTCAGTACTTGTTTGAAAATTCTGGACTCGACTCCTAATGTCTTCTCGTCCGAATACGCGTTCCGTCGTAAACGACTTTCTGGACTAATGACTTGAACAACACCAATTAATGTCTATCTCAGACCCGACAGGGGGGTAATACTGCGTTATTGATTTGGTATGCTCTGACGTGACAAAACTCATGGGATATCTAATATCGTGTCGGGTGTTATTTTGCCCGGCGAAGTGTAGAAACTAGATGTGGCAAAAGTATTCAGCCAACTCTCAAAATTCATTTTTGCATTCAATTGAAGGAATCTATACACGAGGTAGACGTATTTGTGACAGTTTGTTAACGGTTATTTATCAGGGATTAACTGTTTTATGGTGAAAATTATTTCCTACTAGATAACGAGCGGGAAAAGGAACGAGGAAAAGCGCTAGTAGTAGGTCAAAGTACACCAAGAGGGAAGAAGGAAAAGAAACGAACATAAATGGAATTAGTGGTTCTAAAACAACACACATTTTCTCGTTGTTTTTGTGAGGGTTACTTAATATACAACTTCTTAAACATACATTTATGTAATTTTTGAACAATCAAAACACTGCGTCAAAACAAAGTTTATGCAATGTTATTTAGTCTATTTAGCTACATCCATTCAAAAAGTGTAGGGAAAATATTTGATGCCGTTATTGAGAAAATCTTTTTGTTCAAATTGCTTATATTCACGCATCTACCGGCCCCGCGTTCACAATCGTAACTCCTTGGTCAGAGCCGCAATGGTCAAGGCCATGCGAAGGTATCAGAAAGACATCTGGTACTCTAGTAGTACTCTAGTAGAGAGACTCTGATAACGCATTGTCCGTTGAAGAGTCAGCGAGCAGTCTGGGTGCAGCCACTAGGCAGTGAGGTGGTGTGTTTTTATAAGTTTCACAACTAGTTGGAAAGAACCATAAAACCTTAAATATTAAAATTTTTCAACTTCAGAAAACATGATTCTTAGAAAGTGGGAAAACCAAACCCACAAAGATGTAGATGAATGTTTTGATTTTTATTTTAATGAATGAATGAATGAATTAATTAATTAATTAATTTAAAAATGTATGTTGTAAAAATAATATTATTTTAGTGCACAAGTTGTGAGGTTTTTTCTCTTAATTGTCATAAATATGTTTAATATTTATTAGTGAATTCTTTCATAAATATGTTATATGTTAATATATTTTTATAATTATAATGAATTCATGTAATTTACTAGTGTCAGGACGGAAATATCAATATAAAAAGTGTAATAAAATGGACAACCCTGCATAAAACGGAAACCTCCTTAAACCGAAATAACTTTTGTCCCGATTCATTCCGGTTTGGACAGATTTTACTGTACTTCCGTACGTTACGTTGCGATATAATACAGCGACGGATATTTGAGAAGTTATTCTGAGAATTTTATTGTTGGACGGCGACATAGATGGGAGGGAGATAAGATAAGGCAACTTTATTTACTTAACGTCAATGTTACAATGTCTCTATATTCAATGAAATAGTATATTTATCTTTATTAATATATCGGGAAGAATATACACACAGATATGCATAAGCAGGACAATGTAAATTACGATATTTATCGTGGAATCATGCATGCATTCATAAAGCGATATATTGGATAGCTTTTAGTTTAGGATGTTCAATTTATATATGAAATTATCCTTGCTTTTCTCTGTAATATGCTGGAAGTAATGCGAGTAAGTATGTGCTCTTGTAGTACCACTAGTTTAATAGGTGGCCGTTTACCTTCACTTGCGATTGCGGTGCCAGTTTAGATATGATGGAGCTCATCAGGTCGGCCGGCATATCGACGAGCCGGAACGCTGGTATCTACCAGACAGAACGGACACGGGGATAGGCTCATTTAATATATCGATGCGTCATTTAATTCCCTTTTGTACATTGAAATTGAAAATATTGTTTTTATTATGTTGAAAATAAGATTATTATTATTATTATTATTATTATTATTATTATTAAAATGATATTATTATTATTATTAATATTTTGCGTGTAGGCAATTTCTGACAATATTACACGTTCTCTTCCGAGACATATTCTATCCCGGCGAAAAATTAATGGTGGGTTATTATGGGAATCAGCTAATGATTGTAAATGGACAAATACAACCATGCCTACGCTGGACTCAAACCTGCAGCTTCTTTGGCGCAGACGACGGCTGCCGCAACCGTCTGTGCCACGGGGTCGGGTTGTTATTGTTATTATTATTGTTATTATTATTCGATAATCTGGCTACGCATTTTTTATTTCACATTCACAAAATTAACAATCTGTTCTTGTTGAACGGTTAGTAAATGACTTGAAACAACAGTAACATTTTCATAAACATAGTGGTTACACATTTAGTTTAATTAGTGATTATAATTGCAATTTGGGAGTTTCAAGATGTATTCACGTTTCAGTCTGTATATGGGTCCACTATTTTCAAGTAGCAGTGCCAGAGCTAGAAAATTTTGGGCCCGGGACAATGCTGAAACGTAGAAAAATTAAAATGTGAACGTTGTATCAACGTTGAGTTTTTTCATTTCCACAATTAAAATGTACCACGTTTAAGCAAAAAAAGGTTTTGGAAATACATTTTAAATAATAGTTTTAATTAAAAGTATTTAGTGACCAAATATTATAATTTCCATGGTGAGCTTAAAACGTTAAAAGTAATTGGGTTTATTTAGTGTTTAATAAAATCACCTTTTAAATACATGAAATATTAAATATGAATTTCGTGAGAATCTATTTCAACGTTAGCATCATTTGATTTATTTCATAACAGTCCTACTGATCCTAATTACTATATTTCACTATTTAAGGTACAAAATTATGAAATATCAGACTATGGTACCGCCTCATAAATTCACGATAAAGATTTTCTCGAGTTTTAATTCTTGTTTCAATTTTTTACTAATTTTCCCCATCACTCCCATCATCGGACCCCTTGGGGCCCCTTGGGGTCCCTTTGGGGACCCCGGGCGATCGCCCGGTCTGCCCATGCCTATAAATGCCATGCCTATAGCGCCATGACTTGTTTATAACACCAGCTTGTTAGATAGGTTGATAGATAGATGGTTTGAATATCCAGTAACGTTTTCCAGATCCTGGTTTCTTTTCTTCATGACTTCCGCAGAACAACAGACATTTACATTTTCGTAAGTTGTTTTGTTAGTAACGAAAGTTGCAGAATATTCGGGTCATAATGTGAGTGTCGTATATTTGCATAAAATTAGAACAATACGTATTACAAATTTAGAATGCAGTCAGATGCTTACATTTGAGCGTCAAGGATGGGATATTTCGTAGAACCTTTGTGACTCATTTGCGAAACATTTTAAAACATCTGATGATTCAGACAAGAGCACTTGTAGGAAGACGTTGATAAAACACATGTAAATGCAATGAAGACTCAAACTCTTAGTTGGCTTTGCAGTAAAAAAGTTCATGAAAACCCAATTATATAGAGAAAATGTAACAATAGAAAATGTATTTAAAAATAAAATGTTAAAAAGCTGATAGTAAGATGAGAGGAGAGATTTAGAGAGTACCACGTGAATGAAGTGTATCTGTTTCTATCTTCATAAGATATAAACTAGTCGTGCTACAAAAGCACATACTTTCTTGCAATGTTTCTAACTTTTGCAATTTTTGAAAATACAGAGTTAAAAGAAAACGTACAGTGCGCTGTTGTGCCTGTAGAACCTGTCAAAACAGTGTGTGTTGGAAGTTTTATAAAAATCTGACCTTTATATACCAGTCACGTGTCCGACGTTAGAACTGGAAGCTTTGTGGAAGTTATTTACAAGAAGTTTCAAAATAATTGTCAGCATCTTCTACGGCATCTGGGGGGGGGGGGGACGAAGATGAAACTTTATATCAATGAATATATTCTATTATATGCTTGAATCAAGGGAAGTCGGTAGACATCTAAGTCCACTGAGCTTACATTTATGCCTCACGCCGTGTGGGATGACTTCCTCCATTGCGGAAGGGGAGGGGGAAAACAGGGAGAGGGGCGGCCGGGTTTGAACGGCGTCATGATCCGCAGAATGAAAAACGTTTTCGAGAAGAGCGAACACAATCAGCAGCGGGTTTCTCCTAACCACGGACGCCGCCAGAGTGGTCAATTAGGCAGCGTACGTCCTTTCACGCAAGGAGTAGGCATATGGCGCCCGCTTTCTGCAGATCCATGTAACCTGTCACTACAGTCACTCAAGCATTATTGCACTGAATGCGAGTCCGTTTCATGTTACCCTAAGCAAAACATTCAAGACGTACAGTTTATTCAGATCGGTCGCCGCGCGCAGTTTCTGCCTCTTTGCACTTGACTCTTCACACCATAAAGACCGTAAAGGAGTGACGTTTTGGTTATGGAATAGGATTCGTAATGAAGCTTACATAATCAAGCGCTATCAAATCAACAATACGATAATTTGAGTAACGTTGCCCAGTGTCCAGACTCTGCTGCAAACATTAATGAAGTCATTTAAGCATTCTGCGTTGGATTTTGAACTTGGGCATGAATTACGCACGGCAATGGAATTGTGCTCCAATTTAGCTTCACAAGACTAACTGGTTCTTAACACAACAAGACACATTGTTTTTAGACACGGCCTTTGGGACGTGGAAATTTAATGGTTGCATTCGACGCCTGTGATTTCTTTCTTTCTAGACATTAAGAATCCTTCCACGCTATTAGCGAAAGATGCTAACGGTACATCCCTGATGAATTTGATAATGTGCACGTCTCTTATAAATTCATGTAATTTGAAGTTGTGTATTCCTTGTTCAGGACTTCATTGAGATGCCACATTAGAAAATAGCTTTTGTAAATTCACATTTAACATAGTAATTTTAGCATCAGGTTGTTGTTAACTAGAAACTTATATTTAAGATAAATTTGGCTTATCTCAGATTGTAATTTTTTCTAGTATTTATGTTAGGTCGCCCATTAGTTATCGCTTGCACTTTTTAATTTGGTTTGAGGTATTGAAGGGTAATCGTGATTGTTGAAATATTTATTTTTATCACTTTACGAACCAAGTTTCTAAACTACTAAAATCCAGAAAAATTCTAGTAATGTTGTTTAGCCGCATCTAGGCCACACAGCAGGGTCCAGCATATTTATCAAACGAGTCCATTAGAACATGTGGTGGAAAATCTCTTGTCAAGATCTACACGATGTACACATATGACATTTGCTCCTAATTGTAAGGCAACTCATGATGTGCTGATGCTTGTCAAGTAAACACGTCTTTCTCATGCATAGGAACGAGTACCTGCCAACCTCCTTAATGAGGTTTCATGAGTTTTCTAACAGAAGCAAAAAGCACATGTATAACTTAAGTTTTGTTCGATTTCTTACCACATGTTTAGGTAAAACGTGATCATTTTCGACCCCAAACATGCCCTAAAAGTTTGTAATATTTATTCTGAGATATTGTACAAATATGCCACATGGATAGGAACGAATGAAGGAACGTCAGTCAAGTGCCAGGTGACGTCATTAATAAATGCATCGACAGGGCATTCAGTTATGTTGCGCACAATAGCTGTCACACAGCAATGGTTCCGAGTGGCGCTGCTGCTGACGAATCATTGGTTTAAAAAGAGGTATTCAGTGAGAGATTGCAGTGGCTCTGAGGTGAGGTCTAGTATTCCCGCCATTAGCAGTGTAGAAGCGCCTTCGTGCCACCGCCAGCGGAACCCAGTTCTAAATAAGAACCTTCACACTTGGCCACTCGGACGCGCCATCAATCAGCTTTACACGTCGACTGAAATGCTGCGGCCCAAAGCGGCGTGACTCGTGAATCCCTCCTTTCTCAGTGCTCTCCATGCTCAGTGGGGCCGTACACCGACTGCATCCCATTGTCAACGTTGCCTAAGCCGTTTCCCTACTTCCCCAAAAAGGCTTAGCCCGACTGCAACTCTTTTCATTTTACTCCTGTGTGGAATTGATTTCTACGTTTACCGTGGTCTGCTTAATATTGCATTGATCGACTACCGTCAATTTTAAGAACCAAACTTGAAAGTTTGTGGAAAGAAAACTTGGAAACTCCTATCACGAGCATCTTCATACCCTGCTTTCATAATATACACAATTCCGAAGATTCTGTCATATTCACATATTCTAGGTTTTTGTCTAGTTTGCGAGTACATTTGCACAGTTTGCTAGTACGAAAACATCCACATGCACCACTTATGAATGGAAACTTAACAAAACTTGTGGTGCTGAAACAGCACGTACTTTCTTGCCCCTAGTTTCACGCAAAATTACGCGAAAAGAATTCGCGTTTTGGAAAAATTGTGCATGATCTAATTTCAAAATCAATCTTTAAGGAACAGGTTACATTAAGGGGGAAAGATCTGACTTTGTAATTGTAGTTGTAGGAAGACGCCGAAAAAAGTTCACAAAAAGAAAAATCAGTTTTCACCGAAAATGAAAACTGCACCATTCCCTTAAACGACCTTCATACTATCCAACAACAAAATTTAATAAAAAACGAAGGTTCCAATTTTTGGAAATTTTGAAAATGTCTTAGGAACTTAATTTAAAGTACCTCCCAAAATTAAAATATCGGTTTCAAATTTATGGAGCCGCGACATCAGCCAGATCGATTGAGAAATACCCATTTCGGAGAAAATCGGCTGATCTGTTTAGCCGCCAGCGTTGTTCACAGACGGACGGACAGGCGTTTTGCCGTCAGCGGATTTTTCGGTATCAAATTTTTCTGCCGAAAATTCGTCGTTTTTTCGCAGCATTACATACCTTTCTCTGTACTGCGTAAGCGTTAGCGAGAAAGTAAAAGTTTACTCCTTCCGGGACACCCCACTAACGAAAAGGGACCCAGTCGGGTCAAGTTAAGAAAAGCGAAAAAGGATTAGCCGGGAAGCGAGGGTGGGGGAAACTGAGAGATTCCCCCGTAGCGCTGTGCGGGTTGCGTGTGGATTGAGTGGCGGCGAGCGGGGGCTGCGCGTGAAGGGGCGGGGCCCGGCGCGGCGCTTCTCGGTGGTGCTGGCGAATTGGCTGCCTACCTGCGCGTGGCCGGCCTCCGCGGCGAGGTGCAGCGGCGCGCGTCCGTCGTCGTCGCGCGCGGCGGGCGCGGCGCCGGCGCCCAGCAGCAGCCTGGCCACGGACGCGTGGCCGCGCGCCGCCGCCTCGTGCAGCGCGCCGCGGCGCCGGCGGTCGCGCGCCGCCGGGTCGGCGCCCGCGCACAGCAGCGCCGCCGCCACGCGCGCCGCCCCCGCGCCGGCCGCCAGCGCCAGCGGCTCCCGCCCCCAGCGGTCGCGCGCGCCCGGCGCCGCCCCGCCCGCCAGCAGCGCCGCCACCTACGCACGCCCGCGCGGAGCCGGGTCGAATTCTGACGCTCTCTGGAAGGGGGCGCTGGCGATCGGCTGCTCTAATCTGTAGATTCCTCAATTGCAGCCGAATGACGGAGTTGTTCATTAATAAACGGGCCGCGGACAGCTTGCGATCTTTCTTCCCCCTTCCTCGTTCTAGCGTAACCCCTTACGTACACACACTTACATGCTCTACTATACCACATATTTCGGGAGTCGAATCGGGAGCTTAGAGCTTGTCCTGATTCGGGCGGTCTACTGGGGTGAGATACCGGGGGGTGGGGGTGGGGTGGGGGAACGAGTCGTCGTGTATGTCGACGCACTATCTTATGTCCCAGCTGGGGAGCAACAACTTAATGGGATAAAAAAATGCTCAATGACAACTAATATCAATTCTGCCTTTATTAATATTGTGGCGAAACCGATTTCATCATAATTTTATAAACGAAATTCACCAGATCAAAATTTAAACAAACAGACTCGGCCACCCAGGATTTCTGCCGAGAGATTACGCAGACGGTCACACGTGCGCGACTCCGCTATCGCGACAGTCCCTTACGCCCCCGGCCCATTAACGAAGCCGTTTAGAGGGCTGGCATTGACAGATTCAATGGGCACACGTGTTCACTGTGCCGGCTGCGAAGTTTCGACATTGCACGCTCGTTTCGGGGAAACCCAAATTCATAAATTTCTTTCACGCGAACGCGCCCCCCCGTTTACGCAAACATGGGGCGATGTTCTAGAAGGAATTGGAAAATTCTGGACGCTTGCAGCTGACGCGGGGAGCGGAAAGTTCTGTGGCTTCATGCGTGGCGATTGGCTGGAAATAGTTCACTGCGCCACAAATTTTGGCCAATAGCTACACGTCTATTACAAGGATCTAGGGCACATAAGAGAAACGGGAGGGGGTAAAAGTTCACCTTATACATTCTCAACTTACAAAAATCAGAAGAGCTGGGGCATCGGACGGGGCCAGATGGCAGAAGGGATTTGAATGCTAGGCAGAAGCTTCTTTCGGGGAGCTAGTCGTCGGTCAGAGGCAAAGTTCGCCTTCGCCGGACTTATAAATTTTTCATCAATCAGACGGGGCCAGAGTATCAGACATCGGGGAAAGGACCAGTGCGTCTCTGGGAAACTTATTATTTTGTGAGCTTGGATATTAGACTGAGGACAGTTGAGAGAGGAACTTATATGGGGGTGGGAATTATTCGGGCGAATATGCCTATGTGGGGACTTATGTTATTTTACTGCGAGTTTTGAGCTGTGAGCCGACTGCAGTGGAGAGAGAAATTTCTCTGGGGTGGGTTTCCGTCGTAAAGAGAGGCGAATGTTTCTCCGATCAAGTTCTAAAACTGTCCGAAGTTGTGTTCAATAATTATCAGAAAAGTCAGAGAGAGACGCATAGTTGGTAACTCCGTTCCTGAGATCATCCGGCCAGCTCAGCTAGTACTGCCAGTTTCGACCAGAACTTCTAGTACTGCCAGTCACTTCCAGAACTTCTAGATCAGCCAGACTACAAAGGGCGCTGTCAACGAGCCACGCGTCGCCGCCTTTTGGTGACGTCACAACCGGCCGCCAGCTGTAGCCCGGAGGGTTACTGACCTCCGCTGCATTTTTTTTGAAGGACGCCCAGCCGCCGCCCTCTACCGCATCGTGGCCATTCTCGGCTGCACAAAGACCCTTCTCCAAGCGGTATCGTTTAGGGCTACCGCCCTATTGTATAAAATTCTCGTAATGCGGTGTCACGCTCTGACACACTGACCAGTAGCAATTTCACCCATTGTAATTGTTAGTTATAATTCTTCCTAGTTTTTTAAGCTTAACTCCTAAAACTAACTTTTCAATTTTTTTTCTCTTCATCTAATTTTCCCACTATTCTTTTTTATTCAATTTAAGAGTGTAACTTCCCTGGGGCATGTTAATCATATTGCCCAGGAATAAATGTGAATTTTTACCAGTGAACAAGCGTTTATTTTGTGTTTCCACCGTACTGTGTAACAATTCCTTCCATCACCGACTTGAGCTAGCATCAGGGCCGCTATCCGGTTCCCCAGGTAACCGGTAGTGTTACAATATATAATACAGCAAAGTCGCACAAAATTTGAATCTAAAAAAAAACAAGATAGATTCTTAATGAAATCTCTTCTGTGAAGTTAGTTTAATAAAGTAGGTCGTGTACAATTTAATGACGAACTGATCCCAACAAACTGCCTTCCCCGCCTTCTGAGCCATTCCCTAGAAGACAGTAAACAGACCTCCTCCGATCCCTCACTCGCAGCTCCAGAATCATATTTAAACTCTTTTTCGAACTTCCCTCTGTACAGTATCTCCCGACTTCCCCGCGGATAGCGAGGTAAGCGGCTCAACCTATTATTTTTACTTTTTGAATTTTCATTTGATATTGTTACAAATTGTGTGTTTTAATCTCCCCTTTTTTATCGGAAAACAATTTTTTAAATGTACTTACATTAATTTCAGTATTTGTATTATCTTCTTCTTTATTATTTTTTTAATATTTTATTGTGTATTTTTATATATTATTATATTTATTGTGTATTGTTCTAGACTGAAGATGACAAAGCCGTCCAAAGCCGGTCTCTTAATAAAACAAAGGTGACTTTCATTATTTCATCCTTGAATAATATTAACCACCTCATCAGCATATCCATAATTCATGTACAATTTGTCAAAAATGTGAGCAATTTGCGTGTAATTTTGCGTAAAATACAATCAATTTCCGAATCTGCGATTCTTGTGGAATAAAGCAATGGGAGCTATGGTGAGAAAAGTGTGTTGAGAAGCAGTGAGATTCGAAGAGTTCGTGGATCGGCTGTTCGATGATTCAGGCGCGTTCAAGCTGCACGGGTCACGCTCCAAGGCGCAACTTTCGAGCCTCAGCGCGCTCCGGCCCCTCAGCCACCGGCGCCCGATCCCCGCGACTCAATTAGCGTTCGCAACAAAACGTGCGTTGTTAGAGAGAGAGAGAGAGAGAGAGAGAGAGAGAGAGAAAGAGAGAGAGAAAGAGAGAGAGAGAAAGAGAGAGAGAGAAAGAGAGAGAGAGAAATAGAGAGAGAGAAAGAGAGAAAGAGAGAAAGAGAGAGAGAAAGAGAGAGAAAGAGAGAGAGACAGAGACAGAGACAGAGACAGAGAGACAGAGAGACAGAGAGGCAGAGAGACAGAGAGGCAGAGAGACAGAGAGGCAGAGAGACAGAGAGACAGAGAGACAGAGAGACAGAGAGACAGAGAGACAGAGAGACAAAGAGACAGAGACAAAGAGACAAAGAGACAAAGAGACAAAGAGACAAAGAGACAGAGAGACAGAGAGACAGAGAGACAGAGAGACAGAGAGACAGAGAGACAGAGAGACAGAGAGACAGAGAGACAGAGAGACAGAGAGACAGAGAGACAGAGAGACAGAGAGACAGAGAGACAGAGAGACAGAGAGACAGAGAGACAGAGAGACAGAGAGACAGAGAGACAGAGAGACAGAGAGACAGAGAGACAGAGAGACAGAGAGACAGAGAGACAGAGAGACAGAGAGACAGAGAGACAGAGAGACAGAGAGACAGAGAGACAGAGAGACAGAGACACAGAGACACAGAGACACAGAGACACAGAGGGAGAGAGGGAGAGAGGGAGAGAGGGAGAGAGGGAGAGAGGGAGAGAGGGGGAGGGGAGAGAGGGAGAGAGAGAGAGAGAGAGAATTGCGTGGTGCTTCACGAGCAACACCGTCGCCTCCGCAGCATTGTTTGCCAGGAGATTTAAGAGTGCGTTTCCCGACGGTGACGCATTTTCAACAGCAGCTAGAAAGCTGGGTTGGATTCAACCACTGTTTAGGACAGTATGTACTTGCCTGCTTCTCTGATCGACAACTTTCTGTACATCAGGTGAATGCTGGAGCACTACCATAATAAGCGGGTCACGGGCCGAGCGCGCGGTGTTTCCTTTCGCTTTATTGTCCTGCGCTCCCTTTGCACACACTTACGTGCACTATCACACATGTCTGGAGGTCAGACGGAAGTTTAAAGCTTGTCGGTGTTGCGGGAGGTACCCTGCTGAGGGAAATATTTGGAGGGGAAACACGGCCAGCCGACGTGTAAGTCTATGCTGGATCTCATATTGAACTCCACCATCTCCCACATGGTACCCTTATGAAGCTAATGACCGAAGTAGAACGTGTCCGAAAACAAATATTAACTCATTAATTCACTTACAACCACAGTGCACTCCGACTCTCCCTCAACTGGCGTCTGATCTCTGTGTCGCAAGAAAATGCGTTATGTTAGTAGTAGTAGTAGTATGTAGTTGCATGAAGCCTTGGACTGATACTTTACTATCGGAAGGTGAGAGGTTCGAGTCCTATTTGTGGTGAATTTTCGACACTAGCCAAATAGCCTTAGGTTGAGACTGAGCTCTTCCTGGATGAGGATTATGCAGTCCAGCTCCTCTAATCGCTGACTTCGGAGATTTCCTCCGCTAATGTCCAAGAGATTGCCGGATAAGTAACGTAAAGAGTAGTCATGGCGTAATCCTTTCTTGCTCATCATGTCCCCATTTGCCCCTTGTACTTTCTCTTTCTGAGAAATAGGTTACGCGTGAATGTCCAATTCTCCCATGGCCTCGCGGTGACATAAAAACCCTGCTCTGATCGGTCGTTTCCTCCGATCCATTCCGAGCATTTGCTACAGCGATGTGTCATAGTTTGCAAATGACAGTTCTTCCCCATCCTGCCCTAATTCCCTATCCTAAAGCTGACTCGATGAGCGTACACCGTATTTTCGAATGGCCCATCCCCCATCGATTGAAAACAATTCTGAGAAGCTTGAGAGATTCGGGATTCGGCGATAAGTTGTGCGTCCCTCGAGGCACTGACGTTTGTGGAGCTGAAGAATCTAGGTCGCACGGCCCGTCGAGCGGATTTTAAACACCTTCTAAATGGCTAGAAGTCGACAGCGATGTGGATGAGAATTAGATTGATTGTCGGTTTGATTAGTGATTCTGAGCGAGTCAAAGATTAGCCCCGTAAGTGAAGTGCATGTTTTATCGTGAGAGGTAGAGGTGATCTTTCCCTGCTGGCTGACGAGATCCGACGCTGACCTACTCGTTGAATTGCGGAGTTTTCCCCAACCACGTATCTCCCATCAGTAGGGCACCGTCCCTGCCGAGTCAAGCTTTTAGCTCCCGACTAGTCTCCCGACAAGTGTGGTAGTGTAGTGCATGTAAGTATAAGTTTGTGTGTGTGTGTGTGTGTAAGTAAAGGGTCAGGAAGTCCTAGTAAGTTTGTCCTAACAAGGAAGAGAAAGGAAAGATCGCGCGCGGTCCATGGCCCGTTAGTTAGGGTACTGCTCCGACATTCGTCTGGCGTAGATCGGAGAACGGAAAGCTACCGATCAGAGCAGTCAGCGACTAGAATTCTTCTCCAGACAGCGGCTGAATTCGACCTACTTGTTTAGCGAGTGTCGAAAATCCTGCCACCGTCGGATCCCTAGGACTTCCCGTTCAGAAGCACTACAGTGACATCAGTTGATGCCCTGAACCACCTTTTCCGGCGTTGATTTCCTTTCGATCAGTTTGCGGTGAATGCCGGAAACGTTTGTTAATCAACAGGCCACACACAGCGAAGGATCCTACCTTCCCATGCTGCCATCGTTTTCATTTTGTGGTCGGCGATCGACCGATATTTCTTCCCCACTCCCCATGATCTAGAACAGGGGTGTCCAACTTGCAAGATCTCGAGGTTCGCAACTAAAATCTTCAACGTTTGTGGGCCATATTTCCATTATTCGGGTGACCCACATCTGACTTTCCCGTATTTTTGATCTCCCCAGTTTGCCCGGCTGCTCTGAAACGGGGGGGGGGGGAGAAGAATGGAACCATGCGTGATATCAGGCTTTATCATTCATGATGCAGTGAAACACATTGTACATTTCTGAATTTACTACCCCAAAAATTCCTGAAATCTAAACTTAATCTATTTTTACATTGAAGGGGGTGTTGACTCCGTCAGGCCGCGTGTGCTAGGCGCACAATATTCTCTCGCCTTACGTGGAGACTAATGTTTGACTAATAACCTTTCGCGGTCCACAATAAATGGCACCACGGGCTGTCAGTTGGTCAACCCTGATCTAGAAAGACTCACAGAAGTATACTTTTCAAAATTAAGTTTTGCCCGCTTTCTCTAAAATATTTTCTCCGAACAATCCTAATTCAATGTCATTTCTAAATTTCGCAAATTTATTCGGCTTCATCGATCACTTGTTACTGTTTATTTTTGTGTTTTGTTTGGGTTCGTAAGCCGATTGCGAGATTGTTCAACCTATTAATTTAATACCAGGGAGATCCTATTATGAAATACACATTGTGTTTACAACTGAAATACTGTTGAGAAGATTACGACATTGCGCTGAAAGTTTTACCTACCACATATTCAAAGGTAAGGCTACTCTTTCATAGTGGTATTTGACAATTGGTGACAAATATAATTTATGGTATTATTATTATTATTATTATTATTATTATTATTATTATGATAGTTATGTCAACGCCTTTGACATAATTCCACTATGATAAGCATAGCGTTCTCTTCGCAAAGTTAAACTTGAACTGCTGTGAATTGAGTTGCGGTATTCGAATACCAAAGTCATGGGAGGGGAACTTTCAGAGTAGTAGGATTATCCAGTATATTCCAGTAACTTCATTTGCATAATTCTAAAGAGTGAATCATTCTACAAGTTCCTTCATAGTTATATCTTCGTGACAAAATATGATGGAAAAATATAATAAATCAAGAGCAAAATCCTTGGAGAACAAATTAATCTACTCATTTTATACCATCGTTATGATAAATCAAATGCCATAGCACGTGTTGTAAATCAACTAGCAATGGGAGAGGCGAAAGAGTAGAGTTTAATTTAACTACTGATGAAACAGCACATACTTTCTCTTATTCCTATATTTGCAATTATCAAACATTCGGAGAGATCAACGAAAAACTACGCCATTTCCTTAAGCATTATTTGATCTATCCGCGGGAAAAAATAAGAAAAAAAATTTCGAGCGGTTTGAGGAAACTTTTATATACTGCGGAAACTACTCTTCTTAAAAATGTACATTACCTTCTTTAAGATTCTGACTTTTTAGAAGATATTAAAGACAAAATCACTATCTTCAATATTGCGCTTTTGCCATGTTAATTTTTTTAATTTTTTGAAAATGCAGTGTGTTCGCGAATAGGGGACCACAACCAAAAGTTTTAAAGAAAAAAATTGGAGCCGTTTTAAAGAAAATAATTGTTTGGAAATTTCCTGTATTTCATGCAAAATAACATGAAAACTACACGTATTTGCGAACAATTGTACGCAACCTTATTTCAAGATCCGTCTTTGAACAACAGATTTAATTTTTAAAATCTACCTTTAATATTTTAATTGTAGGAAGACACCAGAAATATTTTTGAACTTACACACTTTTCAAAGAATCAGAGAATTCAATGAAATTGAGACATGCTCCATTATTTAAGCGTTGTTTACGCTATGCAAGGACATAGTTTAGACATTTAGAGCCAGTTTTGTGAAAATTTTGAAAATGTTGAAGCTTTATGTAAATTACTCCTAAAAATCAAAATATCGGTTTCAAACTCGCATGGCCTTCAGTTCGTCTAGATCAATCAGGGAATATCAATTTTGAAGAAAATAGACTGAACTGTTTATGCGCTAGGGTTGGCCACAGAACAGACACGGACGGATAAGCAATCCTTTTACCGTCAATCGATTTTTCAGAATCAAGGGCTGAAACCCCCCAAACCATGTATTGTGACATGATAGAGGAAGTAATTTACTACTTGGAGAGACAATATTCATTTAAATTTTTCCTTACAGGGGCCCGACAATAAGAATTACTCCGTTGAAAAAATTCTGTTGTCCCCCACAGTATTAGAATACTTGCTCTTCATATGGAGTAAAACTGGAAAGTTAAATCTAGAAACGGAGGGTGATAATAAAGTATATGTTTGGTATTTGTTGCACCTGAAGTTATTTTATATTTTTCATTTTTTCTTCCCTGAGAAAAACATACAATTGTTATTTTTCTATTTCCCTAACTTTGTTAGTTAAACAACTGCGCTTTAATAAGGATATTTAATACGGAGTTGAAACTTAGAAAACATATTCATATATTTTCTAACAGACAATGCTCTTTTTATAGCTATTCGTATACTACACTTCCTAGGAGTAACGGTGACTCCTGATGTTAACGGAATCATGTTCGACTTTGCAACGTTATGGTACGACAATTACCATAAACGAAAGCCTGACATTGGAGTAACTGCTTCTCACGTTGTTCAAGCCTCACCTGTTTGACGGCTCTGTTCGTCAGGAAACATTTTTTTCGAGCTTCTACGCGGGCCACAGGTCAGGGGGAAACATGAAAAAACCAACGAAATTGCAGCAAACTGCCATTGCACTTCGCGGTAGAGTGTCAGGCAAGAATTTCTAAGAGCCACAGTGAAGTTTGTTTGCAGTATGATATTTGAACACAGTTCGTCGCGAAGTGACAAAGAAGGTACGATTAGCATGAGAATCAGATATCCGAGCTGTTTCTTTGTTCAAACTATTTTCCTGCCATCGTATCTTGCCCATCTAGCAATGAAAAGAAGTTCTATGTAATACACTTGTTGAGAATTACATGACGTACTTAGTACAACGTACTATGACCCTCCAACAGCATATACTTATGCACTTTAAATTTAGCAAATTTTCAAAAATTCAGACTTCAACGGAACGGAGGTCTGTGCAATTTTTTAAAGTAAGCTGTATGCAAATAAAAAAAATTAAAGAAAATAATTGGACACTTTTGAGAAAAAAATCATTTGTAATGTTACAGAGTGGCGTATATACTTTCTCGCTTTAGTTAGTTTTCATGTTCCTTCAATTTAGGCTAGCTTTTCGGTATTCCTTCATACTCTTCCAAGCTATTATCAATCGTCGCCTAAACGACATTTTTTCACATTTTCTTATTTTTTCGGGTCTCTAACAGAAGAATTTGCAATATGTCTTGAATATTAGAAAAGAGTAAAACAGTCATACACGAAAATTTCCATTGATACATAAAGACCTGTCCTTGAGAAAATGTTTGATCATTACTATATAAATACGCAATTTGTGCTCATTTTCTCAGATCCAGAAGTAAAACAAGGGTACAATTTCAGGATTTGCTCAATTGGACTAGGATACTGGCGAACAACATAATCATTTACTGGTCATTGACCGACCCAGCTGAAGTTCATTATTTATTTCAGCCGTATTTAAATGGGTGTAAATTAGAACGGTGTAAGTGACATTTTATAAATTCTGAGAAAACTGTGTTTATATTAGGCTACATTCTGTGGCAATGAATTTTCATGGTTTTAATGAACAATTGAAATGCCGGGGTTTTAATGGTGAAATCGAAGTACCACGACTTTTCAGTGATATTGACTTAAATAACCAGATTTCTCAAAATTGATAAAATGTCACTTATAACGTTCTGGATTTCACCCATTCATTTAGTCTTTTAAAATTATACGAACGCTACAAATGTTAACTAATTCATTAAATATGATAGTTAAAATATATATTATTATCTTTTTTGATGGGCAATATAGTCACTAATTATATGGAAACAGTTATACAGCAGGAAAGACGTTACTCCGCCCTCAAACTTCTGTATCGATTTATGTGCTTAAATGTTTAATCGGAAGCATAAAAGCAGCATAGATTGTTCGCAAACGAAAAGTTTTGAAAACCAATTGCACTAAACTTCAGCATTTTAAGATAAGAATTTACATAATATTTCGTCGGGATACTTTTAAATCATTCTCAAGGTTTAAATATATGCTTTTTTAACTTCTCGCTTAAATTTACTCCCAAAATCTAGAATTTTAAATAGTTAATATTGTGACATCCTGCTATAGGGTCCTCCAGTAACTTCCTACAATTGCCTGTAATATGCAGGTGCTAGAGCATGTAGGTCGAAAATGATCACTTTTCGCCAAACAATAAGGGGTGAGAGATCGCATATTACGGAATTACACAGGTGGCATTTGCCCGTCGGCAACTCATCGAGTACTGGTGTTGGCAGGTACATTCTGACTCAATCAACGAGATTTCGTGTACCTGCAAAACACCAATGTCTGATGAGTAGCTTAACAATCAGGAACAAATGTCACATATGTAACTTCCGTATTAGAAATTTCCCACCACATGCAATTGTAGGCTTCCTCGGCCAGTCATGTGAAGGCTCTCGGCTATCCGGATGACGCCGCGGCGAGGGCAGTGATGCCGTCGTTTCGACCACCATGTCGTGGTCTTTTTCAGGGTTGGAGTGCCTATACTGATATCTGTATGCAAACCAGTGGTTCTATTGCTGTCCAACCCTGAAGAAGACCACGACATGATGGTCGAAACGGTAGCTTCACTGTCCTCGATGCGGCATCATCCGTACAATCGAGAGCCGTCCCACCACATGTTCACTGACAAAATGTGATAATCTGCAACTCCCTTAATGCCTTAGAAGTTTGTAACAGTTATTCAGAGGCATCTGTATGCAAATCAGTGGTTGCGCTCTAGTGTTGGTATCGTGAGCACTGACCGCCTCCGCGCGGCCCGCGCCGGCTGCCAGGTGCAGAGCCGTCCTGCCCCCGCGATCGGCTGCCGCGGGGTCGGCGCCCGCCGCTAGGAGCGCGCGCAGCGAGGCAGCCACGTCCTCCGCCTCCGCCGCAGACGCCTCCGCCTCCGCTTCGCCCGCCGGCCCCACCGTCGGCGCCCTCTGCCCCTGAGCGCAGCAAACGTTTGGTGGATGAAAATTTAGGAAATTGATGTACTTTTCTACGGTTTCAAGCCATCTTTGGATTTTGGAAAATATGGTATAAATATTTATAGTACTTAAATAACAATACAATTATTATAACTTTACTTAATCGTTACAATTAGTACGAGATAATCTGTGCCATTTTTTAACATAATTGTTTTTACATTTGATACGAAATCGTCAAGACACATTGAATGGCGTGGAAGTATTAGTTTGAAAGAAAACACTTGTATCATTGTAATGTGTGTTTTTTGGTAAGAAATTCATATGACTCATATGATGTACAATCTTGAATCTGTTTTCATACTTCCGAAATCGCTGAGCAGTAGATTTCGCGAACTTTGATCTTTCCGTTTTTTGCAACTGATTTCGATATTTATCTGGATTTGCTACCAACCTCTGCATTTGCTTTGTAAAATAAATAGATTCTCGTTTAGAATCGTAAAACTTGGCCTACATATTCATTTGTACATGTATACACGAAAAGAGAATGGTATAACTGGAGTATGACATCCTGGGTTTGAAAGTAGACGACTCATATATCGTTGCCAAACTTATTATTTGTTCAGTCATGTGAGCAATTTTTTGTCACTCATTGATGCCAGACAAAATTGGGGGTGGGAGGCGTGGTCGGCAATTGTCGTGTAGAAATTTTTCTGGTTTCTCTTTACTTCCTATTATTCTTGTGATTCTGCCAACTGGATCAATGTAAGCGCAAATGTTATCAATGTAATACGTGATACAATTAGGTACTTATGGCCTCTCCCTTTTGCATTAAAACCCAGCCCATTTGGCCAGGGGTGCAGAGAAGGGGGCAGCTGGGGAAACTTTCCCTAGGTGCAGACTTATTTGGAGCCCCGAATCTATTAAATACAAAACATACAAAAATATATTTACTTTTCGTGCAAATTAACCGCTATAAATCATTTCTATTGCGTGGAGAAACTTGTTTATATTGGAGGCAGGGCGGAACATTGTTTTAAAGTATGGCCTCTTGTTTTCTCTGGGCGTCTCTGCATATGGCTGGCGGAAGAATACATTTCGCAGGGCCATGCGATCTTTTGCGATGTTCAACTGTTGTAGAAACTTTTTAAAAAACCGTCTGCTGGGCCGAACGGATTATACCTGCGCCAGGTGGTGAAGCGCGCTACGTCCGTAATAGTCGCGCGCCGTCACCAGGTCGCCCATGCTCCTAGTCGGCGTCCCCGCTTCCGCCCCCGCCTCCGCTGCTGCCACCGGCTCAGCCGAGGCCTCCACCTCCGTCTCCGCCTTAGGCCGCGCTGCTATGGGGTCCGGCTGCGTCGCGTCCATCGTCAAGGTCTCTCCTGCAACGCCAGTCCAACGTGTTACATGCCCTACAGCAGGGCGATCCATGGAGTAGTGGAATAATTGATTATTTCGTGTTTCCGAGCGCGACAATTGCTAAGATCGTTGGTCCTGTAAGTGTAGAGTATGTTTTTTCTCCGGAGGAGGCGGTGCTTTTCCCCCACTGGATGGTGAGATCTGGCGCCGACCTACTTGTCGGCTAGCGGGGTTTTCCCCTTATCAGGTATCTCCCACCAGGGGGGCACCGCCCCTGCCGGAGTATCTCTACGCTTCTTTCTGATCTACCGACATATGCTGTAGTGTAGTGCATGTAAATTTGTGTGTAAGTAAGGGGGCAGAGAAGAGGAAGGAAAGACCGTACGCGGTCCGTGGCCCATTTATTAGGGTACTGCTCGGGCATTCTGCTGTTGATCCCAGAAACCACGGAAAACTACTAATCAGAGCAGATGGCCGCTAGAATTCTCCTCGAGACAACGGCTGAATTCGACCCAGCTATGCAGCTAGTCCCGAAAATCCGGCCAGGGTCAGCACATTTTTTTAATATACGGGTTGAATAGAGCCTGAAATTAATGAATTATAAATTTGAGAATCAAAATATTCAAATCTGGATTAAATGTATTCCATTGCCTCCGATGCTCTGGTCCAAGAATATTCCGGGCGGTTATAATCGAAGTTTCCTTAATATTTAATAGTTTATATTAGCAAAAAAGTGCTCGTATGTAATAAAAATGTGAATGTGATATGTTGCCAAATGGGGCTTTACTGCATATCGTTCGTCCGGTTCAACAGTTTCTCCGCAACACTTTTGTTGACAATCGAATTGTTAGCAAATCGTTTCCAAATACTATTGAGTGCTTAGATCACCCTGTCTCACCCCATGGGGTCTTGCTTGGGGAGTTACATGGAAGATTTATCAGGGGATCACTCCTGTGCGTGTCAATCTAAAGGGTAGCCAATCAAGAGAGGAACCCGGCCTACCCATGGAGGTACGATTGCACACAATCCTGGATACTGATGGACGGCAAATCGGTAACATATTGAAGTCTAACGCTACTAACACAGAAACTATGCATTTTGAGCCATGTAGCTACAAATTATAAGTTTTTCAATTGAATTGATTTTTCATTATTATTTTCCCCATGTCCTTGACAATGTTTTCAATGTATCAAGTACGTGCGACCATACACACTTCACATAAATGACAGTTAAGAAGGGAAAGGTTTACTATAAACATCCGATGTTTCCTAGTTATTTGTGAGTTGAGAAGTACACTGGTGAAGTTAAGAAAACTTGTATCGTTCACCAGTCTGTCAAGTTTCACTTTTGATACAAAAATATCTTATTATAACGGACGCTCTTATTTTATTGCAAATTGCCTTGTTCAGCAGCATTCTGAAGATTGAGCTTTTGAACCCGAAGCTCCTAATCCTGATCTTTGGCTGTAGTATCGGCCTCTCTCAAGACCATTTCCATCACTCCCTCTGTTCCATAAACACGGTTAGTTTGCATTCAGATAATATTTCACAATAGAACAAATTCATTGTATGATTGACTAAACATCCATTGTCTCTGAAAATACGAGCTTCCTGGACAGTAGCCAAGCTTTTGATAAAGAGTGATACACTGGAATGCTATTCAAGATAACTATTCCTTCCTCATTCAAATATTCCAAATTTTACAAGTGTTGTAAAAATAATTTACAATAATTTAGTAAATAATGACTACATATTTAATTTTACAAAGTGCATAAAAAGTAACATTAAATATAAACGTGGCCTAGCAATAAAAATTAAGACTAATATGAATTTGATAAAAGACCTATTCTTTCATTAAAATGAAGAAATTTTTAACATAGTTTTCTATATCCCGAAATTGTGTTGCAAAGTTTGAGTAACTGAAGCAAGATAGAAGCTTTTTTAAATATTACAACTTATGTTTTAAGGATATACTTCCAAAAAAGATTTTCCCAATAGAGCATCTCCGTAAGTATTAAAAAATTTAAAATCTTACAGGGTTGGAAAGAAATGTAGTGCCATTGGAACGTCATCTGGTGTTCAATTCGGTAGTTTTCACGGTGCGCAATTTGGTTAGGCTGTATTAGTGAATTTTGGTAGAAGAGGAAGCAATCGTCCTTGCATGTTTGGGGCGGATGTTGGCATTGTGCCCACGCCTGAGCAATCGCACGCTTCGGAACTCGAGATCTACGGAGGCAGAGGAATTAAATTTCCCTGGACTTGACGCGAGCTAGGAAAGTACATCGTTGATGAGGAGGAAAAGCTACAGTAGCTTAATGGCAAAGGCACTCTCCGCTTCAACTAAACACACTGTCAATAACTAAAATAAACAAAAAAAGATTTATTATGAACGTATGGCATATAAAACTAGTGGTGCTACAGAATGGGGTATACTTTCTCGTTCTAGTTAATTTGCTATTGTCTTGCGTCAGGGCTAGCTTTTTTGTTTTGCCCCACCCTCTTCCCATCTGCCATCTATTTGTCCCTAAAAAAACTTTTTTCACATTTTTCTCCCATTTTTCTCACATTTCCCCCCTTATCATTATTATTATTATCATTATTATTATTATTATTATTATTATTATTATTATTATTATTACTACTATTATTATCCTGATCATGTTCCTGTTACTATTATTATTCTGATTTGTAGGGCAAAGGCCTCTCATATTGTAAGGTATTCTAAATAGCTAGATAGCTTTTTAGCCACTAGTCTCGTTTTATGTTCGCTTCTCCCTGATCCCTTCTTTTCGTTCATATTCAATTATACAGGTCTACAAAAGAAAATTTTTATGTAACAACAATAAAAACAACAAAACACACTGTTTCTGGAAGATAATTCGTCTCTCAGTCCAGTTCTAGTTTCAGAATGTCTGTATCGACCTCAGTGTTCTTGTGAGCATGTATCCCTGTGTATTATATGTATCTGACAAAATGATACGCTCTGATAACAGAACCACATGTTTACAATACCAAATACAACAAAAAAGCGGTAAGAAAAATGAAGAAGAGGCTTGGAATGTTTCACAGGAGGTTTGATATATCGGGTCACAATTCATATCTGCTCCTCTGTCTTCTGGATGTCCGTTACTGTAAGTCGTGGTGCTTTGTTTCATCATTAAAATCACGGCATTTCAATTGTTCATTAAAACCACAAAAATACATTGCCACTGACATCCGGTAGCCTAAAATAAACACCGTTTTTCTCATAATTTATAAAATGTAACTTATACCGTATTGGTCTTCACCCATTCATATGAGAGGCTCACTTCTTTTTTATGACGTAGAACGTTATCGGCCAACGTTCTTCGTTCATTCTTTGCATGTACCCGTACCATTTTAGTCTTTTCACTTCCATGGTGTCGATTATATTAAAACACACTTCCGCTCTACGTTTAATTTCTTCCACTTTATCCATTAAAGTCAGTCCGCAACTTCGGCGCCAGAAGTCCATTTCAATTGCTTTCAACTTCTTTTCGCTCTTTTTTCTTACTTCCCATCCCTCAGATCCATAAAGGGCTGTCTACAACAGTCTTGTATAATTTTCTTTTTACACTTTTACTTAATTTATCTTTCCGTATCAGTGAATGTAATTGTCTTATAGCCACTCTACCTCTTGCAATTCTGTTTATAATATCTTTCGTACTGAATTTTTGACTGGATTTTACTTCCAAACCATCATCCAGTTTCAGACATTTAGCACTTCCTCCTACAACCCTATACTCAGTCTTGTTAAGGTTTATTTCTAAACCCCATTCCTAGTACTCTTCATATAATATTCGCAGCATGTATAGAACGTGCCTTCATCTTCACTGAACATGACTAATGTGGAGAACAAGTTTCATTTGAAGAAAACATATCTACCATCAATAATGTAGTCGTACACAGAAGTCAAAAAATTTGAAACCTTTAGCCTCAAAATTTATTTCAAAATTGCAGTGCTTTGAGTCGGGCAAGATCGATAGGGGAATATACAGTCTGGCGAAAATTGTGCAAATAGTTAAAGAGCGAGTGTTATTCACTCACGGACGGACAGACAGAGGGACATACAGACGGAAAGACGTTTAGAAAAACCTCTTTTGGGGTATCAGTAGACCCCAAAATGTGTATTTCCGTTAAAAACACGAAATCGAATTTGCGCAGCATTACAAACTTTTCTATATACTTATCTTTTTTTCTATTAGTTCATATATACGTAAGTATACGAGAAAGAAAAATATATTCCGTAAAAACAAATAAATAGTGGAAGGATTCAATGAAAACACGACCGAGGACGGGGAGGAAAACCAGGAAGAGATAAGACCCGAGCTCCCTGCTCCCGTTGGCAGAGGAGCGGGCGCACTGTGCGCACGTACGTGCGATTTCTGGAAACAGTTGTACTAATATTGTGTACACACGCTATTGGATTCCGAGAAGCAGTGCGCATAATCACGATTTGGGGTTCCCTGATACCAATAATGTGTTTTTTTTTTCTCAAATCGTCCGTTGTTCGTCTGTCTCTCCGTATTCACGGACGGACGTCTGTGAATATTTTCCGGTGATCTGGCCCGTCTCGAAGATTTGCGATTTTTAAAAACATTCTGTACATTCACAACGAAGTTCACAACGAACCTCTGGGGTATTTTCAAATTTAAAAAAAAGTCTCGAAAGTTTGTTTTTGAATTTCTTGTAATTATAGTGTAAAATACAAATACACAAGAAATGACATCCATCCGATTTTCACTGTTTACTGAATTTTTTGAAAATTACAAAAGTTTGAATTTATTCGGGGTCTTCCTTAAACTACAGCATCGAAGATGATTATGTTTTTTCTTCAAATTTTTTGTTCTCTTCAATTAATACTTTAATTAATGTCATGACTATTCTGATTGAATGATTAGTGCTTCCGGGCTAGTGTCATTACTTTCATAACAGTACTGCATTTTTTTCGCGGGATGTTGCGATGATGTTCCCCTCGTTCAATTGCGAGTTCCAGCGCCGATCTAAACGACGGTTAGCGGGTTTTCCCAACCAGGTATTTGCCACCAGCGGGCATTGCGTCAACGGAGATAAGCTCTAAGCTTCCTACTGATCTCGCAACATGTGTGGTAGTGTAGTGCATGTATGTAAGGAGTGATTGTAGGACAAAGAAAAGGAAAGGAAAGTTCGCGTTTGGTCCGTGGTCCCCGCTTTACGGTACTGCTCTGGCATTCGCCTGGTGCCAATCGGAAAAAATACGGAAAACTGCCAATCAGAGCAGTAGCCACTAGAATTCTCCTCCACACAGTAGTTGAACTCGACCCAGCTAACTAGCGTCGAAAATCCTGCCACCGTCGAGACTCGAACCCTAGAACCGCCCAGTCAGAGGCGCTGCAGTTACATCAGTTGATGCCCGGCGACACCAAAGTCAGTGTCTTGTTTTGAAAATATTAGTAGTTTTCGTGCAGTTTTGAGTGAAGTACGGGAAATATTAAAAAATATTTAAAAATATTTTCAAAAAAGTTGCTCGAAATTTTTTCTTTAAAATTTTTATACAGATAGTACTAAATGTACTGTAGAATATGACATAAATCATACAGGCGCGGATCCAAAGGGGGAATGAGGGAAATCTCCCCTAAAATTTTTCAGTATCGATTAATTTTAACTTGTCACGAAACTTTCAAGCAAAAATATTTTAGGATAATCATTAAAACGAATAAAACGGCATTGCAGCATGAGCTAGTGTAGCCTACGCCATTTAACGAAACCTGTAATATTAAACCTTCGTCCATTAGATTTTGAATTTCCTCTCCCAAAATTCGTCTCTAGTTTCTCCCTTAAATGATATGTTGATGTACAAGTATTCTTTTCCATTTCTATTCTGTTGTTCATATTAACATTACTGGTGTTTTGTGTACATTATTATGAGAATATGTGTTTAAATTATGTCCAATGAAGTTTCTGGAAAACTTCAAAGTTTTCTCTGAAAGTAAGATCAAAATTCCGTGCTTTCAGAAACGTTCAAACATTTTATTAAAATGACTCCAAATTATTGGACGAAAATTTGCGTAGAGGATCAGGTTTTACTATTCTGTAATTTTCTTAAAGCCTTATTATGTTTAAAATTTTATCGGCCTCTTCCTACAACTGCAATACTGAAGATAGATACATTTTTCCTAGTGAAATTTGTTTTTCAAAGACAGATCGTAAAATAAGGACATGTAGAATTTTTGGAAAATATCGCGTAATCTTGCGGGGAGTATAGGCAAATTTTTAAACAATTACTTTCTCAAAAACGACTCCAAACTTTTTCCTTAATTGTTTACTTTGTATGTATAAAAGTAGCCCTCTGTGTCTCGTTTGTTAGCATGTTCGCTTTCCACGGCGCTTCCCTGGGTTCGATTTCCGATCGGTGCAAAACTTATTTGTGCGCTTTCCTTGCAAAGTCACTGTATTTGTTGCTGTGTGACGGTGATAAAGCTCACTTCTCAGGCTGAGAAAACTAGAAAGGCAGCGTAGAGATGGCTATGTGAACCCTTAACCCATGGCCGTAAGGGCGGGACGCTGATGGTAGGCCTTAGCTCGTAAAGAGCGGTTGTGCCAAAATACATACATGTAGTAAAGTACGGAGAAAAAAGTGATTCTGTTCCCATTTTTGGCGGAATTTCTGTGTATTCAAAGAATGCAAAAAAACATTAACATTGTAAATGTACACTACTGATCATAGAAATGTTTCCTTCCATAAAATCCGTTATAAAAAATTAGATCTTTAAAAAAGGTCGTGACGATGAAAAAAGGAATATTTGGGCAGGAATAGGAAAGAGTCCGCGACTGAATTTTCTTGTCTGAGCCCATGTATGCATATGAAGCGGAAATAACTCAACTTTGACAAGGCATGTAATAACCAGAATCTTATCAAGAGGAATGAATTTTATCTAGTGTGAAACGGAAGTAATTTCATCTAGAAATGAGCGATAGGTCATGTGTGTGTGTGTGTGTGTGTGTGTGTGAGAGAGAGAGAGAGAGAGAGAGAGAGAGAGAGAGAAAGAGGGGGAGAGAGAGAGAGAGATAAAAGTGAGACTATCCGTAATTCAGAAATGTAAGGAAGGAAGATACCAAGCATGCAAGAGTTTTGACGTATCTTCTCGAAGTAATAAACTACATAAAATACCCAGAAGACACTACTCTCACCCTGATAACACACGTCGTAAATATGGGTACACTCTTCAGACAATATGTCGTGTTGGAGAGCATCATGCCCCTTCTCTTGACCTGTACTGAGCGTCCTCTTCCGGACAGTGGAGTGTTCTTCTCGGAACTCATAAATGCGAAGACACATGTGGCGATCGTTCATGACTCACTGCCTTGGAAATGCTCCGTTGGAACGCGTCAGCCAGGGAACCCCCGTTGTCTCAAGGCACTCCCTGCGCTTCTGGCGTGCGTTCGAACGCCAACTCCGAAATCCTCTAGCGCGTAACATATGCTATTTGTCATTTACGCAAAGTTAGCGCAGGCATAAAACCAGGAGTTGATCTTTAGGTGTGATATTAATGAAATCATAGATCTCTTAGATTAATTTGGTATGTGCTAATTATTTTTTTTTGTTTTTGTACATTTCAGAATCGAACATTGTGAAAGAAAATGAAGGCTGTTGCCCCGCAAATATCCACACAATAATCGTTAATGATTTTGTAAGCCCATTATTGCTATCGCTGAATTGATCTTGAAGATCATCCATTAGTTACGTCATACATTGTGCGTAAATTTAAATCAGAGGCAGACCAACAATACCTGTAAGAACGTATGTAATGTATTTTACGTTTTCACTTTCATCAAAACATCAAAAGTATGAAAGACCCAGGACGGTCGGCACAAGGAACTGATTGACACTGCGATTCCTTCATCTGCCACGTATTCCATTGCCCTAGCTTTGTGATTCGTGTCCTCCATTGTCCTGACAAACTTCCCATAGCGGTCTCAGAATAATCAGTAGAACGATGGTTGAACCGTGGTCTCCGATGTGTTCAAGGGCTTAGAGAGTAATATCCCGTTCGGGCCTGGTTGGCACTTTTCAATTGGAGTTGGTGACAGTTAACCAGTCCCATCCTCTGTCTGCCAACCATCTCTAATATAAAAGTACTTTCTGATATTTTTATACTCGCCTAGCACAGACATACAAATAGTGGCAGCAGTTACAAAACATTTTGTGTGTCTTCGATACCGAAACATTCTTTCAAAAAATGTAAAGAAAAGATTTGGATCTATTTTTGAGAAAATTTTGAAAATGTCCCACGATATTCATGTAAATAACCTCCAAAAATTAATAATTCTTTTTCAAAATCACTGCGCTTCCAGTAGGAAATGAAGAGAAATGAAGATACGATAAAGGAAGTTCGAGTTGAAAATGTCTCTGGAGCTTGATGTAAAGTCCTCTTAAAGAATTATTTTCAAAATCTCAAGGTTTCGATTCGAGCCAGATCGATCGGGGTACATACAATTTTTTTTTTTTAAATCCTACGAATGGTTTAGTTGCTAGTGATATTCGGACGTTTTGCCCTCAATTGATTTTTCGGTATCAAGGATCCATAAAACAGATTCTGACTACAAATTCTGATGTTAAATAATTTTTTTCTAAATTTCGCAACTGGATTTATCCACTTTTTCGTTACCACAGCCCGAAAATGAGAGCAGTTCTGCCGAAAATTCGCCGTATTTTCGCACAGCATTACATAACTTTCTCTATACTGTGACATACCGGATTGTCACACGAGTGTAATACAGCGAAATGAATGCATCTAGAATGTTAATATTCGAGGAACATGCGTAGCATAACAACGAACCATAAACATTGTATCGCAATGCTGAATGATAATTGTATTGTCGAGATGTCATTAACATGGAATTGATTAGAATAGGGCAACATGAAAATTGATTTTTAACAAAATGTGATGAATTCTGAGTCTCACGGAAGCGGTCAAGCAGTTCACATGGTATGATCATTATGAAATTGTAATTCTGCGATAATGGATTTATGTTGTGGGTAAATGTTCGTTTGGTTAATCAAGTAGGCTAATCAGTGTAGGCTAAGCAGTATTGTTTATTTGAGATTTAAGTGGGTAAATGTTTGCATTGTTTTAATAATAGTTACATTTGTTGTCGTGTAGGAATTTTGCATTTAAACATATTTTGACTTCGTGTTCGTAGGTTTATATGAGGTTAGTTCTGTAATGGTAATTATAAATTATTAATTTTATGGAAATAGTAGTCGCGAATAGAGGTTTCACCCGAAATCTATTGAGGGAAAGTCGCGACGCGATAATATTAGAGCAGATGTAGAGATTTCCAGAATAGCGGACTGTATAATTATCAACAGTCGGGTAACATTCACAGTTTACACGGACAGTAGCTCAAAAATTACATCATAGGAGGACTTAGGATATCCCCTTTGGAGAAGACGGCGCCATCATATCAACCGAGAAGGCATTCCGTAAGCTTACGAACTTTATGGATAATGTTTGTAATGTAATGAAATGTTTAATAATGTTTAAACTTCAGAGAATCATGAATTAATAACAAGCTCAAGAATGTGATTAGAATCTAAAATAAATATTACATGTTGCTTGAAAAGTAAAAGTTGATATTTCATTGAATTGCCATCAATCCAGTACATAGTAAATTCCACAGAAGTTCCAGGAATCGTGATTTCAGTCCAGTCACACATCCACGTGCAACAGACTCGAACTCATGCACGATATTAATAAAAAACTGAGCTAGCCCAATTAAAAATTATTAGAGCAATTAAATTACAATCATAGCCGGGGAAATTAAATTTAAAAAACTCATAAAACGTTACAAATGGTTACCCAGCACGGGGAATGATAAAATAAGTTGAGTTACAGATAGTTGATGAATTGGAAAATTATGAGGCTCGTTGCAAATTGTCATGCCCAACCCGGGTATGTTCATTTTGGTTACAATACTCTATAACTTTCTCTATACGTACGTATATGAGATCCGTACATATGTTCGTAAACAAGGAAGTAAAATTACCATCACAAAAGTAAAATTTTGATGATAGTTTTCTGTTAAATGAAATCTAACCTAAATCTAATCTAAAATTTGTTCTTTAGAAAAGGTCACATACATTTTTACTTTCTCGTGCTTAAGGAGGACCTTCTTAAGAAGTGAAAGTTATGAAATTCGGCGCAAATAAACGGGGAAATTTTCGGCAAAAAGACCATTCTTGCTGGGTCCTAGTAACGAAAAAGTGAATAAACCAGTTACTAGATTTTTAAAACATCCTCTAACGGGTTGTGTATCAAGAATCCATGTTTTATGGATTCTTGACACCGAAAAATCAATTGAAGGCAAAACGTTTGTCTATCTGTGAACCGTTCAGCCGATTTTCTCCAAAATATATATTTCCCGATCGATCTCACTGATGTTGTGGCCGCTTCAATTTGAAATTGATATTTTAATTTTGGGGCGTACTTTACATGACGTTCCTGGGACATTTTCAATATTTTCAAAAAAATAGCGCCATCGATTTTGACGAAATTTTGTTGTTGGATAGTCTGAAGGACGTTTAAGAAAATGGTGTAGGGCTCAAGTTGGTTGAAAAACCTAATGTATCAATAATTGAAAAAAATCAAAATTTGTTCGGGGGTTTCCTACAGCTAAAATATTAAAAATAGAGATTTTTTCCCTGAATAAAATGTGTTCCTTAAAGACAGGTTTTGAAGTAAGTTCATGCACAATTGGTAGAATTTGAGTATTTTTCGCGTGTTTTTTGCGTGAAATATAGCAATGCTTAATTTTGTTTAAACAATTCTTTTCTCAAAAACGGCTCTATCGATTTTGATTAAATTTTGTTGTTGGCTAGTCTGAAGGACATTATGAGAATGATATGAGTCTCGTGTTGGTTGAAATCACTGATTCTGTCTCGGAGGATTTGTAATTACCATTACTAATAGGAATGTTACAAATGGCTATCCAAGTGGAGCAACGAAAACAAATATTAAATATTTGAATAAATAGGAATGTTACCGAAAAAGTGTTTTTTTTCAAAACGTCATAAAGTAAAGTTTTCATAATGGTTCTTCTCCGTATTTAGTTCTTTCAACAATGTCATGAATATTTTTTGAAAATTTTAATTGTTTTCTTGCAATATTGTGCACAATATATGCAATTTTAAAATAACAAAAACAAGATTTTCTCAAAAGCGGCTCTAATTTTTTCTTCACAATTTTGGTATGGATAGTGATAAATGTACTCTATAAGAAGACATAAATGCCATATTGCTCTATGGTTTTGCATTTTCAAGAATTACAAAAATGCAATTTTATTAACTTATCTCTCACGTCGTTAATATTTACACTGGCGGCGATTTGTTCACATTATTATGTTTATGAATACATGCACTTTAATTAATGTCAGACTAAATTTCTCGAAAACTCAACCGTTTTCTGGCAAAGTGAGCTCAAAATTCCACGTTTTCAGAAATGTTTAAAGGATTTTTTTCAAAAATGTTTCAATTTTTTCTTGAAAATTTTCCAACAGATAGTGCTAATGCTATGTTTAATATGATGTAAAATTCATTTTGAGGCATTGTTTTATTTTTTCAAAAATTTCACAAATATTTTTTGAAATATCTCTCACGACTTTAGTATGCACATTTCCCGCGATTTGTATATATTATTGCTTTTGTGAGTGGGAGTGCTTTAAATGACTTGAATTGAAATTTTTCGAAAACTCAAAAGTTTTTGTGAAAAAGAGCTTCAAATTTCGCATTTACAGTAATGATTAAACGCTATTTTCTTAAAAACGGCTTCAAATTTTTCAATGACAATTGCAATTTTGATCGAGGTTTTACTTTTCTGTAATATTTATTAAAGTAATGTTACTATTATACTATTTGAAAACAGAAAAATTAGAAAATAAAAACAATGTACTTTGGACGGCGATAAATGGCAGCTTGGACAAATATGTGGTAAGTCCGAAGAGCAAGCAAAGACTAAAGAAAATAGAAAACTAATACGAGAAAGTCTGTGTCATTCTGTAGCCCCACTAGTTTTTTAAACATGGTTCTAGATTTTTCATCGAATATTTCCATGTAGGACGACGTGTTACTCTTCTTTAATATGCTAAAAGTAATATTTCGAATCTACCATTAGGAAACCAGAAAATTGAGAAAACTTCAAAAAAATAATTTGGGAGGCGATAAATGGCAGCTGGCAAGACGATGGAGCAAGACCGTAAAGCTAGACCAGACCAAAAAAATTAGAAAACTAAGTAGTACGAGAAAGTCTGTGGGATTCTGTAGCACCACTAGTTTTATTTGGATTAGGAACAAGTCCCGCACCCAATCCTGCCCAAAGGTCGGCGGGCAGGGGTCCTACTGGTGGATACCAGGTGAACCAGGCAACCAGGAAAGTAGCACTGCCTCCTCACTGCACCCACTTTGGCACTAACGACGTGAATTCCGCCGAGAAACTAGGGTCCTGGTGGACGATTCCCACCTCCACCAAGGAACCTCAGGCCCTTAGGCCCTGGTTTTCCCCATTGCGGAACAATACTGCTTCACAAAGAACAGAGTAGCTCGTACTAGTTAGTTTTCTAATCTCTTTAGTCTGAGGTATCGTACCGGTATTGTCTCAGCCTCTCCTTCGCTGTTACCTATCGGCGCCTAAACGCCACTTTTTCACATTTTCTCAATTTTTCACTCCCGCAAAAGAAGAAATTGAAATGTTACTTTAAGAACATAAGGGAAGAATAAATGTTGGCCCAAATTAAAAATTTACAATGAAACATCTGAAGCAGTTTTCGAGATGTCATTTGAGCTTTTCTGAAAATGCTCAATTTTCAGTTCATTTTCACGGAAAATGTTTTTCGAGTTTTCGAGAAACTTCTTTCAAAAATGTTTGAAGTATCTGCTCTCGCAAATGCAATAAAAATAAATAAGGTAATAAAATAAGTAATAAAGTGAATAAAAAAGGTACACAACGTAAATATTAACGACGTGAGAGATATTTAAAAAAATACAATAATTGTGTATATCAAAATGGCGTTTTGTTAATCAGTTCTTATCAAAAGTTAGAAGAAAAAAAATCGAGCAGTTTCTGATAAATTCCGTTTTCTAGTCTCGTATGTGTACTATTATACGTTGTAGAGAAAGTTACGTAATACTGAGAAAAAATGGATTTCCATATTTGAACGGAAATACATGTTTTGGAAACCCCTCGTACTGAGAAAGCGATTTTCAAAACGCCCGTCCGCTCCTCTGTCTGTCACTCCGTCCTTGAGCAACACCAGCGCGTAAACTATTCCTAGGATGTTTCTCAAAAACATTAGTCTCTAGAAATATTTCATTCGTATAGATCGCGTAACATGCCTACCAAAATACAGTAAAACTCACCCAATGCGGAACCTCAAGGGACCAGAATAGTTTTCCGTTTTAGACAAGATTCCGCATTATGCAATGTAATACAGGAACATTTATGTTTTGCAGGACCGCGATTCATGTTTACATTAGATTTCCGCATTATACACTTCCGCATTGTGCAAGTTTTACAGTACTAAGTTGCAAAAGAGTTTCGTTTATCATGTTTGCATAATATTCTAAAATCTTTCAAACGGTTACGGACGTTATTTTCATTACTCGGGCGATCGACACCGGACTTCCTCGTAACGTTCAACTCGGCACTTTGCCCGGTTGCTCTAAAAGAGGGGTGGGGTGGTACCACGCGTGATAACAGGCCTTACCACGCATAACGCTGTGAATCAAATTGGGATGATTTTTAATTTCTGAATATAATAGAAACAAAATTCCTTAAATCTAAAATTCACCTTCTTTACATTAAAGGGGGGGAGGAGGGTGTTGAACCCAGTATAGTGCGTGTGCTAGGGGCACAATGTTCTCGCCCGACGACGACTTTAACTTTTGGCGAATAACCTTTCGCGGGCCACAGTAAAGGGCACAATGTTCTCGCCCGACGACAACTTTAACTTTTGGCGAATAACCTTTCGCGGGCCACAGTAAAGGGCACAATGTTCTCGCCCGACGACGACTTTAACTTTTGGCGAATAACCTTTCGCGGGCCACAGTAAAGGACACAATGTTCTCGCCCGACGACGATTTTAACTTTTGGCGAATAACCTTTCGCGGGCCACAGTAAATGGCACAATGTTCTCGCCCGACGACAACTTTTACTTTTGGCGAATAACCTTTCGCGGGCCACAGTAAATGGCACAATGTTCTCGCCCGACGACGACTTTAACTTTTGGCGAATAACCTTTCGCGAGCCACAGTAAAGGACACAATGTTCTCGCCCGACGACGATTTTAACTTTTGGCGAATAACCTTTCGCGGGCCACAGTAAATGGCACAATGTTCTCGCCCGACGACGACTAACTTTTGGCGAATAACCTTTCGCGGGCCACAGTAAATGGCACAATGTTCTCGCCCGACGACGACTAACTTTTGGCGAATAACCTTTCGCGGGCCACAGTAAATGGCACAATGTTCTCGCCCGACGACAACTTTAACTTTTGGCGAATAACCTTTCGCGTGCCACAGTAAATGGCACCGCGTGCCGCATGCGGCCCGCGGGCCGCTTGTTGTACAACTCTGATCTAGACTACAGAATACGTTCGTGACTTCGCTCTTTCTCGTTTAACTATCCACACTTCCTCGCTCCATCTTATCGGACCCGCCAGGAAGTGGCACGATGCGATGAGTAATGTCATCTTCTTCCAAAGCATACAAAAAAGGAGTTATTTGTAAACGTATTCATGAATTGCCTTGACAGTGAAACCTGCCTGAACATTTGTGAGATGAATGTAAGACCTAATGTCGGAAATATAGTTAACTCGCGAAATTGACGATAAATATATGACGCATTAAGCAGGCGGCTTGGATAAAGCTATATGAATGACAATGAACAATCATCTGGTAATTATATATTTACAAATGTATGTATGTTAGCATTAGCCACAGGGCGCAGGCTCATTCGAATGTAAAGCATCTTGTGCTTACGAAATGGGGGTAGAAAACGTTGCAAAAATGCGTTGCAGAGAATCAAAATTTTTTGGTGTAAATCGCGAACGTAAGCAGGTGTCTTGTCACCAACTCTAAAATGCGCCAATCGATGAATATTTGAGAGTTTAGTTCAAGTTAGGCGGTCTCGTTTAAACAGCGACTAACACAGTGGAACTCCAGTTTGCACACTTTATCTCTCACTATCTTAGAAACTCCTTACCAATACTCTGATTCCTATTTATCACATAATATCTACTATTACTTGCCACCGTAACATACTTCACCTTCCCTGCCCACTATATGTTGGTTAATGTGCAATTCATCTGTCCAGTGTCTAAAGTATGCCTCGAATCTGTTCCTACTTTGTTCTCTATCCACTCATTTTACTTTCTCGCATTCTGCTAACATGATGTAGATAAATTATTGTTCAATTATGCTGCAACGGAAAACGGAGATTTTCGACAGAAAAAAATAGTATTCTCTGTATCGGTAATGTGCTAAGCCGCCATTCTGTTGGAGTTTTTTTCTGGATTTATTCAATCGCTTTAGGCATATGTCGCGATGGCCCGTAGTTTTGTACTGCCAGTTGGAAATGTGAATTGCCTCCCCCTACTACTACTATTTATAATTCTATATTCAAGTGGTTAGGCGGTAGAGCAGGCCAGTTGAAAGAAGTAAATCATTCAGTGAACTAAAATTTATGTTAAATTATTTTAATTGGACTTAGTAATGTTTGAGGATTGACTGTCGCCGTCAAATTACAATCGTATTAGCTAATTGTGCTGCCTGAAGGTATTTTAACCATAACTCTTGGAATCTGCATTGGTTTGCGAGAAATACAATGTAGCAATGTTTCCTACAATAATGTTCACGAGAAGTATGCATTATTTTCTTCAATGACGACTACGATCACACCTTGAAATTCTCACTCAACCGAATTTGGTATTATATCGGAAATGTTGATTCGCCAGAGAAGTATACCTGTTACATGTTACAAAAAATCATAATTGATGAAATGGTCTAGTGATTTATGTGTATAAAAAACGTTGTCGAGTTTGTAGCAGTCATATTTCAGTGTCGTCTGGCCCCAGTGCAGTAATTTCTTCTTCACGGCCTGGATGGTTTTTGATAGGGCGATGACCGATCAGGTTCTCTTCCACTAACCGCCTGCGGACTTTGCAAACTGCCCCTTTTGCAAACTGATGCTCCTTCGGCGTTTATCATCGTAGTCAGACGGGCAACAGTCTTTTTACTGCTTTTGAAGCAGAATATCCCAGATTCTACGATCGGTACGAAGACTGCTGATCCTTTTCCTGCCTCATTTACCCCCACGGCCTGCTTCAATTTTTTTTCTGATAAATTTTCATTCTGTTAATGGCCGTTTCCGAAACATCAGTAACAGTTGCTATATCTCTCTGTCAATGCGTGGAGTGAAGTAATAGTGTTTGTATTTCTATAATTTTCCTTGGAGACGTGTTTGAAGCCTTACCCTACTAAAAAATAAAAGCTTTGAGGTTGTGACGTTAGTACAAACGAAAATGATATTCACTCATAAAATTTAATTAAGATCATGCGGTAAGAAACAATTCTTACATTTTAATTATCTTAGACAAAAATCAAATAAAAATAATTTGTATGCCCTTATTACTGCAGCATTTTTCAATAAACTTCATGAGAATGAGAAGTAACATCACTTATATCATAAATAACACAAGCATCCAACGTTGCCACTCGTTAAAAATAATGGTAATGGTAACAGAAATACTACAAGTCATATCGAAACCAAATCCTATGCTGAAAAAAGTTTTAAATAAAAAAATACACAAATATGTGTACTGTTCCCAATAATTTGGTCACCAATGTAATATAATCTACCTTACTTCGCTGGAGAAATAATTAAAGTAAATATTCACGTAGTATGTTTTGTTGCATTTCTTCTGCCTAGTTTAAAAAATATATCAAGAGCCTACATTTGCACAAGTATTTTTTCATCTATAGAAAAGAAGAAGAAAAGCAAATTCAAACTGTGACAAGCTCTTTCGAATTGTTGAACAATCACAAATAAAAATATTCTATGAAAAGATGAAACGTTTCAGAGATAAGTCTCTATTTTAACGAAATATGCAAATATGCGTTGATAATTATACGAATATGCACCAACATGTAAAATATGCTAAAAATGCACAAATATGCACTAACATATTAATCTACATGGCATCTAAATCTAACTAAATGTAAAGAAATTTCACTTAGTTATGCCCAGAAGCAACGAACAAAAATAAGCAAAATCATAGAAATCCCCTCCCTAGTGATGAATATGGTGATCAGTTTCATCAAGATATTCCTACAATGGAGAGGAGATACCAAGGGCGTAAGGATCCTGCAATTATGGATTATTATTGCTGGTTTCTTGTCAGAGAAACAGGAATTTGTACAAGAGTAAGTGACAAGGCGCAAAGCATTTTTAAGCAATGCAATAGGAATTTCTCCTTCCAAGATGTTTAGATATTATTGCACTAATATGCGTATTCCATTTTAAACTTGTTCTTACCTCGTATGAAGCATAAACTTTTACTCTATGAAGCATAAACTTCATAAACTTTTGTAGTAATATAGAAGCAATGAAAATGCGGAAAGTATAGGATTTTGTATCTTTCAAATACTAAATATGTTCATATATTTTGAAACCTGCGTGATAGAAACTTTTTAAAATGATTTTCAAAATCAGCATGATCGTTTCCTTTAAAATCACCTACTTTCATTCTAGAGGTATGAAAACAATTTTTTGTTCCCTAGTGTTTTCCGTGAAATTGAGTGCCCAGCACGGTAGCCCCGGATAAGTGCATTCCGCGGATAATCCGAAATAGGCGGAAAATCAACCCAAATATGCTTTTAAAACGTTAATTTCAACCAAAATTCTATTCTTACAATTACACACCCACGATGAACGATACTTTATGTACTTACAAGTTTTTTCTTACTTTTTACGAAAAAATCGGTTTATTGTTTTTGTTTTTTGGTGAAGAAACACCTCTTCTTTAATTGTGACTGAAGTTTCTTCAACAACACGTACGGAATTAAACGCGTGATTACGAAATTCGTGTTTCTGTTTTGGACCGGTATTAGACGCAGCTGGGCATCTGAGATGTTGCGAAGCTCGATAGTTTGAGTGGGTGAGTGAGTGAGTGAGTGAGTTTTTTCAGTGGGTGAAAAGTGAGGTTCCGGTTCAGTGACGTTTCTGCCCACTTCCTGTCTATCGAAGCTGTAGGCTGGGACTGGTAATTACGCGGCGATGATCAAAACGGTATTCTATTAACAATATTTTTTTTTTCGTTAATCGGCCGACTAGGACCACGCTTGCAAGCATCCTGCCTTTACCGTGGCTCAGTTTTTATTTATTCTCACGGTGGCAGGTGCTCTATTAACAATATATTATAATAATCTTTCCTGTCTTTAGAAAAAAACAAGGGATCATTACGAGAGCTATCTTAGCAATATTATTTATATTCTTCTCTAAAAGTAGTTTACAGGAACGGCTAACTAGTAGACTTTGGACAAGTTCAAAAAACACATCGTAAAACAACATAGACAACATCAAAATAATAATAAAAATTCGGGTGGGGCTACTACAATTTCAGCTCCTAAATATTTTTCAAACACATTTTTTAAATTGTTTACTAGCCATTTAAAAAATGAAAAGAGGATGGACCACCTACTCGTAAGTTAGCCACAGCGAATATCTTCGTTTTGTGATATCAGGAGGAGGAAGTTGTAGCTAAAGGGGAAATAACATATTTCGTTTTCTGGTTAGTAACATTTGTTAATTTTTGATCCATTGACAGAACTTTAATTTTTTATCGGTCACATGCGTCTTTAGCCCTTGTTAACATGCAACCCTATAAGTTTGTTAAGTGCACTTGTACCTACCTGTAGGTTAAGAAATTTAAAATCCTTAGCAACGGGTTTTAACATCCTTAGTAACCTAAATAAACAACCACCTATTCATCGCAAGTCAACACGAAAAAATCACATGGTAATTTACAAAACAAATAGTAATCAGAGAACGCATTATTTTTGGGGATGTTCATTATTAATTATAATCTTATTAATTGTGCAGTTTGAAAAATAAATATTGGTAAATTCTTCAGGTACAGACGAATTTTCAGTGTCCATCTTCCTTGAGCCACGGTATACAAGTGTATTGTTGAAATAGATATACCTGTATCGCAAGCAATACTCAACAATAACGATTACGTATCGTGCCGCAACAACAGAATTCGTGTGTTTCATTTAAAATCCGGATCTCGGCTCCGCTACGCTCCGCCTCGATTTTTAACTTTTGGCATCGGCAGTAATAACACTCATAATATTTCTAGGTATGTTAATAGCTATAAATGGAGGTTTAAATTGTTTTCTATAACCTTTCTAAAGTATTCGAAGAGACGAATACGATGGTGGAAGCATTATAATTATTATTATTATTATTATTATTATTATTATTATTATTATTATTCGGAAAGCAATGTTTCGGCACCTTTCGGAACCGGTTTTCCGGAAGGCAAAAGGGAGTCAGAAATCGAAATTGAAACTTCGGGTTTATTATGTAACTATCCTTATCTGTATTGCGTTCTTACATTGATCTCCTACATAAACGTTCATTTGTTTCTGTTACGGCTTGCAGCAAAATTAACTAATTATTCGGTTAGCAAGAGAATAAAACTTGTGACACGGAGTGTGTTTATTGATCAGTCAATGAAGACTATCGGAAAGCGAACAAATTCACACTTTACTTGGTCTCATTGGTATGTATTCGATTGTAATTTTGCCTTTTGATTAATTAAATTATTTCTTTGCCGCAGTGTCAGTTCCTCAGAATTTTTGTTTTTTTTTTCTGGAAAGTCCGTTTGACAATCTTCACCTTTCTACGTCTCCGTGCATGACCTTGCTCCTACATGTCAACAATACGCTCGACACAGTACGTTAAGTGATGTCAGAGTTGTTGCCGACACCGCGTAAGAGCCCGCGTATTAATTACTTTTATTTTGCACCCTAAAATTCTGTCGATTACTTTAACGTTTGAGGGTGCAAACGGGAGGTCTGTGCATCTGCGCATGCACGTCACTTTTGTTCATCACATTGTTTTTACTGTTATATGATAAATTTTTACTTCTTGTTAATGGGAAAGTGGTGCTGTTATTTAGGGAGGGTTCAAGCGTGCGTTACATGGGAGAGAGGAGGTAATTAATGGTCGGCCTCTTGGCATTTTCTTTCCCCTGCTTGAGCGGTAAACTCCTCTTCCTTATCGGATGAGGAAAACTCGTCGAATGCCGACTCACAACTGACACTGCAGGTGAATTGACGCGCGAGTTTCGTCGCCGCACCCGCTGCGAAAGTTTCGCGCCGGTCTGTGTGAGCCTGGTGAGACAAGCGAATTACAGTTATAGGGTACCTCCGGTAGGAAGATTTTACACGCCTTAGCGGGCAGCAGTCGACAATAGTCTCGATCCCCTGCGTATGCGCAGATGCATCAAAGTGATACGCACACGCAGATGCGCAAAAACTCCCCTTTCCACCCTCGAACAATAAAGCAATCAACAGCACTATCGATCTTCTGCAAATGCGCAGTTCAAGTTTCGCATAACTTTTGTGCATCTGCGCATGAGTAAATATCGAGATTGCAGTCGATTACTGTCTTCTTAGGCGTCCAAACTTCCTAATAAGGAGTTTTTGCACCCTCTTCTTCTTCTTCTTTCCCTTTGTGCCTTTCAGCGTCGGGATAACCATTTGACATGAAGTGTAGTTATGCCCACAGGTAAACACCATTAAAACATCAGTAATGCCCTCCTGTAATGGGAATACCCGATTTGGGTGAAAAGTCAGAAAATCCTGCTCTCCTCTTCGTGGCGACCCCTGGGTGCTCTCTAAGGTGAGAGGTTGGAGAGCAGCTACTGAGAGCAGGACGAGGGCGAGTCTCCGGCGCATGGAACCGGGAGCATTGAGATAAGGGGAAGGAAAACTCTGGTAGAAAACCAAGGGTGGGGAGAACTCTGTAAGGCATAGTGAAGCCAATCTCTCTAGGAAAGTAAACCCTATACAAATCAACCTGTTGCCTTGCGGGGGAGGGGGATTTCGAAAGGTTAAGGGAGACAACTCTGAACCAAAACACGCGGGCTCAGAGGCGGAGAGGGGATATTCTCCGCTGGGCAGTCACAGAGTTAATCACTCACCCATACTTATAAGCGGATTCAGAGTAATTTAAATTTTACACTTTCGAATGTTAAAACAACCGCAAGCACTATAGACTTTCTGCGCATGCGCAGTTCAAGTTTCGCATCACTTGTGCCCACCTGCGAATGGGCAGAAGATCGAGATTGTAGAGGATTGCTGCCCGCTAGGGCGTGAAAAATCTCCCTAGTAGTAGGCGTGCCTAAGGCGTGCAAACCCTCCCTAAAAACATCGATGTCGATGTTTTGAAAACATCGATGTTTCTACAAAAATATCAGTTTTAAACATCGATCCTTCTTATAAATGTGTTCCAAAATGCTGATCCCGCTTAGATTCATTGGGTTGCAAGAACTCGTATGTCCAAAACAAAACACGAATAATGAAAAGCAAATCTAGTATTTTTTAAAAAAAAGTAAGGATACTTACCAGCGGATAGTTGAGCAGACAGAGATGAGGATATATGTAGGGTACGACTTCCCGCATAGTTGTGAGAAACTTCCTCTTATGATAGCATGCGTTCGGAAACCGGGGCTTCTCGATTTCATTTGGTCTCACCTGGGGAGACGTATGGTCATTCACCGAAGGGGATTTTTCTACGGACTCTACTCTGCACTACTGCGGGATCGATATCTCCGTTCGGTTCTCGCGGTGCTAAAGCAGGCCTGGTCTACGTAATACGTATTCCGACAAAATGGTACATAACACGAAAAATGGTGCATGACGTAAATGTTGTGTTTTTGTGCCTCTGAGAACTTAGTCGACAGCACTCGCACTTGCTCTTTTGATTGAGGAAGTGCCACACATAGAGTGGTCCTTCAGTATAGGCCAATTATCACGAATCCAAAATTTGTTTTGAGCAAATATTACAATTTTTGCCAGATTCCACATCTTAAATATTGATTCATATTCATTCAGATAATAAGTTTTGTTTAATATCCTAATACTTTTTGACTGTGTTTTGCCAGTTGATTATAATACACAAAAAATTCACCTTAATTAGCAGAGTATTGCACAAATTCTAAATTAAACAAGTATAAAATATTTAATTTAAACATTTGATTCATGCCAAAAATTTATTAGTTGCCTACGTTTCGACCATGTGGTTGCAGCCTTCACAGAACTTTGAACTTAACCGTAGTCGTAGAGTACGACTGAGAGCCAGCTGTTCTCTACAACTACGGTCAACAAATTGTCCTGATGAAGTCCACAACTACATAACCGAAACGTATACAATAAATGTTTGCATGTATCAAATTTTAAAATGTTAATATTTTGTACTTGTTTAACTTGAAATTTATGTAATAATCCGCTATTTAAGGTCAAATTTTTAATGTATAATAATAAATTCAAAGAAGAAAACGTTCAAAAACATATTGTTTTGCCAGTTAAATCTCAATAAAAAATAATAAATGCGACTTCCGATAAAAGCCCTCACTCCGCCACCGCGTGAGCTTTTTTAAAAACTTCGACGATGGGGCGATGTTTTATTAACATCGCTGTTTTAATTTTGAACACTGATGTTTGGAAACATCGACGTTGTATTTGCGATGTCACATACCTGGTTCCTCAAACCAAAGACGGTAACGCCCAATAAATCTAAAGATGTGGCTAAGAGGTGGATGAAACAAGATGTAAATGATGTAGATATGAATTTCTAGATTTGAAATAGTTTATGTAAATATAAAACATGTTAACTTTGTGTAATGTAATAAATAAAAAAGCTGGAGATATAAATACAAATGTAAGACGATCTAGCAGTTAGGATCGTAGCTCATGGTCTCGCACCTACCACGTCAAAGCCATTAAGTGGCGATGTAATCTAATTGTAAAAAGGACAAATAAATACACATGTATATCTGCTGGGTACCTCAGAGCATCAATTGATGTCACTGCAGAGATTCTGACCGGGAGGTCGTAGGGTTGGAGTCCCGACGGTGGCAGGGTTTTCGGCACTAATTACGTAGCTAAGTCGAATTCAGCCGCTAAATGGAGGAGAATTCTAGCGAGCGGTTGCTCTGATCGGTAGTTTTCCTTGATTTCTCGAATCAACACCAGGCGAATGTCGAATCTGTACCGTAACGAACGCGAAATAAAAAACCGCGCGCGATCTTTCCTTCCTCTTCCTTGTTCTATCCTTACCCCTTACTTACATACATTAAAACTTGCATGCCTTACTCTACAACACATGCCAAGAGACCAGTCGGGAGATTAGAACTAGTTCCGGCTGGGGTAGTGCCCCGCTAGTGCGAGATACCGGGTTGGGAAAAACTCGCCAGCCGACGGGTAGGTTGGCATCGAATCTCTCTATCCAGCGGGAAAAGATCACTGCCACAGGCTGCGATAAAACATGCTCTACACTTACGGAACTAATGATCTTAGCCGTTAACGCGCCCGGAATTACCAATCATTCAGTCAATTTCTATGAGGTTTAAGCACAGCGTAGCATACATTAGGCGTCAGCAAAATCGCTTCTGCGCATGCGCACCTTGAGTTGCGCTCATTTTGGGTGAGCTTCTGCGCATGTGCAGAAGGTCGAGATAGCTGTCGATTGCTGTACGCTGCACAGCACATAACTTCCTATTGTTTTTAGTTGTGAATAAACTTGGGCGTAATTTTATTTCTCATTCCGTTTTCTTGGGCGATTTAACAGTTTAGTGGAGATACAAAAAAATATTAAGAAACTAATTTTAATTTTTCTCGGAATTTTTAAACGATAAATGATTTCAATGGGCAATATCAGAGGTAACATCACAGGAATGCAATTTCAGATTCCATCAATCAGTGCCTTAAGTTTCGTAAAAATTGCCTTCTTCCATTACAAGAGTTAGGCCTGGTCAGGGGCGGATCCAGCCGATCATTTTGCGAGAGGCCATCATAATTTTTTGCTAAATAATAAACATATTTGTTATTATATTGTATATTTTATGGAGTATATATGATACTACACAATATTTTAAGGAACATAATTACATTATTGTAACAAATAAATATTTAAATAAATTTTGGCTAATAAAAAAGGTTTTCCTGTAGGCCTTTTGGGGAGGGGAGCAGTGTTCCCCATGCCCCCCCCCCCTCCTGGATCCACCACTGGGCCTGGTTGCCTGTTCCGTCGACAATATGTTTTCAATACAAATTGCACGTTGCGTAAAACGAGTAAAATTTCAGTGTGCATTACACAATTTTTACTACTAAAATTAAGTAGTTAGATGCAATTGGTATGATTGTTTCATTAAGACGATCCTCTCTCAATCAAATTCCTCTCTAATTATAAAAGGCGCATGAAGAAAGTAAGTTTCACTAAGTACTCAACAAAACGAAAACAATTTCATGGACAATCTTTACTGTAGCAGATACAGCACGTTGCATTATTTTTCCACATCATCACCACGAAAACTGAGACATTTGTCTTACCGAAGATCAATATTTGTATCTCTGTGTCGTAGAAATCTGCCGCTTGGGATAAGTTCCAGTGTTTGACACCCGCTCGCAACTCTTCGTCAATGTGATAGTAGTAAATGTAGATCGGTCAAAAATTTCTTGAGGTGTAAGAAACAATGGTTGGGGGGTGATCCGGACCATTGGGTGGATGACACGGAGTACTTACTGTACTTCAGCACGAAGTCGAAGTATATTTCTTACGCTGTGGTGGACGGTCGTACGATCACCCATGTACGACTCTGCTCACAACGTTTCCACTGGGAGATTGAGATTTTCGAACATAACGTGATAGCAATTATTAACAATTTACCTCAACGAACAAATATAAACGATGTTTTTATGTAACAAAAGTTAATATATGTATCCCAAAAATTGAGCATGGAGAGATTAAAACGAGTTGTTAACATTTCAAAAATGCAATAAAAAAAGAATTTAAAAACATTTAAACACTTTTACCATTCTGCGCATTATATAACGTTAATAAAGAAATGTATGACAAAAAAGGCAGCATAATTGGAATAAAAATTAGAAAAAATTAAGTACTATTTTGATGTCTGATTTCAAACACTAGTATCAATTTAGTTCATCGTATACTATAAAGATGGAACACCCTTGAAAAGCAATCTTAGGTGTTCTTCTCACTCTTTTTTTAAAATACTGTCAATAATAATCCTACGCAAACATAAATTGCTTTGTTGCGAAGATTTATAATTAAATTGGAAATAAATATTAATGACTTATTGGTATTTAAACAGTAGTATTTGTTTCTATTATTTACGAAAACAGACTCGTCAATAATAAATGGATGATAATTATTCATGACTAACTATGTATTTCGACATAAGCTCTACAAATTGTAGGTGAAAATAAAGTAAAATGTCAGATGATCTGATAAGATTTTTTTAAAGATTTAAAACTTATAAACTAACAAAGTACGCAAAAATACATTGCTTTCTCAGCACTCACTGCGTTTATCTTCAAAAGCTGCCCGCTAATTCCCACCACTGACCAGCAACTGTCTCGCTAGTTCTGTGATCTCTGTGGCCGGGCGACGGGGGAACCCCATAATTACATTCCATGGATATTGTTTGTCTGGTTTCTCCTTTTCACGTGATGCACATTAGGACGTGTGTGTTTTCTGGTGCAGCGTTTTTTTTCTATCGACAGTACAATCCGAATGAAATGGCATTCTGTGTCTTATAGGTATTTATTTTCTTAAAATTTGATTGTTATCAAATATTGGATTTAATATAGTCGTTTTCTTTCTTTTAATGGCATAAATGTGCCACTTCCGACTTTGTAATTACGTTTTTAAATAATGTGCTGCTAAACGTAGTCACAGTAAAAACAAATTTAGAACAGAACCTTTAAAAACAATTTTTAAACGACTGGTAAGATTTTTAACCGACTGATGTTGGTAACAAAATTGACTTGGAGGTTCCCAGCGATTACTTTTTGTGTATTTGGCCCAGATTATCGAATAATTGATGCAAATTTAACTTACAAGTTAGTATTGAGACATTTTTTCCATGCGAAATAATTCTTTTGTTTCACCGAAAAATTTTTAAGTGCCGCGCAGTAGCGTAACTACGTCAGTATTGTCGATAGTTTATATCGAGTGTTTAAGTCGACTTCAGGCGGCAATCGAGTTTAAACAGACCAGGAACCCGCAAACGAGAGAGAGAGAGATAGAGTGAGAGAGAGAAAGAAAGAAAGAGATAGAAGGAGGAAGTGTGGAAGCGGGGGCGGAGAGGAGAGAACTGGAGAGAACACTGCGTGAGCGAGCTACTGTCGACCGCAGGGTGCCCAATGACAAAAGTGACAAGGACTACTCATTGAACAAGTTGTTACGGGAAGTATGGGGACGGGTAAAGTGTTCGTCCCTTCTTTAACATGTTTTATATTTGTTTCTTATTTCTACTTACTAAATTGCGCGTCGATCAGTCGGAAGTTAGAAAATGAAGAATTTCTCAGCAATCCACGTTACCACGATCATGAAGAATTGACATCTTTGCTTCGAAATATGGTGCAAGAGTATCCGGATTTTGCAAAATTACATTCAATTGGGAAGTCCGTTCAAAACAGAGATTTGTGGGCCCTAGAGATCAGTGAAAATGTTAATCAACGAAGTTTGGGCGAGCCTATGTTTAAATTTGTGGCCAACATGCACGGTGACGAGACAGTGGGCAGAGAGTTGATGGTGTATTTGGCTCAATATCTTTTGAAAAACTATGGTACCAATGAACGGGTTACACGACTCGTAAATACAACTGACATATTTCTCATGCCATCCATGAATCCTGATGGTTTCGAAGCTTCTTCGGTGAGTATTAAGTAAATGATTTCCCCCCCCAATAAATTGGTGTAGATGTGGTTTTTGAAAAGGCGTCATCATTTTGCGAGCTTGTCATAAACACGGTGTATAAGTAGTCATAAACTAGTAAATGGCCAGTGAACAGACCTCTTTTTACAGGAAGGCACATGTGATTCCCTTCCCAATTTTAAAGGCAGGGAAAATGCTAACCGTAAGGACCTCAACAGAGACTTCCCTGACCAGTTTGATAATTATGCTCCTGGGGCTGATCTTTTACAAGGCCGTCAGCCAGAAACTGCTGCAGTTATGACATGGATAGTTTCTAATCCTTTTGTCCTGTCAGGAAACCTTCATGGTGGAGCTGTTGTGGCAAGTTACCCCTTTGATGATTCAGGGTAAGTTCTGAAAAAAAATAGTACCTTTTATTATACGTACATTTTAGTTTTATGGTAAGTTTTCATCACATCACTTAGGATAGAATTTATTAATAAAATCAGTTACATAGTTTATATCAATATGTATTTTGGTCCAATGATTCCATTTCAGATTATTGTGCCAAAACATTTACTTAAAAAGGTAGTTTTCATACTGTTCTAAATAGTTGAAAATTTTGAAAGATACTTTTAACACCTTAAAAATTTAAGCTATTTTGTAGCTGTCAAATGATGTAATTGCAGTGACCATTTTCTTTGGAATTTTATCTATTTTATTTCGTAAGAGTATATATAGTGATGTCTATGTATTTTTCTTAGGAGAGAAAATTCTGAGGAGGATTGTTGTCATGAGAGTCCCTCTCCAGACAATGATTTGTTTCGTCATCTTGCCACTTCCTATTCCAATGCACATCCATTCATGCACAATGGAAGTATTTGCCCCACTGATCATTTCCCTGGTGGGATTACTAATGGAGCTCAATGGTATGAAGTAAAAGGTAAGTTGTTTGTACACAAATTTATCAATTTGTTATTTTGAGAATTTCCATGAAACAACTAATGGATTGAGCTTCAGAATGTAATGTTGTATAAAACTTGAATTCTCACATCTAAAGTGAAAAGTCTCTCTCTCTCTGATTTGCATTTTTATGTTTTCCTGAATTGTTTTAGAACAAACATATTATTTAGTAATTATAACTACTGTACTTTTCAAAACATTCTTTTTGTTCATCATGGATCTGTCTTTCAGTAGGTTTCGAAAGGACATTCTTATAATGTGAACTTGTTCTTTCATTTGCGTATAGCTGCTTCTATTTCTCATATCATTAAATATTCGCAACATTCATTTATCAAACCCTAATTCCTTCTGTTAAGGTGAAATCATCAAGAGCTTTTTACACAAAATGTGATTAAATTTTATGTATTTTGCTTCAAAAAACACCTACAAATTGTGTGTAATGTATTATGGTGTGAAGTGCAAATATATAAATATGTTTTATGCATTATTGTTGTGTAATTACCTCCTGTTTATTTGCTAAAGCAATATATGTCCCTTTTTTTTTGTAGGAGGAATGCAGGATTTCAACTACGTACACTCAAACTGTTTAGAAATTACGTTTGAGCTGAGTTGCTGTAAGTTTCCTAGTGCATCTGCTTTGCCCATGGAATGGAATAGCAATAAGGAACCAATGTTGCTTTATCTTGAAGCTACACATCTAGGCATTAAAGGTAATGATGTACTTATAATAATCAGTGAATGTTGTGAAAGTATCAAAATCTTAATTCTCAAAATATGAAGTAAAAATATACTTTCAAAATATGAGGTTAAATGGTTACCTGATTAAAAAAGTTCTGTGTATTACCAGGTAAAATAATTAAAGTTGAAAATGTTTTTCTGGAAATTGAACTAATTATTAGTTGCAATAATTACTCATATTTGTTATTTTTGTTTACGATTTGACCCGATATTTTAATTCTTAGTTATCTTAAAATTGTGTTTCAAACTGCCACAAAAGTCTTAATAAAAATTCAGCATTGATCAAATACATGTAATTTCAAGTGGATATCTTGCATTTTGTAAAAATTAAATATTTTTTTATTTCATGTGAAGCAATTGCTCTAATGTGTTCTTTATTGTAGGTATTGTGTCAGATGTTAATGGGAATCCTATTGAAAGAGCAGAAGTGGTAGTGCAAAATTTGAATCACAATGTAACTACTACGGCTCGTGGTGAATTTTGGCGACTACTTCTGCCTGGTTCCTACAGTGTATATGTTACTGCGTGGGGTTATGAAACAAGTGCACCAGTGAATATTTCTGTGGTAGAGGATCATCCAACATGGGTCAATTTTACTCTACAATCAGCTCCTGTTCATGAAGGTGAGGAGATCCCTGAATAAGCAAATTAACCAAGAAAATGTTTTGCAAGTGACTTACAATTATAATTTACAATTATAATGAAAATGATATTAGTACATAGATCTCATCATGCTTTTGTTAAGCATCACTATTTTTTAAAGATCTGTTGGTGGTTTGAATATGGGCAAGTAGGGTGGGAGCATACCGGATTTTAATTTCTCAAATAAAAGTTAATGTGTTGCAAGAGAAATTCATTGAAGTACATGAACTGTAGATTTATGAAGCTAGAATATTGCAGTTCCATTGAGTCAGAAACCAGCTGTGAAATAAGTTATCACATCTTGATGAAAGCTAGTAGCTTCACAAGAATTGATTCAACACTCAAGAGCAAAATATTTCACATTTGGGGAATAATTTTTTGATATTGCATATTTATTATGTATTGCACAAAACATTTAGCATGTTTTGTGTGCTATTTACTATCACTTCATTAAAGAAAGTACGAACATTTCCTAACATACATTGAACCTTTAATGGGAAATTGTTGTGTTTGAGTATTCTTGTAATTTGTATTTTGTCAGTAAGCATGTGAATTTGATGGTATTTTTTCTTTCATTATGAGAATATTATTACTAAAATTTAACCAATAATAACTATTAGGAAATAATACATGTGATAGGCACACTATTGTGATTCTGCAATTTATGGGAATGAATAAATTAGAAGACTTATTTTCTATGTTTTGTGCATTACTATTAAAAATGATGGTGATCTCGATTTATTTCTAGTTCTTAACAAACACTGCAATAAAGTTCTTATTTACCTGAAATGGGAGTAATTTCACTTCTTTCTTTCTTTCTCTCCGACATGCTGTTAGAGGTATATCTTCAAACTAATATTGATCAAGAAAGAAATCTTGGGTATTATCATGCTTATTGTTCAATGATAAGGACGACACAAATATTCATTTGTCATGTGAATATTTCAACCAACAGAGCTATTTTGAATAACTATGTAGTTTTTGAAACAAATGTTAATTCCTTATTTTATAACAAATATAAATGTCTAAGAAAGCAAGTGTGTTTTTGAAAACTTATTTGCAAATGTCTGCATGTACTTCATGAATTTTTTGTATTAAGTTTATGACAATTCAAGGTTCAAGAGATGGTGCATGCTTTTGCAACTGGTTTAAAATGTTACTTAAAAAGAAAATAAAAGAAGACTCTCAAGTCTAGAGCATAAAAGTTACTGCTTATGTATTAAAAGTAGCCCTGGTATTGGAATTTTGATTTTGAGAATTTTGATTGTATTTAGAAATGTGAATGTCATTGTTTCTATTTAGAAATGTGTGTATATTTTCATTATTTTACCTGTTCCTTTTGGAGCATGACGCAGTGAAAGCAATAATAATGGTGTTTTATATATGTAATTGAATGATGCCGATTGTACCTGTCTATGTTACCAAATGAATTGAAAACTTGAAATATTACCAGACATCCATATTAGGTGTGATTGTCTTTCAATATTTAAAGGTTATAATAGTGTTGGTGGAAATGATAAAAATAATTTAAATCATTCTACCTCAGTTCTATTTAGTCCAATAAAATAATCATAGTTACCGTGACATAAGACAATGAAAATATACATTTCTGATTGAATATGCCGAATTTCTGTGAGAATAATGCCGATGCTTTCATGTGATTTCATCTTGTAATCAATCAGTTTGATTATGATTTTTTTAATATAGTTTCTGTATATTTTTCTTCTTTCTTTTAACCTTGGAAGGTTTTTGCTCTCTACAGTATAATTACATTATCTCCAACCTTTGATGACTTTGGGCCTAATTGTTTAAGCAGATGATGGTAAGGGTCCCTTCAAAATTATTGGATAAAAATAAGTATAGTAACTTCCAGATTTTGCAAGATTTATGAGCAACAGAGATGTAATGTGAGAATGCTGTTTTTGAATATGAAATACCTTTTGATTTGACTACTATAGTTGAGTATGTTGTGCTTGTAAAAACAGCCGTGTGAAATGGCATACTCAGTTTGTCATTTTATAGAAGAGGCAAAAATTTTTAAAATAATTATTTTTCTTTGTGTTGCTCATTTTAATTCACCATTATATTTCTCCTAATTAAGGTATGATTAAGATACAACTAAAGTACCATGTCTCAGTAGTTAACTTTTCCTTAAACATAAATCATCTTTGCACATAAATCATTTTCGTGAGAAGTGTTCATAGCCAATTTTGAAGGCACAACAACCTAAAATTTTGGATTTCATAATTTCTACGCGTGCCTCGTCGGGCTCGCAATGCATTGATTGGAAAGCCTAGTATTACTTTGAATAATTTGTGAAAAGTAAAAATTTTATAATGTTCATTTTTGAGAGTTGTTTCCCAAGCTCTGTTACTCAACTTGTCAATATAATTTTTCCCCATTTGTGTTCATTTTGTGTAGTAAGAATATAGAACCTGTGCAATACTCATGGAGCATAAAGCATAACATGCACAAAACAGTCATTGTTATGTTTAATTTTCTATTGGTTATATTTGTGTATACAATTTCAGTGTTTCTTACCAGTAGTTCAAAATACTCAGAAGTTTTAAAATTGTTTTTATTTATGTTATAATGTCTGATTTCACTGGACTGCTTTTGTAAAAATGTTTTGTAATGAAGGTCTGTAGTTTGAATAGTATGACCAAATATACCAGTTACTGTAATGTGAAACCTGAAACAAAGACAATAAATTTATTTTAGAATGCAATATGTGTATTAATATTTGTAGTAGGACCCCTTATTAGTTATAAAACATTTTTACTGAAATAACATTGTAGACATGAAACCATCATGTGCAGGGCTTGGGAATACACATTTTAAAAATAAAATAAAGTCTAAAATTTTCAAAGAAGCTAAGCACCAAAGATTAGTAACTAATTATTCAGAAATATTTTTTGAAATATTTTTAAAATCTGTTGTACAAGTACTGCATACTTCAGAAGTTCCAAAATCTTGCAGTGTCAGGTGTGGAACAGAGGGGCAATTTGATTTCCACCACAGCAATTATAACTGAAGTTTTATGTGGACTGACAGGACTGGGCATCAGTGTTCCATGCTCTGTCTATATGCTCAAGACTGAACAGAGACATTGATAACGGGTCTATTGGACTATTTAAAATTTTGCATGTGCTCAGGAAACATTTACAACTACATTATATGAAGACCATGAATGGAAACATTTCCTTAGATTTTCAAACTGCTTTGTAGATTATTACTTTGGTATCTTGAAAGCTATGAGGACTAAATTTTTGAAATTTGGAAGAGTTACAAAAGCAACTGAGTAATTACTAGTCACTTCATCTCATTGGTCTGCCTGACTAGAGACCTGAACTCAAGCTTTCCAAACACTCTAATGATAATATTGCTGCTTGTGTAAGAATCCCGGAATATATTTACATGATTCAATCGTAGGAAAAGTAATTCATTTTCTTTAAAATACTGTCTTGTGAATACTTTGGTGCTTAAGACTTCAAGAATTTGTCTTTTGAATTAGTGTTTGGTAACTAGAGCAAATCGAAAAGACAAAATTAATTGTAGCTCTGATAACAAATTTTATACTATTCTTTTTTTCTCTATAATTGTCTGTTGGTTAAAGAATGTTTCTTGGAAAAACCTTTTATATATTTAGGGCAAATTCTATTTCAAATATTTTTGAGTAGATTCTTCACTTCACAATCAACATGATCTAAATGACAACATGATATTTGCAGGTAAAAGTGTTAAGGTGGTGACGCCTCCATATAATGATGAATATGGTTTTGTCATTCCTCCAAAGTTCCAGCATCACAATTATGACGAAATGGTAGAAGTATTGAAACAATTATCAGACAATTACCACAATCTAACTAGATTGTATAGTATTGGTCGCAGCGTGAAAGGAAGAGAATTGTATGTTTTGGAGATATCTGATAAGCCTGGGGAACATGAACCGGGTAAGTTTTTTAGCAGCATTTTTATTGAAAATGTTTATCAAAGCAAGAGGATAATAAGTACATATAAAGATGTATGAAGATTTAAATTACATTTGGAAATGGAAATAGAAGTGGCAGCATGAATATATGCTACATCCAGGCCTAATTAAAAATTTGGTTGTTAATTTTTAAGATATGTTACTGTATTTCAATGGTTCATGTAGATCAGTGGTTTTATGTAAAATTACCATGAAAATTCTTTTTTTTTCACATGGAAAAATAATTTAGTAAATTCTTGTTTTATCGTAGTTTGAAGTTCTCAATTTTTGTATATTTGAGGAAATTCTGGCCATCAAATATATTGAAAAATAAAAATTCAAATAAAAAAAAAATAATATTAGTATTTTTATCAATAAATGAAGAGTGAAAATGGGAAATACTTAATGTGTCAAAGTAAATACTTTCAGATATAGATACAAAGGCAAATAATTTGGGTGAGATTTGCAATATCACAATTTTTTTTCTTGCACTTAAAAATGTGTCTAGTTGATGTAGCAGTGATTAATTTCTTTCAGTAATGACAGTGGTAGATAAATAAGTTGAGCAATCGAGATGGGCACTTCCTGCATTTCCTATGTTCAGTGTATTCTCACTGATGGATCAGCAAAAAGTATTTCGGATTTAACCAAACATTTAATTTTCAGATTCTTAATCATTTTAAGATTAAATCTTATTCAATGTTACTTGATAATATGATTCCTCATAATTAAGTAAACATTTTTTTCCTGTTATTTAATTTCTTTGAAACTGTAAAAAGATTGTTGCATAATATTAGCAGTGTGTGTTGTGTCATGAACAGGTATAAACATGTGTGTTATCATGCTTGTACATTGATCAGGTTTCCTATTAGCCATTACAGAATAATAGAGAAAAAATTAGAAAATATTTTATTTAGTGATGTGTATTTCTTATGTTGTATTTTATACTTAGGTGAGCCTGAATTCAAGTATGTTGCAAATATGCACGGCAATGAAGTTGTGGGAAGAGAGATGTTACTGTTACTAGCAAAATATATTCTGGAAAATTATGGAACTGACACACGGATTACTAATTTGGTAGACAGTACTCGTATACATTTCATGCCCTCAATGAATCCAGATGGATACAATGTTTCTCATGTTTCAATTCCGGGTAAGTGTCCCTGATAAATACATGTTAACAAAAATTGTTTTGACTATTTTCCTAGAAGCGTTCTGCCTGAAGTTAAGGAATTTAGTATACAGTTTCGAATGTATTGAAAATTAAATGTGTATATAAATGAAAATTGTTTGTGTGGTCAGGTGATCGGGATGATTTAGATGGGCGAGCTAATGCAAATAAAGTGGACCTGAATCGCAATTTCCCGGACCAGTATATTACTCGCCGTGTATGTATTATACAATAATTTTATGTATATTTACAGTTTTACTGTTTTTCATACCACATGTTAATATTGTTCTTGTGTTTTGTACAATTGTCTACTTTTATTTTGCAGGGACAGACATTTGAACCTGAAACATTAGCAGTGATGAAATGGATCCAATCTCTGCCCTTTGTTCTTTCTGCAAATCTTCATGGTGGCTTCTTAGTTGCAAATTATCCGTATGATAGCAATTCCCAAAACCAAGGAGGAATTCCCAACCCTAGTCCTGATGATGCTGTTTTCAAGATGTTAGCTCGAACATATTCTGATGTTAGTAAATATTTTGAGAATACATTATTTGATGCTATTGGAATAACTTTTCAATTCAAAGTTATGTGCATATATTATAGATTCATATACACTGTATTTAACCAAATACAAGCAGAGCTTTTTCCTAAATATCTCAGTCACAAAATCCGAGATCGTCTTATATTTGCAGTTTAAGCTTGGTCGGTTAGGGCTTAAGGTTTAACATGCCATTCTATGTCATTAAACTCATAAATGATGGTGTAACAATCAACTGCGAAGACAGTAAAAATATTGCATGTATCTATAATACGTAATTATATTTGCAGTTGTATTCTTGGCATCCACTTGGAATTTGCTGGTCGATTCAGACCAATATTTTTGAATAGGCAAGTAAAGAGAGTATCTCAAATAAATGGCATTGTATCAAATGAAACATAACATGAAAATTAATGCTAAGATTTTGTTACACGATGCGGGTTTAATAAGGCTGCGCGGAATCTCAGTTCAACACGGCGAGTGTGAATCTACATTTTGAACTGTTAAAGAAAATGGACATCAATAAGTGTGGAACAGACAAGAGAATATTCTTAGGTGACACCTGATGAAAGACGAAGAACAATGCAAATTCAATGCACAAAACTTTCAAGGGGACATAAAAAGTCAGAAGATGTCACAGCATGGAAAGAGGGGACCCAAGTGGGAACCTGGGGGTACCCCAAATAAAACATCTATGAGATCAGAAGTGGCATCTCTAACAGACACATACTGTACTCAACCCAACAAATAATGACTGAACCACTGAAGTAGAGATCTGCATATACCAAAATGTTGCAACTTGCAGAGAAGAATGGAATGATTCGCGAATCGAAGGCCTTACTGAAGTCCATATAAATACTATCGACTTGAAAATTGTCTTCCATTCTATTGAGTGTATATTGAGAGTAATATACGAGATTGGCCTCAGTGCTCCTTCCACTAACAAAACAAAAGTGTCTCTCTGACAGAAATGGACAGATCAAGCAATTCAATTTATTAACAATTATTGATTCAAATAGTTTAGAAATTACATCCATGATTGTAATTGTTTTATAATTGGAAATACAACTTATCACCAGATTTTAAGATTGGTACAATGTATGACGATTTCCACTCGGAAACAAACTTCCAAATACAGATTTATCAAATTACCCCTTCAGCAATTGGGAGAAGACAAATTTACATTTTTTTAATAAAGTTGTAGGGATCCCATCAGGATCTGTTTTCCCTTTTATATCATGCTCTTCAATTTTTTTTAAGTTCATCAGATACACTCAAATCAACTGAGTTCAAAACATAGGGTGCATTGTGCATATTTATTTCTGTTGCATTAAAAATAGAGTTATTACCTGTGATGAATTATTTTCTTTAATAACGTCGCTTTTGTTTTCGTAACTCATTGGAGATAAGTCCACTATTGGCAATATGGAAGACTGACGTTCTGTATGATCTTCGATGAAATTAGTTTTTTTCTGATTTTTACTTACTTGTGAATTTCCCCATTTTTTACCTTCTTTGGTCTTCCATATTGTCGTTTGGTTGTAGCAACGTCGTCATTATCTTTGAGAGGTTTAGAGGAATTTGTGTCTTTGCATTCAAGAGAAGTAAGTCCAATATCCCTGCCATTTAAATACTCTGGAGTTGGAGGATTTGGGTTTATTTCAACTATGTTTGGTGAATTTATTTTGAGTTCCTGGTTAATTTATCAAAAACTTTCTCCCCAGAAAAAAACACCCTCTTCGGACGATTTGCAACACACTTGTCCAGCAGTCTTGTATCTCATGAAATACAAATTCTGGATTCTGGCATTCTAGTACATTCGATGAGGGTCTGATTTTTACATTCAGCAAACCCATTCTGTTGAGCCATAACATAAGAAGATGAAATTAAATTACTTTTCAGATTCGGCACATACAAAGTATTTTTCAATGACACTCAGTCGCATACATTTCCCTCTACTGAGAATTGTACATCGCCTATACTTCACCTTCGCCTATACTTCTGTATCAGAATAGTCAGCGAGTATTAATTTACTCACAGTATTCGTGTGCTCGAATGCACTTTGTCAATGCAAATGTGAGAGGTGCAACTACTGTCAATGCACCACAATTTTCCTGTGTAACATGAATTCTCATTAGAATTCTCTATGGACAGACACAAACAACCCTTTTCAGTATTGTTTTCTGAGTTTCTAATCAATTTCTTCAAGTGAGTCAAGTCAAATTCAGCTTCTTTATGTTCCTTTTTATTGTGAAAGTTACACTTTATTTTAAATTTTGAGTTCTTTAGTGTTTGTTTGCTTTTGAAATTGCTTTTGATGTTGTCTCTAGGTTTCTTGAAGAAGCATTGATTGGTTTTCACAATCATTGCAGTTGTCATTCTGTCATCATTCTTTGGTTTTCAAGCATTGTGCTCTGCCATAATGTTTACCTTGAGCATCTCAGTGTCTGGTAGATCATCACGAGATTCTTTGGCACATCGAAAGTTGTCGTAGCTTTCAGAAGGCTGTACAGCATCATAATAGCCAACAAGTCTCCATTTCTTTGTCTCCACATTCATTGTCTGCAATTTGTCAACAGCTTCTAAGAATCCAGCAAGATGTTTCTTTATAATATCACAATCTTTTATTTGATGTTGTGTCAGGCATTTCAGTAATGTCACTTTTGGCGCGGGTTCCTTTGATGCATATATGGACTTGAATTTTAAGCCATACCTCGCGTGATGTGACACAAGTTCCAACTTGTTTTAATTCTGAGGGATTGATTGACAAAATCAAATTCGCTTTTACTTTGTGGTTGGCTTTTATCCAAGCTATTTTCAAAGTGCATCCACCTTCTAGCTTGGCTGTGTTACCGGTTAGTTCTGAAAGTTCAGGAATTTCTCCAGAAATGTCTCCCTTGTCTTATTTTTTATTAATAAAGATTCAGCTTGTATAGCCCATGTATCATAGTATGAGTTATGATTGCAATCACATTATGAGTTGTGTTGCATGTGCCATTTCGAGTTCGCTTGTTGCTGAGTCAACTTTTAGGTATTATGACAACTTTTGAGTATTGTCCATTCCTTTAAGTTTCCAAAATCCTCTTATCAATGTGAATTGTGTCTCCTGGGCACATAACCTGTTAGATTAACTATTTATCGATAAAGTCACACGAACTAATCTTCTAATAAGAAAATGTATTTTCATAACACAGATACAATGCAAAACAAGTTTGTTTGACAAAAGACTGGCATTTTCAAAGAAATACTCAAGGTCACGCAAAGCCATCTGTAATTAAGATAGCATGGAAATTGTACATACTACTAACATCATGAGAGTAATAGTTTCTGTGATTAATTGTAAAAGATATATCTTTGTTTGAGTACCTTGTATATACCAAAAAATATTTAAAAGGCATTCAAGCCTTATGTAGAGAAACTATTGTAATTTTGAGTAAAATGTGTGTTGTGTGTGTATATATATATATATATATATATATATATATATATATATATATATATATATATATATATATATATATATAATTTTTTTTCTGGATAGTATATAGAATACAGGAACAGATCCAGAAAGCATTTTGGGACATGGGGAGCAGTTTCGATACAAACATACCCCTCTCTCCCCAATCATTTTTGAAATAGTATTCTCTTTTACTAATTAGCTTGAAATAAATAATGTATATTTATAATGAGAATACTCTTTTAATTGTGATGTAAACAATAACACAAACAGGGTAATTGCATTGAATAAATGTTAAAAAAAATTGTCTTTGGAGAGGGGATATGGTCCTCATGGCCTCCCCTTGGATCTGCCACTGGTAGAATGATGAATAATTTTAAGGAGACCTATTTCTCTGAAACATTTGAAGGTCTTGGTGAACATGTGGCAGCAGTGGTGTAAAGGTTAGCATATCAGACTGTTATACCCAAGTTGGCAGGTTCACCCGATCGAATCCATGGATTTTTAAGGGCGAAAAAAATCCTTCGTACGCCTTCCTTCAGAGGGGAAGTAAAGCCGGCTATCCCATGTTAGTAGATTTACTTGCATGTAAGAGATCCTCAAGCCCCTGAACTAAATTCAAATTGCCTGTTTTGCTGCCCAAGAAATACCTCCTTTCTCCGCTAGTTGGTGAAAGGAGTGTAGTGAAATTTGCATGGTCAGACGGAAGAGCGGGCCTGATGGCCTGAGTCTCGCCACTTAAAATAATGCATCAGTTCAATTCAATTCTTGGTATCCTAAATATCTTGTTTTTCAGACACATCCAAGTATGCATTTTGGAAAACCATGTCCAGATTTTCCGAAGGAACACTTTGAAGGAGGCATAGTTAATGGAGCTCACTGGTATGTGGTGTCAGGGGGAATGCAAGACTGGAATTATTTGAACTCCAACTGTTTTGAATTGACTATAGAAATGGGATGTGTAAAGTTCCCTGATGCAACATATCTTCCGCAGTTGTGGAAAGACCATAAGGAACCTCTTTTATTGTTCATGGAACAGGTGAGCACTGGCATGTATACTGAAAGGATATTGCAATCAAATAAATAGAAAAGACGAATGGTGGTTGTGCAACAGCTTCATCTCAGTTGTTTTTGCATAGTGATAATCGTTGTTGTTTTTCTTGTAAAAGGTTCACAAAGGAATTCATGGGTTTGTAAGAAGCACAGGGGGCAATCCTATTGCCAATGCGACTATTACTGTGGAAGGAATTGACCATTTTGTGCGCTCTGCGAAGGATGGTGACTTCTGGCGACTTCTAGTTCCAGGAAATTACAGAGTTACTGCATCTGCTCCAGGGTATGAGAACTTATACATTTTTTTTTTTTAAATTGTGAGATTTCAATCTAAAGATGTGAAATAGTTTTAGGTTGAGTAAATCTATTTACAAAATGTTAATCAGGGACTAATTGTCTGATATACATTTTGGAATGAAATCGTCCCTTGATCTTAATTAGTTATTGAGAAATGTACAAATTATTCTTTTACAGATATGAAAGTGATACTTTAAGTATAGAAGTTCTGAAAGAAACTGGCCATGCAGAACTGAATTTCACTCTAATGAGAGATGATCCAGAGAGATGGTCTCGTCAGTATGATTTTGGCCTTGCAGGGAATCTTGCATCATCTCCATACCTTTCTAATGCAGAACTCAGTACTTCTCTTGCTACCTTAGAGAATGAACAACCTTCAGTGGTGGAATTTCATTCTGGAGATAATGAGGATTCTATGTCAATCCACTATCTTAAAGTCACTCATGAGGTACAGAATTTATAAGTTTAAATAATAAGTTCTCTTGCCGTTTTCTTAAAATCACCACTTATTAAACTGTGCCTTTAGATTTTTCATTCAATTGATGTTTGGCATAACATACAAATGCAGTTTTCCTTATTTCCTCAAACTGTTAAGAAATGTTAAACATTTCAGACTCTTTCATGACACTGTTGTATTTCAACCAAGTAGCTTGAGAAACCATACTGTTATCTTTTAATTTTCTTTTTCTATTAACATGCAACTACTGAGTGTCACTTCTGTGTCACTTCAACTGTCATTTTGCATTATTACGCCACAGAAATCATAAGGTTCTTCCTAATTTATTCATGTTTTATCCATTACTAGCATAACCCAGCAGACATTCTGCTCTTCTTCTCCTTTTCTCTCTCTTTGTCTCCCACCGTTCTCTTTGTCTCCCTCTCCCCCCCCCCCCTCTCCCCTTTGCCCAGTAAAATTGTAATAGAATGTTCAAAAAGATCATCTCATGTTATAGATTATGGTGCGAGAAACATTTCTTTGAGGCCTTGGGCCTCTAAATTTTAGTTTTTAATACCTTAGAACGCTTTGTTTAGTAATTATTGAACGATATAGATTCAAAATATCCAGCGGAGTGTGTTGCGGGTTGCAATTGACATAAATATTTAGTTTTGTTCAACAGCACCATCTAGTGAAGTTTTCCAATATTTTAATACTTAATCTGCTATTCAGGATGAAGATGAATCAAAGAACAAATCAGAGATAATTAAAATTGGTCCAGCCGTTCTTGTGTTATAAATTCTAACTCGACTTGGTTAATATTATTCAATAGTACAATGTAAGGTACATGCTTCCATCTCAAGTACAGCATTGCACATACTTTCTCCCATCTGTTGTAATATGTTGGATCTTAATAATAGCACCAGTCCCAAAATTTTATCTTCTTAAGGTTGTTTTTTTCTTATTCTACTGGAATTTTTCGGTCATAACAATCCTGTAATGGCTCTTGATTAAATATGTAATTGACATGCATTGATTCAAGGCAGATTTATTATAGGAAACCTAATGTAATAACCGTGTAATAATATGTTACTCAGACTTGATTGAATGATTATTATATTTTTAGTATATTTATTTGTCCCAAAATTAAAATTATAATGGAAGATCAGTTGACAGTTTCATCTTCTTGTTCATCCTGCTTCTCTAGATCATGATTCATCAATTTAAATACAATATATTCCCATATTGGCATTTCACATTAATGTCACTTATAATTGTTTGTAATTGGAAGTCATTGTAGTGTTCACGTTTTAATATCTTAAAATGCTAGAGTGAAAAAGCACTTACTGTGCATATTCATTTTCATGTCATCTATTCACAAAATTTAATAGAAGTTAAATCTTAAGTATCTATTTACTTGAACATGAAACTTGTCTCACAATGTCATTTGTGTCTTGAAATTCAGATGTAGTTCTGGTAGTAACTTATGTAGGTTATGGATTCAAATAATTGATTTAATTTTCTGAATGCACAGCTTCGAAAAATAATTGCAGTGCTTGTTTTACAGTTGGGGGCTCCTGATGAGAAAAAGTTCCATGTGGCCCTTGTGGGTGGATTGTTTGCATCACAACCTGTAGGACGTGAACTGTTGAGGCGTCTTTCTTGGCATCTTGCTGCTGGAGATACCCGCAAGGATCCTGTTACTCTAGCTGTTCTACAAAATGCAGTTATTCATATATTACCTGGAGTGGATCCAGCTTTTGAAGGTGTTGGGACTTCTAAGGATTGCCATCCACCTCCAAGGGCTGATGAGATAGGTTTCCGCATAGCACAACATGGCAATGGCTCTGATCCTGTTACAAAAGCTTTTATTCATATGATGAACATCAAGCAGTTTGATTTAGTTGTCTCTCTTGAAGGAAAAGGACAATTCATGAGGTAATTATTCTAATAGCAAAGTGAATACATGAAGCAATTTCATTATATTTACTGGAACATTTTGTATTTTTTATTAATCTAGATATCCTTCAGGACTAAGTACAGCATCAGAAAAGTTATTTTCAATGCTTTCGAACTTGTACAACTCTAGTCATACTCAGTTTCAACCTGTAAGTACCTTGAATTTTTATTAGTTTCATTGTAACATAAGGTTTGTTTCAAATGTAGTTGGACAGAATTTTTTGCCTTGAGGAAGAGGAATGAAGGGAAGTCTTTAGGCAGGTGTGATGGTGGGTGCTGTTAGGGAAGTGTGGCAACCAGTGGCAGTTGATGCCAACCCTTTGCAAAGTATAGATCACTCATCAAGTAGCAAGAATGCTATACAATCTTTGCAATTAATTTTTGCTTACAAGTCAAGTTGTTTCAAGAAGAAAGTGATTGTTGAAGTCATTGTCTGCTCAAGTGAATCGCTGTGAGTTTGGGCCTGAGTTATTATACATATTTTTGATTTTTAATATGGGAATCTTTGAGAAACAGTGAAAGTCAATTGTTTGCATCTACCCAATTATCACCAATTCTTGGAAGCTTTGGCAATATGCCTTGTAACACTGTGCTCATAGGTGTGGCTTGGCCTGGTCCTGGATCTTGACTTGGACTCAACACAGTAACATTGACCCAGCCAGTCCACAGCTCAATGTTGCTCTCCCAGACTTCTTCCTCTTCCCCAGCCTCAAGTTCACACTGAAGTGACATTGCCAGTGCATGGTCCAGGTAATACAGAAGGCCATGATGAAGGAAATGAGATTTTCCACTTCTGTGTTCCAGAAGGCCCCCCAAAAAATGACTACTGTTGGAAACAGTATGTTGATGCCCATGGATGCTATTTCGAAGAGTATTAAGTTGTACAAATATTGGCAGTAACTTTTTTGTTTCTAAATTGGTCTGACTACTTTAGGGAAAAAAAACTTGTATCTTGTTACAAACAATGCTAAAATTGTCCATTAAAAATATTGTATTGTGAATTGCTGTCAGTGTGAAAATATGAGATAGTTAAAAATTGTATAAACATGTTTATTTAATTTTTGCAGGAACAGAATAAATGTACTAAACCAAGAGACCAAGACCGTGGTTCATTAACTGCCAGTGCCCGAGTTCTTGACAAAGTGTACCATGAATTTGGAGTACCAATGGTATGAAAATAGTACATGAATATCAGTGAAAGAATTGGGATTACTTAAGTTGTATTAAAATGGTTCTAATTATTTAGTAAACTTTTATCTGCACTGAAAATTGAAATTACGGTGTAGAATCAATATGATTGGTTGGCTGTTGAAAGGAATTATTTGTTATTAATCATTGAATAACACGGTTTTTATATTTTTTAAATTTGATTGTATGTTCAATATTTAATTTTATATTTGAAATAATTTTTAAACAATATGTTTTAATGGAAGTCAAGAAGTGGTTTTCACTAATATTCAATTGTAATTTTTTTATAGAAGGATTCAATAACCTTTGAATATTCACTTGGCATTAGATGTGATATAAAGTTAATGCTCTTGTAAGTTATCCTTAGTGTGGTTACTTTTCAGGTTACTGCACATGTTACTTGCTGTTCTTACCCTCCTGCTAGTGAACTGGGAACACTTTGGCGACAGAATTTGCAGCCACTAATGCAGCTATTGTCAGCTGTACACCAAGGTGAGGTGTGAACTACGTCTGTCTGCTGGTTGCTCCTGACTGCGGAGGCTGAGGAACACATGAGGGTGGAGGTCGGTGGTGGGGTGTGTTTGTTGTGTGTGTATGTGTGTGACTTTCAATGCTCTGATTGTTAGAAAGCACGATTTGAACATTTTGTGAACATTTATTTTGAATATTTTTATGCCTTATAATCCATTCATCTGTGGAACATTTAAAAATACAATTTATGGAAATAAATAACAACATTTATTGTGAAGGAAATTTTAGCATCAATTTAAATCAAAGTATTTTAATTGTTAGTCCCCCAAATTACTGTATTAAATGAATTGTTTTTAACCTCGAAGATGATATTACAGAGAAAAAGAATTTTATGTGAAAAATTTGTAGCCTTAAGATATGTTTGTTGATTAAATTGACTTGAATATGTGTTAAATAGGAAAACATAACATTTTTGAAAATATATTTTTAAGGGTTGTAGCTTGAGAATCTACATAGAGATATAGTCATACTATCAAAAACAAACTAGTTTTTATTCTATTTTTATTAATTTGTAGTTCTGATTTTGATGTATTCGATGATTTTTGTGCATATATCAATTTTCAAATTAAATTCATAATAGCTACAATGTTGAAAGTAATAATATTAATAATAATAATAATTATTATTATAAATTAATTACTTAAATAAATAATTAATTGAATAATTTTTTTTTTAAAATAGAAGCCTTTAGATAACTTTGCAGATATTGAACATAAAAATATATTCAATTGCTATAGAACATGGGAAACACAAAATTTAAACAAGGCTCTCTAAATGTACAATTAAATATAATTAGTTGGAGATCATTATTAATATTCTTCCCATTTGGATGTTGGAATGCTTACCAATTGTGTGAAATTAAATATTTTTCCATCATCATTTTCAATTTGGTATTTCCTGAATAAACCATGTAATATGGGATTACCAATTTTATTGGCGTATATTTCAAACACTTTTAATTTTAAAATATAAGACCCAAGTTTTTTGTGTATTTTACATGTTTACTACTACTTTATTTATTGTAAATATGGACACTACTTTGACAGTGTGCTCCAATGTTGCCAGATGTTGATGATTTTTCTAATCCAAGTAATAACTTATGAGTTCCCAATGAAAAAATACCATATATGGTGAATGCAGATATGATACCTTTCCAAATGAAATGATGACCAATTTCCATATTACCTTTTCTTTTCAAAATGTCATTACAATTTAGGATGTGTGCTGTGTAAAACAACATTAAAGATGCTATTTTTTGGGCATGGCACTTTTCAAGTAAATTTCTGTTTGCAGTCATTTTCTGTTCAATTGCTTTTGACCTGCACATATAAGCATGCGAGTGAGCATGAAACCTCTTATATAATAGTCATCTTTGACTTTCAAAGCTTTGAACATAGAGTTTGAAGAGCACCAAGAGCATAAATGAGAATTTTTATATATTTATAAATTTGTATAATTGAGTTAAGCAATGTTTTTCACTTGATTACAGGTGTCCGAGGGCAAGTGCAAGACTTCAGTGGACAGCCTCTTCGTCAAGCTAGTGTTATACTAAAGGGTTTTCCCCAACCTCTGCAGCTTAGTGCTAATATGGCTGTTTTCAAGGCAATCCTTCCTGTGGGAGATTATGAACTACAAGTTACTTGCCCACAACATGCCAGCAAGTTGATTTCTCTGAGTATTAAACCTGGAGTTATAACAGAAATAACTGTTCAGTTGGATAAGAAAGCAGATGATGAAACAAAGTATCATAATTTTGCTGCTGTGCACAAGTTGCTAGATCATCTTAATTCTGAGTACCCACGCCAGTCTCGCCTTTACACGTATGTATGAATTATTAGCAATTTTTTATTTTCTTACCTTACAAATTCTTCATAAGAAGAGAAGTTATGTAATCGTGCACCAGAAAATCCTGAAATTTCACTGGAAAACACCTTATTCCCGGGTTCTGGTAATGAAAAAGTGGATAAGCTACTGCTAAATTTAGGGGAAAAAAATCTTTTAACTTGTGGTGTAGCCAGAATGCATGTAAAAAATCAATTGACGGCAAAACGTCCATCCGTCTGTCAGTGGTCAACGCTAGTGCTTAAACCATTCAGCCGATTTTCTTCAGAATGGTTATTCCCCAATTGATCTGAATGATCTCATGGCTTTGGGAGTTTCAAACAGATATCTTGATTTTTGAGGGTACTTCACATGAAGCCACAAAAGCATTTTCTCAAAAACTGCACCAAATTTTTTTGATTAAATTTTGTTGTTGGATAATGCAAAGGATGTTTCAGAGAATGGTGCATATCTCATTTTTGTTGACATCCCTGATTTTTTGAAAATGACTATAATATGAATAATTTTTTTCTTAAAACTTTCTTCACATGTAATAAGGGATGGTAAAAAATTTGATGCTAATCTCATTTTTGTCTATAGCTCCATTCTTTCAAAAATGCTGAAAGAACGTGAACCTTTCAAAACTACAAAATTAGAGTTAGTAATTTTTGCTTTAAATAAGGAGTGTATAAAAAAAACAGGTCTTTAAATAACGTCAAACAACAAACAATTGTTTGAAAAAATAAGCTGATTTCGCTTAATTAGGGTCTGAAAGTAATGCTATTTCTAAAAATATTTTCTGAAAACCTACACAAAATATTTTCCTGAAAGGTTTTCCTCTTATGTAACAGCGCATGATAAGTAAATGAATAAACGAATTAATTAATTAATGACTAAAAACTGAATGAATGGATACAAATGAATGAATAAAAACGAATAAATGAATAAAAAATAAATGAAACTAGTGGTGCTGTAGTATGGCACAGACTTTCTCACTCTAGTTAGTTTTCTAATCTCTATAGTCTGGATGGCCTTTCGGATATCCTTTTTCTCTTTACGGCTGCCTTTTGTCATTTGAGAAACAATTTTTTTTCAGATTTTCTCAGCTCCTTAATACTAGAACTGAAACGATTATGTGTTGAATAACATGGAAGTGTAGAGGTCTTGTCCTCCTGGATGGCTGAGGTTGTTAAATGGCGTGTTCGGGTTCATCACTTGAAACCAAGATATCACCAGATTGCCTCCCACATGGGGATTTTAATTTGATGAAAATGTTGTAGAAAACTAATGAGGATTTGAGAAACTACCATATACATTCAAATAAACTGGATCTGTCTGTGTCTGCTTTTGCAATTTGTAACTTTTAAACATTTTTTTCAACCTTCTTTTGCGACTTTTAAAATGTATGTCCTGTCAAATCAATTGTTGAGTTTCTGAGCATTTGTATAAACCAATTTAAGAAAACTAATGAATCTATTGACATGAAATTTAAATACATTATGAACACTAGCCATGTGACCAGCTTAGATATCGGTAACGGTTTCAAAATAATTATTATTACTTCTGTGCTCATGCGCCAGAAAACGCCAAAATTTCGCCAGAAAACACTTGATTGCCGATTTAGAAAAAATTTAGAAAAAAAAAGTCCTTTAACTTGTGGTGTAGCCATTGTTGGTTCTTGATATCAAAAATTGATTGATATCAAAATGTTTGTCTGTCTGTCCATTTATGCTTAACGCTAGCGCTTAAGCCATTCAGCTGATTTTCTTAAAAATTGATATTCCACGATTGATCTTCATAAACTGGAGGCTTTGGGAGTTTCCAACAGAACTAAAGGAATTTTTACTTGAATCAGACATTTACCTTTTTATACCAGTCTGAGTTTGTTCTATGAGGTGCTTCTGTGGCGTAGTGGTATGATTGCCAGCATGTTAACTCCTGAGGATCTAAGTTTGCCTCAGAACGAAAAAATAATTTGCTGCTTGAAAACACTCTTGCTGGTTTATGTAGTAGTGTAATGTTATAGAGCATGTAGAAAAATGCGAGAAAGTGTGTGCTTTGGTAGCACCACTAGTTTTAAGATGTGATGTCCTCATTTTCTCTTATTCTCATCAGCGAAAGAAGATAAAAGTGCTGCTGGAAATTTTAAGTATTTATGTCGTTGATCTGAGAATTGGAAATCGCTTCTAACTGAATCTATGTATTACTTGTTTCTCAGAAATAAATATTCTGAAATTGATTGTATAACCAATACTGTTTCAGTCTGGGAAGCAGCGGCATTTCAGCCTTGGAGGTGTCTCAGCAGAAGAATCCTATTCCAGGACGTATAACATTGGCAATTGTAGCTGGCTTATCCAAAGAACCATTGGCAACTGAACTAGTTCTTCGACTGGCTAGGTTGCTGTTATCAGACTTTGCTACAGATTCAAGTATTGCAAAGTTGCTCACGGTAATGTTAGTTTATTCTACAGCCTGTGCCAATATTTCTGTTTTCTTTGTCCTATTATAATTGTTACATTCTTGCCTACGAAGTACTTGCAAAGTAAAGAGAAAGTATTGTAACGCTGCAGTGAAAAGACATGAATTTTCAACAGAAAACTCATATTGTAAAGGCTCTGATGCTGAAAAAGTGGATAATTTTTATGTAGTTAATTACTTTTTCTAACATACTGTGTAGTTAGAATCCACATTTTGCAGGACCTTGATACTCAAGTATTGGTTTATGTCAAAATGTTTGTCTGTCTGAGTGACCTACTCACCTGGTGTCAACCCCAGTGCCTAAACCATTCAGATAATTTTCTCCAAAATTGACATTTCCTGATCAATCTGGCCTTGTAAATTTGAAACAAATATTTTGATTTTGAGGTTTCTTTACATGAAGCCTCAAGGACGTTTCAAAATTTTGTCAAAAAGGCTTCAAATTTTTGAATTAAATATTTTCTTGGATAGAGCAAAGGACACTTAAAAAAATGGTGCAGGACTCTTGTTGTTGAACTCTTAAATTTTTGAAAATTGCAAAACTTCAAAATTTTTTCGCCGTCTTCCTACAACTTTGATACAGAAGATAAATATTTTTTCCTTAATGAAATCTGTTTTTCAAAGATATATATTTTTAAGTAGTATCATGCACAAATTTAGTTTTGATGCACTTTAACTTGAAATATAGGCAATATAAAAAATAATCTTTACTCAAATGACTTAAAGTTTTTCTTTAATTTTTTAATCAAATAGAGCAAAGTATGCTTATAAAAATGGTGCTTTTTAGGTAAATAAGTATTTTTTAAAGTTTTGAAAAGTTAACATTGCAAAATGATAGAGATTTTCTTCCCTAATGATATCTGTTGTTAATAATTTGTTGTTGTTGTTAATTTTAAATAATGTTAAGAACATTTCTGAGTTTTTGAAAATTGTAAACTCAAATGTTCAGCTTTGTTTTTAAAGCATTAGGAAGTTTGGCTGTGATGCTACTTGTTTTGGGTTAACGTGAATGCCATGCTAAATCTAAGAATCAGAATATCAGCATGGAGAAAGTAATGTTTCCTGGTTGGAAAAAAATTTCATCGGTTTATGAATTATTATAGGATGTGGTTGTAACAATTAATGCAAGAAAGTAGTATGTGCTGCTTGGGGGCACTACTAATTGAATGTTATTTTTTGTTTTTTGAGCCATAACTTAATCACAAAGTTGACTGTGAAACTATTTTTTCTGTCAGAATATTATGTTAAATGCAAATATATCTCCCAATGTTGATAATTATTCTAAAATTGTTATCAAATTTGTAAGTCAAGCATTTTCTTATTAAAATAGTTTCTTTCTTTTTTTCATTTATGAATAAGAGAACATGGTATAATGAGAATAATTTGCTTTACAGAGCACATCCATTCACATCATTCCAATAATGAATCCTCAGAACTACTCCACTGTGGAGCAGTCTCCTGATGGTTGTGGTGTTCATCCTGAAGGGTCTCCAGACTTGGATACTCACTTCCCCATAGGTTTGTACTTTCATCAAAGTAGTTTATCTCTCTGTATATAAATGAAATAATGATGTTTGATGGCTAACAACTTCTTGAGACAGAGATTCTACCACTTTTGAACAATTAATTAAATGTTAATTCAATTTACTGACCTCAGCTAAGCAGTTGAGCTAGTGTACTGTAGGAGGTAAAATTATCTATGCCTTTATCCTACTTATCCAAACTTTCAATAGGAAATACTCAAACTCAAGAAGCACTTGGAATTCTTAATATATGTTTCTACAGTTCAGTTTCGCTATGACGTGCATAATTAATATAATTGTGAAATGTAAAATATTATTAGCACATAGTATTTAATTGGCATTGATAAATGTATAGAAGACTGATTGTGAGATGGAGTCGTTATCCAAGTTCTGTTGAACAAAGGAAGTTTTCAGAAAGAAAAAAAAAGAAAGAAAAGAAAGAAAAAGAAGAAAAAAGAAAGAAGAAAAAAAAAAAAACAAAAAAAAACCCCTCACTTAAAAACAAAACTGAAGTGTATAACTAATTTCATTCTTGCAGCAGTAGTAGTAGTAGTAGTAGTAGTGAGTAGATGTGAGAGCAGAATACCGTCTCTAATTCTAAGAATTGTGGGACTTCCCAAATTTGTTTATCATCAAATTCTCTTGTCAAATGTTTTTTGTCACTTTTCTTTGCAATTTATAATTTTAATTGTCTCTGTGATTACTGTAAACATATTGAATTGATTGCTTGATTGATTTGTTCTATTCTTTGTATTTTTACCTTGTAGACAGTGATACTACCGTCAAAGATCCTGTGACAACAGCTATTGCAAATTGGCTGCAGCAAATAAAGCCTGCTGTCGCTTTGCACCTGCGAACAGGTTCTCTACATATTGATATTCCATTTTCATCACCCCGAGGACCAGCACAAGGCAATTCTTTCTCAACTGCAGATGAAGAGGTAAGTGAATTACATCTTCGTTCTTCATCTCTTTCACTACCCACTGCATTATGACTGCATATTGTTCAGTTTTCATTGTTTAAAATCTTGAAAGAAATAATTTTTAACTTTTGTCTTTATGAAAAGAATCAGTGTGTTGTTGCTTTTCTTCCAAACTTTAAAAATGTGCAGCTTAGCAATAAAAAGGAGTGAGAACATTATCTGTGTCTTGTCAAATTCTAAGAATGTGCTATTAATGCATTAGTTTTATTATTAATATAATTTATACAAACATCTTAGTGAAAAGTTCTTAATATTGAGGGAGCGCAAAATACCTAAGTGGAATTTTGTATTAAAATATAAAAGAATGTTGATGAAATGTAGTAGGCAAAAAAGGGAAAACATGGAAAAGTATAAACCGAAATGAGACTTCAGGGACACAAAGCATCGTAAAATAACAAGAAATACAAGTTTCAGTACATATTTAACATTTTAGAAAAATGTGGAAATAAATTATATTGAATAAAATTTGACATTGTTTGCAAAGACAAGAGTAAATGGATTGCATAGTTATGCAGTGGACAAGAAGCAGAAGGCCCTGTGGCCAATATGGCATAATTTTGTTATGAGAAGTTTTCATAAGAATTTGTGTTGATACGTTAGGCAAAGGATATATGGTCCATGATCGGTAAAAGTTATGAGGAAAAGGTAAGGTAAATTTAATAAGGAAAATAATTAATTACAATCGTTCAGATAAAACAGTATCAGTAAGTCATTGAGAATGCAAACGGTAGAAAGACATAGACAGATAAACTGAGAGTATACTTTCTTGGAGGAGGTCTCTCTATGGTTGCAGATTTCTTCTCATTGCCCAGTGAACAGCATTTTTTCAACAGGAAAGTGAAATACATAAGTACAGAAAAGCTAGTAATGTTCAAGGCTAAGAATGTTATATAAAAATAAGTTAAAATGAAGAAAGATTGCTAGAATTAGTTGTTTTAAAGTTTGATGGCCATCATTAGTTAGAAATAATTTATGTAAATAAGTATAAAGTATTCTCAAAATTTGCTTCAAAAAAGAAACAGAAGTTAAATGGTAATAATCAAATTAGCAGCCGACGCTTAATGTTGCTGAAATATTAAATCAATAAATATATCAGTAATATCACATATATCAGTAATATCACAATATGTTGTTGTTCAAAACTAACCACCAGAAAAATTAGTAAAAATTCCTAACATAAATCTAAGCATTCAACAGCCGAATTCTCGTAAGAGTGGTATGTTTTCAGCCCACAAAAAAGTGAAAAGGAAGCAGCCTTGAGATTTGTAAGTATAACAGTGCCCAAATAAACGAATGAAACCAAGCTAGCCAACTAAACAGATTAAAGAAGGGTAAGAATAAATAAGAGGGGTAGTGTGCATCATAACAATATGCCAGATAGGTCTATATATTTGCAATTTTACACAAAAAGAGTTACAACAAGCATTGTGCATGAATTTCTCAGAATAAAAAAGAAAAAAGTGTATGCAAACATGCATGACATTTTGAGAATGCCATGAAGCACATAACTACAAAATTTGAGTGTTGTAGTAAGCATACTTATAAACACATAATTGCATGGAAATCATGGCTTTTATTGCAACTATATATATATTTTTTAATAATATGAGTAAATATTGACAGGAAATAGAAATAGGATATGTATGTATTGTGTTAAGATGTGTGATTTAGTTGATTTCAAGAAATAGTCTAAGGGAACTCTGACCTTTTGTATTAAGACTTGTGCAGGAAACTACACCTCTGTTTTTGTTATAGGTTTTGCGGTATTTTGCTAGCACCTACCTTGGTTCATATCCACTAATGCATGAAGGCAAACCTAATTGCTCAAGTGAACCACGTGCAGTTTTTGAAGATGGGGTTGCTAATGCCGGCTCCTGGTATAAACATCATGGCTCATTTCTTGTAAGTAATACCACATATCTTTAAAGAATGCTGATAATGTTATGCAGGGTCATATTAAACCTTGCAGGAGCCCCAGAGCAGTCTTCCTGTGGGGGCCCTTACAATATGATTTACTCCTTTGCAACTTAATTGCAATATTTGGTGGGGGGGAAAAAACAAATTTGATTTTCGACTCTGAAACTGATTTCAAACGTTTTGATATTTCTTTTACGTTTTGATAAAATTTTAATTGTGTATTATTGTTATTATTATCTTTAGTTCTCAGTTGAACTGGGCAAAAGTAATCTTTCTTTTGGTGTCTTAGGACCAGATTCTGCTCTTATGAAAAGGGAATTCACCCTATCCCACTTGAGCTTACTGTAAAAACTTTCGAACAATGTTACAAGACTGAAGTAAGACTGCCTTTTGTCCAACTGCTTGCAATTTTATTAGTAGTTCCAAATTTCTCAAATTTATTTTAAACATTTTTGACATCACTCCTTCCGATGAGATCAAGGCATAAATATGAACTTTCTCCAACCGTCATATTTGTTTCAATTGCATTGTTAGCTCCTTGTACTTCCTGATCTTCTCTAATTCAGTTTTACTAATGTGATGGGTCAGAGAAACTGCAATATCAATTATAGAGGCTATTTTATTGGTTTTATCAATGAGGAGAATATCAGGTCTCTTATAATCCACTGTTTTGTCCAGTCCCAATATATCACATGGTTTTTTGTTTCCAATAAAGGGGGTGGACAATATTTGTAATATGGCGTAGAAGAGTAAAGCAACTCATTATTAACAGCAAGTTCTTGATGTATCAATTTTCGAAGTTGGTTGTGTCTTCCAAGATACGCGTTGTCTGATAAAGCCGAACAGCACGCCATAACATGTTTAATTGATTCGCCATATGATTCACATTTTCTGCATTTGTCTATCACATTCATCTTCATAATATTTTTTTTGTAGTTTCTGGTTCGCAGAACTCTATTGTGGATAGCCATTACAAAACCTTCAATCTCTGGGAATAAATATTCACTTGTTAGCCAATGCAGAGACACAGCTTTATCAATATGTTGTTCTTCCAGTTATTTGGGGAATTTTCCGTGTAGCATTTTTCCCTTCCAAGATTGTAGTTGATCTTGTGTATTTGGGATGCTTTTCGCGGTGTTACAAGAAAGATTCAATGGCGTGTGACCAAAGTCAATTTCATTAACCTGCAGCATATTTAGGACAGAGGAGTTGTGTATTCAGTAGGCCTCTTCCTCCAACTTTTCTTGGCAATAGAGTCTGTCTGTGGAAAAGTTGGGATGCAGAAATCGGAATTTAGTGAGCAGTCGCCTTGTTATTCGATCTAACAAGTTTAAATCAGAGTCCGACCACTTAATTATTCCAAAAGAGTAGGTTAATGTTGGTATGGCCCAGGTGTTGATGGCTGTTATATTGTTCTTACTTGATAATGTGGTGTTAAGAACTTTAGTTACTCTACTCCGGTACTTTTCCGTGAAGTTCTCCTTTAGGTGGGTGTGTTCAATCGTGGAGTTTTGCCATTTCCAAGATATTTATACATAGCACCCAGTTCAAATGCTTCGATACCTTGGAACTGTTGGTGCATTTGTCTATACCAAATAACATGTTAATATCTTTACTGAAGATAGCTGCAGTGTTGATCAAGGATTGAAGTCGTTTCATTTTTTAGATTTAGATTTATTTAGTCAAAAAAACCGTAAAAACTGTATGTGACATATTGGGGAGAAGATTATTTGCGCACGTTTTCTTGAGTTCCAGAATCCATTCCCATCATTTTAACTATAAATAGTTGAAAGAAATATGTGTGATAGAACATTTCTAAAATAGTAATTGCATTGACAGTTCTGCGTAAGTCTTGTAATTTTCTAATCATGGACCCACGTTTCTGGTCTCGGATTAATTATCTACAACCAGCTTTCAGACATATGAGCAATTCCATGGTAATGACTATTGTTTTTGAAAACATGATTTAACATTAGATTTATTTAGTAAAAAAACAGTAAAAACTGTGAGTGGCTTATGGGGGAAAAGATTAACTGCGCACGTTTTCTTGAGTTCCTGAATTCCTTCCTGTCATTTTAACTATAAATAGTTGAAAGATGAGTAAAAGTTTAACATAAATAAATAAAAATAAATTTTAAAAATCGTAAGATTAGCAATATTTGAAAAAATAGATATTTTCGTTTCCGAGTTATAGAAAACTTATTTGCATCTGTAAACGAATTGCAAGTATGATTTTTCTGCATTGCTAACAAAATAGTAACTCACCCTTACCTCTACTCCTACCATTACAAGCAAAAGGAGAGTTCAACAAAGCGTGCGTGTAGTGAAGCTACATTTACGTCCAGAAGCAAAACACGGGGCCATCTCAGCATTTGCTCAATGGATCAGAGAAATTGGACACAAACCTGATCGAGATGGGGGTCATTGACCCGGAAACTGAAGTACATTATTTGTTACAAACATATTAAGTCTTTTTAAAAAATTTATACAATACAAATGTAAACTAATTCATTATATATCACTGTTTTGTGAAAATAAATATTATTTTTCTTTTTGATAATCAGTATAGTCTCTAGTTGTGTAGAAACAGTTATGCAGAAGCAAAGATTTTAATTTTAACTTAAATTTGTGAACTGACTTCAATTGTTTAATGTCATCTGGCAATGCGTTGAAAACGTACGTGTATTGTATGTGGATTTCTGGTAGTTCGTTGTTGCTACAGACACGTGATATACGTAATTTCTATGACGTGTTGTAATTATAAATATCAGTATTGGATGATAATATGTTCGCACCGTTAAGTAAGTCACTTTTGACAAATATTAAAGATTCGTAAATATATAGACAAGGCAGAGGTAAGATTCCAAGCTCAATGAAGAAAGGCTTGCAAGGGTAACGTAGATGGCATTTTTTCATTATTCGAATAATTTTCTTTTGCAATCTAATGGTCTGAGTACTACATGATGAGTTTCCCCAGTTATACCATATCTCAGGCAAGAATGTACAATTGCGAAAGGCTGACAGAATTTGAGAGAATTCTGAATGCGTAACATAATGAACTTAATGTAGTGTTTATTTTTGTTATATGTACATTCCATTTGAGCTTTGGCTGAATTGAGAAACCTAGAAATTTTGTTACCTGAACGTCAGCTAATTGCATATAATTGATTTGAATGGAGTGTGTGATTGCTGATTTCAAATTCAAAAATGCATTGAAACTGTTTTTCCTTCATTAACTATTAATTTATCATTTCAAAATCAATTTGAAACTTCTAAAATCTTACTATTTATTGTTTCTTTTTTGCAAAGAACATTCGTGGCATTGGCAAACAGAATCGTTCTTCTGTTTTTAATAGATGACGGCATATCGTTTATGTATAACAGAAAGAGGATAGGACCTAAGATTGAGCCTTGCGGGACCCTGTATTCAATTGATACAGAATTGGATAGATACGTAAATAATGTCCTTTTGTGCCAGTACGGTATTTCTACTCTTTGAGATCGACGTTTAAGGTACGAGGTTATCCAATCTAGGAATTCCATAAGAATTCCATAAGAAGGTCTTTTGATAGCAAGATGTTATGGTCAATAATATCAAAAGCTTTTGAATGATCTAAAAATATTCCAAAGGGTGCTTCATTTTGGTTCATTGATGAAGCAACATCTTTAAGAAAAGAAAAAATGGCAGTTTCCGTAGATTTTGATTTTCTAAACCTTTATTGCGAGTCTGAAAATGCTTAGTTTTTCCTGAGAAAAGTTTCCATTTGTGTATAGAAAAGCCTCTCTGATAAAAGAGAAATTGGTCTGCAATTTTGAATTTCATTTTTGCTTCCTTTTTTTAAAAAGTGGCTTAATTTTTGCTGTTTTGAAAATATCTGGAAATATTCCTGTGCATAAAGAAGCATCAAAAATGTGAGTTAATGGGTGTATAAAGGCCAGCATAGAGTTTCAGATCATCCATAAAAAGATGATGAGTGATCTTTTTGTCATATTTTATCATGCACCTCAACTTATTTTCTTGCAATAGTGCAGATAATGGGTCGATGGCTAAACAAAGCCATATTAACGAGAGGGAATCTCCTTGGAATATTATTTTTTTAATGTTAATAGATGCAATTTTTCTATTATTATTATTATTATTATTATTATTATTATTATTATTATTATTATTATTATTATTAATCAACTAAGATCCTATTAAGAGCAAGGGCTAATTGTGTATATTGGGTCTCAATAATAGAAGGTAAGTTACACAAGAGAAGTACCCTTGTGTTTTACATTTTGTGTTCGTGTGCATAAAATCTCAAGATATAAGATCTAAACTAAAGAATCTTGTATTTTGAGAGCCATAACTGCTCACATCATAATTACATACAAAACTATTATATATAATAATTATAATTCTCACCTATTTGCAGTCACAACAACAATTTTTTTCCTGTGTCAAAGAAAGCAAAACACAAATGTATCATATAGGATATGTTAAATAGTTTATTTATATTTATGTTTCCATTAAAAACAATATGGAAAACTTCAATATTGTAAAACTTTCACTAAATTATATCAAAGCAACAAAACAATTTGTTTGTTTTTTTATAAAAATTAATGTTGCATTTTCTGAACTTCATACTTGATATTTCTGAATAATGAAATAGGTGTTTGTTATATTTTGAGAGTAGTTCCAGAATACCTAGATGGTTTTTAATGAGTAGGGCTGAATATTTCATCTTCTCCCCGGAAAGCTAATCATGTTCAGCAATAAACAATTCAACATCCACAGCATATACAATGGCTTTGGATCAATATTCAGTCAACACCTTTTCCTGATGTAGTCCTAAACAGAACACTCCAATTGATACAGCCCCTATCTAAAAAAAATCAGCTCAGCATTTAATGTTATCTTCGCTCAACTTGTTTATTTATTTATTTATTTATTTATTGTGCCCATTAATTCTTGGATGCATGGCTCATCATAAAATCCATCTTTATAGGGAGGAAAAGTATTTAAATCTCAACAATATGATCTCGAATCTCCTATTGTATCTATGATTAAAGTTCTTTTGAACTGTTACGTTGCACAGACGTGACGGCGAAGATCTAAAAGTGCTGCTTCAAAGATAATGATTGAGTCAGATGCCAAGGAGATACATCCAGTTTTGTGCCCCCCCAAAAAACGGATGTCTGAATGGTTGATGATGCATGAATGGATATGTTGGAAAAACTCTGCCGTATGAGAATCTTTTGAGCTCTCATCTGGGAATCATTATATTTAAATTTTGGGAAATAATTCTTTAAATGGCATTTTTAAAATTTTTCAAAATTGGTGTCCTTTTTCTTTTCTTCTTTCTTTTTAATTTTTTTCTTTCTTCCCTTCTTTTTATTTTCTTCTCTTCTTTTTCTTTTCTACTCTTCTTTTTCTTTTCTTCCCTTCTTCTTTTTGTTTTCTTCTCTTCTTTTCTTTTCTTTTCATGCTTTTAAAAACAGACAGGAGTCTTTTAGAAGCGTGCAAGTTATGGTTGTGACGAAAAATACTGAAGATTTCCTGGACTGAAAAAATTACAAATAATGTAATTTTAGAAAAAGTGAAAGAAAAGAGACCCTTTTTAAAACCATTTGGAACAGGAAAGCAAAATTGTTTAGACACATTTTTAAGCATAACGAATTCTTAAATATAATTTCAGAATGTAAAATAGTTGGAAAAAGTGGAAGACCTAAAATAAAAATTTTGGACTTCAAACACAATTACAATTCAAAAACTATGCAGATATGAAATGGACCGTAGAAGACAGAATGTCATGGCGGCAGCGACTAAACAATTTTGGCCTTTAGGATGATGATGATGATGATGATGATGATGATGATGATGATTATAATTATAATTTGGGGGGTACTTTACATGAAACCCCTGGGACATTTTCAAAATAATGGCTCCATTATTTTTTATTAAATCGTGTTGTTGGATAGTGTGAAGGACAGTTAAGAGAACGGCGCAGGTCTCATGTTCGTTAAAAACTGATTTTCAGAAAATTTGAAAAATTCAAAATATTTTCGGAGTATTCCTACAACTAAAATATTAAAATTAAAAAAGGTATTCCCTTAATGAAATCTGTTCCTTAGAGATAGATTTTGAAATAAAGTCTTGTAAAATTTTTCGAAAATTTGAATACTTTCCATGTATTTTTGCATGAAAAGAGGGTGAGATAGTATGTGCTGTTTAGCACCACTACTAGTTCTTTTCTTCTTTTCTTTTCTTTTTGTTTCTTTTCTTCTCTTCTTTTTCTGTTTGTTTCTTTTCTTCTCTCCTTTTTTTTCTTTTCTTTTTCTTTGTGTCTTTCTTTAACTTTCTTTTTTTCTCTGCATTTATAAATGTAGTTTTGTGTGGTTCTGGTTTTCAATTAAACATCTGAAGTTTTAAAAATTGCAAAAGTTCAAATAGTTTTGAAACCTGTTTTATACCTCCAATATTGAAGCCAGAGATTTTTTTGGTGTAATTTATCTCTTAATTCTAAATCTTTAAATGACATTATATACAATTATTATAAAATATGATTAGTTGTGTAATATTGATGTAAATCGTGACATTATTCCAAAAATATGTAAATAAGTGTTTCTCAAAAACTTTTTGTGTTCTTAATACTCAGGTGAATGGAACATGAACTAAACATATTTTTTTTGTATGTTGGTAATATCCTAAAATTATCATTGTAGAGTAAATCCTAATTTCTTTAACCCTGGTGAATAAGCTGATAAGTCACGAAAACTTAATTTTGCTGGAGAGAAAACAACTTTCAACTAATGCCGTAAATGGGGAATTAATGATATTCAAATGAAACCTGTACACATACTTTTGTTTCAATATCACTGTCATTTGAATATCATTAATCCCTGATTTCCTTCAGTTGAAAGGTGTTTTGTGCTCTCCTATAAAATTAAGTTGGCTTATTCACTGGGATCAAAAATTTGTTCATGCTAGAAGGCAATCTATTTAAAATACTATCCAGTAGAGTGAAGAGCTGCCACCATCAGCACATTTAGTGTTCATAATAATGCGCTAATTATTGTTCATAATAATACATTTCATAACTCTAAAAGCAGTAAAAGTTTTGGAATGTCGCTAGTTTCCCGGATCTCTTACTTTGTAATGACTTAATTGGCCACTCTCCTACATTGAAAGTAATTGTCAACATACCTTCATCATTTTGAGCTTAATGCTTTTTCTTTAGGAGGCAAAGCAAAGAATGTTTTGAACTTTCTATTACAGAGGTCTTTTTGTTTTATTAACTGGCATTGATTGCATTTAAAAAGATCTATTCTTTATTGTGTAAGTTGAGGGCTGTCATCATATCTGTAATGCGTGTGCTAAAAAAAGCACAACCACCAGTTCTTTTAGGACCTTTTTAAAAACGTTTTTCACTTGTTGTTCATGATCTGCTGATAGCTTTTGTTTTTGCATTCTGCTTTCTTCTTGGGGCCTGTATAATCGTAACTTTGTCTATTGGGAGTGACCAAAGGTAAAGTTTTCAATTTTGAAGGTAATTCTGTCTAACCAAAAACTTAAAAGGAGCTTCCTGTTTGTTTAAGCCAATTTATTTCTGTTCAACATTCAACATTCAAAGCACCAAATACCACTACGCTGCTTTTCGCTCCAACAATATGGCAATTAAGTTTGAGAAAGTTGTACTTGCGGAGCAAGGAGCGGGTGAATACCAGCGATTTCTCAGTGATGGGCCATCCAGTGATCAAATCAGCATTCACCCTCTGTCAAATCTTGCTGGTGATAATGAGCTAATCTTGCTGGCCCAGGAAGGGAAATGTGACATGGAGGGAGGACTACTATGCAATCTTGAAAGAGCTTATTGGTGATTCTCTTTCTCCCAAGCAGATAATGAGAGTTAGTAAGGACACCATCTGTTCCAAGAAATGTAATGAATTTGTAGTGCAGTAGGATCTGTCACCTTACTTTGCTCGTAGACACGAGGTCAAATGTGACTTGTGCCATGAAGCTCATGTGAAGACTGGCAAAACAAGATATAATATGATTTAATCACTTGATATTTGAAAAAACAAACACTGATAAGAAGGAAAGGTTCTATTGGTATAACTGCATGCAGCAAGGGTTATCTGGCTATGAAACTATTGAGTTGCCTCTCTCTCAAGCAAATTCTCAATGCAAAGGATTTTCATATAGTCTTTTTTGTTTACAAGAATGAGAGAGAATATGCAACATTTGACCACCTTTTTGACTACTTTCCCTCTTCCTTCCTTTCTTCCTATTTTTCTGTTTCAATTCTTTTTTTGTGTTTTATAATTTGCAAGGGCTTCAGAGTGGCTGCCCTGTCCACTTCAGGCTTGACCCAGGCCTGATGTCATGTAAAAACTAATGCTTTGTTGAAAATGGTGTATGTTTGTGTTATATGAAATGATCTTTTTTATCATTTCAACACTTTTGAATATGCATGTGTACATTTCATGTTTACACATAACAACCTTCTCAACATAACCATCATAAACCAATAAAAGAAGTTATTATAGAGATGAAATATGCTGATATTATTCAATGTGCTAACATCAATAAGTGTTTTTTCCTTTTACCATTCTTACATCTCAAGCTATTATTTCAATTGTTTTATGCAAAATCAATTATTATTATTACTATTATTATTATTATTATTATTATTATTATTAATTATTATTCTTTTTATGTGATTGACGATTTACAAACTGAGAAATTTGTTATGAAATATATGCTTGCAGGATTATGCTTATTTGAAAAGCAGTGCCCTTCCTCTGGACATCTATGTCGATTGCTGTGCTGCTCCCCCTGCCACTCATATTCCTGAAGTGTGGGCCCAGCATAAGCCTTCTTTGTTGAAGCTTCTGAATGCTGTAGAAATGGGTGTAGCAGGTATGCTTTACTTTCTGTGTCATAATAATTTTCAATTCACTGATATTCAAAATCCTATTTTAATGGTGTTTAGTATGTCACATTATTTTTGGTTGAGCTACATTTCTTTGTCGAAAAAAATCACATGGGCCATGTGGATATTATTATTATTATTATTATTATTATTATTATTATTATTATTATTATTATTATTAATATTATTAATATTATTATATTCACCACACTTTTCTAGTAAATTGTTTGTGTCTCTCCGAGACATTTTATGTTTCTTTTAAATCTATTTGATCAAATTTCACATTTTCAGTCTAATCCGTGTAGAACTAATTTTGTTTCCATTCCTAACTGGAAAGGCTTCTCAGAGCTTGTACTATTTGCGTAACTTCTCTTGAACAATGGCCCACTTTCCAGCTTCCATGTCCAATAAACAGTTGAAGATGAACGCTCACAATGAGCAGTGAACACAATATTCTCAACATAACATCTTCTTTGGTGTGGAACAGAAGCTGACATGCAGATGTGCATGAGAATTCATGTTCCAGATTTTTTGACATAAAATATTTAAGAAAATGTCTGAGGCAGGTCCAGGTCTTTCACAGCAGACACTTTGAATTTCTCAGAAAATTAGGAGAAACATGTAAGAGTGGCAAATGCAGAATTTTTAAGAAAGTTGCGAAGACAATCGAGTTAGAAAAATGAAGCAAGGTTCTAATGTATCCTCTTTTTAATACTTTGGATCAGATGTCTGCTTACACTGGAGCAAGCATTTCAACAATATAGAAAATCAAGCCTAATAGAGCCAGTAATCCTCTAAATTCTCCAGAAATGCCTGTTTAAAAAGTTAGTTCATAAGGAAACTAATTTAACATACTCAATGTAGCTGAGGTATGCAGTTTTGACTCCTGTGATTGACATTGCTTCAGAAACTCTAATGGCCACTTTTATTACTAATACCCCCCTCTCTACCCACATTTCTCCAAGCCATCCTTCAAGAAAAGTTGTACAATTAATGCCCTTCTTTCATTAGTACCATGGCAAAGAACATTACTGGCACTGCTCAGTTGTTCACTTCAGGGAGCATGACACCACACGTGGTACTAAGAATCCTAAAAATGTAGTTTGGTAGTCATACCACAATCTTAGTGCATTTTTCCTAAAATGTGTGCCTTAATTTTGCTAGCACCATATGCACAAGCACTAGTGAAATGTAGTAGAAACATTAATTATCTGTAAAACATGTTGTCTTGATGTCTGATATGAACAAGTATCATGTTTCCTGTTCTAATGTTACAAATAGTTTAACAGACTTACAAATATGAAATCAGTTATGTGCAAATGGAAATAATATAATTTTATATTATTTGTTCTTACAGGATTTGTAACTAATGAGGATGGTACACCTCTGCCAGGGGCTCGTGTAACATTAGAGGGTACCAATCACACAGTGATTACAGATTCTCTTGGTGGTTTCTGGCGGCCTGCTTTGGAAGGAAGTCGAACACTACTTGTGTCTGCTAAACATTATTTGCCTATGCCTACAACAAAGTTGGTTGTTGTTCCTGCAGGCAGTTTACTTGTCAAAGTCCAGATAAAACTTACTTATGATGAGACAGTGTTGGGTTTACCAAGACTTGTTTTCATCATGTTAGCAGGTAATGGAAATATCTTCTTTTTTTAATTTCTGGAAGCTTCATGCACACACCATATAAGATGAGGCTTTATCCTAAATATCTAATTCGTACTGTACGGGGTTGTCGTATATTTGCAGATTAAGCTTCATCGGGTATAATTTATATTTTACATTGCCTTTCCATGTCAGGAAACTTGTAAATGTTGACATAACAATAAGCTTCGAAGGTGATAAAAACATACGTGTTTCCATAATATTAACCCATTCGAGAGGGGCACTGCCCGTCCTCGGTCTCCTCTGGCCATTCTGACCAGAGGAGTGGCAGGGGCTGTCATGTCTTTATTACAGAATGTGACCTGAAGCCTGTCAAAGTTCCTTGCACAATACTGATCGTTTACCATCGATATTGCGTTATCTTTGAATGTTTTTGTAAACACATGGGATCATGTTGTTGACTGCTATCATAGCTGCCACAAGATTTTCGGAATGAAATATTTGTGGAATCTGAAGAGTTTGCTGAGTGGGTGACCAAATTTTTGAATGACAGTGATGAAGAATTATATAACGATGAAACAGGTGATATTCACGGCATAGATAGTGACGTAATTATTGAAAGTAGTCGAAATTTATTACACTGAAAATAAATATTAACACTTCATTATTATTTTATTTATTTTGTTTTGTTTTATTTATTGAAATAAACGGGATGATAAAAAAAAAGCATGTGTAATGACAAGCATGTACAAGTACAAAAATCAAGATAACAAATTAAAATAAAGAATTAAAATCAGTTCACGGGATTGGTCAATGCGAGTAGAGAAACATTTTTAATTTCTTTATCAGGGCTTACTAATAATCATACAGGTAACGTCTCATTTGAAGCTTCTACACTCAACTCCACATGGAGTTGCTGGAGCACGTGGGCCACCCTGTCCCATGGGTCACCAAAAAATAGGAACTTTACCTCATTATCAAGAACAAGATGTAAATCTCATTAATAAACATTATAAAAAGCAAAGGACGGATGTGTGAGCCCTGAGGTACTCCTTAAAAAACAGAAAAAGTTAGATATAAAGTCCCTACATTTCACACTTTACTTTCTATCCACTAAGAAGTTAAAGAACCAATCCAGTACTTGACAGTTATTCCCAAAGACTTAAGTTTCAGTAACAGTAAAATTTGATTCACTGCCTCAAAGGCCCTTGCTAAAATCTGTATAGATATCGACTTGCCAATTCTTTTCGAGTGACTCTAAGATGTATTGAGTAGAGTATACAAGGTTTGCATCAATACTTCTTTTCTTAAATAAAACCAAATAGTCTTTCGGACAGAGAAGGACAGATTAACGGTTTCAATTTATCTGACACTATGGATTCAAAAGGTTTCAGAATTGTACTTAATATTGAAATTGGACAGTAATTAATAGTATCGCTTCTGTCACTAGACTTAAAGATTGGAATAATTAAACTGTCAAAAAGGTCTCCACTTTATCATAATATCAAGAAAATCAAAATATACATATGTATGTTTGTTGTGATGAAAATTCAATGCAAATATTACAATGTGAATTTCAGGACTCTCTTTGTGTTCTGGACTGAAGAGAGAGTAAATATTGGATGTTGGATATCTATGACAGCAAGGAAACACATTCATGATTTGTGTCATGTTTAATTTTAAAATATAAATTTTTATTAGATCATGACATACGAAGTAGTGAGGAAGAAAAGTATGACCATTGGTGACATCTTTTAATGCTGGTGTAGGCATCAGGACAGAATAAGTGCCTGTCTGCAAGGCTGTTTTAGACAATAAATTTTCAGAGAATACCCAGTATATATGAGGTAGATCATCAACTCACAAACATGAGTAATTAAGGAGTCAGGCATTTATAGGAATTATTTAAAAAAATGTTAAATTGTTTCAAAGATATCAAAAGACAAGTCAAAGTTATCAATATATGTTTCAAAATCAAGTGACTGACTTGGGGCTGCATTTAGCCTAAATAAGAAATGCTTCAAAATTATTGAATTGAATTGTTGCCTTATTTTACTTGGCGAGACTTAGGCCATGAAGTCTGCTTTTCCGTCTGAATACGCAAGTTTTGCTACGCTCCTTTTACCAACTAGCGGAGAAAGGAGATAATTCTTGGGCGATGAAACAGGTGATTTGAATTGATCTTAGAGACTTCATTTACGCTTGAGGGTCTTTTACATGCAGTAAATCTACTAATATGGGACATTCGGCTTTACTTCCCCTCCAAAGGAAGGCTTACGAAGGAGTTTTTCATGCTAAAAATCCACAGCATTGATCGGGTTTGAACCGACATACTTGGGTGCAACAGTTCGATACGCTAACCGTTTCACCATTGCTGCCAAAATTCCAACATGGATCTGTTTATGAGAAATGTTTCAAATTGGCGTTTTCAACATGGGTCTACCTAAAAGAATGTTTCAATATACCCAAGACCCAAGATCTGCTTAAATTTTAGGTATAAAAGAAATACAACCAATATTTGCCATTAATTTTCAGTCACTTGGGAAATGAACAGGTCTGCATGTATGAAGAATGAATGTTGATATTTATATTGTTAATTGGTGTGAATGTGAGTTATTTATAATTATTTTTAAATGTTTTATCATATTTTGTTGTATGTTATTAGTTCTATAGCATCTGAAACAGATGTCTAAGAATAAATGCGAAACAGAGCTTTGTTGTATGTTAAGATATTTTGAATCATGTTTGTCATTTTGGTTTAGAAGGAATTAGTTTCAATTAAAAATCCTCCGTTATGAAAGTTATCAGCCTGGGCCTCAAAGGGCAATGAATTTTCATGCCCATATGATAAGAATAAAAATTCTTGAGATAAAAGATGTTATCAAATTATGATTGAGCTATCTAAAAAGTTTTAGATTTAAGATGGGGCAAATCATTGGTGTTTAAGGAAATTGATAAGAATAATGCAAGTTAATTGGAGAGAGAAAGATTGGAGGATTTCATTATAAGGGTGTTTCATTAAGTACAGAATGTGCATTATTTGTGCAAGAGGATCGATGAAAAAAATCTTTGTGTATTTCTCCTTTAATCCAATTTTCTAATGGGGAAGAAAATGACAAATACAGTATCTTTATGTTATCAGGTTGCGTATGTCTGGGTATTCTTGGCCTGGCTGTGTGCTGCTATGCTTGTTGCCAGCGCCGACGACGTATTCGCAACAGCTTCTATGGGTTTCAACAATTACCACAGAGAATATCTCTCTTTGAGGATGATAAAGATGATGCAGAAAAAGTTTTGTTTCGAACTCCATTGACTGGTAAGTTATTTGAGTGAGTTTCTTGATTCTATAGTGATTTCTGTTCTCGCCTGATGCATTACTACCCAATTCACTGTATGTATGAAGAAATACTGTTTTTTTTTATCTTGAAAATTGGTAGTTTATATTATTTGATGTAATAATGATCAAAAGCTTTGTGATCTTTTTTTTGGACTGGTTGTACCTAAGGAAACATCCACACTTTATAAATTATTTAAAAATGAAAATAGCTTCCAACTCAAACCCAACTTTGAGTGAGTATATCGTGAACAGAGTTGGGGTAAACATTGTCGTTATGTTATCATAATGTAATTGCAGAGGACATTTTCAGCATGTGCTGTGACAATTGTGTATGCGATCATAAATGTACTTGTGTCAGTGTTAAAAGTGGCAGTGATATGCCATAAGTTTTATTATTTCACAACCTTTACACCTTTGGCACATAATCCATCTGTACTCTGCAGTGTTGTACTGTTTCGACTTAACACATTTTTGACACTGCTGTCAAAAGAAAAGGCAATATTTCCCTAGTCACTTGGCTCAAAAACAGTTATATTTGTCATTTTCTTTTGAAAGGCACGCGTTGTACCAGTCAGTGGATATTGCCCTTTCATGGACTACTGTTATGCGAGTAAGCACAGTGTGTGGCAAGGCATACAATTCCCCATATTGTGCTACTCCAAAATGTGTGCAACAATATGTGCAATATTGGTTGTAATGTTTTCTTGCTCTTTGGATCATTGGTACCTCTGTGTGCAGATATAATGATGATACCCCAATTATATTGTAATAGAATCACTATGAAAATAAAAATTTTCCTTCCCAGGTACTGGTGACAACACAAGACCATATTTTGATGATGATGATGAAGAGGATGAAAGTTCAAGCTCAGAAGAGGATATTGTTTTATTACGACCTGGCCATCACGAGTGGGAGCGAGTGGCTGCTGAGTAGGAATTTTAAAAGAGAATTTTGCACCTTTAATTTTATTTTATTTTTTAATTTTTTTAAATGATGTAGATATTGTATGTGTCTGTCTTTGTGACACTACTGAATGTAACTGAGTGAGTTATTGAGAGCTGCAGTTCCTATTGGACTCTTTTTGCCAAAATTAGATCCAACCTTTGTATATTTTAATATTTGTATGGGTGGGACAACTCAAGTAGTAGTTCACCACTTGCAAAGAAGATTGGAGAAAGAATTATCGTATTATGTACTATTCACTTGCCTTCTCTTATGACTCTCTTTTGTGATTTTAACTGAATTTACTGTTTTATTTGTAGGGATTGAGGTTTATGGGACACATAGCATCTCTCATGAGTAGAAACTTTGTATATTGTTTCAATGTGAGTTGGTTAAGCATGAAGATTTTTACAGAAGATTTAATGGCAGGACTAATCAATTGATAGTGCTATTTTTGTAAACTATTAAATGGTTATAAGAGCTTTGTCGTCAGTACAATCTATATCTGTGTAGATTTTCCTTCCAATTACAAAGGAACAGGTGTTTCTATAATGCTTCTGAGGATTCTGAAACTCTTATCCTATTTATGTGCATTCTTTGATCCTCTTACAAATAAGTTTGCAGTAGATAATTTGACACTTGCTTCCATTTAAGAAAATACTTGCAAATTGAGTTTTGTTGGCAGTTTCTGTAGAAAGCGTTTGTGTAATTGCTTCATGTTTTCAAGACTGAACTTCTCTTTAGTCTCATTAGTCAAAGAAAACACAGTGTTACTGTTAACAGTAGTTTCTCATTGTTCTTGGTATTGTCCGGATTATCGATATGGGAATGAAGTTCTATAAATGTAAGGATGCTTATTTGTGATTGATAAATAGAAATATGAAATTAAAATCACCAGACTAGGTACGTGAAATTTGAATGCAGATTTAAAACTAAATCGTTTGCATGGTTTCTGTCATATTTTATCAGACGACCTGGATTTTTTGGAAGAAAAAGAAATATAATTTTTTGAATATTTTCAGAAAAATGAATTATTGAAATTAATTAGTATAGTTAATTAGTATTAAGTAATAAAAAATGTGTACTTTGATGGAGTGGACAAGATGCTTAATTCTTCAAATTGAAGAATTATGCTTGTTGATTTCAAGAATTTAACAGAGCTTTTTGTTCCTTAATCTGTAAAATTGGCAAAATCAAAGTAAAGGGTAAATTACTGTCTTTAGAATTCTAGTTTATTCAGTATGTATTTATTTTTCATCTTCTGGGTGGTTCTATTTTGCAAGGAAGTGGGATTATCTGTTGTCAAAATGTACAATTCCATATTTGTATTCCAATTGCTTTTTGAATAGGACACAAAATTAATGAATAGAGAACAAGAATGAAGATAACCTTTCTAAATGCAGATTAATACATACATGATGTAGTTTTGTCATTGATATTTTTCTAAAAATTTGTAGTTAAATTTCATTTTAGATAGATACATTTTATTTCAAACACCAAATTGTTTACTTAAAATATTTTTAAATTACATTGTTTAAAAGCTCTGTGTAACCTGTTTATGTTTCATGTTGACAATTGTTGTTGGAACAATTGTAATTGCTGTACTTTATGAAATAAGATATAGCAATTTAGAAAATTTCTGGTGGTAGCTATGATTGTTGAATGTTACTTGTGCAAGTGTGTGTGTTTTGTTACTTGAAGAAAAGAAAAGCAATATGGGGAAATCAGGCTGTGACCTGTGGATAATTGGTGCTAAAACATGCTATTCCTTTTCTAATATTATGTGCAAATATTTTTTCATATAATCCATGTTTAATAACTATCAGTGGACATCAGTGAACTTTGTCATTCACATTAGATAATTAGTTGAAGCTTTTAACCGTTCCTCCTTTTTTCAGTTACATTCACTCAGATGTTGGTCTCCAAGCATGTTTTTAGTGTGTTCATCTTAAAATTTTGTATCTACTAGGCATTATAAGCAATGCACATTTGATGCAAAATGTTTGAAGTTAAACAGCTCTTCTTAGAATGTAAAGTTAAATGGAGCAATTGATTTGTAAATTGTAGAGACTGAAATTGGGTAGCATGCATGATGACCGAGATGAATCTCTAAATTGTACAGACCTGTACCTAGAATCTCTACATTCTAGGTAGCATTGTACTAATATGCTGAAAACGTTGTGCCTTATTATGGTGCTGGTTGTGTTTTTCCTTTTGCAAGTGCACATTACACAATTTTCATGAGGGATATGGGGTATATTTCTAGTTGTGTTTGTGTGAGAAGTACATAATGATTTTATTTATCATATGTGCTTCTAAACAAGTGTGTGTTATTGTTAGCATTTTTGGTATTAAGACTATAATAACTGATTCTAAAAGCAGGATTTTTTATGAAATTTTGGATTTTTTATGAAAGAAAAGTGAACACTGTCCATATATAATATTGTATTTAATTATATTACACATTTCATCACAAAGAGAAAATTGTGAATTAAATTGGCTAACACAAATAGACATTGGAAAAAGAGAAACATTAAAATTGAGTGTTCCTCTTATTATTATTTTTATCTGCTTATGTGACTTGCAGACTTAAGTTACCTCACAAGTATTAAATGTAATAAATACTTGGATGAACCAAATGTTGAGCCACAAGTGGCTCAGAAGAAAAGTTGTTAAGCGCAGTAATAAATGATCTTCAATATATGTATGTTCTTCATTATTTAAAATCTTTTTCCTGTTGGCACAAACATTTTGCTGAATGCCAGGATACATACTGCACCTTATTCTTAACTGAAAATTCTTTTTCTATATTAGCTAGATTGATAGTTTGAACAATGGTATCATTTTCAAACATCATTTTTAAACATTTTCTCTAAAGGTGTAATTTAAAATCTCATGGCATTTAAGTATTATATTTTCTCTTAATTTACATTATTTAAACTTGGAAGTACCTATTTTTAAACAAATGTGATAAAATCATTACCAAAAATATTTATTAGGTTAATTTTAACAATGTTCATGATACAATTGTATTGTTATTTATCACAAAAATTAATGCAACAAACAAAGAATGCTATCAAAAATTGTAAATCAAAATAGAAAGTAGAAAAGCAACTTATAAACAGTTATGTTGATGGTGTAACAAAAAGAGAACCAGAGGAAATTTGTAATACCTTTAAGAAATGATTTATTAACAGATGGCATATTGAAAATCAATATCCAGATTGCATTCCCAAAATAATTATTTATATTTTGTTCTTAAACAATACAGATACTAGGTAAATTGATCAGCTAATTTGCATTTTAAATTGTTGCGAAACCTCTGGATAAGATAGAGTATCAACTCAAATAATTACAAAATTCAAATCTAGTTTCATGAAATAATAGTGCGTGTAAATTTTCCTAATGAATGTGTTTATTCCAGATATTCGTAAAATAAGTATAGTTAGACCTATCTAATAAAGGAAATATATCCCTTATTAATACAAATATATTAATACAAATTTACGAATCCATTACACTCGCATAGGGTAAATGGTCATACCTAAGTACATCTTTAATGTTTTAATTTTCCCCACAGTTCTTTTGGATATGACATTGTTAGTTTTCCTCTTTTTGGAATGCTACACATCTCATCATATTTATGTGCAAAAATAATAATTTTTAAGAATATTCTATAAGGATTTTTGAGATAATTTGTTTGTGTAGAATGTTCCTTAGGTACATCATACTGATGTTCCTGGAGACAATGTAGGTATGTCAAAAAAAAACTACAACTGAATAAATGTATGTTCTTTTTCATGGAGAGAATATCAAAATAACATTTATTGAACAACGGGATCTTTAACCCAGATTATAATAAATATTAAAGGAAAAAATAAATGTTTGCTGCCCTTAATTACAACCGAACACAGATTGGTTCTGGAGCTTATGTTTTGTCCTCTATGTTGACTTAATAAGATATTAACAACAGCATTTCTTAAGCAGAAAGGATTTCATCTTAGATTACAACGTGTAAAGGAAACAGAAAAAATAAATGTTTGCTCCCTTGGAGAACAACCAAACACAGATTGGTCAGAGAGCTTAACAGAGCTTAACTTGTATAACCTCCATATCAACTTCAAATATTGCAGAACCATAATCAATTGTGAATAAGTGAATCATTATATATGCATTTTTTTCAATATTGCACAAGAAAGTTTTCAGATTCGTCCTTTTCTATAACTGAACTATTGCTGAACAATAAATTGACAGACAGTCTTTAACAACAGTCAAAACTGCTCTGTTAATTGTTTCCGCTGGTGGTTGAGGCCTTGTGTTGTTTCCTGAGCTTCGTGCCAAGGCCAGATTACTTCCTGAAAACAACTGAATCTAATTTAATTCTACACTTTCATACCTATTATACCTGTGTACCCTATTATACCTTATTTACCTTCTTTAGGGAAGTCCCTTGACAACATTCTGCAATCACGAATGAACATGGCTACTATTAATTGTAGGTTCTTTGTAGGAAAGAAGTGTACCCCTTGAATTAATATATTATGTGCTCATAAGTGTAGGTCTACTTCAATTTTTGCAAAGTAATTCTAGTTATTGCAAAATTGATTGAAAGAAAAACTGAGAAATTTTTTCTTTTCTCTTGTCAGATCTTTTAAACTCTCATAAAATCACAGAAACAACTCACACTACAAAATCTTTTACTTGAATAAACTCATGACAATAGCAGTATAGGGAAAATAACAATCCAAAATTTCTCTCACTGACTCCTCAAAAACATGCTTTGCCCCTAGGTAAGACCGTTTCCTCTACATAGTTTTGTTGAACATTATGAAAAGACTAAGTAAAAGAATATATTATTTTATGAAGGAGGGAATTCAGAGACCAACTTCTGGGAAAATTCAAAATGTTTTGTTTGAATATGTCATATTACAGATTTTGTAAAATATTGCTGGCTACACTCAGCTCATGCTACACTGCGATTTTATTTGTTGTAATCATTATTCAAAATTATTTTTGCTTGAAAGTTTCGTGACAAGTTAAAATTAATTATTACTGAAACATTTGGGGGGAGGGGGATTCCCACATTTCCCTCCCTGTGGATCTGCCAGTTTTAAGAAATGTAACAGTGTTTTGGCAGGGTGACATTAGACCTGGAAAATGAAATTGTCAATGAATTTTCTATTTATTTATTTCTATGGAAAAAATATTATTTAGAGGAATTAAAATAAATTGCCATCATATAAGCAGTGAATGAAAAAGGACATTTGCTCAAAAATGGTGATCTCAAAAAATCACATTCAAGATTTTGTTTATCTCATATCAAAAGATGTTCACTCTTGAAAAGTGCATGTCGTTCTCAGTGTAAACACATTGAAGAGTCTGTAGATGGGGCATACCATAGACACATTGTTAAATTTATCGGAGAGTTCTTGGTGAATTTGCCAACATGTCTTGCAAATCACTAGGACTCTTCCAATTAGTGATCTTTATTGATATTTTTGGTTTCATTAGATTATGCAGTTCTTCAAATTCTTTTCTAGACATTAACAAATCAATGAAATATCTGAAAAAGTAGTCAGTCCTATGTTTAGTTCATGAAACTCATTGAATTCTTCTCTTATTTCAATAGTTCCTTCTTTCTTGTCATTTTTTATCTGACAGATCATACTGAAGTTATTCTTCATCAGAGGAATTACTGACAATCATCTAAAATATTTGAAAATATTAAAAAATTGCTGTGTCAGCAGCTGCACAAATTACATGTATTCATTTCTCAAGATCTGATGGGATGTGTCCCCTACTGCTCAGAAAGACTGCTCTCCATTTGGCAAATCTTCAAGTTTAGAAAAAGTTTGGGGAAAATATCACAATTTTTAAACAAAAAATGTGGATTTTTTGTTTGAAACATTTTTTAAATTTAAATTGTTTTTTATCACAATTGTATTTGTATAAATGGAGTATTTTTTTGGATCTAAAATTTATGAAGTTAATATTGGATAGACATCTATATTACTAATTTCTAATGTGCACAGAAATTGAAAGAAACATATGCATTCTATGACCACCTGCGAAGTGTTGTTGGTTTTACTAGATACCCAGAAAATTGGAAAATATACAAAAACAAAAAAAGTTAAAATTTTGACCAAAAAATCCAAATATTTGATTGTGTTATTTCACCTGCTCTAATATGATACAAACTGACTGACTTTCATACTTTTCATCATGTGATGACATGCTTTCAGCAAGGCTCCTAGGAAGCAGCCATCCGACATTAAATATTTGTTGTTTTCGTGTTGCATTATGTAACATCAAAATTATTCAATATACTTGGTTTGTGAAATACTGTTATTGAAGAATTTGCAAAGATTTAATATTTATTTTCTGCAGTGTTGTATGAGAGTGTTTTATTTGTTGTTGTTGTTGTTGTTGTTGAGACGTGTGTGCTACTTTTTGGGAAACCATTTTGTGTAGTTTTGTTCAGCAGCATTGTTGCTGTTGCAGACCACTAGTATATTACTATTAAGAAAGCTTTCAAGTACATCACAATTATTAACAAAATATTTTAATAATTTGTTATTATTTTTCAAATGGTCATAATTACAAACTTTTTTCAAATGATTTTGTGATTATAAGAATATTGAACATCTCTAAATAATTTTCAATTGGTGGTGCTACAGCAGCACATACTTTCTCCCATTGTTTCAAACTTAAGTAATTCAGAGATCAATGAAAATGAAAATTCTGCCTTTTTTTAAGCATCCTTCACTCTGTCCATGAAAAAAAATAATTAAAGAAACCAACAGTGCCTCCACTGCACATAGTTTCTCGTAAACCTGTAACTGCTCACATTTGTTTTCCAAACTTTGTCACCACCTTGTTTAGTACAATCAGAACATGGATTTAGAAATGGCATGTTAACGGTCACTGCTGCATATGATTTTAAAAATGAAGTATTTAACAATGATGAAAATAATCTACATATGACAAGTAACTTGAAAGATCTTTCTAAAGTCTTTGAATATAAATTACTTTTACAAAACTAATGGTGCTTCAGCAGCACATACTTTCTCACATTTGTAATTAGGAATTTTTGAAAATTCTGAGTTCAACGATAACTGGATCTGCACCATTTGCATAAAGTGTACTTCCCATTATCTGAGAAAAAGAAAGCAAAAAAAAACAACAAATAGGAGCCTTTTTGAGAAAATTTTGTTTTTAAAACTGTCTTTATTCCATACCAAATTATAATTTCATGTGTACATGAAAACTACTCATATTTTCAATAAAGTGCCCAAGACAGAATTAAAGATTGAATTAAAAGAAAATATTTTTTTAAGATCTATTCAATATTGTTTCAGGAAGCCGCTGAAAAAATTAAACATTTGCATGTTTTGAAACTCCAAGAATTTAACAAAACCAGATCTGTGCTATTGTTGTAGGGTAGGCTACTTTGATTTATCTGAGGTGGAAAAAATTGGAGTAATTTTTGAGGAAATGTTGAGGCTTCATATGAAGTAACTCTAAAATCAGTACATTTGTTTCAAATTCAACAGGCCTCGATATCAGCTAAATTTGATAATCTCATGTGTTTCACAAGGACCAGTACTTGGGCAATTTTGACTGAAGTTATATCTAACATAAACTTGGAAGTGTTGGATTATAGATGTTGCTTTTCATGTTTGATCAAGCAATAAAAGAAACAGTGAATGTATTTCAATTTTTTATTTGACAAAAAAGTGTATTTAGAAAAGAGAAAAATATAAGATAACTAAATATTTGAAGAATATATTTTGAATATTGTAGGTCTACAAGATTTTACAAATATGCTGTAAAATAATTGCATAAGAGTTACACATACATAGCGGGGAAAGGAAACAAGAATAGTGTTACTCTAATGCCTTCAGCTGTAGATTTAAGTAACTTCAAGTATTGAATGTAATAAACACTTGGATGAAACAAATGTTAAGCCACAAATGGCAAAGACAATTATTGAAAGCAGTAGTAAAGAACTGGCAACTTGAGTATGCTCTTCATTAGTAGAAACAACCTTCCTCCTGGTAAATATATTTTTCTACATGTCAGGAAATACTCAGCGACACATTCCTAAGTGAAGAATCTTTCTCATTGGGCGGGGTCCTCCCCAGTAACCTCTGAAAAATAACAGAAATCGCAAACTCTATAAGTCCTTTTGCATTATTTCTCACCAAAAGTCAATGTGTATATCTACCTCATACTTATGAGATTGTGGCGTATTATTTGAGAACAGCAAAGTTTTGTTAAGAAATCTCGTATATAATCACAAACCGAAGTGATTTATTTTTGTTTTTTAGTGCTCGTTCTTGGTTTCTACATTTCACGGAAGTAAGTCTCGCCACTATCGCTGCATCCCGTATCTCTCACATTTGTTGGAGTTTTTCTAGAGCAAGACCAATCATCCCATCGCCTAGACGCTTGGCAGGGGGCAGAATGACGATAGGATTGTAGCCCGTTATTTAAAGTACGGTCACGCATTAGCCTTGTTATCGCCTACGGCTCCGCAACAACGCGTCACTGACCGTGAGGTCGTAGGGTTCGAGTCCCGAAGGTAGCGGCTTATCGAACTCATCTGCAGTGAGGGGGAGAATTGTATGAGGTCGGCTGCTCATCTACCTATCGGACGTTGTCCATGATTTCTTCAATAAGGTAATAGAAGGATGCCCAAGCAAGAACGGTAAAAATGGGCCAAGAACCGCCCTCGATCTTCCCTTCCTCATCCTTGTCCCTTCCCCTACCCTTACATAATACACACATGCATTTCACTTCTACACATGTCGTGAGAGCAGTCGTCAGCTTAGAGCTAGTCCCGACTGGGGCGGTGCCGCGCCGTGAAGAGATACCTGGATAAATGAAAATACGTAAGCCTACGCGTGGGTACTACCTGTGGGAAATACGTAAGCCTACAGCGGAGGATCTCGCGTTCCATCGGGGGAGCAACACCACCACTTCCCGCCCACATTATTACATGCACTACCCTCATAGAAGTAATGATCTGAGTAAGGTCGTAGCTTCAGCGATTAGAGTCCTATGATTGCTCTTGTCTGTCCGGGTGACCATGGTAGAAATAGCCACCATGATTGGTTGAACCAGCCGTCTAATCAGGGGGCCGAATGTCAGCCGCGGGTGGTCGCAACGAGCATCGCAGCCTTCGAAGCGGCGCGTCACCCGAACAGCTACTCGCAGAGATCAAAGTAGTTGAATCGTCTGCCATCCAATTGCCCGCCCTCCGCCAGCACCCTTTTCAACTGACCTGAGCATGAGGTGCCAGTAGAGAATCGGCATGAACGTGGCCTTGACCTGGTACATGGTCCAGCGCTCGCGGCGCTGGTCGAGCGGGAAGGTCTCGAGCGGCTGGCCGTCGAAGTCGAACTCTGCCAGCACGCAGCGGCCGCGCGCCGTCACCAGCGGGCAGCTGGTGTAGCCGTCGTAGCCGCTGGTGGCGCTCTCGCGGCCCCGCATGGCCGCCGCCAGGCCGGCGTGCACCACGGCCGACTGCGCCGCCACCGCCGCCGCCGTCTTGGACGTGGGCACGTTGGTGCAGTCGCCCACGCCGAACACGTTCCGGAAGCGCGCGTGGCGCAGCGTGGCCCGGTCCACGGCCAGGTAGCCCGACGCCGGGTCGGCCAGCGCGGCGCACTCCCGCAGCGCGTCCGGCGGGCCCTGCGGCGGCGTCGCGTGCAGGAAGGAGTACTCCAGGGTGGTGCGGCGCTCCGGGTGGTCCAGGTCTCGGAACACCGCCTGCTTCTGCTCGGCCTTCACCTGCGCACCACCACGGCCAGCCGGTGAGGAGCGGTTCCGGGGGCGTCAGCTACTTAGGTCATTCAGTTCGGATGTTTAGTGCATGCTGTATCCCGAGAGGTGGCGGTGTCCCCCCTCCGCTGGTACGACGTGAAAGCCAGCGAAACGCTTCAGTTTGTGGAGTGATCCCCCGGTAAGAAAATCTCCCCCAACGGTGCACAGACAGAACCGGGATAAGCTCTTAACTCCCGACTAGTCACTCGACACGGCTTGTCGTTTGACATGCCACTGCTGAGAGACGGTGTGTGTGGCGGTGTAGTGCTTGAAAGTGTAAGGGAGGAGAGGGAATAAGGATGAGGAAGGAAAAACTGCGTTCGGTTCATGACCCTCTTGTTAGGGTACTGCTCCGGCGTTTGCCCGGTACTGATTAAAGAAACTACTGAAAACGACCGATCCACTACCATTTATGCCGGCCTCAAGAATTCACCGTCAGACACTGGATGGCTTTGACCCAGTTACAGCCGGTGTCCAAAATACGCCACAGTCGAGATCCGAACGCTAGGATCCCGCAATCAACGACCGGCGTAGGGCATCAATTGATGTCATTGCAGTGCCTCCGACCGGGAGGTCCTAGGGTTCGAGTGCCGACCGTGAGAGGATTTTCGACGCTAACTTGCTGGATAGACGGGTTGCTAGATAGATAGCTAGGTCGAATTTAGTCGCTATCAGTAGGAGAATTCTTGCGGTCGGCCACTCTGATCGGTACTTTTCCGTGATTTCTTCGGGCAACACCGGGTTAATGCCGGAGCAGTTCATTAAAAAACGGGCAACGGAGCGCGCACGATCCTTCCTCCCCCGTGTCCTATCGTCACCCCTTATTTACACAAACACACATTATATGCTCTACACCACAACAAATGACGGGAGCTTAGAGCTTGTCCTGGCCAGGGGGTGCCATGCTGGTGGAAGATATCTGGATGGGGATAATCCTGCAAGCCGATCTATAGGTCGGCGCCAGATCTTCCCATCCAGTGGGGGAAGGATACAAGCTCTTGATACAACGTGCACCACACTTACGGGAAAATGACCATAGCAGTTGACGTGCGTCTTCCCCTTCTCTCTCTCTCTCTCTCTCTCTCTCACACACACACACACACACACACACATCCCCCTCACTCCTCTGTCCCTGTCCATCGTGCCCACCTCGACGAGCTCGGAGCGCAGCGCCACGTGGATGTCCCGCTCCTTGACGATGGGCCAGAGCGCGTTGGCGTAGTGCTTCACGCCGAAGATGTCGGCGAGCGAGGTGTGGTAGTGGAGGCGCACGGCGTCACGGCGGCCCGCGCGCCGCAGGTGGTCGTCCGCCAGGTAGAGGATCTTCTGCGGCGCGCCCGCGCACTTGATGGGCGTGTTGGGGAAGGTGAAGAGCGCTTTGCCTTCGCGCAGCTCCCGCAGCGCCGCCCACGTCTTCTCCACGTGCAGCGGCGAGTAGTTGGAGCCCACGCCCGACCCCGGCAGCGCCAGCGCCTCCCGCAGCCCCGGCACGTCCTGCGCGCACACGCAATTCGAATTAGTGACGCTACATAGATGTTATCAATCATCCAACTTTAAAATTAAGACATTGATGATAATAGTTGGGAGGCGTATTTTGATGACCTAATAATACGTCCTAATTTCTCCGAAAAGGATCAGTAGTATGATCTTTAAATGATTTTAAAATGCCCTAAAAGCAAAGAAAAGTGGCGTAAAAATTTGATCAAAACCAGTCCAGATGAAGAAATCAAGCTTTTGGGTATGTTACTGATCTAATCGAGGCTTTTTCCTTTCGTCCAAGTGACCTCAGGTTGTAAACGTTTGGTTTTGACTGTTCTTTACCAGAAAATATCTCTCTTTAGTTATCACGAAATCAGCCGAACCGACAATGGCGCTTATAGACGTCACAGAAACTTTAGATTACGTACATACATCGGCTATTACAAATTCTGAGGGAAGAAATCGAATAGATTAGTCCGAAATAGTCTTAGAAAACTATGCAGCTTCTGACATGTGAGGGATGTCTGTTTCTGTAAGATATCCAGGAACTCGGGGGAGGAAGGGAAGTCAATTTTGATTGAAAAATGCAAATATTTGAATGTATTATTCCGGCAATTCTCATTCTTCGCGTACCGACTGAATTCAGTACTCAGGGCGCCTCTGCTTAAGATCAACCTGACGTCATTCTACAGCAAGGCTTGAAGGATGAGGCTGTCCACTATTAAATTTTTGCTATGCCTATGCTGCGTTATGGAACAGCAACGTTTTTGATATTATTGATTCTTTAGAAATACAGTACATATTACTGAATTATTCGTGAAGACTGTTTTTGTTAAAATATTTAATTTATTGTCATATTATATGCATGGGTATTTTATTTGTTGTTGAGCAGTGTGCATGCGACGTTTTGGAAAACCATTTTGTGTGATTTTGTTCAGGAGTATTATTGCTAGTGTAGACCACTAGTAAAATATTATTCTTTTTGGATTTATATCCTTGCACGCCACAAATCACCTCGTTTCTTTTCTACCTAAAGATTACCCATTTTAAGATGCCATTCCGAATAGTAAAGTTTGTAACTTTATATTTATGTTATTTCAAATGCCTTCAACATGTCAAAAAGTAAATGACCCGAACCTGAGTCAGAAACGATAGCAATTATTACCTATTTGAAACGTGGTGAGAGAACGTTATTACTCACTCGTAGCTGAGTTGAGGCCAACGATCGTCGCGCTGTATGCTCGGGCTCCTTTTAAACGAAGCACAATGAATTACTCGCTCCCTTTCACGAGGACGTCCAGGCCCGACAAGTAAATTACGTGTTGCGTAAGAGTTTTAAATAAAGATATTAGTAGTTATAATAGTTAATAGGGTATAATTTACGCGGTTAATAAATTATTTATTTTAATTTTGATTCAACATAATTAAAACCTTTTTTGATCTCCATTTCGCCGTTAAAATTGACTCTCCTCTTTAAAATCTTCGTCCTATTCAATCAGGATGCTCGACGCATTCTCTCTCACTTTTTTCTAATACTCCCTTTTGTTACTTTAGCCCTTTATGCAAATGACACTGCCTTATTCCCATCTAATTGAAAAGTAAAAATTGCACGTAATATTATACAAAGAGACATTAAAAAAATATATAATTGGATACACGCTAGTATAATTAGTATTACTGCCAGTAAAACTCACGCAAAAATGTCTATCCTCAGTAGTCCTTGTAAAAATCTTCCACTTTTTAATAATATTACCATTCCTTGACTTGACAATAATATTAAAGTTAAATATTTAATATATTTTAAACAAAGAATCTCACTTTCAGTTCATCATTGATATAACATGAAACATTTACAAATTAATTCTTTAGTCAACAAACATTCTAAATTACGAATTGATATTTTATTATATAAGTCTATAATTAGGCCTTCATGCTTCTACCAGAACTCATTTATAATTTCCATATTGCTCCAAATATATTGTATGTGCAAAGTGAACAGCAATTCTTTACATTCCACAACCGCTTAGCAGCAAATATGTAATGACGGGCGGTCTCTTACTTACTGTAGCCTTACTGTAGATTTCTGTCAGCTGTGCCGTAAGCAGTGACACACTGACTATTAGAATTGAGCCGGTATGCGCATTACGAAAAATATGCGGAATAGCACGATCAAATATTTGCAAAACTTCCATAGAGTTTTTGGGATTTTTTTTTTCGGATTTTTCTCGAGTTGGTGGGTATCTAACGAAACCATATACTTCTCTCACATGGCCGGAGTCTGCACAGTTTTCTTTCAATTTCTTGGCGTATTGGAAATTAGTGACAAGGAAATTAGAGAAATAGCGAAATTAGGAAAATATAAATGTCTATGAGTGTCTCTGCCACCGCCCCGGGAGCCCTTGCTGTCTTCACTCCTCTCCTCTGCAACTCAACGCCCCACAATTTCTGTGCCATCTCCCGGCGCATTGCAGCGTATTATAGTAGATACTTGAATTGCGCAGTGCAGCAATGTTTTCTAACGCTAACATTTTAGGCGGGTAACATACTGCATCAAACTGCCTCAAATAACGACAACAATCCACAGCTTTTTCGTGACATTAATATATTGGTATAAATTGGTATAAATTTAAGGGATATTATTATTAAGTTTTAGACATGCCATACTTTTAACTTTGTCTTAACCTTTTAACAGTTTTAAAATCGTTTCGTGAATTTAATTTGTTTTTTCTTTATTGTTCTTACAGACCCGTGCTTAATAATATGGCTAATAATGTATCAATGTCATGTAGCGAATGTGATTTATTAAGTTTTAAATATATTTCTGATGAAATTATTGAATTTCTTTAATCCTAATATTTGGAAGATTGGGGCCTCAGAGGCCTATCGATGACTTTTTATAGGTTTAATTTTTTACTAATCACTTGAATATTAGTATCATGAATCAATTGAATATTCAGAATACTATTTGAAAATAATTGTATACTCTGATTTAAACATAATGACACTTAAAAGTCACTAGCTGGACGGAGAGGAGGACATTGCCATCCAATCGGTAGCTTCGTTAGATTTGACTTAATTTTTGGTACTGGGGCTCCTGATTGGATTACAATATCCCGTCTCCTTACAGCTCATGACCTTCAAGTGACACTACGTTTGAATTGGAGTATAATATTGCGAGTCTTGCGAATATTGCGAGTATAATATTGTTTATTAGACAAACATGATATGAAGATGCATCGGCCTTTTTGATATGAAAATGTAATAGGTTTTCGACATTAAATATAAATAATGATGCAAGAAAATGGACTTGTTGCATTTGCAGAGCCAGAAATTGAATAGGGTAATGCTTTTGTTTAACTTTAAATAAATGCACTTGTATATTTTTGTACCGTTTTTGTATATTTTTTTACATTATCAAAATCATGAAAAACATCAGTAAAAAAAAACAAACAAAAATAAATGGGTTCTGGAGTCCCCCTCCCTCGAGATAATGCACGCGTCCATTTTCACCTTTGCATTGCTTCGGTTCATTACCCAGAAACAACTATTTCAATACAAAACACCATAGACTGTGTTGCCCATCTGAAAGTCAAAATTAGCGCCCACATCCAGAGCCGGCGCACCTCAAAGCGCAACTGCAGGCCCATGGCGACGATGAGGTAGTCGTAGCGCAGGCGGCGGCCGCCGGCCGTCACCACGAGGTCCTCCTCGGGCCGGAAGGCGGCCGCGGCGTCCTGGATCCACTTGGCGCGCGCCGGCAGCACCTGCCGCATGGGGCGCCGCGACGCCGACAGCGGCTTCACCCCGCCGCCCACCAGCGTGAACATGGGCTGGTAGTAGTGCGTGTCCGCCGGCTCCAGCACCACCACCTGCCGCAAACACACACACACGCACACATCGCACAAGTCGGTTCATTAGTGTTTCCGGGCGCGTCAACTTTCATCAACGTTCCGTAAGTGTGGTGCATGTTTTATCACGGGAAGTCGCGGTGATCTGTACCAGCTAGGAGGCGAGATTGGGAAGTGACCTACACGACGTTTAGCGGGGTTTTCTCCAACTAGGTATCTATCACCAGTGGGTCACTGCCCCCGCGGGGCAAATTATGAGCTCCCGACATGTGTGGTAGTGAAGTGCGTGTGTGTGTAAGTGGTGAGGATAGAAAAGGGAGGGAAAAGATCACGAGCGGTCTGTGGCCTGTTTGTTAGGGTTCTACTCCGGCATTCGCCTCGTATTAATAGGAAAAACCACGGCAAACTACGGATCAGAGCAGCCGGCCGCTAGAATTTTCCTCCTGATCGTGAGCGTCCGAATTCCACCTAGCCCATCGACGGTGGCGGATTTTCGATTTTAGCTGGAGAACTAGAATGGAAACTCCGCCACCGCCTTCACTGGAACTCCAGGTGCTTGCGGGGGAGGCAACGTACCTGACCGGGGCCGAGGGCGCGCGAGAACCGGGCGGCGAGCGCGCAGCCGCCGGTGCCGCCGCCCACCACCAGCAGCCGGCAGCGCTCCTCCGCGGGCGCCTCCCGCGCCGCAGACGCCGACGCCAGCCCGCGAACACCTGCGCACCACACGCAAAGCGATTCGTTTATTTATTTCTTTTCTTTAATAAACGGCATGAACCTTTTACAAAAGAGAAAAAAGTACATGCATATTGACAAGAATGTACAAGTATCAATATCAAAGTTGTAATAAAGTCATAGCTATAAAGCAAACAGGAATTTCAATAAAGTCACAGCAATAAAAAAGGCCAAAGGCGTTGTAAAAACGAATATTTGGTATATGTGAAGTAACCTCCAGATAATGGACCTGTTATTGGTTTTTTGACCCGTTGAAAATTGTATTTGTAAGGTTCTTGAATTTAGGCCGCAAGTAGGGAACGGATTTTCATATTATTACATATTTTCTACAGGAACAAAGAACTTAAATTCAATAATATGTTTTACAGTTTATAAAACGTTCTGAATGAGTTAAACAGTTTTTTATTTTCCATATTTTAACATATTTTGGTGTAATAAATATTTCACCTGCCTCGTGGCTAGCTCTTGGTCAGCAAGCTTGCTTTCCACTATGCGGCCTCGGGTTTGTTTCCCGGTCAGGCAAGATTATAGCGTCCATTTTCCTTGCTATGTCGAAGTATATGTTGCTGTGTGACGATGAGAAAATTCACTTCTCAGGTTGAGAAGACCGGAATACGGCGTGGGATGTCTACGTGCTAACCACACGTACCCCCTTAACCCTTGACCGCGAGGCAGGGATGTCGCCGCTAGGCCTGAGCCCGTTCACGGGCTGTCGCGCAAGTACATAATACATACATACATACGTTCATACATAAGTATTTCGCCTAGTACTACTTACTCTACAGAGTACACCTGATGAAGTGGCTACAATAAGCCATGAGACGTTGTGCATTGTGATTATACTTTCAATGAAATACATCACTATTATATTTGAAGTTAATATTAATAGTTTTTAATTTACATCTAATTATACTAATAACAAATTCAAAATTCAAAATGGACTACCACTATACGTACTACTTAATGTCGTACTAAACGTACTACTTAATACTTTCGGGTCAATGATCCCCATTTGATCAGCTTTTTGTCTAGTTTCCCTGATCCATTGAGCAAATGCTGAGATGGCCCCTTGTTTTGCTTCTGTACGTAAGTGTAGCTTCGCTATGCGCACGTTCTGTTGAACTCTCCTTTTGCTTGTAATGATAGGAGAAGAGGTAAGGGCGAATGACTATTTTGTTAGCAATGCAGAAAAATCATACTTGCAATTCGTTTACCGATGCAAATAAGTTTTCTGTAACTCGCAAAAAACGAAAATGTCTATTTTTTCAAATATTGCTAATCTCGCGCTTTTTTAAAATTAATTTTTATTTATTTACTTTAAACTTTTACTCATCTTTCAACTATTTATAGTTAAAATGACGGGAAGAAATTCTGGAACTCAAAACGTGCGCAGTTAATATTCTCCCCAATACGTCACATACAGTTTTTACTGTTTTTTTACTAAATAAATCTAATATAAATAAATCTAATGTTAAATCATGTTTTCGAAAACAATAGTCATTACCAGGGAATTGCTCATACTTCTGAAAGCTGGTTGTAGATAATCAATCCGAGACCAGAAACGTGGGTCCATGATTAGAAAATTATGGTACAAGAGACTAACGCAGAACTGTCAATGCAATTACTATTTTAGAAATGTTCTATCACACATATTCCAGCACTAGTTAGCCAACATCGTCATATGTTCCATTCTTGTTCTCCAGCAAAATCTTGAGATAGTGTACCTCCATGATATAACACTTATAAAACACAAAAGGTAGCAAATAAACAAGAACATAACACTAAAGCCTTGGCAACCCCTCCTCGCAACATTCAATAATAAGCGTCCTGCAAATAGCAAGTGCTTCCAGGTTATTTATCTATCGAGGGCATTTAGAAGATGTTTTTGCCCGGTGACTTACAAGTCTCCTGAGGTACAAAAACATTAAGTATTGTTCGTAGTGCTTACAAAACTTTATGGTGCACTAATTCTTTATTGAATCAAATGAGAATTAGAAACATAATAAACTTTTTTAAATCGAAAGTGAAAAGAGGCATTCTAATCATCAGTTGTCAATATGGTGTCAGATAAACAAACCAGAGTGCGCATCAAATTGCTAACACTGCGTACTCGTTGTTAGCAAAGTTACAAAGTCGAAGAACATTGTGAAGTTCCTACAGAAAGACTCGAAAAAGCAAACATATGAATAGGAGTATGGTATAGTTTGAGAGTTTGATGGAAAATAACGGTATGAATTGCATAAATGAAATGATACTTTCATTTTATTCGCATCTTTTGCCGACAGCTATTTAGAAGATTCCGTCACATCAGAATGGTTATTTATATGATAGCGAAGTAGGAAAGGTTGCGTCACGAGGTAGTGGCGCAAATCTACGAGCAAAATAAAATAACTTCTACCACTTGTGCCATGTACTATTTTGTAGACAGCCATGATGCCAATTTTATTTTAGTACAAATCACTTAATCATACATTAAGATCAGTAATATATGATTCGGTTAGACGAAAGTATTTTGTTTGCTTTGTTGCATTCATATGAAGGCTTGAGCGTCATCTCACTTTTAGCACTACTCTCCAAAAATTTAACTTTTTTCACGCTATAAATGCCCTGGGAATCCGCATTTACTATTGATATATAAAAATAACATTTCGAGAATGTTGGTGGTATGTCTTGTACATGTTACTTCTAGTAGTCTTACCGTCTATATAGAATTTGGTAATACCACTATCCATGAAGCATCTGTGTTATAAAAGAAAATGTAATACGCAACAGTAAAATAAAAGTGACAAACGGGAATTTAAAATTCACGAGAACATTTAAACATTGTAATTTTCACATTATTTGAACAAAATAATGTTTGCATCTAGTTGTTTTTCTTATTTAAACATTAAACCATTTACTTATATTTGAATGTTTCTTACGTTTAAAAATGTAATTAAAAAAAGTTATTTGCTGGTAGCCGAATGGCAATAAAGTATTCAAAGGCCCTGCATGGGCATTAAGAATCCGTAAGGCCCGTAAAGATGTAGTATACCATTATGTGTTTACTTTCAGAGCCATGTCGTGAACACACAGTAATGAAATAGTAAACCATAAATAGTGTCTGGAGGATTTTATTGTTATTTTTCATTTCTATCACATTCTATTACGAAGGTATAGTTTAGTATAAACATAGTAGATGACATCGATAATTACAGAAGTGTGTATACCACTTATGTTCTTTACTTGTTATTTGAGAAAAGTTTGAAATTTGGCCTGCGAAATATGTCTGCGTGTATAATCCACAAATACAAGTGAAGTGTCCGATTTCAAAATAACTTTTTATCAGATCATATGGTTATTTATGCAACATAATACTCATTCAATTATTTTTACAATGTTTGTCTGCTCGTTTGTCGAATAATCTCTGGAGCGGCTAAACCACAGAATGGTATCCCTTCTGCGGCTAAAACGCTATCGATGGGATTTTCATTAAAAGGTCAAGTATTTTGTCGGGCATAATTTACACTTCTCTTGTTCAGTTTTTGTTTTCTTAAAGAAATTGTGTACAATCAAAAAATAAAGTTGTTGTATACATGAGATTTCGTAATAAACTCCCTTTCATGTCCCTTAAAAAAGAGTTTAGTAAGTGCGCACTTTTTCTGTGAAGAAATGTCCTTACACACTCTTTAATATACAGCACCTTTTTTGAGTTTAAGTGCATTTAAAAATAATGATATAAAAAGTTGTTTTAGAGGTACAAAAGGGGTTACTACAAATCAAATTTTGGAAAAGTTCCCAGCGAGATCGTTTGGATTTTTGATATGCCAATTTCCACATGTCTGAACTTCGATGAACTTGAAGATTTTTGGCTTTTAGGATATAGCGGTTTGTTTGGCCTCGCGCAGGGTCGTTGTACAGAACTATTCGCAACTTTGGGAAACAACATTTCTTTTTTCCGTTATTATTAAAAAATTAAACAAAGCTTACTTGCACAAATTTTTGTGCTATTTTCAATAGAACAAAATCAATTTTTAATTTATTAATATATAGTGGCTAAATTGCAGCAAAGTCGCATAAAAATAGTGTTTAAAAAATTTATACTTAAACATTTAATAGCTTCTGAGCAAGAAATAGGAAACTTAGCTTAATATTGGGTCTGAATGTATAATTTCAACCTCCTTGTCCTTATCACTTACTCACAAATTAATGATTTGGCCATTTTTCTGCAATTTTGATGCAATTTACCCACTGTGTATTAATAAATGAAAACTTCATCTGCCATCTTAAATGACGTCTGAAGATAAAACCCGACCACAATGTTTGGTGGTATCCTGCACTTTCATATGCACTTGGTGTCATAATAATTAAGGTACACCTGGGATAGAACGGCTAATTTCTGGTAGACTTGTGGATATTAAAAGGCAAGATATCTTCGCAGCAACGGCAGAAAAACGCTCTTCAGCAGTACAAATTCATGCGAGTCCGGTATGGGGTTGCGGAAGTTACGTTAACACACTTAGAAGGGACACAAGAGGGGGATACGCTTGGTTCAGGGTCAGGGGGCGGATGCAACCTAGATTGAAAGACTCGAATGGTAATGGCATCTGTGTGCTTTGCGGTGATAAGGAAGATTGGATCCACATCCTTTTAAATTGCTATGCGACCGAAACATGGAGATGACGATGGATGGAAATGGGAAACTACTACTTCCAACATCGAAACGTAACGCTCGCCCAGAACATATTAGGTGCTATAAGGTCTCACTTCATGAAAGAAGTAGTAACAGGAAAGGTTCGGACCATTAGGGAAAGGGAAATTAGGGAGTGGGAAAATAGCATTGGTTAGTTTGAGCGGAGCCAACACTGGAGAGGAAATAAATAAGTTAATAAGCAAACAATGAATAAGTTAACCAGTAATTTAAGTTAAGTTAGTAAACTGTTAAGAAAATAAGTCATAGTCAACTGTTAAGTAATAAGTAAATAAAAAAGTAAATCAATAAAGAAATAATAATAAAATAAAACTGTCAAATAATTAAATAAGCCCAATAAGGGGCAAAGGGGAGTGGGTGTCGGAAATGTATAAGTGTAGAGGCGGTGGTGAGGACGATCTGAGGCGGTGTTTGATTTCAGGTGCTGAAGAGGCTAAATACTGGAAGGTGAATGCGTGACATCCGCGCCAGGAAATAAATAGTTTCAAAAAGTCTAGTAGATTAGCATATATTCCACTTTTGACGGTAGGTTTTTCCCCCTTCAGGGTTTTTTTCCTCAGCCTTATCTCCACGGCTTTGACGCGCAGGAGAGAGATTTGGGGTGAATACCAGAATTCGAACGGTTAGAATGCGGTAGGATGTAGGTATTGCATTGGCTTAAAGGCCTTCGGCCTAGCCACATAGTATCAAATTATTTAATTTTTATGTGTAACAACTACCTATTCAATAAAAAAAGAATCAGAAACAGAGTCTGGAAGGTTTTGCGTAATCGGGCGCCATTACGGCTTCACTAAAACAATTTTATATTCAATTCGTTTTGATTTATTCCAATTAAGATTCAATAATTTGGGAAGAAATGTTACTGGACATTTTTCGGTGTCATGCAACAATGCATGTTTACAGCTGTTGGTATAATATCGATTATCGTAGCAAACCTATCGAGGCAGTGCGAGCCGAGGCGAAGTGAAGTGAGGCAGGGTGGGGCTGATCAGAGGGGGGACAAATTGTTGTGTATCATTCATTTATTTTTGTGACAGGTTATTGTAATAAATAAATACACGGGCAACGCGAGTCACGTACTTTAGTTAGTCTACAATCTAACATTTAACGAGAACTGAATGGATATCATTACAGTGAGAGTTGTTTTAGACATCGACAGGCTTACGAGTCAGCAAGATTCCAGTTAGTGTTATGGATGAACGTTGAGTTTTGAAAGTTTCATAAAATTTCATTAAGCTACTCCAAAGAATACCTTGATCTGTTCTAGATTAACTGATATATGAATGAAGATTATAATTTCCTTAAACCGAATATATTTCAATTAAGTCTATAACCTGTCACTTCTGTTAAGTATTCAGTATTTACTTGAGTATACGATCGTTCGTATTATAAGTATTTAATGCCAAATATATATAAAATTGATAGCTTACCCCTCAGTGCCTTTGACCAACCATTAAGCCAACGCGTCAGCATCATGTTATGTGGTTCGCAAGTATCAATTGCTCGTGTGTCGGAAACGAGCCATTTTATAAAGTAAGAGACAAAAGCATGAGTCAGTTGAGCCAACATAATATTCACCGTTATTTTGGGTATATATCTGAGATTTAAATTAATTTAATTAATGAGAAAATGAGTAAAATCCTATCAGCCGTTTTTTCTTCGTGTGAGTTTGATTAAAAATATTTCTTAAAAAGATGAAATAATCCAAATACCAAGTGTGATCTAACTACACTATTACAAACATAATCACAAATTAAAATTGGGGGCGAAAATTATTAGAAAGAAACGTAAAAATAATTTCTACTTTTTAAATTAACTACTTTTACTACTTCAAGTAATATATGTGAATAAAATAATAAAACATAGTTTGATTGTCTCCCTCATGGTGACTACAAAATCGATAGTTCAATTTTCTAGTTATCTAAAATAGTAGTTTATGCAACTAGTTTATAATGTTAAGCTTTATTGCATGAGTACATGTTTTCAAAATGAGCGACTTTCGGAGCGAGTTTTCAAATTTGTACGAATGTAATAAACAAACATTATAAACGATATTTAGGCCATATTTTTTGCATAACAGCATAAGAGAATCAAACTCAATTTTGCGAAACAACTTCCCTGTGACGACTCGGGTATTTGACATCGTGCGAGTAAACGGTAGTCGGCTGTTCGGTTTAGCTCTACCTCCCCCGATCCTCTCGCTACGATTGTCTGAATGTGTGATGACGCAATCATTCGTGACATAAAATCTAATACGACATCACTTGTGCCGTAAAATGTCCGATTATGAACGATTTTTTGCATCAGAAAAGGTTCTTTTATAATGCTGGAATACAAAAAAATAAATTTACAACTTTCGTTATCTCCAATCGTGTTAAATGCACGCGCCACGGCCCCGTATTGCTGCCTTGGATATTCGTGCGCTCTTGTTGAGGCCAAACAGCGAGGCCAGGGGCGCGAAACTATTGCAGTTTGGACGTCACGGAATACTTTTAGAAATTGATAGCTACGGAATGAAATATTTTGTACCGATGCCGACCACGAATACCACTGCATGACCGTGCAACTCGTGAGTTATGAAAGTTGAAAGAGCATGACCTGTTCAAAACAACTGGCGCTGGTTTCACATAACATGTCTGTAGAGGCTAAATTATTTTATTTTAAACTTATAGTTACGGTATGTGTAATTTGTATTGAACATTTGTCAAAAATTATTGTATTTTATATTTTTCTATGGATCTTTTTATATTGATTTTGTCGTGATAAAAGAAAAGGTATAATGTAATAAAAGGCAAGTCCGTTATTTAGTTTTATTTTAGACGGCTTTATTTTTAGGTTTTCATTAAATGTCGCTGGATATTAGACGAGATGATAATTCCTTAACTAGTTTAAGAAATACGTTGCTAGTATATTTTTTCTATCAACTTCGGGTGTAACGTCGGTCCTATTCAAAATTGTAAATTTATTTTCGCATAAATATTCAAATACAACTTACGACTACGAAATTTGAAAAACAAATGCGTGTGTTGAATTTGACCCTTTGATCAAAGTTCGTGAACTATGTCCGAAAACAGCACATGATTACCAACACTCTAATTGGATGGAAAACACACACCTTTGGATGACAACTACATTGCCATTAATTAAATTTTGAATTCAACTTGCTTTACTTTCAGTCAGAAAGTTAACTTTCAGTCAGAAAGTTATCAGATTGATGGATCACCAATGGGTCTTACACTATCGCCATTATTTACAGTTTTTGATGCGAGATTTAGAAAATGAATCTCTAATTCTTTAGATTTCATAAGTACACATTTTGGAAGGTAAATACATGACATCTTTTGTATCATAATAAGTAACAAAATTGACAGTATTTTACAATTTTGTAATCGTTTGTCCAACATATTCTAATTTAAAATTCCTTAAATTTATCGATCACAATATGATTTTTAACTGAATTTTCTTGATACTGAAGTTAACTACATTTGTAAACTGTTAACAAACAGGTAAATAAAATCAATTTACGGGTACTGGTAAAAATCTATTTGTTTGTCGAGACACCTTCTAAAATAAATTTAAAAAATATTAGAAAATTGTGTAATTGTCATTAATTTTAAATACTTATTTTTTAATGATATGTTTATCATTAACTAGTCTATACCTGATGAGAACCGGAACAAGGGCTGAAACATGTTAAAATAAAAAAAAAAAGAAAATTGAAGAGCTGGTTAATAATTTCAATATAAGAAAAATAATTTCAATATGTGAAATTATTTTCACGAACATAAGTAATAAAATAACACGAAGAAATTGCTTTCATTAGTTGGTACACTCTTTAACTATTTTACTCTTACCATTTTAATAAGCGTAAGTATGAACGTTTAAGGTAGATGTATTCTTGAAATGCGATTTTTCATTGAGAAGTATTTATTGAATATTTATCAGGGTTGGTTGTGCTTACCTTGTCTACCTGAAGGAGCAGCTATGGGTTTCAACTGACGGTTTTTGTAGCAAAAGACTGACGTCTTTTGTAGCAAAAAAGAGCGTCATATTTTTTTCCTTAAGCAAACCCATTTAAATTTTTATTTCAAATCATGACGAATTGCATTTGCAGCACATCTTCAGTTTCAGTTACGAACCCTTCTCTAATTCTTAACAATTTTTAAATCAATAAAGCTTGAAATACCTATTAGATTTTCTGTATTAGCAATTTATTAGAGAGAGAAAGAGAGCACAAGATTAACACAAACTTGCTGAGTACTACGTTGAACCAGAACTTCGTGAAAAATAATGTGCAGACTGCTGGTTCGTTAAATTAATATAAAGCATACAGTATAGGCTAACTCAAAACCTCATTCTTCTTATTTTTTACCGTTTTCTTCGTCTTATCTTTCTCTTTGTATTTATTCTTTTTTCCTTTATCTTTGTTATTCGCTCTTCTTTTATCTTTCTTACTTCCTCATTCTTTTATTTCTTCTTGTTCTTCTGTTCTTTTTTCTTTCTTTCTTTCTTTCTTCCTTCCTTCCTCCTTCTTCTTCTTCTTCTTCTTCTTCTTCTTCTTCTTCTTCTTCTTCTTCTTCTTCTTCTTCTTCTTCTTCTTCTTATTCTCCCCTTCCATTTTCTCTTTCCCTCCTCCTTTTCTTATTGATCTATAAGTAAATAGCGAGTTCATTTCATACTTACCGGAAGCTACGTAGCTAGCGGCGGATTTGTCAGAAGCCTAAACGTCTTACCCATTTCCGGTTCATAGCAGTCGTACTTCAGCCGCGAGACAGAACGGCGGCTCCGAATGTTTCATATAATTTTCAGTGTAAAGTGAGTGCGCAAATAAGATATTTGCAGCCTGAGTGAAATAAGCAGGAAATAAGTGCGTTGCGATAATTTAGAAAGTAAATGGATATTTTGCATTCCCCCAGTTTTTATTGTGTTACATAACCGATTCATTTAAAAGAGGTTGATGGAAGCAGGTTCCTTCAGGAAAGCAGCGCTTTGTGCACTTCTCACGGCGGGTTTTAAGTGCACAATGCGCGCTCGAGATTTGGAGTTTGGTTCAAAAACGTTTTTTGGAAGTGTTTGTGGTTTTGCATCACGGCCAGCACGCGTAGAAGAAAATGATCGCCGGATCACCGTATCGCCTGCATTAGACCTGCCCTGTGTCTCCCTTCGTGATTCTGGATTATCTACCAACACAATGGCGGGACGACAAAATTGATTGTACTGAGGTTAGTCCAAAACATTACTTATCAATTTAGGCTGCAGTTTTTAATTAAAAATCTTTATTTTATCACCTGTTCCAACAGTGATATCCGCACATATATTCAATGAGATGAATTTGATATCAATAGAATTTGTTAACATAAGATAGTATGGGTGAGAACAATTCGTCCACAATCAATATAGCCTATAAGAACCGTAAGTGAAAATGGCTTATCAGCGCCTAAATGTTTTAGTACATTTATCTTTCATTCCTCATTCTGCACACAATTTCCATATTATTTCCTTGTCAGTAAAAATACACTTTTTTGATGATGCATTGTTTATATTATTATTATTATTATTATTATTATTATTATTATTATTATTATTATTATTATTATTATTATTATTATTATTATTATTACCAGTAGTAGTAGTATACTATTATTAATATACAGTAATAATTACAATCATTAATGTTGATGTACGTACTAATATGTAAACTTTAGTTCTCACAGCTTAAACACATTAATGACCTTTTTCCAGTAGCTTTAAAGCAAATGAAAGGTCGGGAATTTCTAATATTGTGTTTTATATAATATTGTTGTTGAAATTGTTTCTTAACAATCAATTTGATGGAAACATTTTATTATATAATTTAAATTATATAATATCATATATTAGTAAAGATTTCACATTCCACTATAATATTGACAACGCATTTAATATTTTAACTCGCATAAGTATACACCATAAAGCTGCGAATACCCACGCATTTTCTACTTATGAACAGAAAAACTCTGGTACCTTATTTTTGTCTTACGTAGTTCGATCAGATTACCGTGGATCAACATAAGAAAATAGTACTAAAGTACTTTTTAAATTCATTTTTATGGCCTGTATTTTACTGGCGAAACAATATGGACGGAATATTAATATGTGGATGAGACATGTGACTAGAGTGCACTAGAGAATGGAACATTGAGAATACTGTTTATTATGGGCCTTGTATCTTTATCATTCGTATTGTTTGAGATATTGAGGTCAACTTTATTTTTTTTAAAGGGATATCTGTATTTTGCTTCAATATCAAGACGACCGTAAAATAATTAATACAATGATATACGTATTGTCATTTGTTAGATTTTTCAGTAATTTTCAACTGACGTCCAACTGGAATTTTAAGACCTTTCATCTTCCACCGTCAGATTAAGGTCAGGTCTAAGGTCAAAACAAGCTCAAAACATGCTCAAGCGGGTACCGAGTGCTCGTACAAGGAAAGGCTGGTCGTGATCAGTGAATATACGAAATGTATTTCAACAGTTTCTGAAAACAGAACCCCCCCCCCCCCAAAAAAAAGAAAAGTAAATAAGGTCTTAATTCTTCTGCATTTTAAGTTTTTTTTATCGTAGGCGTAAAAAGGATTAAAATAAAATTGTGTAACTTTGAAGTTAAGTAAATTATTTTCTTTGAAACCAGTTTACATTTACTACCAAAAAATTTAGAAAGCCTGGAAGAATGGAAACGATCAGCTTAATTATATCGCTAACAGGTTCTTACCACGTAACAACGTTTATAAGTAAACTCGGGACTTCGGGAGATCAACGAACGAAAGTGAAAAATTTGTGTAGAGACTAAAAATTAGTGTAGAGGGCATTCTTCTTCGTAATTCAAAATAGAATGGCGTGCTTTATTTGAAAACTTAAAATACGTTGGGAATTATGGGTTGAACAGACTCAGGATAATGTTGTTTAAGATAATCGCGTAAGCTGAAGGCCTATGTCTGGTCATGAACTTGGACACAAATACCAAGTGTTTACTTCGGCTTAAAAATTAGTGGTAGTAAATACGACGCCATTCCTCTCGCGAGTCCATGATGTCGATCTGTTATTTTATTTTTCCGGAAGCGAGTCGATTCCTTCCCGTTTGATACTTAAAAGGATAAGAGCCTTCTTATCTTCTCAAGCAGCAGTTAGAATATGTTTGGTATAGGACGACGATCTAAATTTTATATTTCATTTTTCAGATAATGTCCTATGAAGGTCGCCTCTTACCTAACATGTCAAAACGATAAAAACACGAAAGTACGTAGCCGTACCAAACTTCGCTCTGGATAAACATTTAACCGAGGAATTTAATAGTTCTCATGAAGTTAATGTCTCTTAGGCTTGTGATACTTCGCAAGTTAAACCAATTACCACTATTCCAAACTAGTCTTCCTTTTACAAATTTTCCACATGATGTGCCACATTACAAGCAAATTTCTTTTTGCATAACTCACCCGATGTATGCAGCATGATATTTTCAGTTTCCAGTAATAGTATTCAGCAAATTCATGTTTTATGCGCTGTTGTCAGTTGCGAATTATCAACCTCATGAAATTCAATGAAAATTACTCAATTCCATACAGAGATAATTTCAAATCAGTTCATAAATCTATACATTTTGAACCACATACATCAAATAATCTTGTGATAAAAGCAAAATCAATACCCTCTACTACGCCACATTTAGTTGAAGACTCATAATAAAATACTATCAGGTTATTTCAACAACTACTCTGGTGTCAAATGACGTCAGAGTTAAATTAGTATGCACGGGTTTTTAGCACCTCTTGCTATTTTTGAATGGTTGAAATGATTACAAAGATATTTCGAACAGAGTACAGTGCACAGGGTAACGGCATTAATAAATACAAAACAGATGTCCCACCAACTATGGAACATCCTCATAACTTCTAACCGGTTCAGGATATCGAAATACCGTTTTCGCCGAACAATGCGGAATCATTTAACGCATAATTTAATCATTTTTGATTTTTTAAATGGAACTACATATTTCTCTCACCACAATGGATAGATCATGAAAATCGGAATAAAATAATGTATCATATGTTGGTATTTTGATTATGAAATATGTGTATATAATTAGACTTTCTAACATGTAATTTTGAATCAAACGAACAGTATTTCATGTAGTGTCCTTGCAACTCTCGCCTTCGGGAAAGCTGACCTTCGCGGCGTCAAGACTTGCGTAGAGAGGGGAGACTGAGAAGGGTGACAGTAAGGGATAAAAAGGCATAACTACAGCAATCCATGTCACACTAAGGTCACACTAAGAAACACCAGAGATTTATTACATTTATTAATCTGGATTTAACTTGTCTTGTACTGAAAATCCAAAAATCGATAATTCCGAAGAACGATATAAAAATTGGTAGCTAAGGAAGATGATAATAAATTTCATTTTCAAACTTGACAAGAATCCAACCACCTTCGTTGGTAAATTTCATTTTTAATTAAGATCACTCGGCCACTTCTCACCATTCGACTACTGCTCTTCATAAATGGAAAAGAAAACGGCACACTTCCGTCTTCTGTCGTTGATTTTCAAGTTTGTAGCAGCACGTGGCGCTATGCAGTGAGAAACTCTGCAATCAGTGTTAGTAGTCGCGACCTCAGATAAGCATTTTTGTTAAAGTTTAGTTAATTTAGAGATAGAATTGTCAAAAACATTTCAATTTTTTTATTTGCTTTGTTCTCTTGGTATGTTTAAGTAGGACTTTTATTAACAGTAAATAATGAGAGAAAATGTCTACCTATCTATTATTTAATGAATAAATCTAGATATTAAAATGAAAATCTTTAAGCATACATTCCCTTTCTAGGTTTTAAAATAATGGCTCGTTTCTGACATGCCACAATGAGCTCGCTTGTTGTAAGTTTGAAAATTAACTTTATGAGTATCGTCCTTCTGCTACGACGTTTTTTTAAAATTTAATTCTTTTCGATTATCGTTGCTTTGGAATTTCAGTAGAAGGAAAGTTCAATTCAGATGAACAATAGGAAAACATATTTAATTCTGATCGTTAATATTGATGTTTGCTCATATTGTCTTCGTGTCAAGACCGCGGATTGCTGTAGTTACGCCTCTATCCTTCACGGCCACCCCGCTACACTCCTCTCGACCCGAAACAGTCTCGACGCCGCAAAGGCCACCTTCCCCAACGGTGATTGGTGCAAGTGCCGTGCAGGAAATGCCCGTTTACTTAAAAATCACATGTCGGAATGTTTAATTTTATACCCAAATTACTATCAAAATACTAACATACGATACATCATTTTATTCCTCTTTTCATGATCTATTCATTGCTGGTGAGAAAAATATAGTTCCTTTTAAAAAAATCAAAGATGATTAAATTATGTGTTACATGATTCCGCATTGTTCGGTGAAAACTGTATTTCGATATCCTGAACCGGTTAGAAGTTATGAGGGTGATGAGGGAAGATTAAATTTCTCGAAAACTAAAAATATTATGGATCCTTACTCTAAGGCATGTTACTTGCCCCATGATTCCGCAATAGTTCAGCGAAAACTGCCTTTGGATATCGCGAGCCGTTTAGAAGTTATGGGGATGGCCCATAGTTGGTGGGGCATCCTGTATTTTGTAATTGATACATTTTTTTTATTTTTTAAACTAACTATGCACATCACGATGACCGTAAAATGATAAATCCATGAAATAACCACGTCTTCGGTGCACAAGGACAGTGATATCTCTTAAAATGTCATTTTTGCAGGAGCACGGATTCAATCTGGACGGAGACGTTTATTTCTCAATGTAATAGAGTGGTTTACTATATTCTATTCCATTCCATTCCATTTCATTCTATTCCAGTTGACTCGTGAACTCTCTTTAAGAATTTTTACCACTTAAAATAAGACAATTTTTTGTAAACTTACTTTTTCACTCAACTATAAAATGTCGATTATTTAGATGTGTCATTTCTCTTATTCATTGACGTTAAACAAAAAGTTTCTGAGTAATATTGTTTTTGAGGCTGACGATCATTATACTCATTGCCTTCTACTGGTAGGTAAGGGAACGGAAAATGGAATTCCACAAAACACGCCTGATAATTGTTTGAATCTTGTGAAATATTACTAGCCTAAGACTTTTTACTTCTTGAAAACTAATAAATTATTTGGTTCAATGTTTATCCAAAACAAGGTATGCTTCGACTACGTATTTTCGTGTTTTTTTTTACCCTTTTGAAATGTGAGACAAGAGGCGGCCTCTATGGGAATGTTATCTGATGAATGAAATATAAAATTCAACAGAAAATAATATAATTGGAAGGTAAGTCGTAACAATTTAATGCCATATTATCGAGCAGACTTACTACGCAGTAGTTTAAAGAAGAGCCATTTAAGTTCTGGTTGCAATTGTTATTATTTGTAGACTAAAAACGTGGAAGGAAAAATGAGAAAATTAGCAATCAGGAATACTAAATGCAAACATTTATTCACGACTTTGTGCTTATTAACTTCTAACGACGACTAACAATTAAAACAATGAGTGTTAGCAACATACACTTCAACTTAAGGGTGTTCAATTACGCATGTTGCATAATATCTATTCGACAGAGAAAAATACATTGCAAATGGTAACTTTCTAATTTTACTTAAAGTAGTTTCAGTTTTGCAAAATAAGAATCGTGTATGAAGGACCGTCGAAATACGAACAGCATAGGTTGTTCACAACAATCAATCATGCAATGGATTAAATTGAATTATTTATTAGAAATGAATTATTAAATTAATTTAACTAGTACTCAATGATGCAATGGGAATTTTTATCGGTGTTCAGTTCGTGCAAGTGAGTTTGGAAATGAAATCTGTAAGTTGCAGACGATGAAGGCAAATGTCTCGCAGGCTGTAAACTGTCTTGTAGTCTCCGGTTGTCTTTTCCACTAACACTGAGCATATGGCTGAAGAATTGTTAGTCAACAAGTCTACAAAGATATTTAGGAGGTTTACAACGTGCTTGAAAGAATATATGGACGGAAAAATAAAGTGCATGACAAAAGAATGATTTATCACTTTTCTTTTTCAAAGTGACCGAAATCCACAAATTTCGTTTTCAAATGAACATGTGAAGTACCCGTGCAAGTACCCGTGCAAGAGGTCTAACCTTGAGAACCTCTACTTTCACTATTTTACCCATATTTGTGTGAAGGGAAGCGAGCAAGGGTGAAACATTAGTCGAAAAATGCACTCTTATAAGTTTTGTACATCCAATGAAGTAATACAAATTTTGTAAAGTTTTCTGGTCAATTTTTGGCTTTAATATGTCAGTTAACTCTCAATTATAAATAAATACGATCAAAGTCAAATTAAATCCACCTCACGCTCGAACATTAATATTAGAGCTTCCTAAAGCGGATTTAAAAACATCGATGTTTAAAACATTGATGGGTTTGTGACGATGTATTATTAACTACAATGTTTTTATTTTGAATATTTATATTTTGTTGATTTAGCATCCCTACTCTAAAGCTTACAGACTTATGTTGAATTCGTGGAAGATCTCCTGTAGAACCCAAATCAAAGACTACATCAAATAATTTTCCTTTCATGTTAACAGGAAACATATTGTCTATTTTTCTCACTATCTCTTCGAAAAAGGTACCCATCGGATTCAAATATTGAATCTTTTTTTGCCTAACAAAATTTCGTTTGGAAAAGTAAATGTTACATGTCCTGAACTGTGGAAAAATAAATTATCTACAGACACTGCCAATAAAGAGCTGAATAACGTTCTTTTACTTTTATCGGCGATATCAAATAACATTGTTAAAATGATAATATTTTAAATATGTTAGTGCAAAATATCTATATTATAATTTCCAATGGTCTCAAAGAATTGAAAGAAAATTATGCAGCCTTCAGCCGTGTTAGAGAGGTGACTCTGGTTTCGTTAGACCATAGAATATCCAAGAACTAGGGGAAAATCCGAAATTAAAGAACAAGTTTCGATTTTGACTGAAAAAAATGCAAATATTTGATTGGGTTATTCCACATATTATCACACTGCGCGTTACATCTGAATTCTCATTCTCAGTGCGCCACTGCTTATTTCTAACGTCATGTGACAGTAAGGCTTTAAGGAGGAAACCGCGCGTCATTAAATATTTGCTATTTAATGAAGCGAGGCATCTTAAAGCCTTGCTGTTGTGTTATGGAACAGCAACTTCTGTGCTATTCTTGATAGTATGTAAAGAACTCTTTAACTGTATTTAGAATAATATACTATGTTATTGTAGTATTTGTTGACTGATTTTGTTGAAATATTTAATTTATTTTAGTTTTAAAAGTGAGTATTTTATTTGTTGATCTTCTTCAGCATTGTGCGAGTTACTTTTTGAAAAAAACATTTTGTGTGATTTTGTTCAGCATTTTTGATGCTGCAGACCACTAGTAACATAAGAAGATTGTAAGTGCTTATCGGGATCGATGTTTGATGATTAAACCTCGCTCCTTTCGTCTATATGATTGCATTTAATCATGCTCAGGTTGCAATGGAAGCTTCTCCTCACTTGCATTATGTGACGTTACGACTGTCTTCTTTCATGGGACATTTTAGAATTTTAAAGCGCTCACTGACCCCGTTTCTGTTTACTCAGCGTTTCGTTTCAACGCATTTCCCGTGGCTCGTTATCATTTCATTACCTCTCATCCGGTTTGAGCGGAGAATATGAGATCTGGCGCACAGTCCCTATTTCTATTTTAACCGTTAATGGCCACTCCGCCACCCGCACGGGCGTATTTGCACTGGTGTGGCCGGCGCTATTTGCTAATTGTGACGGCGAAGAGGTGTGAAGCCGCGCATTACATCCCCGCGCCGTGAAATGCATCGTAATTGCGTCACGGTACACCGCTACGACCTTCCATTTACCTAATACAGGGCGGCTCGCGTTAACGGTAAAATCAGTATGATGCGACTACGGCGCAAATTACCCCTATGATTGCTTTCTGAGCCGTTTACAGGCGGGCGTCTGTGGAGCGCAGGTTAATACGAACTGGCGCGGATGCTCTCGATAACAAGGAGATAAGTATTCGCGAACAAGATGCCGCAGGCGGGACGGGGAGCGGGGGCGGGACGGACGGGGTGCGGGGGTGAGTCAGACGGGGAGCGGGGGTGAGACGGACGTGGAGCGGGTGCGGGACGGGAGCGGGACGGAGCCGGGACGAGTGCGTGAGGCAGCGGCTGGAGGGGGGCTGGGGAAAGGAACAGGGGCGAAATGGGCGGCACTGTGGTTGAGCGCTGGGCGGGGAACGAGGTTGGCAGGGGAATAGGGGAGGGACAAAGTATCGAGCGAGGCGGACAGAGCGGGACTGATGAAAGCGGGGATGCGGTGCAGGTTATACTCGGCGGGGAGGGGAAGGCCCAGAGGAATGCGGGTGGGGTATCCAGCGCAGCGGGGTGTGCGATGGGTGTTGGTTCCGGGAGAGGGAGGCAAAGCGCGATAAGGGGCCGGGATACCGGTGGGATGAGTTGAGGCGGGGACGGGATGTCGTACCCATTGAGGCGGAACACGGAATACTGTGGGGAGGATGCGAGGCGGGGTGGGGTACGGGGAGGGGTCCGGGTGCGGCGGGTCAGTGCTGGGAAGAGTGGGATGGGGGTGTGGGTGCGAGGGGGCGCTGCATGGGGTGGCTTCGGCGTTAGCTACATTTATAGTGATAGCGACAGCGGACGAGGGCTCCATTAAACAGAGTGGCGCGAGGGCGCCTTCTGCAAAGGCTTTTGGTTCATCGGACAGTAAATCGATAACCTCCCCCCCCACTGCTTTGGGGGCGAAAATGCGACGTGATGTGGAACGTGCTCTTGTTATGTGGCATCCGTCGAAGAAGGCAAAGGGTTTTCTACGGGGGTAAAGAAGATGCAGCCACTCAAGTGTGACGAGGTCAGATGCTGCGAATGTGTTGCAGTTGGGCTTCCCGGCAAAGCGGACTTTTTGTCAGTCTGAATGACCCAGATGGTTAGAGCGTGCGTGCAAAGCGCCTCGGTCTGAAGGCTCGCACGTTCAAATCCGGCCCTGGATATGGATATTAGTTCTTTTCCTTTCGTACATGTGGTGAGATGTATCGCGTCTTTCTGACCTGAGATTTCAGAAGTGTTCAGGGGCGGATCCAGCCGATCATTTTGCAGGAGGCCACCATTCATTTTTGTTAAATAATAAACATATTTGTTATTATATTATATATAATTTTTGTTGTGAATATATGCTACTATACAAAATTATTTTTCTAAGTAATTACATAATTCCAAAAAATATTTAAATCAATTTTTCCAAACAAAGGGAGGTAACAAGCGAAAACTCTAGGCCATTTGGGAAGGGCCATGGCCCCCATGCCCCTCCTCCCGCTCTGGATCCGCCACGGAGTGCGTTAATGTCTACTGCAGGTGCGCCACGCACCAACAGTCGCCGCGGAGCAGGGAAGCGCGCCGGGCGCCACCGCTTCCCAGCACTGCGGCTGTCCATGGGGTCAACGCGACAGAAAGGGATACGCTGGGGCATTAGTGCTGTGTGGAATGAATGTTGACTTGCGCCGAGTGATTTTCTAACGCTAAAAGGCCTATGTGTTAACTGAAAGACAATAATTTGTATATTTCATGTTAGGCAAGAATGTGTAACACAGAGATTTCAGGTCCTGGGTTTTCAGTTGCTTGCTTTTCTGTAATACTGTCTATGACCGGGGAAACGTCACCTTTGCGCGCCCGGGGCGCGGGATGTCAAGTCTTGGTCTAGTGTATGGCTTCAGATGTATCTTGCTGGGGTGACTGAGTGGTAACTGAATGTGGCTGGCAGAAGCTCTAAGACTTAAAAAAATTAAGAAATCCCTTTGTGCACTCCCTAATAAAAAGACGAACTTAGACGATTGTGTGAAGAAGTGTCCTAAACTACTTTTGTATTTGGTATAATAATAACCCATGTAACTAACTAATGAATTATTGTAATTTTTATTACTATCTGAATCTTCTTTCTGTGCTGTAATGTAAAACAAAAAAATACAATTAATACAGGCAGTTGATTCTTACCACACCGAATTGATTTCCTGGCAAAGTTCCTGTAATCCTAAATGCCTCTCTCTAGAGCCAACTGAAAATATGAACGCACATTTCAATGTCTTTTATTCAGACAATTTTTCAGTAAATTAGAAGACTTACTCAATGCGATCCAGTTACAGAACTAGCACAAACACACGTCCTTTAAAGGAGAAGTTTTAAGTGGGTGTGCGTTCGTTAGATTTACACGCTGATTTTTGACGAATACGCTATTAAACTTTTCGTGATTTCCACATGTATTACTAGAATAATTGTTTTGTAAGCTTTAACTATACACATCCTATTTTTAGAGCTTCTTGTTATAATTTTGAATCCAAAATATTCAGAGTCCTTTATGAGAGCTTCTTATTGTAATTTTGAATTCAAATAATCCATAGTCCTTTGTACAATTAGGACTGAAATTACTAATTACCACCTTTTTCTGCTAGTTTTATAAAGTTGCCAACCAAGCACCTCCTCATCGCCCGTATTTTCGCTCGCAATTTAGCCTGTTTCATATCCTTTGAAAGTCGCTTATTTAAGTCGTCTATCTATACGATGGTCGTATAGCAATAAAGGATCCGGGGAACGTGAAAGGAGAAGGGTAAAAATTCGATATAAAGCCGGATAACAGGTGGGGAGGTGTCCAAGCACTCGAGATAATTGCGAAGCTGAGTTACTGACAGGTCTGATCCTCTGCAGATGATCGATGTTGCGCCCAGAATAGCGCTGTCGACATTGAATGCCGCTTGAAAGAAGAAGCAGCATTTCTTTAGGAAATGTGAAACTTCAGGAAGGATATTTTAAGCGAGTAGCACACGACCTCCGTTGACACACACAAAAACAAAAAAAGACTTTCAAGGTTCACTCAGAAACCACTGCTGATCTGGACCAAAGGTAGTATGTAGCAAATAAAAAAAAAATTAAAAACGACTGACATATTAATTTCATCTTGCGGTGAAGGTGTTTAAGATGCTTGTTCACAAAGATGAATTCCTCACTCCAATAGTTAAATACAAGAAATGGGTTAATTAATATTAAGTAAATTAGGCGTGTTCTTTCTGAATTGAACTGTCCTGAAAATGTAATGAATATTCGCGGTTCTCTATAAATTTCCTATGGCCAGCAGAAACGCAGTGTCATGAAGAAATCTTTTTATTTTATACTTTTACGAAGCCTAAAATAATTCATGATCTCCTTTACGAACTTGTCTGTATTCAGAGCAACACAGAAAAGGTTGTAAACGTAGTTCTGAAGGTCACAGAACCTGTCCGAATCGAACTTCTATTAGGGGGACTGCATGTTTCAGTGCCCTTAATGACCGGAGAGTTTCCTAGATTCAGAGGCTACTGTTTAGTGAATATTAGATATTTCATTGGAACGTTTTGAGGATTGCTATTTTGCCTCCTAGGTACTAATCATTACACAATGTAAAGGTCGTAATTATTTTATTCTATTTGACATCAATGCCCCAGCCTCAAAAAAAAATCAGATTATAAATTACAATATGGCCATACAATCTCTCAGAGCTGTAAAAACAAATAAATAAAAAAATCTGGGGATAGCACAATGTTTGTATCAAATACAATCTCGAAACAATAAAATAAATAGAGTTGGCTGAGCCACTTCATTAATAAAATACGAAATGACCTAGAAACCATTCCTGTTATTTTGTACTAAAACGGACACCGTCACAAAAGTATCTTAATGGAATGTATATAAAAGAGGAAGGGAAACGACCACTCATATGAGTTTTTAATTTTTGTATTATTATTATTAATAATAATAATAATAATAATAATAATAATAATAATAATAATAATAATAATAATAATAATAATAATTTCAAGGAAATGGAGATTGGAACATTTGAATTGTTAGTTCCAAACAAGGAACCATTGAAACGAAACATCAATGCATTTCGAAAATCTAGAAAGACCTCATCGCGAATTTTTCGCTTAGTGAGCAGGCAAGAAGTACGTGAGAAATGTATTGCATATGCTGCATTATTTATGCATTCCCGTTGAAATCCCACCAACTCGGGAGAAAAAGTTTGGTGTCTTATATTGTAAAGAGTCGATTCCAAAGTCGCGAGATTGATGACCAAAAGCGAAGAATGAGTGGTGGGAACGAGGGCATAGTGTTTCGAAGTTCGAATGAAGATGGCGTGGTTTAATTAAATAAGAAAAATATTTAGGCACAAAATTAATTAAAGAGTCTCGAGAATATTTTATATTAATCCGTAAGCAGACGGATAGTTACCAACTTTGACATACGTAGCGAAGCATCATATGTCGAGTCTAAAGTGATCAACAAGAAAGTACTTGGGAATTTAATTCCGTTGGAAATTAGGCGTTGAACATGCTGAAGTATATTTTATGTTAATCGGCAATCGGAAGACATTGGAAGTATATTTTATGTTAATCGTCAATCGGAAAACAGGACCCACGTTGAGAAATTGGACATGGACAGGGAAGCGTCATGCGCCTTAAAAGTTTAAGGTTATAAATACGAGGCTATTCCTCTCGCAGGCTCGTGTTGACATTTGCTGTGACTTTGCGAAAGTGAGCCGATTCTCTCTCGTTTATTAGGGCTGCGTGTGTGCTGTTTCATCAAGACAACGCACCCGCACATCGAGCTAACGTTACGTCACAGTTTCTTCGTGAAAACGACTTTGAAGTGATTCCTCATGCTCCCTACTCCCCTGACCTGGCTGCAAGTGACTATTGACTTTTTCCAACAATGAAACACACTCTCCGTGGCCGCACATTAACCAGCCGTGCTGCTATTGCTTCAGCGATTTTCCACTGGTCAAAACAGACTCCTAAAGAATCCTTTGCCGCTGCCATGGAATCATGGCGTCGATGTTGTGAAAAATGTGTACGTCTGCAGGGCAATTACGTCGAGAAGTAACGCCAGTTTCATAGTTTCCAGGTGATTAGTTCGTTAGAAAAAAAATCGGAGGCCGTGGAACTTGAATGCAATAGTACTATAAGGAAGAACATCCAAGTTTACTTTGTTTGTGTACATTCAATTACATTCTTTTTTTAATTAAAATTTGCGAATACCATTGTATGCAATTTGCACTTATCTATTGAGCTGATCACCAATTACCCGAATTTCATGGATAGAAAACGCATTTAAAAATTAATGATGCAATAATATGAGCAAAAAATACATTTAAACGAATTTAGTTGCTACCCACTCATTGAAAAGTAATCTAATTTGCACGTTCATTGAACACCATCATGCAAATGTACACAATTATGTTATGAATATCGAATGTATTTCTCGGTGATAATAACGTTATCGACGCGTGTAATAGATATTTTGCCGGTTAAGAATCATTATGACTAATTCACCCAATTTAAGGTGAACGAACTGCGTTCCACATAGAAGTCCGCCCATTTGTTTAAATCAAATTCATTACTGTAATTTACACATAAGTCTGTTCACTAAATGTTTTGAAGTCAGAAAACTGGAGTTATACGTATAGTGTGATTGATGAGCGGATTTCATAAGAGGCTGGTTCTTCACAGTAGATCAGAATTTTTATTGAATTTGACCAGAGACTCATCGAGGTTTCTCTGCGAATAATAAATGATTTATTCCATCCGAAAATAAATTCTGATGAATTGACATCTACTCTCGAATCGGGAATATAGGAAATAACCGAAAAAATTATAGTTGGGATAATGGGCTGAATGACAACGAACTTTCAGAAATATGTCTAATATATTGGTTTCAAAGTTCTTTTTATGTCCACACTGTAATTACACATCTCTCTCGATGACTGCCGAATAATTTCAATAAAAATAACTAATTTGAAGAAAATATAAATCTTCACATATGTCGTATATTTTCCTATATCCCTCGACCCAACGAGTGTAAGCAAGTAAATACATTCTTATTTATTGTAGTGACTTACACCTCAGGGAAAATCTAACAAAGTAAATATCTAGTGAGGCTTCACAGGAACTTCACATGAATTGCGCTTCAGTTTGGATCGATTCTTCACATCAGATTCACTCCAAATTGTAAATAATTTAGATTTTATTTCAGGTCCATAAATTACCATTTAACCCTATTTGGCATATTTCAAAAATATTTCGGAGATACTTGCAGTTAGCCCAAAATTTACATTTTCTGCTGTTTCAAGGAACTAGTTATTCCAAATCATTATAGTATATATGCTAGATCAAGAGGTCAAGAATTTGGAAATTAAACACACAAATTCTATTCAAAGCTATTCACAAATGAGCGATGGTTGTAACAACGGGGCAGTGAAATCAAATCAGATGGCACTTACGTAAGGTTATTTATGCCTCTAATGCTACAGCTACACAAGCTAAAACTACTTTATAATCTTGTATTTGTTCTAAAATTTAAGTATCAAAATGTCTTAAATTCTTGAAAATAAGATATCTTCTCAATCCTATCAGGATTTTGTTAGCTCAATCTGCAATATGTTTTACGAAATTCAACGAAATATTCACGTTGCACAGCTTTAATGAGATCGCCGGGCCAGCGGAATCGGGCGGAGTGGGGTGGTGGCCGAAGCCTCGAGCGAGGAGGTGCAGACGTGCCAAGCAAACAGTGACGGGTTGGCGCAGCTAATGTAAAGCTTGTCCAGTGCTACGCCGGACACGCAGCTGGCCTCCGTGCCTTTCAGCTGGCAGATTGTGCGCCGGCCCAGATGGTGCAGACGGCCGCGGCGCAGACGTTGCGAGCTTGAAATCAAGGGTAGCTGGTTCGAATCCGGTATATAAAATGGACTAAGAGAGTTTTTGCAAAATACATATGCCACCTGCCCGAAGTTAATCACCAGAAGAAACTTTAATATATATGAATGAAGGGGAAGGTAGACAAAATGTTCGAATAAGTAATGTCTTATTGTTAACGTTTGTTATTTTTCAAAAATAAAATAAGTTTTACAAATACATATAAAAATGTACGCACAATATGTGTTCAAATCATTTTTTGACGTAGTAACTGTTGGTGCATTCATAACAGCCAATTCAACATGCTCGGTGGTAGTAATGTATTTAATAGTTGCAATACAAATTTTTCCGTTTTTAGTTTCTTTTTTAAAGTCGTAATAAAAGATAACACAGCGTAATGAGAAGTAATTGCATCCCTGACAAGGAAAAATTAATATTTTTCAGCAGGTCAGACTTTACTCTCCAGAGGAGAATGGTCAATACCATTTCCCCATCAATTCGCACCCAGATTGAAATGCATTCAGAGTTGTTCACGTGTATCTTCAGCACCTGCAAAAAGACATTGTCATTGACTTGTGCGTGTGGTCTTCTCAAATAAGATATTTCGTATTTTCATGAAATTAAATGTGAAGCATGTGTCAGTTAATGCATATGCGCAACGTTTTAGAAATGTTTCTTTGTCAGACGCACAAACATTTTAATTAACCCACAGACTATTTATGGATGATTTTGTGGCGTTTGAATTATTGCATTCCATATTACATAAGTACATATGTACGCACATGCATACATTCCGTACGAGTATTTTCCTTTACATTTCGAAGGACTCACGCTCAAGGTAGAAATGTTCATTTACTGGTCTTTGATTTCTAAGAAATATAGTAAAAATACGATTTATCTTACCAGGTTCTACAGCCCGCTCCAGGTCATGACCGCCTTAACTACTTTCTTCCATTTCCTTCTCTCCCTGTCTCTCTTTCTCCAAACTGTACCCCCAGCCATTCGGATGTCTTCCTCCACACTTTTCTTCCATCTCGTCCCTGGTTTACCTCTCCTTCTAACACATGGGGTCTATCGAAGATTAACTTTCTACTAGGGTCCATCTCATCAGTCCGTCATTAATGTCCCAGCCATTTTAGCCTTAATGATTTCACCACTTGGACAATATCTGATACTATGATTTAGAATAAGAAATATAGTAAAAATAAAATAATTGCCGTTTCTCTTAAGAAACTGTCAAGATAACGTATGCGAGGGCCAGTGAACTTTCGATGTTCCCCGGATTAAGAACTGAGCGGAGGGAGTAGCCGGTCGGGCCCCCCTCAGCTGCCTCCCGCAAAATTCATAAAAAATCGAAGGAAATCCAAAAACAAAACGCAAAAGAAAAACGTAAAGGAAGAAGGGAAATATAGTGGAAAAGTAGCTCTATTGCTGCGTATTGTTTCTCGTTCTCGAAAGCGACAAAGCGAACACGAGAGTGCAACACAGGAAAATATCCTGTATTGAGAAAGTGATCGAGAAAGAGGGGACTCGATATTCTCGTAACCAGTAACCCTTGCTGCAAGTAGTTACACTGATAGAAAATTTCCTCTTACGGTACGGTATCGTTCGGGATTTGGTTTGCCCGAGCAGCAATAAGATCGCGTTATGCTGGTATTTCAGTCTGCGCTGAACTCAACAGCGTGAGTTCTTGTGCGTAGTACATTTGACCTAACGAAGTTCGGTGACAGGTGGTAATCGTTTATAAATTCAAGAAAATATGTGAGTATTGAAAAACGCAAACGCTTTTCCGAGCTGTTTTCCATGGAATTAAATTGAAATAATCTATTTTAACTGCATTCTATAAAATACACATGTGTTTTGCGCTCTTTCACACAGAATGTTTTTGCAACCATAAATGGATTAAAATTATGATTGTCACATCTGATATTTTTTATAAATAATTTTATATATCATGGCTTTCCTTCTTTAGTTTAGAACTCGTTTCTTGTGGACAATTAACAATTTCATAAACGTTTGTGAAAAAAGCGTTGGTCACATCAAACATTTTTCTTCCCCTTTGAACAATTATGTACTACAGGAACCACCATTCAAACGGGTTTGATCTGTGTTCCTCAGGATAGTGCACGTGGGTTCTATGCACCACTACGCTGCCATGACCTATTTTTTTTAACAAGAAGTATTATTTAGCATCACCTTCTGAGAAGAAACTGAAGTATATTTTCTCTTCCCTAAGCAAAAAATTAGGATTGAATAATGAATTGCATTTATGGCTCTTCTTCAATAGAGTATTATAAGGACCCAACACGAAGACCGCTCCGGAGCCTCCAAGAGAGTTAATCCAGCCCTAACTATAGAGAGATTACTCTAAAAAGGAACCGCTGTGACAGCTACTGCTTGTCTACTGCTGGTAACGTAACTGAGGATTATGACCATATGCTTACTTGATCCATGCAATGTATGCAAAAGGCACACTTGCACAAATGCCTGCTAAGTCATAAACCAAGTTGATTTCAATTTATTTTCAAGCTGTCAAATTGGCCCCGTATTAGAGTAATGTTTCAATAGTAATAAGTTTCATAAAGCTATCTTAGATTTACAAAAGAGTATACGATGTGGCTCCCTCATGTTTCCCAAAATGAAATACGTGACTCGTATGTATTTGTAACTGCAACTTTTCGTAGTTGCTCGCGTATTGCGGATTCAGGACAGATTCGGTGTTTTTGTAACACTGTTGTTTGTGTTTGCGGAAACACTGAAGGGACCAAATTTCATTTACATAATGTTGCAATAATTTATACAGGTCTTGTTTATTCTAACTTTTCGGTAGAATTCGCAACACAAATAGAAAGGTGATATTAAACTGAAAATGACATTTTGCGCTGATAACATGCGGTTCTTTGCCAATATCGAAACTAGAAATAATAATTTAAACGTTTCTTTTTAGTTTACAGTTTGTTTAATGTATTGTCAAATGTTAAGTAACAACTTTCGGGTGGGAAATATTTCACAAAATTGAATACTGAATACCGAAATGCGCAGTTCGGAATTTGTCATGCACCACAAATTACTATGATATGATATCCAATGTATTATTTTTGTAATTATTATTAATGTTCTAATTTACAATTAAATATGTTATAGTCGGTTGAATAATAAAACTACTCTGGGTTGCAACCAGCTTCTTAAAGAGCACGTACTATCAGTGCCTCTACAATAGTCTGCGCAAAATGTGGGCGGTTTCTAATAAAACAATGTCTTGCACTTCCCGGTCTTTTTGAATGGCTTGAAAGCTTGGTCAAGTTCGTAAACAAATTGTGCGGAACAAATTCCAGATCTCCGATAACTATCGGGACGATCTACGCTTTTACGCCACACATTCGGTTGATCTCTTTTCCCTAACACTTGTATTTAGAACATCTGGCTCAGTGGTTGCGAAGTTTTGATCGCACGGAACAGCAATAACAACAAATAGATTCTTTTTTCTCCGAATTCTGGGTAACAATACTCGTTTTCTTTGCCTCTATCGTGCGATCCGTTTGAATTTCTTGGTCGTTCAGTACTGTACAGAGTCCAACAGACATCACAGGTTTTTGTGAGTGTTCGTACCACTTAGAGTATGTGTTTCGAACTTCAAGGGCGAGGGACGTTGTGTAACAACCACACAACAAGCTTTTTGCAAAATCATCTCAAGTACACTCTTCAGCTCGTGGTGAATAAAACTCCACTTACTGAGACGTCTATTAAAAGCAGAGCCGCCTAGAATTGGATGTATCCTCTATTAAAGCCACTCCATAAGTGGGACCATTTTGTAACCCGTCGAATACTAGTCTGAGATGGGAAAAGATCATGTATGTCGTTTGAGCACATATATTAACAATTCAGCTGATTTACAACAGGATAACTCTTTTAAAATTATTTATAAAATATTTGTAGTCTTTAGTTATATAATATATGCGTATGATTAAACATTCAAATTCTACATTAATAAAATGACGATTATTATTATGTTGCATTTTTCAGTACCGATTCTCAAATTATGGTATCTTTGTCAGAAATGTCTTATCCCTAGAACATCATAAAATAATGATTATAATGTTTGGTATGAAATAGGGCGTAAATGAACAATTCAGGAAAATTTGGGTGATTTGGAAAGAGATTAGTGCTTCAAATGCACGTGCTTCGTACTAAATGTGGGAATATCAAATCGTTCAGGGGGGGGGGGCATCCAAGGCGGAGGGGGTAATTATATGCATTGACAGCAGATAATTCTTTGTGAATGGATAGTTAATTGATACTCCTTTCGGGTTCTATACAAGTACTTACAAACCTCAAAGATACCTATGCATAACGTGAACGGTGCCCAACAGTGAGGTCTTTTGAAGTTTGTAAGCTATACCTCCATTTAAGAGTTGCTGAAGTGTTTTCTCGGCTCTCTGGTTATTGCTCCTAACACTCTAATTACTTCTGGGGCCACCGTGGTCCTCAGTTTTCCAGTCATTTCAGGTATATTTGAAAATCACAATATTTCGTAATTTTTAAATCTCCATCTGATCACCTCTGGAATCTTCTATTAACAATTTTATTATTATTATTATTGTTTATTTTCACAGTTTTCTGGTACGTTTCATTAGTCACACAGGTATTTCTATCAAAGCCTGATCTCCATAATACAATAGTTTTACAAGCGAATTAATTTTAAGAGCTATTTAAAAGGATAACAATTCTACAAGTATGAACACTTAAATTAATTTATACATTAAACAGTAAAACAATTCTTAACATAAATATTTATTTAGGGACCCATAAATCTTCTGACTAAAGAACACGTGCTCAGGATCACAGATTTCTGGAGAATGATAATAATGTTCGTCTCGATCCCCAATTTATTCAGTGTGCTTGAGAGCGATAGGTATCACACCTGTTGCTGAGAGGACAATCAGGTACAATCTCCACGTCCAAGACATGCCACTGCTCCTTTACAACTTGTGTTAGTTCTCTGTACTTTTGAATTTTCTTTTTGTATGTTGTGTCGAGGTTGTTGGTATCTACAACTGCTATGTCTATCAGCCATACTTTCCTTTTAGATGTATCCCACAGTATTACATCCGGCCTGTTATGAGGGACTGTTCTGTCTGTCAATACACTTCGGTCCCAGTATAGCTTATAGATGTCGTTCTCTTCCTGTCTATTATTATTATTATTATTATTATTATTATTATTATTATTATTATTATTATTATTATTATTAAGCGATGCCTTGATGACACGTTTCAAAACCCGGAAGTCGTAAAAAAATCCCAAGCGCCGCGCGCCCGCCCGCCCCCGCGCGTCATCCTCCGTTTGATTCACGGCCGCTCCCTCACCCGCCCCCGCCCCCACCCCCGCCGCCCCGCGATAAGCGCCTGTTCGCCGCGCGCCGGGCGCGAGCGCCGCGCTGCGAATTTCGTCATGACGCCGCCACACCTCGTCCGTCATCGGGGGCGCGCTCGCGGTCGCATATCACGCGCTGTAAATAACGAATTATGACACGCGAGTGATATAGGAAACGCGATTCGAAGATAATACGCGAGATAGAATAGAAAAGCTGGCCCGCCCACCCGCCTGCACGCCGCGCTGCCGTGTCAGCAGAAATGTAACGCCGCAATTGTTGTCGGAAAATGAGCAGATTTGTTACATAGTACGTGCGAATGAACGTGGTAGCCGTGTGACCTCCCCCCTGCCACCCTCCGCTTGCGGTTGGGTGGGGGTGGGATGGGGTGGGGTGGGGGAGAGGAAGCTGGCTTAGCGGGTGGCTTGGGTTTCGAGCGTAGCGTTAATGGGCGAAATGCATTGTGCGCGTGGGTGGTCAGAGATCGAGTTTCAGCGCGTGAAGCGAAGAGCTCGAAAATCGGCCCGCCCGCGAGAGAGCGCGGAATTTAATTTTGTGCTTGCGGAATAATGTCTGCTCTTGGGAGGGTGGTTTCTGTATTTTAATAGTCTGCGCGGTGTTGGGGGAGTAGGTTGCGTTTTCGTTGCGGAATTTATTAAAGTTGTGTGAGGTACAACTTTCCGGTGACGGCGTGTGCATTTGCCAATTGGCAACTGAATCTTCGTACCGGGAGAGGTGGCTCGGGGTATCAGTTTACGTCACTGCAGTGCCTCTGACAGTGAGACCCTAGATTCGAGTCCCGACGGTGGCAGGATGCTTGACACTAGCTAGGTAGCCTGGGCGAATTCAGCTAATATATGAAAGAGAATTATTGCGGCCGGCTGCTCTGATCGATAGTTTCCCGTGGTTTCTTCCATCAACACTAGGCGAATGCCGGAGCAGAACCCTAACAAAGGGGACACGGACCGCACGCGAGGAAGGAACCTCTTCCTTGCCCTTGTCCTATCCTTCCTTGCACCCTTACACACACACACACACACACACACACACACACACACACACACACTAACATGCACCACACTACCAGACATGCCGGGAGTCCAGTCGACCGCGGTCGGGAGCTTACAGCTTGTCCCGACTGGGGCTGTGCCCCGGTGGTGGGAGATACCTGGTTGGGGAAACCCGGTAGCCGTCGGGAAGATCGGCACCAGATCTCACCATCGAGTGGAGAAGATCACCGCCATCTCCAGAGGAAAGAAAATGCACTACACTTACGGGACTAATAACCTTAGCAGTTGACGCGTCCGGAATCGCCAATCAAACAAAAAAAAATCTAAATGTTCGTTGATCCAGAGGCCCTGCGTTCGAATCTCATCGGTGGCGGTCTTTCGACATCCACTAAGTGCGAATAGCTCGGTCGGATACAACCACTTCGCGGATGAAAATTCTAGCGGATGGCTGCTTTGATCTGCGATTTTCGCGACTTTCTCCGATCGATTTCAGGCGTACAAGTATGTCAGATCGGTATCTTAAACAATGGGCAACGAACCTTACACGATTCTTCCTTCCCCATCCTGCCCCTAGTCTCCTTCCTATTATCAGCGCTGAGCGATGGCGGTGATGGCTCTGTGACATTTGATATCTCTGCAGCGTTACTGACCAGGAGATATCAAGGTTCGAGTTTCGAAGTGGCAGATTTACATTACTTTTTAACCACTGTTTAATTTGGAAGATAATTTCTAGCGGCTGGCTTCTCTGATAGACATCAGTGGTTTCTCCGATTAATTCCAGACTAATACTGAAGCAGTATTCTAACGAACGGTCCACGGACCGCGCGCTATCTTTCCTTCCTCATCCATGACCCTTCATCTCCCCCAACACACATGAACTACATTGCATATGCACTTCACTGCCACATATGTCGAGAGACCAGTAGATGAGCTTAGAGATTATTTCGGCTGGGGAAGTGTTCCGCTAGGGGATATACCTGAATGGCGACATTCTCGGTTGCCGTCGTTTAGGGCGCGCCGGATCTCACATCAAGCGGAGGAGAAACACCGTCGCCTCCAGGGATTTAATATGCACTGCGCTTGGCAGACTAATGATCTAAGTGGTTGAGCTCGAAAATACTAAGAGGGATACAGTGACAGGTTGAGAGGCTCCGAATCACGGTTTTTTGTGCGTCGAGGTGGGTTAGCCGAAATAAAGATACACGTTTTTACAGATATTGATAATTTACGAGTGAATGCTAAGGTCTTTACAATCTAATAAATTACGCATTACATACCCATTTAGAGGTATATGTACTTGTGTGCATTCGTGGCTTGGTATTGATATATTGCGCCTTTGATACCATGGCGAGTCATTTTGGGGTGAATTCGAAAGGTTAGAACACGGCAGGATGTAGGTATTGTCATGGCTTAAAGGCCTTCGGCCTAGCCACATCGTATCATGCTATTTAATTTAGAAGTGTAATAATTACCTATTAAATAAATAAAATATATTGACTGTAACGTCATAACGCAGGAGACTTGACAGATGGACGATAAAGAAAATGATGAGGGAAGACACAAGTTGTGACCTGTTTACTTTGTACAATTCCTTGAACATAAAATGTAGAATGAAGTTAGTCGTGAAACAATGTCAAATCTGGATATCAACAGTCCCGGACACATACTCGTAATTATGCATTTTCTACAAGTGTCAAATCTTTAAGATAACTTCTGTAAACCTTGAAGGATATTTAAGCTTATTTTACGATAAAAATACACCATTAAAATAGTTATTTCATTATGCTATACGTTAGGTAAGAAACAATTTAGACGATTTCTTTTTTGAAACTTTTATTACATTTTCTAAAAATACAATTTTTTTAAGATCTCGAGTTTCAGTTAATTCTTCACTTAGTATCCTTTTTCATCGAAGAAGCAATTAACATGCTGTATAACAGACGTTGTTTGCTTCTATTCAGTATTATTTTCTGCTTTGGCAATTTTTCTATTTGCAAGAGTTTAGCTTTAATGAAAGAATATTAGTGGCAACTATATTTTTTTGTTTCGAGACTATTTTATATGAATTATAAAACTTTCAATGACCATATTTCATTGTTTCTACAATGCATGAAAAAGTCGTTTAATATTCCCAATTTTAAATTATGTTGTCTATTTGCTCTCAACTTCACAGTGCGATGACTACAGCACATTTTTTTCTAGCAAAGAAGCAACAATTGTCGTGTCTTTGTATTTCATGAACTGATAATAAATATAAGATGAACCATTTTAATCTCCAGTCCAGAAAACTTTATCTAGCATTAGAGGTATATAAAACTATTCTCAGAGTGCAAAAAAGCTGCCATATTTTCTTTCATGAGTCATTTACAATTCAATGAAATGCCGTAACTGTTCTTTCAAAATTTTTGTTCAAGATTTTGCGAGTGTGAGAGGCACAAAGATGGTTTCCCTGGGCTCTCCACTAAGAGAGGTCCATGTTTCACTTCCGTCATGAAAAATGCAAGTCAAGCACATAGCCCGGGAGATGATGGGGTATAAAGGCACTGAGAAGGAGCTCTAAAGCACGGAATGCTGCCGCAGGGAATATAAACCAAGAAAAGGAAGAGGTGCGTTCCAGTTAATACATTACGCACGCACAAGAGCAACTTATTTGAATATAATTATAATCTTACAAATATATTTTGCAGCTACTTGCTCAGTAATTTCTGATAATTGTAATAAAAACACATGTACATCATTCAGACAGACGGCTATTCATACTAATAAAGTATTTATAAGTAAATAGTATCATCACTATACGTAATATAATCGTATACGTATCGTATCATATATCATAATCACGTATAAAACATTCAATTTATAATCCTTGAGCTTACAAACCTATACTTAGTATTTATGATACAAATATTCAAATATTTATAATTCTACTAATAAATATTCATAAGTAAAAAGAGAATTTTATTCTCAACAGTATGAAAGAAAACGTATACATTAATGTAACATCGAACCTGAAATAATGGTAGGATTTTCGACACTAGTAACGTAGCTAGACCGATTCAACCGCTGATTGGCGGAAAATTCCAGCGGTCGGCTGCTCTGATGGATAGTTTCCGTGGTTCCTCCGATCAACACCAAGTGCTCGCCTGAGGAGTACCGTTACAAACGGGTCACGTACGGCGCACAATCTTTCTTTCCTCTTCATTGTCCTATCATCACCCTTACCTACACACACTTACATGCACTTAACTATCACACATGTCGAAGACCAGTCGGGGGCTTAGAACGTGTCACAGCCGGAGCGGTGTCCCGCTGGTGGGAGATACCTCGTTGAGGAAAACACGTAAGCCGATGAACAGGTCGGCGCCTAATCTCGCCTTCCAGCGGAGGAAGATCACAGCCACTTCCCGCAATAAAAGTGCACTACACTTACGGGACTAATGACCTTAGCGGTTGACGTGCTCTAAAACGTAACCCAACCACTCAATCAATCAATCGAATGGCCCGAATGCGAGTACTGTACGTAGTGTCTGGGAGCTCGTGGCGCTTGCGTGCCCCCCCCCCCCCGTGTGGAATTTGTGGTGGACGAAGCGAGCTCTCGGCGGGTTTCACGCTTCCCCTACTTCTCACTCCACCATCCAACCATCATTATTCACATCGTCATTATCGCTATCGTCGACTCATTAGATCGTCACTCGTGGGTTTCAATGGCATGAGCAGTTGAAGGGTCTCTATACTCTCCAACAAATGAAAATAAAAAAATAAAGGAGTGTCTGGAGGGTCTTCAAAAACTACGCATTAGCAGTTGCGAATGGGCAATTTTTTCCAGAGAGGAATATCCAAATCTTTACAAAGGGGACGAATTGAAGAGTTTGAATGAAACGAATACCACCTTTGCTTACGCAATCCTAAGTGTGTGCTCGGGAATGTTTTCTTGTCAAATTTATTTGATTTCGATATTTCGAAGTTTGCAAATCACGAACGAGGCACGTAATGTACATTATCCAACAATCCGTACCTTGAGAATTAATAACGGATATTTTGATTCATCAGCGAGTAAAGATCAAATGATGGAAATAACTTGCTGTATAATCGACGTTTGTCTAGGTTCACTATTTTTTCTTTTTTTTTTCTGCCCAAGTAAAAACCGGTTTAATAACCAGGCCAAACTAGCTTTCGCGATGAGATAAATTAAAAAAAAATATTTTATTAAGATTCAGATACCAGAAACATGCATCATTCCCTATAGAAAAGCGCTGTTCTACGAGTGTTCGAGTTATAAGAATGTTGGAAGTTTCTTAGGAGCGAGTTATCTAAGAGATTCGACTCTGGCTAACTATTCGCTCCTCAATGTTATGGTTTGTGGCAGCGAATGATAACGAAATCAAGAGCATCGTCACTTCCGTCTACAAATAATACTGTTGCACGTGTCATTCGTTTCAGTGGGAAAGGCGATTGTTTAAACATTTGTTTCTTTGGCAGCCCAAGCGTGCGTTAAGAATGATTCTTGAGCTACAGCTTTCCAATTTACCAGTCTCAAACACACATAACATTTGCGTGTTTCTCTTCTACACCATGAAATATTATTTTCCTAATGCCCTTTGCGAGTCTTTGCCTTTGAAAGTTGTAGGATGTATAGTGATGTTAAAAAGTAGTGAAGTTAAAAATAATGAAGATATAGATCCTATTTTAAAGTACTAAGGACTTAGCTTGCATTCAGGGGAGCATATTGTATTTACTGCCGACAGAGTGAACGATTAATTGATAGGGGCGCCAAATGGAGTAACTCAATTAGTTCTGCATAGAGTATACTTTAGGGTGTCTCGATTTTTTTTTTTTCGCTCCTTCGGTATATTCCCATTTCTTTTTTATTCCTAACAGAGCGCACAAAGTTTCAGCCCTATAGTGAACCAGGACTACAAAGCTATGAAAAAAATGTTTGTGGACGATTTCTTCTGTTTACTTACCCACTGAAATGAATGCTAGCAAAAGATAGCTAAAAATGCAGTTCGTATCACGACTGTAGCCAAGTTCATTGCGCTGAAGTTAGCACCCCTATTTTTAACGATTATTTTTTCATTATTTCTTCTGGGTCAACATTTTCAATTGTTGAAATTAGACGCAAATACCTCAAAATTATGGAATACATTTTTTTAAGTTTTAACAAAATGAATGTGTTAACTTTTTCGTCATGGTAATTTCATAGTTTCTATTACAGAATGTAAAGGATCGAGAGAATGTGCTTCACAATGCATCTTTGATTCCTTCTATGAATCCGTTATATAAGGAAACATTTAGCTATTTTTAATAATTTGATGCACGAACAACAGTCGGGAAGTTGTAAAAATCTATTTAAAGAACTAGACCTTTGCTATTTAAAGATTAAAGTTTTGATGGAAACCAGTTTAAGTGATTTTGGAAAAGCAGCTTGTTGAATGTTGAAAAAGGCACAACAAAATGTACCAAACAACTGTTATATAATCAAATAGGAATACAGTAGTACGTCGGAACTTCTTGAAATAACATATCCAACGAAGTACTTCTGACAATGCCTAACGTAAAATAATTTCAATTAACCGAAAATGTGTGAGTATTAACCTGCTGCAACATACTGTCACCAAGACAAGAAACCACGAAAGATATTTTTAACTTTAATTTTCTTGGCAAACTCTTCTTCGTCGTAACATGACGACGTGTTATCTTAGAATTATCGGCACTTGACACCTTGACACCACGAAGGGGCTTCGGCGTGAGACAGCAAGAGAAGCGAAACTGACGCCCTCACAACCAATTTTCCTTGAAAAGACATTTCCAGGGTACTTTCCTTCCTCTTCTAATCGACATTCGTTTTACCGATAGGATCACGCTCTGTTGACACTTTCCAGGAAACAAACACAAGTTTAATTTCCCAAGACGCAACGTGTAGGGCAGTCCAACTGGAATTAGAGAAAAGATAAAAAGATGCCATAACATTCCATTAGCGTGCATGGAGTTACAGTCCCTGGCCAAATTATTAGACGCACTCCAAATTTTTAACAAAATGTTAAGTTTTGAAGTCTCTCACTGCAGTACATTACATCTGGCATTGTTGCGAATCAATGAATAAAAACAAAGCTTCTTTTTCTAATAATTAACACATTATTTGTCATTATGTACCATTGTTGTGACACCTCATTGTTGCTTAGACGCACAAATTACTAGAGTTGAGTAGAACAAGCGGTGACATGAGTAGTGTGTTGTTGCATGAAGATGGTTTATTTTCCATTTATTAGTTTGTGAAATAGGTATAGCCGTGTTTATTTAAAAATTGTGAATTGTTGTATACGAAAAACTGATAGTTTTGAATAAAAATAATGGGAAAGGCAAGTGATTTGTCTCATCGGAAGATCGCAGCAGTGAAAGCTTTTGTCGACTCAGAAAATTATTCAAATCGTGAGTTATCTCGAAGGTTGAACGTATCCGAGACATCTATTCGGCGAATTAAGAAAAAAAATTGTCTTTGGTGAAGAATTATCCCCACGAAGGAAGAACACATGTGGACGGAAGAGAATATTTTCACCAAGATCTGAGAGATGTTTGAGGAAGATTTGCCATGAAAACTGGTTTGCTACTACTAAACAAATTAAATTTAAATTGGAAAGTAGTGGAATCTGTGTATCTGAAAGGACAGTAAGGTGTACACTACTACAAATGAATTTTAAAGCTTGTAGACCAGCCCACAAACCCAGATTAACAGCTGGTATGAAAGAAAAACGTCTTGCATGGGCTAAGAACCTTAAGAATAAAAATTTGGACTTCTGGAAATCGGTAAAAATTTAGTCAAGTGCTTTTTTTATAAGTATAAATGGCTACCAAAATTAATTCTAATGTCATTTACTTGTATTTAAGGTTTGTTTTAGTGACGAATGCACTTTCGAAATTCTAGCAAACAAGCATCAATTTGTGAGAAGGCGCCCTGGTGAAAAGTATCATTCAGATTGTGTCATCCAGATTGTGAAACATCCAGTCAAGGCAATGATTTGCTCAGTGATTAGTGGCAAAGGCACGGGGTGTCTGTACTTGGTTAAAGGCATCATGAAACAAGACCAGTACAAGCAAGTATTGGAGAAACGACTGCTGCCTCAACTACAGGAATGGTTCTCAAATGAAGAATCATTTGATTTTATGCAATATGGGGCTCCACGTCATACTGCTCGAACAGTCCGATCATTTTTGTTGGAGAAAAATGTTCGTGTGTTACCATGGTCAGGAAATTCACCAGATATAAACCCAATAGAAAATGTTTGGGAGCTCATAAAGAGGGAAATCGCACATTAAAAAATAACAACAAAAATTCGCCTCCTTGAAAATAATTCAAGTCTGGTACCATCATCCAGAGTTGCAAGAAACTGTCCAGGCATGCATTAATATCATACCAAAAATAATTAAAGCTCTAATAGCCGCCAAAGGTGGCCTGACAAAGTATTAAAGATATACATGTGCATGGAGATTTTTTATGAAAAATTAGTTTATATATTATAGTGAGTCATAATTTTGCATATGATATCTTGTTTCTATCGTAAGTATTCAATTATTACTTATGTATTTCGTTAGAAAAAAAAACAAAACATTTTTCGTCACAAAAACGTGAATTTTATTGAAAATTTAGGGTGCGTCTAATAATATGGCCAGGGACTGTACTGTAGTATCAACTAGTGCTCAACCTCTTACATTTTCACATACTCGTGGTTCCGGCTTTTGAAGAAATTCATTTGCATTTATTAGCCCTTTTTATTCACATGAGTTCTCTATTCTACAACTGATGTTATTGATGTCTTTATTTCCGCGAGCGTCAACTACTTTGGTTATTGGTTTAGTGAGTGTAGATCGGAGAAACCACGGAAAATTACCGTTTCTAACAACCGACAGCTAGAATTCTTCTCGTTCAGTGGTATAATCGATGGATGTCGTCTTTTGATGTCTTCTATTATGTTAATACATTGATATTATTTAAGACAACGTTTTATTTGACACGGTCGTTTTCACTCAGGGACCGAGAGAGGTGGTCTGCCGCCGGGCCCACCGGCCGAGATAAGAGAGCCGTGCGAACCATTGCAACATCTGGCATAGAGGAATTACTCTGAGAAGCGATCACTTTGACAGGTAAACGTCTTGCAGGGCGATGACAGTTACGGGAAGAGATAATGATGAAGCTAGTTGCAAATGAGCTAACTGTAACCAAACGCACTGAAAAATGAGAGTATGCGAGATATAACCTGCCATATGCTGCGAGCAGTGGCCAAGCAGTAGCTATCGAAGCGATCCCTTTTTGTAGTAATATCTCTTTAGCGTCTCGAGAGCATCGCCTGCTCGTGCACTATTTCTAGGCAATGCACTGTGCCTAGAAAGCAAGCTGTCCAGTTAGACGCCTTCGAGGGGGGAAGGGGATGTGGGTGGGATCGTGGAAGTGCGCGAGGCTGGATGGTCCTGTCGCTAAATTGTGCTCTACTCCGGTCATAAAGACACCACCAACTTCCGCTGTGGACAGCAATGAAAGAGGAAGATATGCCTTCAGGATTTGTAGGATCTTTACGTCTGCCACGCACAATAAGACGTTGGTACCAGCAGATTGTTTGCCACGCGCGAAAAACGGCCACGATAAGATGACATTTAGCGGGATATGTAGGCTGCTCTGACATTCTGTAAGTGCCAGTAACATTGGCAGGCGTGACAGGGCTCAATGCCCATCGACCTTCACGATGCCTGGCACTCACACCCAATTGTACCAAAAAAATTGTACAAAAAGGACAAATTGGTGAAAATTAATCAAATATAGCTAGTAATAAATAATTACATCGAGAAAGATAGTGATGTTTCTCGTTCAAATTTACATGTGAATGTTACACATTTATGTATTACCTATGGTGTAGGTTTTTGAACTGGAGAATAAAGGGATTTAATTCCCTTTGCCATAAAGTGAAACTATATGACACAGATCAGCTTTGTAATGAAAGATTTTCGTAATATTTTTTTTCCTGGAAGACAACAAGCAAAGTACGCTTATAAAAATTGGTGCCAATTTTGTGGAGCTGGCTGTATTTTAGAAAACTGCATATATTTAATAACATCTGTGGATGTCTTCCTACAACTGCAATACTAAAGCTGGAAATTTTTCTTAATAAACTTAGTTTTTCAAAATTGGCTTTTTAAATATGGTCATGCTCAATATTTTGAAAATATGGGTGTTTTGAAATAACAATGAGATTTTGTCAAAAACAGTTCCCTTTTCTTCATTTCTACGCAAATAGAGCACAGTTCGTACGTCTATGAAATCGCTCAGGACCCATTTTTGTTAAAGTCTCTGTATTTTCAAAAATTTCCAAAGATAAACATTTTTCGGCGTCTTCCCACAAATACAATATTGTATACAACATTGTATACAAGAATTTTTTCGTAATAAATTCCTTATTTAAAATTATCTTTTGAAATAATGACATAAAATCTCTGTTATTTGAAAATTGCAAATGCAAATGTTCAAGTTTGTTTTGGAAGCGTCGGGAACATTGTTTTACCTCTGAGGCCTCTGAGTATTGTAGAGCGTTACGTAGAAACGTACTAAACACAAGAACGTTAGTTCGAATCCCTGCGTGGGCGAACACTGTGGGTAGGAAACACATTTGCAGGTCCAAGCAATATTATTACAACATTGCGTAATTGTTGCGAGAAAGTACGTGCTGTTGTAGCACCACTAGATTGTGGAATTAGTTTTTCTTCTACTTTATCTTAATAGACCAAAGACCTGTTCCATTGCAGTGATTCAGAAACTCTTTCGCTGTCTCCGCCCTCGATCTTTCAGGATCTCATCTTCCCAAACGTTTTGTGTCTCTAGAGATTCTGACTATTGTCTTCTTGCATCCTAACAATGTGTTGATTCATTCGATGACGGGAATAACATAACGTGTTCTAATTTTCTCATTTTTCTACCCATGTTTTATTGACTATTTTCCTTAGCACCCACATATCTGAAACCTCTGGCATGTGTTTCACCCTTTCAATTTCGATACTATAATTGGTGATATTTTATTATAGGTCATCTTCATTTTCGGCTACTAATGCTGCACCGTCCGCATAGCAATTTATATTTGTATTACACGAGTATTGCTCCATTATGTATTCTTTTTCAATTGGAAGCTAAAAATTTAATTTATTAATTTGAAATTGTTTTCATTAATTATTTATTATTAGATTGAACAATATCTCGAAGAACTGTCTTATTTATTTAGATATGGGAACGAGTAAGGGTAATATTTTGTTATCTTTCTGGAAGTTATTTATTGTATTTCAAAATGGGTGAATGTCGATAAAATTGTTGCTTCATTCTTAAGTTTAAAGTAAATCAAGATACTGTCGGGCAATGCATTGCGCAAAAATAAACTCAAAACTCTTTATACCTTTATTTAACTAAGTTTTGTTAAATTTTGTTATTTAACTAACTGATAATAATTTTCCATCTCTCAAGAAAATAATATGTATGAGCTAGTAGACATCAAAAGTGTCATGAATTTGATCAGGAAACAATGATATTAACTTCTTTTCGTTCTTGGTATCTGAAGAAAGTCAAACTAGACTATCATTTCGCCTCGGATGACATACCATCTGGGAAGGAAGTAGTCTAACAACATTCCCAGCCCACACGTAGGTCGTATGCTGGAAGTTGCGTTAGGAAGAGAAGGCTGGGAAGGATGCTCTTAATAAGTCAATTGAGGCGAGAACGATGAGAATCAATCTTAAAATTCAAATTACATTACAAAAGAAAAGTATTGTCGAAACATCTGCCCTCTACAAGATCGAAAAGAATGAAAAAATATTATTTGGAACATTATACACATTGATCTCATTTCTTAATTATGATAATTTTAGTTTATTTTTTAATTACACCCCGATAAAATTATTTTCTGCAGAAGTGTTTTCACTAATGTTTTTATGTTCTAAAATCTTCTGTCGTCTGTTTGTTTTCTCCAGATGGACTTCGGCTTTCGAAGCAGCGTGTTCCAATATTTTTCACTGTTCAGAAATCAGTGATCTTTAATCTCATCGAGAATTGATCATGTCATACTGAAAGCACTAAAAGAAATAGATAAAAGTGAATAGTTTATTCTTGAATTAATCTGTTTGAAGAAGGTAGGTGGCAGGGGTCTCTCAAAAAATAATATTATACTCTTATTGTCCAATTCATTCGTTGGCATGGCCTAAGCAACCCTGGAAAAGTCAAAAGCATGAAGTCTAGAAGCATGTAATTCGAAACAGACGCACTGGGCTCATGCAAAATCATTGATTTAGAAAATAAGAATAACTTGAGTGAACCTTTCTCATCGCCTGGAAAATTAACAATTCCTGCTCGAAAATCCTTGTTCGATCACATTCCAGCTCGAAAATTTCGCACCGATCTTGTTCTGCTTCAACTCTCTTGTTTAATTACGTATTCAATAGGGATCCCTTCGATCAGCCCAGCGAGGGGGGTGCCTACATTAAGGCTACGGGAGAAATGATCTATGCCCGAACCTGAACGAAGAAAATCTTCTGAATTTATTTTCCATCAAGAATTTAATCTCGTAAGCTGTTCGGCAAGCTTTAGCGGATTACGGATCTCAATATTGGTAAACAGAGCGCAAAATTTATTGCGAAAGAAAATTTTGGATGGACTTATTCGGAAGTAATTGATCTCTCTTCCGGTAAATCGTCAAGAAGAGGAAATACATTGATAATTTGGCACCTTGTCTTGAGGATTTGAGATCGAATCCCCGAATCCACAAACGGATTCTTTTAGTTACGGAAAATAATTCAACTCCCCGAGGGTTTGATCCCGAGACAATGAAGATTAACAAGTGTATTACTATATAATCTAAGACAGAATGTTTGATGCAGAAAGAATTGTTTTGAAACAAACAGCAACGATATATTGATTTATGTGAAATAATTATTTTCGAACTCATTTAAAACAAGAGAGCCGGATTTACCTGCAAGCAAAACAAAGCAATGCTTGAGGAAAGAGGGGGGCCTAAAAAATACCTAATAAACTATTTGAAAAAAGTCATAAAATATATTTAACTGTAAATTAATTGTTAATCTAATAGTCAACTGCACTAAAACGTTTGTATTAAAAATTAAAAATCACTCTATAATAATGAGCGTCCCTTTAAATCTGGATTTTTTTCCGGAACAATTTTGTGTTTGGGGGCCTCGCAAATGGTCCAGCCCTGAGTACTGCACAACTTGCCTGAACTGAATTATAAATAGTAATTTCGAATGCTAGCATTCACCATTAAAAACAGTGAATAAAAATAAACAGTTGATAGAAGCATAAATTACTGAGGTGCTGATATTTGGATTTTTTCAGCGATCACAGTATATTTACGCCTGTAGAGTACTTTCGAAATTACATGCAGCCTTAAAAAATGGTAGCTATGAAAAAGTCTCCGTAGACATACAGTAGCTCGAAACGATGTTGACAGTAGGGTGTAATATTATTTGTTCGACGTTTGTTTGTTTATTAAGTGACGACAATAGCCACTCAACATCCAAACAAATCTTTTTCGGATCCCTCGCCTCTCACCCCAACTTCGAAAAACTACGCATCCCTGGCCCTCGTCAATACGGCAGGTCTGTCTCGTCTCGTCCCATCCCACCCCATCACCCTTCGGTGGCTGGCGCCCCGCGCGACCGCCGCCCGCACACAAAAAAAGGCCCGGCGCCGATCCGACGCGACAGTTCCGACGAGGCATGCCGGGGCGGAAGCCAACAAATGTGACACGTGAACCCCGCACAGCGCCACCCAACCTCCGACCGACGACGGGCGGGGCTGGCCCGGCGCCAACACACGGCATCGCCGCCGCCGCCGCCTCCCCCCACTCGCCCCGCTCCCCCCCGCATGGCGCACGTACCGTGATCGGCGCGTCGCGACGCCTGCCGGCCGGCGCCGCCCAGCAACACTCCGGCTGCCGCCCGCGCTGTCATCTTGCTCCCAACGCTGCACCGCCCGAACTGACGCTGCGTCCGCTCTCCCCTCGAGTGTCCGTGCCTTGCACCTCGCCCGACTTCCTGGAGGTCGCGCCACCGCACTGCCGCGATTATATACTCCGTCCACAATTACGGACGTAAACAAAGCAGTGCTCTTGACGAGAAAGAAAGTGCAGTTTCTGTGCTTTGCGAAGTCACCGCCCGGCGCTGCTGTTGCTGACTCACGCTTCTTTGCAGCTGAGACGGGATATCTGCGCGGTCATTCCGGCTAGCGGAGCGTGCGGTAGTGTGCGAGGTTTTTAGTTGGCTGTGGTTATGCTGCGTTATTGTGTGACGTAAGGCCATGAGTAGCGTGGCGTTGAGATGGCTCTGAGTTATCGCGAGCGGTGGTGGGTGTGGCGTCTGCGTGACTTGGAGAGAGAAAGAGAGAGAGATTCCCCGAAGACAGCGCGTAACCATCAATGAATTGCCAAGATTAAAGATTACGTTTCGTTTCCTATCTCCCAAGAGACTCACGTCCTTGCGGAATGTTTGGAAGGACGTATTGAAAACAAACGCAATTCCATTAGAGCAGGAACGCCATACCCGACAAAAGATGTGCTTCATTATTTTGATGCTCCATTTCACAAAAGCTGGGAGACTTAGGTTCATTTACATTTGCGAAGACCTCAGATGCTCGTTACCCATAGTTTTCCACTTCGGTTTACCGCGCTTGGGTGAGTGATGAAGGAAGAAATTGAAAAATGTTATTGTAATTATGGTAATTGCGGGGCTTCCAAAGGTAGCATTAATTCTAGATTATCATGCAGATGAAAACGGACCAACCTCTGCGCTTTCTTCATTTGCAAGTCCAATATTTCATATAGATAAAGAAAAATGCGCGGTCTGCCTTGGTCGTCTCTATTCTTACTTCCCGTCTTCGTCTCCGGAATTGAATCTTTCAAGTGTAAAGGAAATTGGCGTATAATCTTGAAGTATTTTTGAACGCTACAGTCGTTTACATGCCGCGATAGATTACAAGAAACCTGTAATTTATTCGCCCCCGCGATGTTATCCTAACGAGAGCGAGGGATGCGTGTCTCACGGAAGGAAAAAGAAAAAGCGAGGCTGCTAGCGCGCGTGGTGGTGAAAGAAGCAACGAGGAAGGAATGTAGGTCTGGCGACGCTCGCTAGGTGGCGCGGGCAGCGTCTGCGTCTGCAGGGAGAGGCGAGAGCCGCGTGGCCGGTCTGTCCAACGGCAGGGCAACAGGTTGACCGACCGCGCCGTGCCTACGGGGGTGCGTGCGGAGCGCTTATCTGCCCGTGGTAGTGCGTTTGACGGCCGAGCCGGCGTCGACAGCTAGTGACACGGGCGTGGGAGGGGTTGAGGGCGGCGGGGGCTCTGTCGGTCGGTTGCACACGCCTGTGCCGCCGTGTGAAGGGACGCGCGTATTGCGTGGTGGGGCGTGACGAGGAAGATCTGAAAAGTGAAAGAAGGGGACTGGGAGCGCGGGTGCAACTCATTTATGACATTTTTCGTGTCATATTTCCACCTATTTCGATTTAAATCCCTTCTGGTAAAGGGTATGTTTGTGAGGTGAGTGTGTAGGGTGAGAACGTTGTAGGGAGATGAAAACATGTATCATGTTTATAAATTTCATATCATCCTCCAACAATCAGATTTCTCTGTTTCTTCCTTTTCTCTGTCACCCTTTTTCATCAAACTCTTCCTCTCCATGATAACCTTCCTATGATATCACATGAATGTTCAGTGCGCGGTGATGATAAAATTGCGCCGGAGTGTTTTCACCGGGTCATTTTAATCTTTCAGCCATCATTCATTAAATGGTTCCGGATTAATATAATTACCGTGTTTACATGAAAATAATTCAAGATCACTGCTAAAAGAAAAGTATATTCGTCTTTTAACACCAATGCAATCATTCATAGTTTTTGTTGAAAATGAATATTTTCTGATCGAATTACGTCCACCGAATTTGCAATGAATTCTTTAAATTTCGCGTTCTGCGAATGAATTAATGAAGCTACGTGGACATTTCATATATTTTTTTCAAAAACTAAAAATTTGTTCTTCATACGACATGCTGCAATACAGTAAAGACTTCTTATAAAGATGGCATGTGTCCAATTTTCATTGTTAACTCTGAAGTTTCAAATATTGCAAAAGTTTCAATTTTTTGGACCCCTCGCATATTTTTTCTTAAAATGAAGTTTTTCTCCACAATTAATTCTGTTATCAATCTCACGTACATTTTTTTGAAAACATTAGCAATTTTCGCTTAATTTGTTAGTGAAATAAGGACAATATTAAAATAAAGACTCTCTCAAAAACATCCTCAAATTTTTTTGTGAAGATAGAACTAAATTAATTGAATACAATTACGTACACGTTATTCTGATATAGCTTTCTGTTTTCTCAAAACATACCCAATGTTTTAAAAATATCTCCTACGTCATTAATATTTACGTTAAAGACTTTTGGTCCTGGAAATCTTAATAGTTTCCTGTGAAATTGTGTGTTTTCAAAAAATCTCAAATGTTATCTTCTCAAAATCGACTCCAAAGTTTATAATGGAAATGTGCATATGAAAACAAACGTATTTTAAAAGTTGTATTTGAATTCTACTGCTAGGGGATCCAAAAATTGAGAAAATGTGAAACAGCGTACATATGTTTTTGAGAAAACACAATTTCTGCTTTATAAATCATGGCGTCGAATAATTAGTAAACACAGATTTAATGCATTTAAAAGCTGCGTACAGATAGAAATTTAGTTTTGATTAAATTACTAGTTTGATAAAATTGTTGTTTCATAATTGAAATTCGTTTACAAAACGTACGGTCAAGTAATTCGTTTTCTTGAGTCCAGATCCTAAAAACGTGGATACTGAGCCTATGGGTTTGAAACCAACGAAAGGCATTTGTGTTGGAAGTTGTGTTCGTGCGTAGGGGATTTTCCGAGGGCCTCGTATTCTTATTTAATACCCTTCCATTTTGTAGTGGTATGACGGACAACTATTGTGTGTGAGATGTGTGAGTGTGTGTGTGTGTGCAGACTGTGTATGTAATTGAGGATATGGACTCCTAGACGCAAAAACAATGGTACAAGCACCGAGAGGCCCAAGGAGTACCATGTGCAAACGTGTGAAGGTCAGAGCCGAGACAGGTCTTCGGGATTTTCGGGAGGCGCGAGGATGCTCTTCACTGCCAATGTTCTTCTAAGAGGAGCGACAGATGCCGCGTGAGGCCCTGGTAGATATTTTTGGCGCCAATAAATGGAAGATGCGAAGTGGGTGGGACAAAACTGAAGAGCCAATCCAGACTCAAGTGAAATTTCGGACAGAGAATCGTAAATAAAATAACAAGAGAATGTCTGTACCATTCTGAGGCACCACTAGATTATTTATATATATTGTAACCAAAATAAATCTGTCCCGCGTTGGGCATGCCAATTTCTAAACTAATCTTACTAAGTATCTTTAACTCAATATATTTTATCATTCCTCAAGCTCGGTAACCATTTGTAACGTTTTCATGATTTTTCTAATTTAATTTTCCCTGCTATGCTCGTAATTTAATTGCTCTAATAATTCATAATTTGGCTAGCTCTGTTTTTCTATTAAGATAGCATGAGTACAACATAGTCACCTTACCTGCTCCACTTTGAATGTGTGACTCTGTACAGAAATCACGATTCCTACAAGTTTGTGAAATTTACTAGCTACTGAATTGATGGCAATTCAATGAAATATCAGCCTTTTCTTTTCAAACAACAAATAACATTTATTGTAACACTATAAAAAGAGATCTCGAGCTTGTTATTAATTCATGATTTTACGGACTTTAAATATCCTACAACCGTACGGCTTACATAAAGTTCGTAAGCTTACGGAATGTCTTCTTGGTTGATGCAATGCCGCAGTCTTCTCCAAAAGGGGTGTCTTGGCTCCTGAGATGTAATTTATATGCCCAATGTCTGTGTAAACTATGAATGATCTCGCTGTCATATTTCACAGAATGTGTCTCAGCAACATTTGTAACAAAGTGAAAATCCACTTCTGTGAATTACGTGAAGGATCCCCCGTATTTTTAATTTTTATGTTATTGATTAGTAATACCATTGTGAGAGATTTTTAATTGGTACTCATGTACTATGGTAATTTCGTCAACAATTCTTTAATGTGAAAAATAATTCCTGTAACTCGTTCTTACCCAACTACATCACTCACTTTAACTGTTTTCACTGTTTTTAAATAGTTTTTGTTAAACTCGTCAGACGATTGTGACGTTATTTTGTTGTCGACAGAAGTATCAAAATATTCAAGCATTGTCGGTACATCCTATAAGTACAAAAAAATATACGAGGTGTGTAAACGAATCGCATCGAAATGAATTATAGAGGTCAAGTTTTGTAAAGCTTCGTTTTTATCTTCATCTCTCCGATATTAATGCCAGCCGCATAATATTTTGAAGCTATAGCCTTTGATTCAGGATAATTAATTGAGACCTTTGCTTACAACATACTCATTGGCGATTCTTTAAAGTTGCAGAAATAATTCATCAGGAACCATAACTCTTTTCTGCTGTCTGTGCAGTCAACGTACATGGACGTCTTAAGATACAATTCGGACAACTCAAGATAGACGGCCAACAGCTGCGCAGTCTTCGAGATAAGACAAGTGAACAGGCAGACGAGAAGCAAACGCGTGGTTAAATGACGCAACAGTAATATCAGTAAAATATTGTACCTAGGACATCGACCTCTGCGAATGGATACAAAACTATAAGCACAGTGTCTGTTACTTGTAAACTACTTCTACTAAGCAACTTCATTTAAACAACACATTTTTCAAATGTCAAAGCGAAGTTGGGGTTTCCTATTTGTTAAGTTTGATCTTACAGAACATACGTCTGCTTAATTTTGTTATATACGATGGTCATTGAAATATAAACCGGAACTTTGTTTATTTGTCTCTTTTGAGGTTTAGACAAGGATACTTGTATGTGTATAGGAAAATGTAGAAAGGTCGGAAGAAGGAGAGAAAAGGGGGAGAGGAAGATACATTGAGGAGTAATGGTAGAAAATGATACAAAAGTTTCCAATGAGATCGAGGGGGAGAGAAAGAAAAAAAAGAGAGAGGTGGTAAAAGAAGGTAAACGAAAAGGGATATTCCTGATGGGAAGGGATGTCCCTGATGTGCCATCGCCTAATGAAGCAAAATGTCCCTGACGTGCCGTTAGGGTACCTTCTCTGAATGCTTGGAGTAACGGCTGTGAACAGCTCCCTCACATTCGGTTTATCGTGTCCATTCGGCCCCTCAGTACTTGAATCGGCGACCATCCTTAATTATTCAGAATCAAAATTCAAAAACTAGAGAATAATTGTGTTCTATAAATTTTCAATAAATATTCATCGGAAGACATGAAACATATTGATAGCTTATTTAGGGCACACGCTGAAGAGTCATCTTTCAATATGATTTCATTATGCTTGTATTCATTACATGGAATTGAAAGATATTTTATTCATATGCTTACACGTACATCCTCTTCAACCATTGAAATGTGTTTACATCATTACTTTCTTAGATTCTTTAATTTTTGTTTCGTTTTTGTCAGTTAACATTTTAGAACGCTTTCTTACACAAATAATGGATTTCAATCAAAACTGTGTATTCAGCACTGCCATTAACTACAGACCCTGTCAGACATTCCTTCTCTCAGTGTTACGTTTACCGATTTGTTTACACGAAAGCATACAAAAGACATTAACCTCTACATAAAAAGAACATTACTTCCGTAATCAGCGCTATAATTTAACATTGCGTTCATTACTCAAGGCGTCCCGCCAATGGCGTTTCTGGAAGTTGAGACTTCTCACAGCCATATTTCCCAGAATTGAAAGCAACGGCTAAAACGGAATTTACATCTTCGCCAATGGCACTAAGCAGGATAAAGAATGTACTTTCCTGGGGGCGATAACTCCCGAAACGAGGATATCTTGCTCTCTCAAAAGATTTACGGCACCGATTTTGCCGCTTCTGGAATTTTTGCCTCGCTCCGAATGCACCGTGTCTCCGGAGGCGTCGCTCGGGCATTACGCCGCTAATACCCGTCCTTTATTTCACAAGGGTTACGGCGGCATTAAGCAACTATACGCCCTTAATATAATGCATAGATAGTGATTTATAGCGCGTTGTTGAGGCTAGTACCAGGAGGAATACATGTTCTTAAACCGTAATAGTGCTTTTCTGTAATACATGGATGGGATAAGAGGGAACTTTCGCTGTAGATGGTGATGGAGAGGGTTGCAGGTGCAAGCAAAGTGCATAGTACAAAATATCAAACATCAGTATAAAGAGTATAAGTAGAGGAACCGTTATGAAAAATGAAACAACTTAATCTTCCAATATTTCACACTTCGGCCAGAATCGAGGTTTTGGAGGTGTATAGAATGCACAGAGAATAATATCCAATTTGGCCTATCTCTTGACAATATATCTAAATTATCTCTCTCATATATATAAACACTTGCATAAAACACTTTGTTACCTATACAAGAAGGTGCATTTAGATTTATCTCGAGAAATTTGCTTCGCACGACAAAAATGATATAAACATTTTCAAGGGGGGGAAATAAATTTGTGCTACAGGCAGGCTACCCTAGCTTCCCAGATGGCGGAGGGTGACACTGACATTTTAAATAAGAACCTCCATTTTATTGCGGATTTGGATTTTTCAGGAAAAAATAGAGAACTGTGATCGAAATGTTTTTTTTTTTAATTTGTGATAGGAGGCCGTGAAAAACGATTGAAAACTGCCGCCATACCGAAGCACTCTCCCTCTTACTGTTATGTTATGAAATTGATAATTTGGGTTTTGTAACCTTCTAAGATTGACAACCCTTCTATCTAGTCGAAAGTAGACTGCATATATTGACTTTCCGTGTGAAAAGATGCGGATGCGAACACATTCAAAAGATTGTTTTATTTTATATTCCATCCCCTGAGCAGTAACATCACGATAGGTTCCACGTACCCCGGTCACCTTATACAAGGGACAGCCAAACATTATCCACACTTTTTTGTTTGGAAGAATAATGCTGTATGGGTTATTTCGCCTCGTAGTTTACTACTTTTCTTGAGAGTGTATTTGTAGTGCTTTAGTTGAAATTGTTTTATAACTGAAATGAGTTCGTGTGCTGTTTTTTCAAAAGAAAATATTGGACTTCGTCTCATATCTACGTCAGAATTTAAATTTCCTAAATAGAAATGGCTGCGAGAAAGTATGTGTCATTCTGTAGCACTACTAGTTTCGATATTAAAAAATCACAAGACGTGAATTCTCACTGCACTATGTATTAGGGAAAGTAATTTAAAACATATAAGAGCAAGAGAAAGCCTTGTTTACGGAATCAGGGTGCCACAAAACGAGTTTTTGTTGAAATAAAATACATCACATTTCTCCACAGCATTTCAACACGTTTTCTACTTATGAATATTACTTTGTATAAACGTAAGTATACGAGAAAATATAATAACATTCTCAGGGACACCTAAATGTTGAAGTTTGTTATGTTCCACAATGCGCAAAACACTGGATACATCAGTAAGTCTGCACTAAACACAAGGTCTTGTAAGAGTTGTACATCTTCCTCTTTGGTCGGTACGGCCGCTGCACTTATAAGCATGTCAGAGCAAAACATTTTCCAGCAGTTCGTGAAACAAATCACATATCACAGAACAAAGTTCACGGTGCACATAGGCGATGCGCCAATACAGTATTGGACTGTTCATGAATAGAGTTATTGGAAAGGTACAATTACTACAGACACGGTCCACTGCACGGAATCCTCACACACGGAAGTAGTTTACGGGAAATTGCAATTTCCAGAATATTTCTGTAACAGAGGCACAAACTCGCACATTTGTGCGTAAGAAATTGCTTTGCAAGTCCTGGAAGTCTTCACCAAAGAATTAAATTGAAAATTACAAAAGCGCACTTGCGCATAAACGAGACGACAGCAGCGCTGCTTTGCATCTCGGAGCTGAATCTAACCGAATTTTTCCGATGAAGCAGTTACCAGGCTAGAGAAATGGGAAAGTTGTAATATATATGGACCACAGAGAATGCAGATGGCCAGTGAAAGGCAGTTACTCTCTCGAATGTAAATTGAACGAGAAATTAAGGTTTCACAGAAAGAATTAAATGAAATAGAGATCGAAGTTGTTTGTTGTCGCACATGATGCAATCTGCAACCGGAGGCTTTTTTTCAGATTTCCCTTCCCAGAAACCAAGGAGAGGCGGAAGTTTATTCACAATATTGGTATACATTTTATTTACTACAGACGATTAGGCTTTTGTAGTTTGGGGGAGGGCTTTCTCTTAAATAGACTAATTACAAGCTATATCTAACATGTAACTATTTGACAACGATCTCTTTGGGCGTATTATACCTTTACAATATGAACTTAGATTGAAAAAGTTCTTATTAAAGTTCTTTGTTCTTCTATTTTCTGTTCATACTCTCATTCACTCAAATTTATACATAAAAGCCAGCAGCTGGCCGTTGCAGCCGACGGATGACAGATCTGTGGAAGGCGGGGTCAGGAAGGGCTTGGGATCAACCAGCCATGTTCATAATTTCGGAGAGTTAAATCAAAATAGTAACTATACCATTTTTACTCTATATGCACTTTCCTCTGTTTGATAAACAAAATTAAAGAAAAAATGTACAATCATTTTTAATAAAATTTTGATAGAGTATATACAGGTAAAGTAGTAAAGTTTCATTAAGTCAAGGAGTGAAATACTATGGTACAGGAAGGAAAAGTAAAAACATACTCCCATATCTCATTGAAGATGACAGATACTTGTAAGAGCTTGTAACGCTGAATTTAGAAATTATTGGAGGATTCACGGTCTTGTCGAGTTTCAGTTTAATAATATTAGATAATTCCACATCTATTAAGATAATATTGACAATAATGGAGATGCAAATCGGCACGTACATAAACAATTGGATAATTATTCTTGATTCAATAAATTAATTGTAATGTTTATTTTGATTTTGTTCTACTAAAATTATTTACACATTTTATTGAAGATTGTAATTTTAAGGTGTTTCTGAGGAGAGTCATGGCCCCATCTTCCATTAATTTTCCAGGATCCACGACTACGTGAGAGTGGCGTACGTAACAAATGTCAATATAAAGGTTATCGATTACTTAATTAAAATTATTTACACTCAGTCACAGTCCAATGTCGATGCTGAGAATTGAACATACGGAATCCTTTAGATGAAAAATGCATTCGATGTGAAAGGGAGACGAATAGATCTTATGCTTTAGACTGAAGAAATGTTCCATTCAATATCATGAGACATTCATTCTATGTTAACGAGTTAGAACTAACATTTTTCGCTACCATTCAGCTAGCCGTACGGCCGAGCAAGTGGGATGACTGCACCCAGATTAATAACTTCCGGATTTTTTGCAATAAACCTGGTAACGATACCGGCTCCACATAATGCCTTCAGACTTTCAGACTGCATCCAAGCAAACTCCACATCTGCCTATAATACACAATGATTCCTTTGATTTTCAGATTCTTATTTTCGTAACGTTGGCTGATAATTCTGGTAACATTTACTGCATCGTAATGAGTATTGCCATATTGAAAACTAGTGATGCTACAGAATGACACAGGCTTTCTCTTACTAGTTAGTTTCCCTATCTCTTTGACTATAAATGTAATTTTTTCACGTTTTCGGGCCTCTAATAATAGAATTCAAGAATGTTATAGAAGTGTAAAATCTGATCTTCTAAGCCCTAATATCGTACATAAAAATAATTTTTTACATTTCTAAAGAGAACAATTTTATTGAGATACTTAGTCCCCATGCACTTTTTCTGGAGAGAATCTTTTACGGTAGGTTTCGAGGCGGAATGTTGACACGCTTGCAATTTTTCCCACTAGTTGTGTCTCGTAAAAGGTCTTTTGAGAGACCAAATTCGTAATGAAAATCATGGGGCAGTTGTGGTAATGGCAACACTGGTAATGGTAATGGCAAAACACTCTCGAAACAGAGAAGATATTTTTTCTAAAATATATTGTTTCTTAGCACCATTCATTAAAAGTAATTTGAACATTTTTTCACACTGCTATACAACTTACAAAACAATGACTGATGTTTGAAAATAACTCTTCACATTTCACAAGCATCACAGCTCACATCGCACAGAAACTAATTTCTTGCCCAACTACAATATGAATACAACTACAATAATGAATCAGCACGATTTTCGCCCGCACACAAGTATGGCAGTCAGACATCCAATTAGAATAGAGATCGCTGGTTCTCTGTTTGAAAAAAATCGAACACGCTCAAAAGTTTTCATGCAGGAATGGTGTAGTCTGGACAGCACAGTTTCTGTACGACCAATCTGCACGAAAACTGCACGGTGCAAAACGGCATTAGAAAATGTCTTTTAAGCTTTTCTGAAAATACGCATAATGATGATCATTTTCACCCAAGACTTTCGAGTAAACAATTCCTAAAAAATCATTTTAAGCATTGTGCTTAGATTTTCTCTACCACAAATAGTTTCTGAGATCGGTTTTCATACGATGGCTGTGCGAATCCTGAACGGCAAAGCCGTTCCTTCAGAACTGTTGGTGCTGGGAATAAAATGATCTCTTATTTTGAGCATATCTAAAACTGAGGAAGACACTGAAATCGAAGAGTTTCATATGAGCCTGGAAACACAGTGATCTCATTATTCCTCTCATTGACCCCACGCATTTTTCTCTCCTCTTCATATAAAGCTTAGATTAATTGTTTAATGAGGATGTTGGATAAGGCAAACAATGAAACATTCCAATATCTCTGAAAATTTCCAAAAATAAGTGCGGCAAAAATGAAAGAAGGAATATTTCCAAATCCGAGAGATTTTAAAAGACGATGCATTCTCACAAACTATGACTTCGGAAGAACATAGCCTAGGCTAGTTTTCAGTGGGTGCTTGAACATTTCCTTGTGAAAAACTAATCTTGAGCTAGGTCACGTTCAGTAACTCCCTAGGAGAATTCTAGCGGCCGGCTGCTCTCATCGGTTTTCCGTGGTTTCTCCGATCTACACCAGGTGAATGCCGGAGCAGTACCCTATCAAACGGGCCACGGACCTCGCGCGCGATCTTTCCTTTCTCTTCCTTATCCTATCCTCTCCCCTTACACACACACACACTTACACTAACATGCACTACACTCCCAGACTTGGCGGGAGACCGGGCGGCAGCTTAGAGCTTGTCCCGGCAGGGGGCTGGGCCCCGTTGGTGGGAGATACCTGGTTGAGAAAAACCTGCTAGCCGATGGTACGTCGACCCCGGATCTCACCTTACGGGGGGGGGGGGGAAGATCACCGCCACCTCCCGAACGAAATATGTATGTACTACACTTAGGGGCTAATGACCCTGGTGCCGGGAATAACTAAACAATCAATCAGATTTTGTTAATGTAATCAAAAGACTTATGTATGCATTTCAAAAACGGGACTGTAGAATGTCATTTAAATTACACTTTGTATTTTTATTTACATTTCTTCCTTGATAACCTCCGTGACGTTAGTGTTGTACAAAGTGAGCGTTTCCACCAAGGCATACGAAGAAAGTAACAACGCTACCTAAGTTTCTGAAATGACTCCATGATGGCAGATTTCTGTTGGATTTTATACAGAGATGATCCTGAAGCAGTTTACAAGAGACGAAGTAGATCATAACATTTCTGAGTAAGCTTCACCTACACCATTTATAAGGAAATGGATTATTGCCGATTTTTAGAGGAATAATTGGATTCTCTAATGTAGAAAAATGGTGGGTGATGGCGCAAATCTGAATGCTATAATATGTCTTAAAAAACTGGGTTAGAAAAATATGCTTATATTTGCAACGAAATAAAACAAGTTTGTTTGTATACCTGGGTAATATTCGTTGTTAAAAAAGCCAGTGAGCACACCTTTTGAAAGGTGCTGAGTGCACCTCAGGGTCGCTCTGAACAGGATATATTCTTATATCAAGAAATTTAAGTTGGCGAAGCGAAGATAGTGAATTTTGTAACTTCAAATATTGAATGTTTTAATTCCAGGATTAGTAAAATGCACGTAAAAGCAATGATCCCCAGTCGTCTTACATGGGTCTTACCAGGTTTCGTTCACAATAAATATTGAATGTAGTTATATGTGATGCATTTCGTTTTATAGTTCAGGTAGATAGCAAGATATCCTACAAACGCCCACTACAACATGCATGTATCTTCGTTCTTTGGGGAATGAGTTTCGATGGGGAATGAGTACTGAATGACATGAAATATTTTGGGGGATTTCAAATTTCTTTTTAATGCATATGCATGCCGTACTTTTCTGATGTAATTTCTCAACAGCTCTTTCTTTTGTGCGATGTAATTACTAGCGATCTAGCTAATTATTTGTATTTGTTTACCCATACTTCCGTGTTTCTTCAACACATTACTTACAAATCGTGAAGATTTTTACGCAAAATAAATGTACGTATTTAATAAAATAGGTTTCTAGATGACTTGATCATATTAATTAGTGAACTTACGATTAGTAAAGTAGGTAAGTAGTAAGTAACTAAATAGTACGTTAAGTGTCTGAATTATTAAATTCAAATACCAAGGAAACACCCGAATAGTATGTAACTATATGTCACAAGTATGTCATAATCTGGGGAATTAAATTACGTATTAAACGATCTGAATACGTTATGTAAATACTTGAGCTATATTTTTCAAACTTCATTTGTTTGAAATGTAAACGTTTGCTTGTTTAATACTGAAACATTTCCAGATGTTAAACAATTTCTAGACGTACAGAGATGACGAGATAGTAATCGTAGTTATGCTTCTGCCTGAAACGCAAGTCATGTCTTGTAGATTGAATAATTTTCGACTCGCGTTGCTTGTGTTGGAAAAGGCTTTACTAAAAGAATATAATTAGAAACGAAAAAGGAAAGACATAATGTAAGCTCGTGAGTATTTTGAGCAGCCTGCCGTCTACATATGGGCAGAACCCAAGAGATCATGACGATGAGGCGTGATTACGCTGCAGATCGAATACTGAGCCTTGAGTTTTATGAGCTCATGCGCGGCGAATAACGCGAGGCAGACTGGCGCGCGTACCCAAACGGGGACAGGCTTCCAATGCGCTCATCAACCGAAGTTCAATTCGCATGATGAATTTCATTCTCAAATAAATTGCTTCGACTCCCACACCTTAATATCTGCGACGAGGACGCGGTTGGAACAACTTTCGAAAGGAAACCATAATAACGAACGAGTTCTGCTACAACTGCACATACTTTCTCGCATTATTTGCAACTTTTGCAATTTTCAAAAAAGTATAGAGTTCAATGAAAACGAGGTCTGAGCCATTTACAAGCGGTTTTTGCTCTATCAAATAAAAAAAAAAACAAGAAAAAAACGAGTCGCTTTTGTGAAAATATATAAATTGCCATTACTTCAAGCCAACATTACATAAAAACGACTCATATAAAAATGTACATAACCTTATTTAAATGTATATTTTTTTAGATCAGATTTCATAAAGGAAAAAATCTGACATCAATATTGTACTTTTACATTATTAACGTTTTGCAATTTTCGAGACTACGGGAGTTCACCAAAAATGTGAAAAATTGTTTGTGTCCTTTGCTCAATCCAAGGAAAAAAAATAAAAAATGAAGAAAAATCTCGGAGGCGTTTTTGAGAAAACAAATGTTTAAAAATGGCATACATTTCTCGTATAAATAAGGAAAAATGATTCATATGTTCGAAAAAATATACCCGACCAGGTTTTATCCAGAAAAACCTCTATCTTTAATATTGTGCTTGTAAGAAGCGCCGAAAATATTTTAAACATTCAAAATTTTCAGAAATTAAGCTGTCACCGAAGAAACGTTTAATAAAAATATTGAGCAATTTTTGGGAAAATTTTGAAAAAATTCCATTTGACCTGTTTTTGAGAAAATGTCTTTTAAGCGTTTCTGAATATGCGGGAATTTTAGCTGAATATCATTGGTAATTCCACGAGTGCTTTGGAAATTATAGATAAATCCTGGAGTGGAGCAGTTTGGAGGGAATTTATATGAGAATAACCAAAGCACAAGTGGAATTAAATAGGAAACTTTTCACGAATGGAATTTGAATTTAAGAAACTGGTTCATTAATACTCGTTATGTAAGATAATCTGGTATGTTTACATATTTTCAATTATTTCAGTTAAAAAGTACGTCAGCCTCCATCCTCTGTTTACTTATGCGAGGCCGTCTTAAATGTTAAAATCAAGGAGGTTAGGTTATACTTCACAAGTAAGCATTAACACAATACAAATATAAATAATTAAAAAATGCACGTAACGAAAACTCGAAATATGGGTTTATTTGATTTCATTATGAACATAACATCACTTATTAGAGGAACAATTAATATACAAACAACTACCAAAATTGAAAGTACGTAACGAATTCTCGTAACGAAAAACAACATGTGTGATTTATTTGACTTCATTATTTACATTACATGACTTATTAAACTGACTTATTAAACTGACAAAAATGAAAGTAAGCCACGAGAAAGTAACATGCTGATGAAATATAAGGTTTGCTTCATTTCTTTTTTTTTTAAATGTTCGCAATTTCTTCAATTGGTGTATTTTTTCTTACTATGTAGCTCCGGCCTTTACACAAATTTTCAAACTGTTACCCAACATATTTTCTTCTTTTATTGGTGTTTTCTGGAGCCGGTTGTCAAATAATATCGTCTATTTCTTTCTCTGACGCATCACTAAATCTTGCTGCCATTTCCTTTACTTAAGAACTGTTTGAATGAGACAATGGAAGAGCGTGCTTTATTATACACTGACACAATACGTACCGTCACCTACGATTCGCAACTTATGGTTGGGCACTAATGCGAAAGTGATAATTAAAATCGAGAAAGAAAACTGTTAATTTATTTGTGAATCACTGCACTGATTTCTTTGTACCATATTCATTTTTAAACACTATTGGTTTTAATTTCATCAGGGAATTAGTCAAATAAAACTATTTATTTTTCTAGAAAGTTCATAAACCCTTCTAATCATTTAAAGTCCTATTACTCACAATTGCAGTAATGTATAAAAACGAGTTTAATGTAAGTACGAAAATTAAATGTAAAAGAGGAATTTCGAAAAAATTATTTATGCTTAATTTTTGAAAATCAAATGAATACATCAAAATGTCATTGTCACGTAATTAAGTTCTTTTATCAATACAAAAAACTTGCAGTTAGTACAGGGAAAATATTGTTTTTAATATTGTCCATATTTCGCTGAAAATTGTACAAAAACGACTATTTTTTCAAAAATCTTCGTGACATTAATTACAGAACTAATTGTGGGGAAACAATTTAATTGAGGAAAAAATCTCTAATGTAGTTGTACAAGGGGAACAAAAAATTTCGAACTTTTTGAACATTCAAGAGTTAAAAGATAAACTCGTAAGCTATTTTTACAGTCTTATAAGAAATTAAAAGGAAAAAATTGATGCAATTGTTTAGAAGCTTTTGAAAATGTCTCAGGGGCCTAACGAGTAAAGTACCCTCAAAATTCAAAAAATACTTTCCAAAATCGCAGACGTCATGCCAGATCGTTCACGGGATATGCATTTTGGAGAAAAAAAACTGCTAATAGATAGGCGCTAGTGTTGTTGACGGACTGTGTGATGAAAACCTGTGAACGGACAGTCGGATGGCCGTATTGCGATAAAAAGAAAGAAAAAAACACCTTTGTTATCAGGGGACCCCAAAACGTGAATTTCCATTGGAATCTCGACCTGTATTTTTTGCGTGAGCGAGTAAGGATATGGATGCGAAAATACCGTTGCTTAGATATAGATCGCACACCTGTTCAAATCAGTTTTGTTAATGAAAATATTTAAATTTTTTCAAATCACCGTTGTACCTTAAGAATGTAGTTTAGGCACTTAGCGGGACCTATGTGGATTCTGTTCTTGCTCCTGGAAAACCGGACGACGTTCCTCTATTATGAATGAGTTGGTCATTGTTCTGTCCCTGTCAACCCCTGGTTCAATTTTATCCATCACCATCGCTGCGGCACTCCTGGCCATCCATGTCAGACTATTCTCCTCACTCCGCTGCCGCCCGCCGCTGCCGCCCGCCGCTGCCGCCCGCCGCCCGCCGCCCGCCGCCCGCCGCCCGCCGCCGCCGCTGCCGCCCGCCGCTGCCGCCTCTTCGACCTCTCGCCGGCGTCATCTCCGCAAAGCCCGTTCCCGCCTCCGCCCGATCCGACCTTCACCACCTCTTCCCTCGTCGCGCAGCGGTGCGCCGCGTGGGGCCGATGGCGCCTGCTGCGCCCACCGGGCGATTCGCCGCGACCGCCCTCGTGCCGAGGGGCGACTGGGATCCCATTGCGGCGCGATGTCTTCCGATTCGGCGAACGTTTCCCGGCTCTTCATTGGCGCCCGGGGCGCCTCCTTTACGATAGAGAGGGACAGTCAATCTGAACTACCCACTTCAGGGAAAGTGCTGTTCGCGCTGGATTCCCATATTTCTAATAAAAGATAAGTAATAAATGCAATTGTAACCCAGAAATAGGTCATAAATGTAGCGTCGTGTTCGAATAGCAGTACACTTAGGAATTGGTTTAATACAGTTCTTACAGCCAGTTTCTTGATTACCAATTATTTATACTACAATCTACCCGACATGTCAGAGCTAAGGGAATCAACGAAATATTTACTTTGAGGCAAAGAAATAATATTGGCATGTGCTATAAGGCCTGCCAGTTCTCTTCATAGACGCAGCTTCAAATCGATGGTGTTGGGGTAAAGGGAGTTGTCAGAAAAGTGAATTTGAAGGCGAGTGGAAATACAATATTTAGAGTTGTTATTGTAAAGCAGAGAAAATTCCAATTTTTTTTATGTAGATTGTAAATTTTGCAATGTGTAATAGGTATAAGAACTTCATCTTCAAAAATAACGACTTAACGACTTTTACTCGAAAATTGTGGAATTTACTAGCGTTTTACAGATTGTTTAAGCAATTAGCCTCATTTTACTTTCTCGTATTGCCGGTCCCAGATGTTAAAAAAAAAGTGACCAATTTGTCTCCTATACGTAAGTATGTTTCTGCCTCTATTGTAGAGTCGGAATCCACATTTTTGGGTCCTCGATACCGAAAAACCGGCAAAGTCTCTATCGTCAGCCCGTTGCCCCTCAACCTAGTGCCTGAATCGTACAAACTAATTTCTCCAAAATTGATCTAAAATAGCTGTTTAAAACACTTTTGCAGGTAGATGTAATATTAAAATATTGCCTTGCCGTTACAAATAAATGGAGAAAGTGTGTGCTGTTTCTGAGTCAATAGTTTCGTTTTCCTTGAGCGTTTCCAGTTAATTTATACTAATGATACGCATTCGATAAAAAATCAATTTTATACCCTGTGGCTCTCGTCCTACGCATGTACGTTAATACATACATATTATAATTCATAAATAACCAAGCGCCTAACGTTGCTACCGACTGTGAAGCTCCCAGACCACCTGCAGAAGCGGTTAAGAGCTCTTCTGAAAGTTTGGGAACGGGTGTATCCATAAATAAAAGTACCAACCTCTCTGTCTGACGGGGTCAGTGAGGGCTCCACTATAGATTGGTATCGATTAAAAATATTTAAGACTACCTACGGATGTAGATGAAAGCTCTTATAAAAGCTTGGAAAGTAGTGAAACTAAAAAATATTAAAGGATATTTATATAATTTAAATTAAATTTAAAGATTAATATTTTTGTAAATGTAAAATGTTAGGTCACATTTGTTTAATCATGTCAATTTTTCATTTAGCCAAGCTGAATCAATTCATCAAGCAATTTTTCATTTAGCGTCCATAACGCAACGCAAATTTGGAGTATTTTGAATACCCCCTCCCCAACAGTAACGCACCTATAACGCGCGCTCGAAGCCCCCTAAATAATTACGTAACAATTGAGACCCCCCGTTTTATAAATAAAAATTAATTACTTCACAGAAAAACAATTTATATTAATTTTATTTGCGTAACATTCTTAAATTTTATATAATTAAACTCAGAATTAATTGGCGATGCGATACATATAAGAATAACATTGGGAACAAGTTCTGTGTGGAGGAAGGACGCGCAGACTTGAAAATTTCTTACAAGTTGTGCACACGTCGAGGATGAGGCATGATCGAAAATCTATTACACCAATTTAATTGGATTATAGAATATACGATTGATCAATTTTGATTTTTTTTCGTAAACTTACAGATTCTATAAAAAATATTTTCATTTATTGGAACAAATTACACAATAAATTTAAATTATTTGTTTTTTAAAAGTAATTAATATGTTAATGTTTTGTTATAAGACAGAAAAAAGTATTTTTTTTCGCCGGGTGTCGAAAAATTAACAATAAATCAAAGTTACGTAACAGTAAACTAACTCCCCACTACCCCCAAGTAACGCAGCCAAACGCTGCCTTACCCTCCCCTCTTTAGCGTTAAGTTATTTACGAGCGACCTCTAATTAATCAATAATAAATTTTATTTTTTAATAGTTTTATGTTGACTTTGTTTAAAGCAGGTTGTCGGTCTCTGAAGTTTTTTTTACGGAAGTGTTGATAACGAACGAAGATAGTTGTTTTTGTCGAAGAACTCAGTTCTGTTAGCTCGTTACAAGCGACTTTCTAAAGTAAAGAATGTAGTAGCGTCGAGGGGCAGACACATGACCGCACGATGTTTTTCGTTCAAGGTCTATTAGATAAACTTTCAATTAATTGACTTTCCCACTTTGGTCATCCAGCGTAATAATGACACAGAGTGAGGGAAAACTCGCATCTGCTTTCACGGAACTTCCAGAGGAGTGGAAACGCAGAGTATGCATTCTGAAACGACCCGATCGAAGAGAATAATTTCTTCTTGACACTTCTCTTTTAACTTTAGCTTCTCGTCTGTGCTCCGCTCTCAAACACGGGGGAAAGAATACATTGCGTTCCCAGCAATTCGCCGCGAGATTAGAATTTCCCTTTTTCAAGAGATGATGGATGGCTGATGGAGTCGTTTCCAAGGTCGGATCTCGAAGGTTCTTCTTCGCAGAGATGTAAACCATCTTGAGAGTGTGTGTTGGCACGACACCATTTCTTTGTTCATTTTAGGAGTGGAATGCGGTATCTCCAAACTTTCTGGTTGGTTTGAAACAATAATTTTATTGGCAATCTCTACTATCATGTCCTTCACCTGATGCTTCTGATCATGCATTTTATACTTGAATTTCGCAAAATGCGCCTGATCATAGATATGACTATAATTACACGAAGTTTACGGAATTCATGTAAATTTTATTCCTTACGGTTATTAACTACATTTGACTGTTGATCCATGATGATTAATAGAACGATAAAATAATAATTTTTGAAAACATGCTTTGCTTCTTGTTTCGTTCACCATAAACATGAAACGTGATCCGAATCTGTTACCATCCTTTGTTCGACTACGAGTGTTCCTGTCGCAGCTGGGAGTGGGAGTCAATACCAGGAAACGAAACGAGGCCAACGAACATACAAATTCAATACTCAGTCCTCGAAGCAAAGGTGAGCGATGACCAATAGGAAGTGCTCCCATACGCAAAAACAGATGCGAACGTAATCGTGGCAAAGGCGAAGGCGAAATCCCGACGGCCGCGACGCCACGCAACGTGGAGGCGAAGCAAGGGAGGGGCGGGGGCGAGGCGAGCTGCTGACTGCAATGGGCAGTGGCCGCAGGGGAGCGTGGGGCGGGCGGGGAGGGAAAGGGGGAGGCGAAGACGTTGGAGCCTCACGCAAGCGCAGGCCTTTTAGCGCGCGGGTCACGGACGGAATCGCGGGCCGCACGTGCGAGAGACATCGCCGCTACCGCCGCCGACGGACCTGCCCTTGGCGCCTCCCGTTCGCGACTTTCGTTGCCGCCTCCCCTCAGAGGCTTTTGTAGGCGTGCTGTACTGGCGACTCCAGCTCACGACTGCCTTTGGCGCTTCCCGATGGAGTGTTCCAGTAAGCAGCTTTCGATGGCAGTCCCAGTTGGTGTCTCCCGTTGGTGTCTCCCGTTGGTGTCTCCCGTTTGCGTCTCCCGTTTGCGTCTCCCGTTTGCGTCTCCCGTTTGCGTCTCCCGTTTGCGTCTCCCGTTTGCGTCTCCCGTTTGCGTCTCCCGTTTGCGTCTCCCGTTTGCGTCTCCCGTTTGCGTCTCCCGTTTGCGTCTCCCGTTTGCGTCTCCCGTTTGCGTCTCCCGTTTGCGTCTCCCGTTTGCGTCTCCCGTTTGCGTCTCCCGTTTGCGTCTCCCGTTTGCGTCTCCCGTTTGCGTCTCCCGTTTGCGTCTCCCGTTTGCGTCTCCCGTTTGCGTCTCCCGTTTGCGTCTCCCGTTTGCGTCTCCCGTTTGCGTCTCCCGTTTGCGTCTCCCGTTTGCGTCTCCCGTTTGCGTCTCCCGTTTGCGTCTCCCGTTTGCGTCTCCCGTTTGCGTCTCCCGTTTGCGTCTCCCGTTTGCGTCTCCCGTTTGCGTCTCCCGTTTGCGTCTCCCGTTTGCGTCTCCCGTTTGCGTCTCCCGTTTGCGTCTCCCGTTTGCGTCTCCCGTTTGCGTCTCCCGTTTGCGTCTCCCGTTTGCGTCTCCCGTTTGCGTCTCCCGTTTGCGTCTCCCGTTTGCGTCTCCCGTTTGCGTCTCCCGTTTGCGTCTCCCGTTTGCGTCTCCCGTTTGCGTCTCCCGTTTGCGTCTCCCGTTTGCGTCTCCCGTTGGCGCCTCCCGTTGGCGCCTCCCGTTGGCGCCTCCCGTTTGCGCCTCCCGTTTGCGCCTCCCGTTGGCAACTCCCCTAGGTTTCTCCCGTTGGTATCTCCCTTTACCGCCTACAGTTGGCGTCTCCCGATGATGGCGTCTTCTGTTGGCACCTAACTGCCGTTGGCACCTCCCGTTTCTGTCCCCCGATGGCGCCTTCTGTCAGTGCCTCCCGTTGGCGTGCCTGTTGGCGCCTCCGCTTGATGCCTCCCGTTGGTGCACCCCGTTGGCGCCTCTCATTGGTGCCTTTCTTTTGCCCTCTCCTTGGCGTCTTTCGTTAGCGCCTTTCGTTAACGCTCTCCGATGACTCCTCCCGGTCACAACTCTGTTTGGTGCTTCTCGAAGTCGCTTTTCTTTGACGCACCCTGTCAGTGCCCTTTTTGGCGCTCGGTGGCGGCTCTACGTTAGAAACTTTCTTTGGCACTCGCCGCCGTTGGCATCTGCGATGGCCTCGTGACCGTCGATGGCACTTGCGCTCTTCGTTGGCGCTCTCTAAAGGCCGTCGTTAGTTCCATCGAGTTTTCCGTTTGCGTTTCCCGACCGCGCTCACCGTTAGCGACATTCCTGATGCTTTACTTTTCGCCGCCGTTGGAATTTACCATTGGCGACATTCAATGGCATTTTCGATTCGCGCCGTTGATGGCCTCTTGGGCGTCCCCCTTTCAGATTCTGCTTCAGTGCTGCCGGTGGGCGTTTCCGTTGGCGTTCCCTTTGGTGCGGCTCGTTGCCGCTCTCTGTTGGTGCTCTAAGTTGGCGTTCTCCGTTGTCGCTATTCGTTCGAGCTATCCGTTGGCTCTTCACGTCGACGCCTCTTGTTGTAAGGGCTCCTGTTTCCTAGACCTCCTGGCTTTTTGGCAATCTACAATTGCGGTCCTTTCTGTCCAAAAACCAGGATGTCATTCCTTTCATCTTGCAACGACTCGTCAATCATAGTCTCTAGTGCAATAGTTTCATGAGGTAAATCCCATTCCATACTTTTATTATTATTATTATTATTATTATTATTATTAAAATAACTATGAAAACCCCTTCAATATTCACATCCACCGTCACAATCAGCATGCAGTGTTTCGTATGTCTGGGCTGCTGTGTCACTTTCCCCGTAATAGTCACTAGCTACATCTCAGCACAATTTCCAATATCACCTCAGGAAACACATTACTACTGCTACCACCACCAAAACCATTACCATCCTCATAAGGGCTACCCCTAACGCCTTCGCCACCGCAGCTTCATTCGCACGTCGCTGCGCCCGCGGGAATCAATACACGGGTCGACGCCGCCCTCGCTCCCGCTCCTCCACCACCGCCATCGCCGCCCCCGTCTCCGTCCCCTAACCGCCCCGCCCCTGCCACCTCCGTCGCCCCCACCGCCTGCGCCACCGCCACCGCCACCGCTACCGCCACCGCCACCGCCACCGCCACCGCCACCGCCACCGCCACCGCCTCAGCCACCGCCACCGCCACCGCCACCGCCACCGCCACAGCCACTTCTCACTGTCACTACCGTTGCTGCCCTTGCTGTTCCCACCATTCCCACCCCTCAGCACCGCTACTGCCACTGCCTCAGCCTCTACAGCAATTTCCTCCAATAACATCACCGCCGCCGCCTATCGCAGTTGTCACCTCCCTGTCCCCACAACAGACCTTCCGACCCCCGCCGCCCTCACAGTCCTTGCCATTGTTCCTGTTACCACCATCACCACCGTCACCGCAGCACGTTGCAGCGTCCTCGCCGACGCGGCTGTGCACGGCGGTGGCGGCGGCGGCGGCGGCGACAGCCCGCTTTGTTGGGGGCGGCGCAGGAGCTATCAGAGCGTGGTCCATTACCCCGCTCCGCCGCCGCCGTGGGGGGCAGTTTTTCATCCCGGGCCGCTCGCGGCGGCGGCGGCGGCGGCCGGCTCCGCCCGCGTCCCGCCCAGCCTACGCCCCGCCCCCGCCGCGGCACGTGCCTCTTCATTACCTGGTAATTAAGACAGACGAGGGAGGCGCCGGGGAAGCGGGTGGGTCGCGCGCGCGAGGCGAGGGGCGGGGCGCGGAGAGGAAAGGACGGGAGAGGAGGGATCGGGGCAGGGCGGGGTGGTGGCGGGCGACACGAGGGAGGGCGGAGCGGAGCGGTGCGTGAGCGCAGGTGCGGCAGTGGATGGCGTTGAACGGGGGTGGTGAACGCCCGAAGGCCGACGAGGGGGTGAGCGCCGCTTGTCGTTGGGGTCGTCACTTGCTGCAAATGGAACTGACCATGGGGCAGCATGTGTGTGCTGCCCGTATGTGTGAAGTTGCTCAAGGGCGTGTTACGGGGTGTGGATGGTGACTCCATCCACAAACCTGAGGTCGTGTTAGACTCTTCTTACCGTCCGGCTCTGAAAATAATAATAATAATAATAATAATAATAATAATAATAATAATAATAATAATAATAATACTTATAATAATAAATTATAGCGTCGATTAAAATACCAGAACGATTACCCGATGCGAGAGCACTTTCGGAAGTGGGACTGATCGATCTTTCGGCATTGGGACTGACGTTTCTTTGTTTATCGTCCATAATGAATAATTCCTACCGTAGTTGTAATCATAGAAGACAACTTCGATTTATTGTCCCTTTCCCGTATCTGCGGGAAATATGTTTTGACCTAGGTGTATGGCGGAGCCACCGTAATCTGAAGGTTTTGATAAAGAAAGAATGTGAACGATATTTTTTTTAAATAAGTCGTAATTAATTTGTGTTTTTTTAAATGTGCCTGAAAATTAAAAAAGTATTTATCTAAATATTTACTTGATTTTTCATTAATTTTTTTCATTACAATGACTACATACATTTTAATTTGGCTTTGACATTACTTTTAGACTCATTTAGAATTTTTCTCTTTATTCTTTTTTGTTTGCTCTTTTAATTCCCTGATATAATTTTGAAAAGTATTGCTTGGAACGTCGGATATAATTATACGGGGAAGAATTATTTTCTCTTCCATAGTTTTGTCTCGTTCCCATGTCTTCATATGTAGTACCAAATTTTCCACGTAGCACTTCCATACCTATAACTATTCAATTACAGAATACTTCGGTTGTATATGAAGTTGCGTTAGTTAGACCAGAAGGTCTGCACTGTTTGAGGCCTTGCCTTGCACGGGTAAGCTGAAGTCAAGTTCCTCCATTGCGTGGTGCTGTAAACCTAGAAGACCGCTTCTCAAACCTAATTCGCTTTCATTGGTCCGAAGGGAGCCATAAGCCTTCCTTATCTCTCAACGCCAACTGCAGCTAGTGTGCGAGGGGCGCTCGTTCAGGAAGTAGCATCAATCACGGCCGGCTTGATGGAGCTAATTGCCTGTTTTGTGGTCGTGCTCATGAGTTGTTTGAACTATTCTCGAAATTGCCCATTGTGGGACGAGGACCTAGTCACCTAGAAGCGGAAGATACCTACAGTTTGCTAACCGATTCGCGTGCCTGTGGTTTTGGGGCCTACTTTTAAGTTTATTTCAAATCCAATGTTTTTGAGATTAGATGAATTGAATCCTCCGCACGACAGTGAGAACTGTTATCGTAATTTCGATGCTTTATAAAACTAGGGGTGCTACAGCAGCGCAGGCTTTCTCGTATTATATGTAACGGGTTCGTAATTTTACATTCGAAATTGTTTCCTACTAATTCTTTTACCTTCTTGTGAAATATTATCTTCAGCAAAAAAAGGCGAGGGAGATTCGAATTTGCAATTTTCGAAGATTCGCAACTTCTGAAAGGTTATAGATTTTAATGAAAATCGGCCTTTTTACTCAAATGCTAGCGGAATCTTCTCACCTTAGAAAAAAATCAGAATTAAATATTTTGTGTTTGTAATTCCAGGAATTCCGATTTAGAACCAAGAAGTACATGGTGTCAGCGATTCCTACTAACCTTACTAGACAACAATACGACAGCATCGAAATTAACAAATATGAGGATCCGAGAAGCCTTCCAAATACGTCAGCACAACTCAAAATTACTCCTAAACTACAAATATGTTGAAAAATTGTTTGTGAAATGTTTTGAATATCTAGTATTAAGTATTTTTTCTATCAAGACAGAAATATGAAGATTCATTATGAAAGGTGTAAAATAAGTTAAAAAACACATCCGTGTATAGAAATAATAATGTTATTGTGTAGATGTCACTAATAATCTTTTGTAGTGAATGCGATATAAAATAAATAAATTATAAAATTTGAACATCACAATTTTAAAGATTTCAAAATCTTTTGGAAATATGACATTTGCCGTGTTATTAAAAATGTTACTTTGAGTTGAATATTAAAATGAAAAACAGCGTTTTTGAAGAAAATATTGTTTACGTATTTTTAAACAGAAATTACTCAAAAACTACTCATATTTTCAAAAATGTACACCTGGCATTATTGAAAGATATAACTATGAATAATAGATGTCATTAAGAAAAAATATCTTCAATAATATAATTGGTGGACGTTTTCTAATGTTCGAATATTCAGAGGTTATAATTGGAATGTGTCATTTTTGTAAACGTGGATAGTACACGAGAAATTAAAAATAATGTTACAGTTTCACTAATTTAGGGCTTTGTGTACCGTAGGGAGTGTCAAAACACACTGTTTTTCGAAAACAATTGTTTACGAGATGTACACATTCCAACGATTATTGACACTCCGTACGCACAACGAACCCCAAAAGCGGACATGTAAATGTCTGCTATACTGTCATTCAGTTCCCCCTGCGTAACAGAGGAAAAATCTTGTCCAAATAATTGGTATACTGCATTACCTTAACCACTTTGAAAAGCCTACATTGCCAGTGTTATTTAACATGATTTGAATAGCGTACTAAATGCCGAGAGTGAATTAAGATGGGAAATGTATTGAAGATTAAGAGAAGTGATCATAAAATGAAACAGTACTTCCGTGCACATTAGAGTTTGAAAGGAACATGCCGAGAACAAACCTGACATTTATGATACAAACGATAAAATAATAATACGAACTACTTGAGTATAAGTAGTTTTGTCAACTCGACTTACCAAAGTTTTGCATCAAAGTTTTTCCCATGTAAATTTCTAATAAAAGCGGAAGATTTTCTTTCTCAAAATTGCTCCCTTTTTCTTCGAAATATTTAATCAGACACTAATAGACTGAAGAGTTAAAATAGTATGTGGTAAACAGATTTTTGGATATTAGTTCCTCTTGGTTTCTGGCACCTGGTCGAGCATGTTTTTAATATTTGAACTCTAGAAGGTGACCCAAGCAACTGATGTTTTAGTCAAATTAGCAAATGAATCGGAAGCAATACAGTATGCCTTTTATTTTACAGCATAATTAATTAAAGCCGATTACACATAAGAAAACATTTACTACAAAAATATATAATGGATTATTTTTTCTATACCTATTATTAATGCAATCTCTTTAGAATATTCTGAACAAAATTTAATGTATTAGAATGCCATATTTCAAAAAATGCCCTTGCGAAGAGGAAACGTGAGATCGCGAGGAAGCAGTTAATGCGTGATGTGTCTACATTGTGCGCCGTCTCCTTGTTAATATTTGCAAAGCAACTTGTAGCAAACACCATGAGGTGTCATGAAGTGGATTAATTGACTTGGAGTTTACCAATACTCTTGTCTCGGGTAGACTGTGGCTAACTGATTAGAGAAACGGATCTGAACCTTGTGAATATGCACGCAGCATCATGTTACACTTCAATGAAGTTCTAATTTTGTGTTCACAGAAAATGTAATCATGTTGCAAGAAACGTTGCAGTTCATAGAATTTCTCAATGCTACGCAACAAACGGCTGTCGTTATAATGAAACTTAACACAATATTCAAGATTTCCTGACATTTTATGCTTAATACAGTGATTTATTTATGACATCGTGGATCCAAATATTTAAATTCTATCGTTTTTTTGTCAATGTATTTTTTGAAATTAAATACTGGATGCCCTTTTGCGAATCACAGGAGCTGCGTCTGAGTATGAGATTTTTGCAAGAGATTGCTGAATATTTATTAGGATACAAGTCGCAATATTATAAAATATAGTGACATCAGGCGGTATAATTCGGGTTTCTCGGCGCGCAATTTGCATTGCCAGTTCGAGTGGAGGTTACAAGTAGAGGCATTTGAATGTTTGCGTAGGAAGTCGAAGCTGCGCGCTTTTCCGGGCAGTCCCTAGCTTCGGAACTCGACATCTGCGGAAGCGACCCGCCCTAGTTTTGTACGCCATTGGAGATTAGTGGAAAGCCACAGGAGCCGAATTGTAATTGCACATCTGGTTCGATTATTACATTAAACAAAAAAAAACAGATTTATTTTTAAGAACATACGCCGTAGTACACAATTGCTTTTAAAACCGAAGAAATGAAGAAAGGTTAAGGTAAAAATACGACTGACGGGCGAAGATAACCGCGAAGGAAAGAGACCGAGTCCCCAGGCCCCGTGGCCAAGGAATGGGTGGTTGCGCGTACGTACGTGCAATTTCTTGAAGCACATGGTTGTTGGATTCAGAGCACGCAGTGTATCTAAACGACTATAACAAATACTAGAGGAACAAAATTCGAGTCTTTCATGGAACGTGGCAATCAGAGGAAACAAAAGTAAATATCCCAAAAGTGTACCTGGTGAACCCGTCTCCCTGAAATTGCTTCGCTGTTCCCAGGACGACCGCGGAAACTTATTACTGATGATAAAGAAAATTATAAAATGGAGAAAAAATTAGTATTAAAGACATTGAATTGCATTCTATTCAACATCATGAACTCTTAATATGGGAGTTTGATCTCGCACAATCATTTCTGACGGATTACGCCTGATTGCATATAGTTCTATGAAAACTCGAATTTTGAAGTTCAGAGAAACTGATACTACTCCCACAGATGATAATGGTTACCATGTGGAAAATTAAAGGAGCGTGGGAAGTTACTATATGCCTGTATCTGATGCACAACGGTAGTTGGTTCGAATCTCTCGTAATAATGGGTTTTCTAACTCATTATGACGTGAAAGGAAGTGGAAAATGGGCAAACAACACGTATTCTGCAATATAATAAATAATTAAGCACCATTAACTCGTAATTCCGCATAGATGTTGTAAAGCCGAATACTAGATCAATGCTGAAAGTTCAATAATTAATAATAAATTTACGTAAATGACATTTATTTGCCAAAAAGATTAGGTGCAGTATGTGCGAATATCTGAATAACTATATAAGAGTTTCGTAAACGGTCAGTGAATAAGCAGATGAATGGGAAATCATGTAAATAAATCCGTTATGGATTGCCAACTCAGTCTCGTGTTGGCGTGGAGACCGCAATGCCGTGTATTGGCATGGAGAAGCGGTGAGAAGTGATAACTTCTGTAGCATCAACCTAACGGCCCGCTCTTTCTCCGAACGACTTCCATTTGTTCGAATCTCTCAGAAAGCTTTCGCATGGACGCATTGTCGACTATCGACTGAATAAAGAGAATTCATTGGCTGGTAGAAAGAGAGATTCAAAGATGCCTAAGCTGTCGGGTTGTAGAAACCGTAAAAGGAAGAGAAAAATACCGTAACATGAAGGAGGATTATGTTGAGAAATAAAGATGTTTCGTGTCTGAAATCTTATTCGTTTTATTGGTATCAATTTGCAACAGCCTTGTCTTTGTACTTCGATCAGGTCCATGCCCATCACACGGCGAGTTTTCAATACAACCGCGACTTCTATCGGATTCACACACAACTGGACACTAGTGCTCAAGTCTTCTCGCGATTGTCAAGGTATTTAATGTGAATGCAGTCGCACTACTACCTTTCCCGTGAATCGTTATCTCATTACTGGTTCTTCAATAATCAGAAATTGAGCTTCGAACATTCAATTATACATAATTTACAGGGAGGACAGGACGAAACTTTGAAATATATGCTTAAAATTGTCTTAAGAGCATTTTGTCCAGGAAACTCCCCTTGGATATTCCGGATGGCTGAGCCTCAAAACTTTCTATGCAAAACTATGCGTTGTACAAACATATAAACACTCCAGAAACACATTAATTGTTTATTATTTTCAAAAGATGAATATATTTGTTCACAAAGAAAAATTAACGTAGAAATGAAAAGGCAGTCGAATTGGGTGCTGCACTGCCTTTCCACACATGTCGGGAGAATAGTACGGAATTTAGGGATTGTCCACTGGTGCCAACTGGAAGGGACGCTGATCCCCGGTGAGAGTGGATTGGGGCTGGCTTTCTCGTTCTTGCGGGAGAAGACCACCACCACCTCCACCTCCACCACCTCACCACCTCCGCTTCCTCTTTCTCTTCCTCTTTCTCTTCCTCTTCCTCTTCCTCTTCCTCTTCAGAAGCCCTTTGGGAGACGATCTACAACTCAATTCTCTGAAATCATGGCAGGGTATTTTAGAAAATAATGGCTTATTTACAGTTACAACCATTAACCTAATTTTACTAATGTGAACGGAAAGAAAAAATTGTTTTACAAACAAATCTTTTCAAACATAACTTTTTGGTCTCAGTTATAGTATTTTCTCTTCCGTTAATGTCGTCCACACGTAATGATTTGACGACAAATGTCTGGTGAATGAGTGCAGTGTGATCACTGACATTCATCTGTTTTGCGGGCTAGCTTTTCTTAGCTTACACGAATACTGTGTCTGTACAATTAGGGTTGACTCGTGGCTCGGTCTCCACATGCTCCTTCCGCCACAATCTTCCGCCGAAAGACTGAGATAGTACTGCGAGTTCGAGGATTTGGGGCCACAGCCAAAGTATAACATCTTGGAAGAGAGGTAGAGACGCTGGTGCTTTCCCCACCATTCTGAATTCAAACCCAAAGAGAAAATAGAAACATTCTGAAAATATTGTACACTTGAAGGTCTTGGGTAGCACAGAGAGGCTACACTCACAGATTTGCGATAACGAACAGGTGAAAGTTTCATCTACTTTACATTTACTCATACATTGAGATTTGGAAATCTGCAGAGTTTTTTAATACCCGCCCAACTTCTCTATCGGATTCACACGGATTGTCAGAGCTTCGACACCTCCGATAGCTCTGTCATATAAGCGAGGTGATTTTATATCTCGGATTTGCTCACATTTGCAGACTCTCCAAATGTTGTGGGGCTCACATGAACATCTCTAGAAAGCGTGGAAATATCTTAACTGTATAAACCGTAGAGGAGTCATTAAAGAAGAATACAAGCTGGCACTGAAAGCTGGGTAGATTTCCTGAAATCCAGAACCAATCATCAAATATACAATAACAAATATAAACAACTTGTTTTAATAACACAATGTTTGAGTAGTATATTTTTATAAGTGTGGGTGACCTACTCTTTGGAACATTGCTGTTGCATGACTTCGCATGGGTCGCACTAAGAACGGTAGCACAGTCAAAATGCGCAGTATGAATCTAATCGGAATACCAAAATAAATAAAATTTTTTCATCATTGAATAAAAATCGTATTTGTTTCATGGTTTTTAGATTTTTACAGATTTCTTAAGTATCTAAGGAAACCAATAGACAAATATCACACACTTTTCAGGAGCAAACATTCTGCTGAACAAAAACCACAAAATGGTTTTCTAAAACGTTGCCCACGTACTTTCAAGAACAACAAATAAAATACTCGCGGATAACACGTCGTCATACCAGGTTTATACTAAGTAGTGACGCTGTCTTAGTAGTGTCGGTTCGTTCAGTACAAGAATAGACGTAATGACAATCAAATATATGACATTTTCAGTCAAAACAAAACTTTTTTATTGTTTCTATATTTTTTCGAGAGCTAAGCATAGAAAGAAAACTTTGTGAGAGCCGGAGGCTCCGTAAGTTTCTTTCAATTTCTACGCGCATTGACAATTATTTATATGGATTGTAAATACATTTATAATACCGTTAATCTATTGAATTGAGAATGCCTACTGGCATATTCGAAATTCACGATAGACCAACCGAACTCGCAGCCGTCCACGTTCCACTATTTTTCCATCATTCACCGGGAAAAATTGTCATTTCATTAATTTTAATTGAAGTTACTAATTAACTTCACGATGTTCATTCTCTTCACTTCTCAAGCTTATTATAATACTCATGGCCCTCGGTGGCAATTCTTGCTGATTGGCCGCTCAATTCCCTTAAATAAAAAATAACCTAATTAAGTGATACATTATGTGAATATTTGCGTAACTTTATTGCTGTGTCCACACATGACGTAGAAGAGCCTTGCATTTCAATCGGAAGCACAGGGAGTTGCGAGATGCCAGACCCACGTCTACTGTGTATTAGCGGGAGCGCTCACAGACGTTGGCCGCTCTTTGGCTCGTTCGTCCCCGCCGCCACTCCGCCACCGCTACTCCATTAAGAGGAAAGAGAGCTCGAAGCCACAGGAGGTTTCAGGAGAGGGCGCCCAGTCGCCGAGGACAGGTAAAGAGAAGTTTTGTTCTGTGAACCCTGGGACTGAGAAGTCGGCGCTCTGCACTAGGGTGTGCCGAAAATGTTATGTCTCCCCTGCGAGGATGACTTACCAACACGCAGTTCAAGTGGAACGAACATTATTGTGACCGTCAGGTGGGATGGTTGTATGTTAACCCTTAAAAGCAAAAATAACAAGCGCCAGTTCCTTAAAAGTTAAAATAAACTCTGAACTATCAACATCACATTCAATAAAATCAGGGGTACCTCAAGGTTCCCGTTTATCCCCCTCACTGTTCTCCATATATATGGAGGATTTTCCTCCTCCGATACTAAGAGACCTTTTCCTATGCGGATGACACGGCGTCATATTCGTAGCTAACGAGGCCATTCATCCCATTCATCTAGCTAATTCATCTAGCTTGAAGCCAATTTAGAAAAAAATCACAAATTGGACAAAAGCTTGGAGAATAAATATCAAACCCAAAAAGTTTCAATGTAAACATTTTACTCTTCGTAGACTGCCTAAATCTCCAGAATTAAAAATAGAAAATATCGATGTCCCATGGCTCCCTTTCGGAACTGCAGTAAAATATCTTGGTGTCCTATAGGAAAAATATTAACATGGAAGCCCTATTTAATCAATCTATCAAATTAAGCTTTCTCCAAAATGTGTCATAACCCCCTAATGAATTATAAATCACACTTCAGTGTCAAAACTAGTTTACTATTATTTGAATCAATAATTCGTCGTACTTTAACAAATGTCTGCCGTGTTTGGCACAACTCCGCACTGAGTCACATCAAATTATTACTAACGGATCAAAAATTGTTTTACGTAAAGTCATTAAAGTCATGGTTCATTAGCAAAAGTCAAATACATCGTGAATTAACAATTGCTCCAATCACTGAATTTCGGTCAAAATTAAATGAATCATTTTATTCCAAACTAAAGTTCCTCCTATTTTCAACCTAGGCAAATCCACAAATTCAAGAATCAGAATCCGTTCCCATTTCCTCAAAGACGATTTTCGATAGACATTTTGAATTCAGGTCTATGGACAAACAATTAAAGATGCATATATTCAAAGCTCATTAAGACATAATCGCGTCAAAGGAACATGTAAAATAATTAAAAAATAATTATAATCGCCATCAGGCAAAGGTCACAGTTGGCTAAAAGAAAAATCGCAAAAATGAGGGTAAATATCGAAAATATTAATATCATGTACCAGCACATCTCCCTGAAAAGCATGATCTGCTGAACAGGAAATAGAAAAGTAAATTTTAAAACAAGCCTTAAAACAGTGGGAGTCATAAAAAATCGTCACATTTTAGGAAAATTGTGAAAATGAAACATCAATGCCCCTTATTATTCTTAGGAAAAATGAATGAATGTTGAATTAAAATAAAACTGTGTAACGCGTAATTAATTTTACAATGTCCTTGTGCTTCTCTTCTCTTAAAATGTGATGCTCTTTGGCGACTCCTACCGCAATAACAATATCCTGAACTTCAGTTTTTCCTCTCTCGGCTTGAAATAGTGGCCACCATTACGACTGAGATGCGTTGGTAGAGCGACCTCGCAGGTGTTATAGATGATTTTTGCCACATCCTAGCGCAGAGCACCGTCGTCTTACACTCAACGTTCACTGACGAGCATTTATTCTTTTATCCCTCTCTAACTGGCCTTTGCGTTTGGGCGCTGTTTCTAAAGAGAATACTCTGAATATATCTTAGTATAATTCACTAATCATTTCTTATTTCAAAGTGGGATAGTATTGTCATCCACGCTATAAACATAACTGTGGATTCGAAGTTGAAAAACATCATACCGCAGAATTTCTAGACACTCGTACATGTAAGACAAGATTATTAAAGGGATGTATGCATACATCAGACTGATGAAAGACAAGAGCTAAATGACTTGCTTATCAGAAATATATTCGTAAAAATTCACAGGTATGAGTTCGTCCTCGGGATTGGAGAGAGTTCATCATTAGTGTTTATTTCGGACTCTGTAGAAGGTACTCGTCTTTGGACGTTCGTGTCCCGCGCTGTTTGCGAGAATGTTCTCATCCGTGATCGTCTTACGCTCTGACTACTCCACCCTCTTAAATCTTCTCCCTCATACGCTCCGCTAGCAATGCCATTGCCATTGCCATTGCCATTGCCATTGCCATTGCCATTACCGCCGCCTTCACCGCAGTTTCATTTGGCGAATCCGAGGGCTTTCCGTCTACTCTGTATTCTAGATGAATATATTTCCACAAAAATATAAATATCTTCATAAAGCCGACTAAAACTGACAGTCGTAAGTCTACAACAAGAAATGCGTGCGCTCGTGATATGTCCGAGGTTTGTGTGCGTTGCACTCGATGAAGGGCCTGACGTTTATATCGGCTTTGCCCGAGACTTGACCCGCGTCCACCGTGCTATTAGCGGGAGCGCTCCACATGCTCGGCCGGCCTCCGCCCTCCGCCCTGCGCCCTGCGCCCTTCGCCCTCTGCCCGCGCCGCCGCCGCCGCCGCTCCATTCACCGGGGCGGCGGAGCGCGCGCGCGCGCGGGGCGGTGGCAGCGAGCCTGCGCGCTGTCTCGGACGGGCGCGGCGGGGGGCGGGGGCGGGGGCGGGGCGCGCGGCGCGGGGCCGGGCCCGAGCGCACGGCGCGGCGCGCGCAGTCGCTCGCGAGCCTCCCGCGCGCCACGATGCTCCCCGCCAGCGCCCGCCCGCCGTCGCCCTCGACGTCGCCCGCGCCGCCGCCGCCGTCCGCGGGCGCGCGCGCCGGCCGTCGCCGCCGCCGGCTGCCCGTCGGGCTGCCGCCGCTGCCGCTGCTGCTGCTGGGGATGCTGGCGGCGGTGGGCGCGTCGGCGGACGAGCCGCCGTCCACCGCGGCGCCGCCGCTGGCGCCGCCCGCCGAGCCCTGCCCCGCGGGCCAGCTCGCCGCCTACCGCGTCTCCTTGCACACCTTCTGGTCGCGGGACCGCTTCCCCAAGCACTACCCGGACTGGCGGCCGCCCGCGCACTGGTCCAGGATGATCGGTGAGTAGGCGGAATGCGCGGCGCCGCGCGGAACACGTGCGGGCGCACGTGCGCGCCGCGCGGGTCGATGCGCGCTCCGCGAGGAGGCGTCGCGTCGCCAGGCGGCTTCGAGGCCCGGCGCGTGCGGGGCGGTCCGATGCGTTGGGGGCCTTCGCAGGGCGGTGGCGTCCGCGGCGCGACCAGATGCGCCCTCGAAATGTGGCAGGCTAACACGCGTTCCTTTAGCTATTTCTGTAATTGAACTCTTGAAATTAAAAAAAAATGCAAGTTCTATTAAATTTAAATTTTTACCAAAATAATGATGAATGAATCAAGCCCTATTACATAAATAACAACAAAAATTCAGATGCATTTCGCGATAGTGTTTCGTGATAGTCATTATAAATGGCAGGAGTTGTATGTGCTAATAGGTTTAACGTATATATAAACTCATTTTTCTCGAAAGTATGAAAATGGCTCTTACATACTTTTTTATTTCAAGCCTTTAATTTGTTTCGTAGGTAAAGACCTTTTACAAAGGTATTATATACACATGAACGTTTAAGTTTGTCTTCATGTAAGGACGCATGACATGTATCGCGATTCTGTTTCAATGGACAAAATTATCGAAATATCACGTTGCTCACTGTAATGTAACAGTAATTAAAGAAGGGGAAAATATATTCAACCAATTTGTACTTTGTTCTTAAACAAAGTTGTAAATTATCTTCTTTTATTTCCCACATTTTTCCCATGGACTAATGCCGATAAACGATCATTCTCCATTTGTATTTCGAATGATTGCGTACGTTCAAATCCTATTGGATAATGTGTCTTTGGCAGTTGCCTTTGTTCTGTAAAGGGAGTCACATGTTAAAAACGTTGAAAACGGCTGGTTTAACACATCGAGCGTAAGGGTGATGATGGATGGCGAAGAGGACGCCGTTTTAATTATCTGTCTCGTTGGGAATCGTTATTAGCTGCTGAGGTAATATCTTCAATACTGTTGGTTGAAGTAATAATGATTTAGTTTACAGTATACTAGTGAAGAGTTGCTAAGTATTGTTCCATAATTTGCTATATATTGGTCTGTAAATTATTTAAGTGTCTTTAACGACATATACAAGGAAGACTCTAGTTGAATTTTACATTGTGGTTTGAAGACATTAGACTAATATTCAGCACATCAACAGATACTAAAATTTCACACACATCTGCTTAAGGTAAGGCGTAGGGTCTTTAAAACACGTCTAGGCACTACTAATCTTAGAATTTAAATTTATCAATGAAAAAATGCATGTTTTGTGTTAGATTGAGCTGCTGTAGAATATTCTTTAACAAAATATCTCTCTCTACTTCTTTTATCTGGTAGACAAAAATATGTTATTTGCGGAATTTTAAGATGTAATTTCCTTGAATTACTTTCGTCCTCAAAACGGTCTCAGGGGAGTTAAGGTGTATTTAGCACAATGATTTATTTGATTTGATCACTCTTCAAAATTACGCACTAGTTTGTTGGTCATTGCAAAAAATTCACAGTGTCTATCTTCACTTGAAAACACCTTCGAGTTTCAATTTATTCGCGTCCTGTTTAATTACGGACGACCAAAGGCAAATTTTATGTCATTAATGATTACGTGAGAGATGTCGACATCTTCACTGATTTTGAATCCAAATACGTTAAATGGGTTCTTTTTAGAGATAAATGCCGTGTCTGAGGAGAAGCGAGTGAGCGAGTGAGCGAGTGAGTTAGTGGAACGCCCCATTTCCGGGGCAGGTGGTTTCAACGGGGACTTTGCTTTGACTTCCACTGTAATATGAACGGTAAAATGATCCTTAGAGAAGAATGATGGGAAGAGACGAGTGTGATAACTATAGAATTAACGAACTTGGTGGAATTGACGTCAGCCACGACACACTGTAAAATCACGCGCATTCTAACTCTTCTTGCAAACCCCCACCCCCACCCCCCACCCCCCGTTACGGAGAACGCCTCTTGTTTATTAGCGTCCTGTTTAAAATGAAAGAAGCCCTGGAAAATTTCGTATAATTAATTATCACGCGCGTTGCGACGTCTCCTGCGTCTCAAAATGAGGGGGGTGGGGGGCGCGGTCCCGGCTCTGCCCACTCTGACCCGAACGCGGCCCTGGACGACATGCTGGCGGCGTAAGGGCGATGCAACTTTTATAAGTTATTTTATGAGTTTTTGATTACATTGTCCGAAGCGTCATCTGCATGCCAATCTGAAAAGTTATAATGAGCGCTTGCTGTTGTGTTCGTTATGCACGCTCTAAGCACGGAGGCGTTGTGCCGGCGTTCGAGAGGACCAGACGGCAAAGCTCCCCAGCCGGGGTAATTGCACAGGTCAACTTGAACTCATCGTGAGTGGCGACTGATAAATCTAGAAGAGGCGTATGATGGGCCTAGTTTGGGCCGGATGCACACAATTAAGGAAACTTTGCGAATGGAACCAGAGCGCGAACAATATGAGTTACGTGTTACGAAATATGGAAGTCGTGGCACGGGTCCAGAGGTAACATCCAACTTCAGAACAAAATGAACTAATCCGACAGTCGCGTATTTCAGTGGTGAGCTCCATTTAAATGAGCTACTTCATGAGCCCTATTTGCACCGTTGCCTAATACGGGAATTTTTAGTCTTTTATTATCATTTTTATCAATATAGTGTAACTTTATACATACGAGAACATCTTTTAGGACTGTGCCGCCAAATCTCTCGAATTTAATGTTGGTAACAACCAAACAAGGATCGTAGAAAATGTAGTGAGAGTAGGCGATACTCATCACGGTCGGTTTGTGTTAGCATTGTAATTTATTGCGTTCGGCTATAGTCGTACACTCCAAAAATGGCATGTGACGTATTTTAGCCCTTTCAAATGTAAATTGGGTGCAACGATGGACGGAAATGATTGCCGAAGCCGTCTGCTCGCGCGGAGAGGCGCCAGTGAGGTGGAGGAGGTCGAGGTCTGCGACCGCGCGCCGCCCGGTCGTCTGCACCACAGCGCATCCGGCGGCGGCGGCGGCGGCGCGTGTTTGTTTTCGCGTACGTTCTGTACAGAGTACCGCGGGCGCGAGGCGCATTCACAGTCGGCGGGGGCGATGGCGGGGGCGATGGCGGGGGCGATGGCGGGGGCGATGGCGGGGGCGATGGCGGGGGCGATGGCGGGGGCGATGGCGGGGGCGATGGCGGGGGCAATGGCGGAGGCGGGGGCGGTGATGGCGACGGCGCTTAGACGGCTGCCAGACGGTTGCTTGCGAGACTCGCGGGGAAGGGGCCCCAGAGATACACAGCTATCGAATCATCATGCAGCTGTAAAGGGGAAAAGGAAGCTGCCCATGAAGCGTTCTCGATAATGATGATGATTGAAGTGATTTTAGTTCCGTCACCGTCACCGACTATACCATCTTTTGAGAACCAGTGTACATGAGTAAATCATCTCGCTCATTCGCTCTTTAAGCAGAAGTAGTATGTTTCCGCGTACTGAGGATTGTCCCCTGGTGGTGTGGATATAACAAGTTCGCCTGTGCCGCAGCGTGAGTTCGTTTTCGCTTCGTGTGTCGCCGCTCCCGAAGCCCTGAGACGGCGCCAGTCAGTTGGCAGCCGCGGAAAATTATTGAGGAAAGTACTATCTTGGCTATCTAGCGATGGAAAAGAGTAAAGATAGTTAAAAAAAAATGGCGCGTTCAGAGCCAAACGATTAAATGATCCCTCTTCGTATTCATTTACTCATTTATAGTAACCTTCTCCTTCTTCCCCTCCAACTTTATGGTTGTTTATTGAACGCTTCTCAACAAGTTTGTTGTATAACATTCATTGGTCCAAATGCAGATTGGTCAGGGAACGAAAGCAGATTCTTTAACCCTAAATTTTCTCACAGACATATAAAATATGTGATATGTCTGCCCACATAATACGCGTGCCTTACAGTCTTAAGACATTATTATTATTATTATTATTATTATTATTATTATTATTATTATTATTATTATTATTATTAAGGGGAATGCGCTTTTAGTTATTCATGTTATCCGGCAGCGCTAGACGCGGAGGCATCACGGGCGGCGCATGTTTGTTTGGGTGCGCGGCAGTGCGATCGCGGGTTAGGCGGGGAGGGGCGGGGAGGGGAGGCATGACACGCACCCACGGCTGCCCCGCGGCTGCTCCGCGGCGGCGGCGGCGGCGGCGGCGGCGGCGGCGGCGGCGGTGGTGACAAGGCGTACACCAGACGGGTCGGCGCGGGCGGTGACTAGGCTGGGTCGCGACCGCAACGCCGGCGGACGCGACCCGATCTTCGCGCTCCCGCAGTACCGCTGACGTAAGCGCCAGCCGGCCGGCCACATGCCGGGCCAAAGCCTCCAACAAGGCCCCAGCGCAACGCACGCACGCGGAAACCTCCCGCCCCAGGCTCACCCTCCGCGCCCACATACACCCGTCCTCGCCCGTCACCTCCACTTCCGTCACCTCCGCTTCCTTCACCTCCGCTTCCATCACCTCCGCTTCCATCATCTCCGCTCCAATCCCCTCCGCTTCCATCACCTCCGCTTCCATCACCTCCGCTGCCACGTCTGCCTCCGAGGTCGCGCCCCCGACTCCTGCCTTCTCCGCGCGCAAGCACTGGTGACGAAAACGCGGATGCGCCGTGGGCATAATCTGCGAGCTTCACTTGTTGATGCCTGTTTATGATCTTCTGCAGTTCCTTCTGCGTACGCTGCCTCAAACTATATACCCATAGGCATTAAAGCCCTCTTGTTTTTGAAGCAGTCTGAAGTCATAAAATTTCTCACGCAAAGGGTAATGAGATTTGTGTTAAATATTTCATCCTGTTCGTTATTCTATGCTTTTTCATTTCTTCTTGTTTCTATTACGACCGATCGGAAACTTTCATAAGCGCCTAATTTCTCACCATTAGTTAATATTACACCAATGTTAATATTTTTACCCAATTTTCATTGTCAGATATAATCTTTCTTCTTTTACTCTTTCCAGAATCGAAAGTTTTTAAGAGCAATGCATCTCGTTATCATGTGTCGGTGCACATTTTTTCTTTGGAAAAAAAAAAGAATGGTTGTAGTAACTTGTTTTCTAAACTTGTCATGAGAAAGCAGTGTTAACAAAAAGGATTAGGAACGTTGTTTTAAAAATCACTTGTTTGTAGGTTGCACAAATACTAATGGCCGTCCGTAAATCTATTTGGCATTACCGCAAGTGAATAGTCTAAAATTGTCATTACCTTGAAAGAGAAAGTAAAAAAATCCATTTCGTACCTCCATTCGTTGTTTGAAATAAATTCAAATGGCTTATGAACCAATATATAATAGTTGCGATGCGATGATAGTCATCCATTACTGGATCAATAGCTAAAATAAAAGGAAATATCTTTCTAACAAACACCTTATTGCTAAGCTTATACAATTGAAAGAAAGCTGTGCAAGAAAATTAATTTCTCATATTATTGACATTGTGTGGCGTGGTGTCCATTTGCATATATATTTAAAATCAATCAAAGTTCAAAATATAACTTTTGATGGTCGGGCACTAGTTCATTAGCGACGAAAGTTCTCGTTATGGATGAAAGATAATAGTATAGAAGTTGCAATGTTTTTCAAAATGTGATCACGTGTTGTAAATAGAGAATGATTTGCAACTGCTTGAACTAGAATATTAAAACAATCAAAGCTGGAATGAAAAATTGAAAGCATGCGTAATGCTCGTAGAGTTTAGTTACTTTGGGCGGATGAAGCACGTCGAAACGAAAAGTGTTTACTAACTGCTGTCAAAACATTAAGAGAACATGTATTCAACAAACAGCATAAAATACCATCGACAATATTCTCCTAGCATGCGTAAATATTTAGACCTCTAATAGGTTCTACCTCTATTTTCGCTGCAATATTCCCTTTGAAACCACTGACTAATGAAAACAGATGAACCACTCTACGCTCTAGTTTTTTTGCGAACATTTCTCACAGACTGAACGAGTCTGATCTTCTTTAAGTCCCTATTAATTGCAGATGGCTTTAAAAACACGGAACCCACTATAAATACTCTCCCCAACTACCAAACGCAAAGCGTCGAACATTTCCAATATTTATTTGGAACGTGAGGGGGAAAGCAAACAAATTGCAATCCATTTGTGGCTCGTCGGTGTAAATTTTCTATTACAATAATTAAAACAAATCTAAAAATGAACCACTTGAGCAGGGAAGCCGATATGCAAATGATGCATTCTGCAGGTTCTTTCATTATGACCCCTAGGCGCGTCCACCAGCATCATCGCAGTTTCAGCCGTTACCGACGAATCGGAATTTGCCTCCGCCCTGCCCCCTCCACTGTTGCCATCTCTTCTTGCGTCCACAAAACAGGATTAATTCTTCCAACGTTCCTGGCTTTCGTTCCTGTTGAATAATTGCTCCCTTGTTCTGATTGTTCCTGGCTTAGGTGGCTGCGGGCATAAAATGTCACTGCAGTGCCTATGACCGGGAGGTGCTAAGGTTGGAGACCCGACAGGGGCAGGATTTTCGACATTTGCTACTCAGCTAGGGCGATTTCAGTGGGAGGAGATCCTAGAGGCCGCCGACTCTGATCGGTAGTTTTCTATGAATTCTCCCGTCAACACCAGGGGAATGCCGCAGCAGTACCCTAACAAACAAGCCACGGACCGCGCGCGATCCATCCTTCCTTAACTTGACCTACCCTCACCCCTTGCTTACACACACATTTAAACGCACTATACTACTACATATGCCGGGGGACCAATCTTTCTACTGTCCAGACTCCTACTCTCCCGACTCCTACTCTCCCGACTCCTACTCTCCCGACTCCTACTCTCCCGACTCCTACTCTCCCGACTCCTACTCTCCCGACTCCTACTCTCCCGACTCCTACTCTCCCGACTCCTACTCTCCCGACTCCTACTCTCCCGACTCCTACTCTCCCGACTCCTACTCTCCCGACTCCTACTCTCCCGACTCCTACTCTCCCGACTCCTACTCTCCCGACTCCTACTCTCCCGACTCCTACTCTCCCGACTCCTACTCTCCCGACTCCTACTCTCCCGACTCCTACTCTCCCGACTCCTACTCTCCCGACTCCTACTCTCCCGACTCCTACTCTCCCGACTCCTACTCTCCCGACTCCTACTCTCCCGACTCCTACTCTCCCGACTCCTACTCTCCCGACTCCTACTCTCCCGACTCCTACTCTCCCGACTCCTACTCTCCCGACTCCTACTCTCCCGACTCCTACTCTCCCGACTCCTACTCTCCCGACTCCTACTCTCCCGACTCCTACTCTCCCGACTCCTACTCTCCCGACTCCTACTCTCCCGACTCCTACTCTCCCGACTCCTACTCTCCCGACTCCTACTCTCCCGACTCCTACTCTCCCGACTCCTACTCTCCCGACCTCTACTCTCCCGACTCCGACCGTAAATTATATACCGTCAATTATATACCGTCAATTATATACCGTCAATTATATACCGTCAATTATATACCGTCAATTCGTCAATTATATACCGTCAATTATATACCGTCAATTATATACCGTCAATTATATACCGTTAATTATATACCGTAAAATTTGTGATAATAAAATCATCTGTACCCGCGGGACTCTCTGGGTATTGTTCTGTAAAATTGGAAGAAAGATTGCAGAAGCAAATGTAAAAGAGATCGGACAGCTACAGATTGCCATCAAATGTAATTGTAATAGGAAAAGGTGCCGTTATAACAATCATCGGGAAAAATATCCGAGACCTTCAAAAAATTGGATGATAGAAAAGCAAGCATTTCGGAGCAGACACACGAGGCAGTTAAATTGCCACTGCTGTCGTGCTGAATCAGTGTGAACAGTTCAAAACAATTGAAATGGGATCGTACATTCAATAATAATTATCAGTTATAATGTAATTGACACAAGAGCGACAGTACTAATTTGATTAACAAATCTGGTGTTACATGAATACGAAGCTATCGCCATTGTGCTATTTACATTACATGTCGCTTTGGTTACTTTCTATTCATTCAAAATAATATGAATATAAATTAATTTGATTTTTGTTAGCGCAATTAAAAAGAAAAATGTAGTGACGGGTCAGATATAAGTTCACTGAATACCACTTCCGATTTGATACCAACAAATCCAATGGGTGGACATGCAGGAAGATATCGGTTTGAGAAATCATCTTAGTTTTTGAGTTGTGACGGTATGGAAGTAAGAATGAATTTCCTGACACATACTGAATGATGCTCCCAATGATACGCAGTGCCAGTGATTAACGCTAATTGGAAGTCTGAAGAAATACACAAAAACTGAGGGCTGACGAGGATATCGACAAAAATTCATGAATCAAAATAGAGACGTGAGGAAATTGAAGGAGGCTTAGATAGACACACATAGAAACAACATCTATGACGATTAACGGAAAGCTGCTCGTGAAGATGAGACGCGAAAATGGACATATCTCAACAAAAATACAGTGATAAGTGACGCGAGTAAGTCAAGTACTTGGCGAAAAAACAACTGGAAAAGATATGACGCGGGGATGAATAGGTTGACAGAAAAATAATACTTTTAACGCAAAGAAAAGATACGAGTATCAACCAGAGAGAGCCTAAAACAGCATATTAGGAAGAGTCGCGAAAACAAAAGCGAATGGACGAAAAACAACATTGCAGAGTTTAAGTGACACGTCAAACATGTTGAGACATGCGGAAAAAAACATTGTCGGACAAGAAACTACTATGTAAAGAGGATGAAGGAATGCACCGATACAACCCTTTAAATTGAAAATTGACAACAGGATTGACGGATAAGGATTGACGAATAAGCTACACTCGTAAGACAGACGCAAGAATGGACAAAGAATTGACAGAAACAATAAGTCCCAAGAGATAAATCTAACAAGTATTGACCGCAACTTTATATTATTTTTGGAATAATAATTATAATATATTACGTAATAACTATTGATAAAGATAAGGTGAAATAATCGACAAGTATTTGCCGAAAACCATCACGTTATATCGCCTCGAGAATGAATACTGACGTGCAGAAAAACACACAAAAAGCAAAGCGAGAACGAACAGGTATTGATGGAAAAGCAACTGCTATGTGAAGATAAGGTGTAAGAATCGACAGGAAATCGCTGAAAAACCCGTTACAAGTTTTCGGGGACTCACAGAAAAACAACATGGAAGGAACAGACGCGAAAATGAACAAGGTAGTGACGAAAAACGCCGCTCTGCGCGCTCCCCGCGGTTGCTCCAAGGGTGCAAAAAGAGGGTGTGACGGAGGTGGGGACGAGGGCCGGTACGCGAAACGCGAAGAAGGAAATCGCAGCGATACGCAAAGCGCGCGCCGGCCTCCGCCGCGCCGCGCCGCGCCGCGCCGCCCTCCGCCGCAGAGAGTCATAATAATGTCGTAAATATTCATGGAGGCAGCGGATGCTGCCTTCGGGATCCGCTGCGCCTCTTGCCCACCAGGCGGCGCTCCGTGCTGTGCTGTGCTGTGCCGTGCCGTGCCGTGCCGTGCCGTGCTGTGTCGTGTCGTGTGTCATGTCGTGTGTCGTGTGTCGTGCCTTGTCGTGCCGTGCCGTGTCGTGCCGTGCTGTGCCGTCGATGACGGTGGGATGTCGATGACGGTGGGATGTCGATGACGGTGGGATGTCGATGACGGTGGGATGTCGATGACGGTGGAATGTCGATGACGGTGGGATGTCGATGACGGTGGGATGTCGATGACGGTGGGATGTCGATGACGGTGGGATGTCGATGACGGTGGGATGTCGATGACGGTGGGATGTCGATGACGGTGGGATGTCGATGACGGTGGGATGTCGATGACGGTGGGATGTCGATGACGGTGGGATGTCGATGACGGTGGGATGTCCGTGACAGTGAGGTATCGGAAGCGAGAGTGTCATAGAACTACAGATGCATTTGATGGCCTTCTTAACGATCCATTGCAGACTGACCCTCTTCCACGCATTGCCTCTAAATTATAGCTGCAATCTTTGTCCCAATTTCGCAGAGCAATTCCATGTCCCTTCGATAACCTAATTCGTTCATCTCTTAAAGCGCAATTTTATTACGGATACTCCCGCTACCAATATACAGATTGCGGTTACAACACATCACTTTTTGTAACGGATGATATTCTCTCTTTCTAGGGGTTTCGTTCCTTTTGTTGTCATGATCTTTCAAGTATCTCTTTAGTTCTTTGCATTCTTTATTCAAATAATAATAATATGAATATAATTCATATATTCCGCGCTATTCTAAACTTATACTTCTCTTTAGTCATAAGTCTATATTTTTGTTTGTCTGGTTTTATACTACCAAATTCACTACCACACACAATATACTGCCACACATAACCTTAATTTAGTCTACCTTTTACGTAGTCTTGCAATAGACAGTCGTAGAAGGGGATTTTCGCGTCTCATTCTTGTTTTCCCGCGTCCCTCCTGTGCCTTCCTCTTACCAGCGTTCAATATTTGTTCAAAAGCTTCGCTGATACCACAGGTTACGGAATGATTGCTTATACAGATGTTCTTCATAAACATTCCCACAATCCCACCCGTTTCTAATGTCGTCCCCCGCAGTCTTCCGAACCACCACCAGCGTCCACCGTGTTCGGTTCCCCTCAATCGCCACCCAATACTTGTTCCCACTAAATGATGATTCCAGTTATCATTTCAAATTTTTATTTATAGACGTTTCGATATCTAAGTGTGAGTTCCTCTTCGGTATATAACATATTTGTAGCTATTTAAGGTCACGTAGCACCCCACGTACAATTTTGTCATGTATCCTTGTCGCTGCTCCCCTGCTTCCAGTAACCACCTCATTTTTTGGCCTCCACATCTTGCGACTGCTGCCAACGTCTCTCGCAGCAGACTCACGCGTCTTGTATCACTCTTCGGTCCACAGCGCCGCCGTCGATCGTTGCAGCCGGTTAGCGCAGGCTACACGAACAAATGACCAGAAAACCGGACGACTCGGCCCGTCTGCGCCCGTCTGCGCCCGTCTGCGCCCGTCTGCGCCCGTCTGCGCCCGTCTGCGCCCGTCTGCGCCCGTCTGCGCCCGTCTGCGCCCGTCTGCGCCCGTCTGCGCCCGTCTGCGCCCGTCTGCGCCCGTCTGCGCCCGTCTGCGCCCGTCTGCGCCCGTCTGCGCCCGTCTGCGCCCGTCTGCGCCCGTCTGCGCCCGTCTGCGCCCGTCTGCGCCCGTCTGCGCCCGTCTGCGCCCGTCTGCGCCCGTCTGCGCCCGTCTGCGCCCGTCTGCGCCCGTCTGCGCCCGTCTGCGCCCGTCTGCGCCCGTCTGCGCCCGTCTGCGCCCGTCTGCGCCCGTCTGCGCCCGTCTGCGCCCGTCTGCGCCCGTCTGCGCCCGTCTGCGCCCGTCTGCGCCCGTCTGCGCCCGTCTGCGCCCGCCTGCGCCCGCCGTGGCATAGCGGCATCTGCACGCCCCCTAATTCTCTCTCGACCCTTCGGAGAGCGTTGAGCTCAAACACAGGACGGCAAAGTGAACGACTTGTCGCACGTGAATGTTTTAGCATGAACTGCGGTTATTGTTGTTCTCATTAATTAAGAGGAGGGAGTCTTCTAGAATGGTGAAGTGAATCAAATTGATTTGCGAAAGGCTCTTACCGACAAGGCAAAAAAAGGCACGAGTTGGTTTTTCATTCGATTTATTTCATTTCAAATCATCAAGTTTTCTTTCGCTAATGGCATGAACGTGCATGTAAAAGGAATATTACTTATGAATGGTAGTCTCCATATAAGATGACCCTATCAGACAATACTGATGTATGTTGATAGTTTGAATACAAGGCTTTTGATGATGTACTTTTTAAAAAAATGCACGCTAAAGCTATTTAATTAACTTATTAATCAAATTGAAATGGTATTTTTAACTAAACGCTTTGACGCGCAATTTGATATATATCCCTTTTTCGGAGGTGTAGTGAGATTTGCGAATGAATGCATATGTGTTAATTCGAGAAATTTGTTTCCAAATTATGCTTTTTAGATCATGCTGTTTGAGTAACAGACGTTGTTGAGAAAATATTACCGATTTCTTTATACTAACTGCTTTATGTTAGCAACACTGAATTATTTTTGCAAGTGACAATGATATGTGAAGTTTTCAGTTCTGCCTCAAATGAAAAGTATACACGGGTTTTAAAAGAAGCCCTATTTTGGGAAAGCGGAATTGATTCTATGAATGCCCTCAAGGTATATTCAAGACACGAGTTTTTACCGGATGTTATTTCAAGGGGAGTAAGGTTTTTGCCCGTGCCAATGGAGGAGGTTGTTTTTCGACGGTGGACTTTGAGTTTCAATGTAACCTCGTACATATTATTAACTTATTCTGTTGAGAATAAAACAATCTGTTTTCAAAATGAAATTCGCAATGACAGTAAAAAGCTAGTTATGATGAAGTCTATTAGAAAAAACATTCATGAGGTAACTGTCAATTGAATTTATTTAGTCAACGAATTTACTTTTTCTATTTTAAAACGAATTCGTTGTAAGAATTTTTCTTTCATTGAGGTGTCAGCATCAAATCTGCAGTGTTTGAACTTATTTCTTGAAGAAAGGGTAATTATTGAGGAATTAATGAAAAAGTACAGTAATTAAACCTATACATTCATCCATATGAATATCCTCATTGGAGTTTGGCGCAACGTGACAAAAATATGCGATTTAGAGAAAATTAAAAAAAAAATTACAAATGCAAGATAATCTTGTTTAAGCCCTGGACCGCGACATGGAACAGGCGCCAGGCGCCAATAACGACAAGTTTTCATTGGTGCAGTGATTGACAGCTAATTTAACTTTATTTATATGTCAACGCGTCACATTGCATTAATAAATTTACTGCTATTTTTATGTTTATACCAAAATTAATTATCAATAACTGCATGCACATTTCATGCGTGCGTACTGTAACATCAAATAATTGGAAAATATGTTTTCGGTGACTGGTCTCCGAAACTTAATATACGGTAACTCGCTCCTACAAACTTTGAGGACCACTGTTACATGCTGTGTGGGTCATATGATTAATAGTCTTTTGACATATGCGCATCTATGGTCTAAATAATGAAGTAATAGTATGAACATCTATTTTTCGTTCTCAAAACACCTGCTTCAATAATAAATCCGTTTCTCATTTAAATCATTCATATAGTAACTGAATTTGAACATATTTTCTATTTACTAATTATAATCATAATGTTCCGCGTAACGTCATGATCCGCACAATACTTATTTCTCTGACAATGATTTTATTGTTTTACTCTAAAAGGTTAGCCTATCCTGTTTAACTTTTAATTTGGATAGGCAACATTCTTTAGTCATTAAACAAAAAAAATCCCAACTAGATATGTCTAGCGCTGGACAACACTTTTTTGGCAGAACTGAACATTCAGCCGGATTTTGTATTTGCATAAGAGTTTCTATCCAATCTGCGTGCGAAGTAGTATACGTAACACTAGTTTGTCTGTGCGAACTGTGACTCAGTGAGTCGTCAAATCATTCCACTTTTAACAATGTTGAAGATGAATGACAATTTGATGACAATGCTTTATTCTGATCTGCATAGGCCGATAGGTCGATATCATGCAGCACTGAAGAGTCAACGTTCAGGCGAGAAAACATGAAGTGCCCTAATATTTAAAACATTTTACATAAACTACAAATGTTCACAGCCACACTGAACCGACAAATATATAAATGCAAATTTCAAGCACTGGAATTGATTGATTGATTTAATGCATTATTTTACGTGGCGAGACTCAGGCCATTAGGCCTGCTCTTCCGTCTGACCACGTAAATTTCGCTACGCTCCTTTCACCAACTAGCAGAGAAAGGAGGTATTTCTTGGGCGAGAAACAGGCGATTTGAATTTAGCTCAGAGGCGTCATTTAGGCTTGAGGATCTTTTACATGCAAGTAAATCTACTAACATGGGACAGCCGGCTTTACTTCCCCTCCGAAGGAAGGCGTACGAAGGATTTTTTCGCCCTAAAAAATCCACGGCTTCGATCGGGTTTGAACCCGCCAACTTGGGTACAACAGTCCGAAACGCTAACCGTTACACCATCGCCGCCGCAAATGACTTCTAAGTTATGCAATGGAATGACTTCTAAGTTATATTTAATTACATAACATGTGTAAGTCTTTTGTTTTGAATGATGTATTAATTTCTAGATCAACAAAATTTTTAACACACATTGTTTACTTTGCTATCTTTAGCCTTCTGTTCTCTAGGTTCGGGAGTAGAACCAACCGAATGTTGTGATTATAGCACTGATTGGAAGGTGAAACTGTAGGCTAAGTAATGGTGACCACCATTAAAGCACTTTCTGTGTGAGCAATACTGACGTGACGTATTGGTTGACCCAATCGTTTGATAGAGCTATGGAGTCCACCACTACTGTTCATCATGAAGAGCCTCGAACCACGTTTCTGTAAAGTATGTATTAGCTGGGGAAACTTTTGCACAATGTATTGGTTGGAGTCACACATCTCCTCAATCCGTATAGGCTGGAGCCAAATTTATTCTCCGTCTTTTCAGGCTGGAGCCACATTTCTGCTCAGCCTTTTCAGGCTGGAGCCACATTTCTGCTCAGTCTTTTCGAGCTGGAGCCACCTTTCTGCTCAGTCTTTTCAGGCTGCAGCCACCTTTCTGCTCAGTCGTTTTAGGCTGGAGCCACATATTTGCCCTGTCTTTTTAGGCTGGAGCTAGATTTCTGCTCAGTCGTTTTAGGCTAGAGCCACACTTGTACACATCCTGCGTAGGCCGGCCATACTTTTGCACAATCTATGGAGACCAGACCTACAGCCAGAATGGACTGAGCAGGAGGTGCTTGCCTATAGAGGCCGAACCAATGATTCTTCTCAGCCTGTATTTATGGACCTATTCTGCACAGTCTCTGTATGCCGGACACACTATTCATAATCTGTAGTGTCGGAACCTACCCTTCTACACAGCCTGTATAGGCTCTCCACACTTCTGCACAGCCTGTGGATACTGGGCTACCCGACGACCGTGACGGAGCGGAGACCGGAACGTTCCACGGGAGAGCCAATAAAAACCCAATACGAGTGTTGCACGACCTCATAAACTCCGCGGAGAGGTTGCGCTATTTACAATACATTAAGCACGCATGTTCACTTCGCCATTGCATTGATCTTCGACTCTGAGCCTGGTTTATACATTCAAGCGTAGCCGTTACTTCTACAGGTATTGTCTATATGTGTTCGTTTTGTGCATAAAACAAACGTAACTTTGTAAAAATCCCAGCAGATATTGCTTTAGAAATTCGTATTTAATATTTGGTGTTACGTTTTGTACTATTTGCTGAATACTTGTTTCATGAATCTCATGTGAAAGTCAGATGGTATTGAGTAGATACAAGGGTATTGTTTTTATGGTAATGGGAGATCGGTTATAAATCGGAATGTGATAATTACGTTCTCAGTTGTAATGTGCTCATATTCCAGAGGGATATATACTCAATAGTGTGGGCGTAAATCGCTTCACTGAATCCGCAAATGGAAACAATGATGGAAATATATTCATTGGTTTGATTGAGTGTTATAATAATACACAATATTTTTTCTCTTGTAAAATTGCTTTTTCTATTCTTCCTATGATGTTTTGAAGATATATGCGTTTAATTAATTTTATGTATTGTGTCTTTGTGATACCGTAGGGTAGTATATCAATTACCTATAGAACTCTTAGCTCCTTTTGTAAGAAACATGTGGTATTTGAATAACAGTTTCGTTCCGTCTTCACATTGCTAATTCATACCTCCTAATCACAAAAATGTATTGTATTTGCATATTTCCCTGTCGTGAAACGTCAGGCATGATTTATTTGTTGGGATTATGTTATATCTGTTCTTTCGAATTCTTATTTTCGTGTTCAAATTACGTGTTAAAATTGATAATTGTCCCAAGACTGTATTTGTTTGTGATCGAATTATCTCAGTTTACTTTGTGACCCTCACTATCATTGTGATCTTTCAATTACGTTTTCTGTTCAAGAAGCGAAGAATTTGTTTATAATTTCAAAATTATTGTTGACTGTGTTGAGTTAGATTCGCAATAAAATCGGGTAAATTGTCGATATTGTATTTTATAGACATTCAAAGCTGGCGATACTCTGTTGCAATTCCAGATACTACGCTGCAGTGCGATGATTTTCAGGAGATAGTTGCGCCTTCATCATTCATAAATCTTATGCGTCGTTTACGGCATTAAATGAAGAATATCTCACAGATGGGTTATCGTGAAATACATTAAACCGGCAAAAGTAGCTCAGGGCATCAACTGATGTCACTGCAGTGTTTCTCACCGGGAGGTCCTAGGGTAAGAGTATCGACAGGAGCAGGGTTTTTCGATACTAGGTGCATACTCGTATCCAGGTCGAATTCACCTGCTGTCTGGACAAGAATTCTAACTGCCGACTGCTATGACATTCACACGGACTTCACAAACACATATGTCGGGAGACGATCACTCGGAAGCATAGAGCTCGCCCTGACTATGGCGGTGCCACGCTGGTGGGGGATACCTGGTTGAGGAAAACACCGAAGCCGACGGATAGGTCGGCACTGGATTTCGTCATCCAGCGAGAAAGATCGCAGCCACCTCAAAAAAACATGAATTACACTTGTAGAACTAATGACATCAGTTGACGCGCCCGGAATCACTAATCAATCAATCTGGAATGCATTAACCATTTGAGTGTGAGGGCACAGGGAAAAACTCGGCGGTTAAATTTCGTAGTTTACTTTGTAAGTAGAAAACACATCTAACAATCAGTTACATCGGTGGTGGGTTAAAAATAAAAGCGTCTTTTACGAAAATATTATTCCACTAATATCTCATAGATATACTAAAGTTGTCATTCGTTTTTGAAAGATACTTTCCATATTTAGTTAGTTAAATTAGTTTTTATTACCAAAGTAGGTTAGCGATTGTAACAGAATTCAAGTTGCGAAAACAAAAAAGTGCCGTTACTTTAAAATTTAAATATTTATGTTGATGTGTTAATTGAGCAAGATTTCTCAGAAAAAAGAATGAAAATTGAATGGTTTAATTTTAAATTTTATGTGATTTTCGTCTGGTCATTTTTTTTATTAACCAGAGTTTCGGGGTGTCCTTTCCGTTGGGAGAGGGCGTATGACTGCTGGAGGCGAAGCACTGGCTGCTCTCCCCCCCCCCCCCCCGCTGCCGTAATCGCCCTCCGCCCGATATTTCTCCGCGCGGACGGCGCCGCCCGCCGCATCCGGCAGCTAACGAACTCGCGCGCCGGCAGAGGAGGGGAGGAGAGGCGGGGGAGGCAAAGGAGAAGGATGGGGTGCGGACGAGCTGGGGAAGTGTTCAGAGGAGAAACAAAAATAGAAGAAAAAATAATTAAAATGGAGGTATTAAGAAAAAGAATACATGTAAGTGCGAACAAAAGAGTTAAAGGACAACGAAAAGACACGAGAGGAGAGGCTTAGGATGTTATTGAAGAGATGGAAATTTAGATAGAGGAGGAGGGAGAAGCGGCGCGCGGCAATGGTATAACGGTTAGCGTATCGGACTGTTATACCCAAGTTGGCGGGTTCAAACCCGATCGAAGCAGTGGATTTTTAAGGGCGAAAAAATCCTTCGTACTTCTTCCTACGGAGGGGAAGTAAAGCTGGATGTCCCATGTTAGTAGATTTACTTGCATGTAAAAGATCCTCAAGCCTAAATGACGCCTCTGATCTAAATTCAAATCGCCTGTATCTCGCCCAAGAAATACCTCCTTTCTCTGGTAGTTGGTGAAAGGAGCGTAGCGAAATTTGCGTTGTTAGACGGAAGAGCAGGCCTCATGGCCTGAGTCTCGCCACGTAAAATAAGGCATTAATTCAGTTCAAGAGAGTTATGAGAAGGTGCAGGAGACAGGAAGAGGATGAAGAGGTGCGGGGAGTCTTAGCAGAAGGAGATTTAGAAAAGGATGGAGCAGATTTAGAAGAAGAGGAGACTTGGGAGATGAAAAGACTTGGGAGATGAGAAGACTTGGGAGATGAAGAGACTTGGGAGATGAGGAGACTTGGGAGATGAGGAGATTTGGGAGATGAGACGTGTGAGATGAAGAGACGTGTGAGATGAAGAGACGTGTGAGATGAAGAGACGTGTGAGATGAAGAGACGTGTGAGATGAAGAGACGTGGGAGATGAAGAGACGTGGGAGATGAAGAGACTTGGGAGATGAAGAGACTTGGGAGATGAAGAGACTTGGGAGATGAAGAGACTTGGGAGATGAAGAGACTTGGGAGATGAAGAGACTTGGGAGATGAAGAGACTTGGGAGAGACTTGGGAGATGAAGAGACTTGGGAGATGAAGAGACTTGGGAGATGAAGAGACTTGGGAGATGAAGAGACTTGGGAGATGAAGAGACTTGGGAGATGAAGAGACTTGGGAGATGAAGAGACTTGGGAGATGAAGAGACTTGGGAGATGGAGAGACTTGGGAGATGAAGAGACTTGGGGAGAGGTCACCGTAGTCGAAACTCCAACACAAAGTCACCCGGTCAGGATTGCTTTAGAGTCTACAGTATTTCTGGTTCTGAGCTAACCCAATCAGTTTGTGGTTGCGATGTGAACTCGATTAACAGACAAAGAATTTGAATGAGTAGAATATTAAAGAAGAAATAACACGATGAGGCAAGCGACACTCAGTCACGGTAAGCTGCAATTCTTTTAGGCATTGTGTACGTGACTATTTTGTTAGGATGTTTTAATGAAATTGTCAAGCGCGAATTAATAGAAATATATGCAAAGAGAGTCGATAGACCATCAACAATGTGAGATGTAGATCTGTCGAGAACACACACCCAATAAAGACTTATTAAAATGATGTCGTTACAACTGGAGAGAAAAGATGAAGGAGATGTAATGATAGCTGAAAAAAATCAATTAAACATTAGTAGCATTGGAAACAAGTGAGTGATATGACAGCAGATGATGTGAATACTGTGACGTCAGGAGCGTGGTGACGCATTTGGCTAACAATACACATTATTTCAGAGGAGTTCACGAGGTCCCTAAGGCGCTATGTGGCCGGTTAGGAAAAAAAAGATTAATCGATCTGGATCGAAAAAGTGAAGAAAAAAAGTGAAGCGTAAGGAAATGGCTGAAACTGCAGAACAAATTGAGACCATGCGAGGTACCTGCAAGAATAGTGAAAAGGAGGTGGGGATAAGGATATAGGAGGACGATGAGGAGGATGGAGGAAGGGATGATAGATGATCTTGGAAATTTTGAAGATAATTATATAGTTGAAATGAAATTGGAGTTGTTACAGACGTGACAAAGATAGCGAGGTGAAAACAAGGTAGTGACTGTATACTTTATTTCTGTAATATAAATTTCTTTCGCGACTCTCTCGCCCACTCATCCATTCACGATTAAACAAAACAGACAATTTCGCCGAGAAATGACGAATTTACTCTTCAACTTTATACATATGAAGGATTTCTTAGAAACGCAGTCAAAAGCAGCCTGCAAACGATATTCACAAGGTGGCTCATAATTGTTTCCTGATGCGTTGGTCGTGCATTCTGAAGCGGTGCAACTATAGTCGTTACAACCGGTTGGTTTACTCCGGTAATCTCAGGTTGATTCACTTAAACTGTAATATGAAAGTTGAAATCGTTGAAATATTTTGCGAGGTTCGACCCTTCTGGACACTTTTACTTCGTGGTAGTAAGTCACCTGCACAATTAACATTTTTTACTAATGCCGTTTCCCTTCATGTGAATATGGGGGAAGGAGCACAATTCGAGTTTTCACATTCGACCGTTCTTGCACGGACACTCTACTATATTATAATTATAGCGAGCAGCATACAGTCACGCAGTGACTCGAGTAAAAGCGATTGGTATGAGAAGAAGAAACCGAATCAATGGAATAAAGGCTAACTAATATTAGAAGTGAAGTAATATTATGTGGTTACACGATTATCTGACGGACTGCAGAATATCAGGCAGAGCGGTGGGAAGGACGTAAGCAGAGGGCGATGAACGTGAGCGGATCGGGACTGCACAGGCACTGGCAGAGCCGAGGTGGAGGGTTCTGAGACGACGGCTTGGCCGGCGGGGCTGGAGGGTGGGGAGGGTGTCCCCGGGAAGGTGGCCAATGCATCTTCCCTCCGCGCGCCGACCCGACGCGTCGCGACGCTCTGGCGTCGACAGACACCGCAGGCGCCGCCTCCGCCTCCCGCTGCTCTGCTTGTTTCACAACATATGCCTGAATTTTAAATGAGTTATTTGGCTATGGCTTACATTTTAATGTTTTATTTTGCCATGTCTCTTTTCAATGTCTAATTTGCCATATCTCACTTAGCTATGTCTTACTGCCATGTTTCACTTTGCCATGCCCCTCTTAGCCATGTCGTACTACCATATTTACTTTGCCATGACCCGCTTTGCTATGCCTCGCTTTGCTATGCCTCACTTTGCCTTGCCTCACTTTGCTTTGCCTCACTTTGCCATGTCTCACTTTGCTTCGCTTTGCCATCCCTCACTTTGCCAAATCTTACTTTGCCATGCTTAACAATGTCATGTTTCACTTGCCATACTTTCCTTTGCGGGCTTTAATTTTTCATGCACTAATTTCCCATTCCACAATTTCTCATGACTTATCTTCCCATATCTCATTTTCCCTTGTCTCTCTCCCTCCCTAGTCGCTCTCTCCCTTGTCGCTCTCTTCCGTGTCGCTCTCTTCCTCGTCGCTCTCTCCCTCGTCGCTCTCTCCCTCGTCGCTCTCTCCCTTGTCGCTTTCTTCCGCGTCGCTCTCTTCCGCGTCGCTCTCTTCCGCGTCGCTCTCTTCCGTGTCGCTCTCTTCCGTGTCGCTCTCTTCCGTGTCGCTCTCTTCCGTGTCGCTCTCTTCCGTGTCGCTCTCTTCCGTGTCGCTCTCTTCCGTGTCGCTCTCTTCCGTGTCGCTCTCTTCCGTGTCGCTCTCTTCCGTGTCGCTCTCTTCCGTGTCGCTCTCTTCTCGCCCATCTATCACCTTACTCTCTCCTACTCTCCTCGCTCATTACTTTCATATGTTTTTCTCTAACTCTTGTCTTCCATTCTTCCTTGTATTCTTGGATTTGTCTCTCTCTCTCTCTCTTGACCTGTGTCTTTAAGACTGTTTGCCTGCCATCAGGACCCTCTCTGTCTCGGAATTCCCTTCCCTCCTTCTCTCAATCCGCTCGTGTGTGCAGCCCTTTCTTCGCAGACGCCTTTGCGACTCCCCCTCCCTTTTCACACCTCGCTCCCTTCGTGATTTCTCATCTTCCGCTCCCCTGCGACGCGGTGGGACTCCCCTTCCAGGTTCCGTTGATTTCGCTTAGCCGCCTCAGCTAAGGTGGCTTTTACAGCTCCCCTTTAACATGAATTTTAGCGTTTCTTTGCGTAAATATTTACGTTTTCGTCTTCCATTTTTTGTATATAGATATATAATAGTATTTATTTGTCCACTTTTTTTGTGTAGAATGCCATTTATTGGATTGAAGAATATTGTCTTTCCGCTGGATCCTTCACATCGTCCACTTTCTAATGTATTAGGTTAGCTCAAGATATTATCTTTTATGGAAGCAATTGATATATCGTGCCTGCGGGCAAAAATGTCTTCAGCTATAAGTTTTTCTACTTCACCTGTTAATTCTGTGTACGTGTTTTCATCCTTTTACGTCTTCATTTCTACATACCTTCAATATTCATCAAATTCCATTGCAGTTGCAAACTTTCTTAAACAATCTACAGATCTGTTTCATTGCCTTCTCGACCAAAAATTAATTCTCTCGGTTGCTATAGAAAATTGCTTCTTGTGTCCAAGTTGACAAGTTCAAAGAAACGAATTTCAAATTCTTAGTATCGAGAAACAAACGCTCTTTTAATGTCCGCAATCTTCTTTATTCCCTACCACCTTCACCCTCCCAGCTATTCTCAGAACGTGTTCAACCAACACGGGTCGATGTGCGCCTTAGAGTGGCGGTCGCAGAGGGGGCGGAGGGTCCGCGGCAAGGGGGCAACGAGGTCGGGTTCCGGACGCCGGGCCACGGGGCGAAGCCGGCCTCCGCGCGCGACCGTCTCGAGACCGCCGGAAGCAGTAGCTCTGACTGCGTCGGAGGCGGAGGCGCGCTCCGACCCAGTTGCTCCGCCCGCGGCGGCGCGGCCGCGGTGGGCGCTATTTCCGTGCTGCGCGCCTGCCAACTCCGCCGCCGCCGCCGCCGCCCCCGGAGCGGGTCGGTCGTCCCCGCCGTGCTTACTCACGGCTGGCGGCGCGCCCGGTTATTTAATACGATGATTAATTATTTTTGACGCGGCGGCAGTGGCGGTGGCGGTGGCCGCGGCCCGCGTCGCTCCCTAACGAAGTCTCATCCCTGGGGAACGCCCGCCGCGCCGCGCCGCGCCGCGCCACGCCGCGCCGGGGCTCCCCCAGGCGGCTTGAGCCGGCGCGCTCGCCCGCACGGCCCCGCACGTTGTACCTGCTGCCAAAGCCAACTGCCCGCTGGAGACTGCAAACTTCTCTCGGGCCGCTCGCCTCGGACGTGGCAGTTCGCCACTCGGTGTCCCCGTGGCGAGGGACGGACTTCTGGTGGACGAGCGCGAATGTGGAGCGAGATGGGCTGAGGACGTTTCCACTTTGATCGTTCGCGACGTGTTTTGTGTAAACCGATAAAAATAGTTCGCTGCTACGGAAATCAATCGAGTCCGGCTAGCGTTACTGAGATGTTCTTTATGTATAAAACGATGGTATACTTCAGTTATATCGAACATCACTGAATCTAGTTTACGTCTGGTTTGTGTGAATCATTTTCGCCGTCAGGTAGTACACGATATTCAGCCTTGAAGTGGGCGATATATATTCTAGTTATACTGAAAGAGACAGTTAATTTATAACATGTTGGTTGGTTGGTTGTTAGTGATTCCAGGAGAGGTCATTAGTCCCGGTGTAGTAAGTGTAGTGCATGCTTTTTCCTTGGGAGGTGACGGTGACCTTTACCTTTGGATGGCTAGATCCGGTACCAGCGTCCCGTCGGCTAGCTGGCTTTCCCCCATCTCCCACTAGTGGGGCACTGCCCCATCCGGGACAAGCGCTAAGCTCCCGACAGGTCTCCTGACATGTGTGGGAATGTAATGCATGTTAGTGTAAGTGTGTGTAAGGAGTGAGGACAGGCTAAGGAAGAGGAAGGAAATATCGAGCGTGCGCGGTTCGTGGTCTTTTTGTTAGGGTACTGCTCCGGCATTCGTCTCGTGTTGATCGGAGAAACTGCGGAAAACTTCCAATCGGCCTCTGGAATACTCTTCCAGACAGCGACTGAATTCGACCTAGCTGACAATCTTGCCACTGTCGGGACTCGAACCTATAACCTCCCGATCAGAGACCCTGCAGTGACATCACTTGATGCTCTGAACCACCTCTCCCGGTCATAACATGTTAGATTAGTTGTTCGTATTAACATAGACATATGATTGTATTTCATATAGTATGATAGAACAAAATAATTTTGTGTACATAAATGACACAAGAATTAAAGTAAATCAGATCTAAAGATCATTTTTTATAAATCATCAGGACGCCATACCATCTGGCCGCGACGACCCTGGGAGCCAAGATGCACTGTTTGAAAACACCCGTGTTAGGCAAAAATTAACACTTAGAGAACTGAAACGAATGCAAATTGATTGGATGAGGGCAGGATTTTCAATACATTTAAGTGATAATTTCAATACTTATGATTTAATCAATGATTTTTTGGTTGCTACAATTCTGATGCATATGCAGTTCAACCACAGGAATTTTCATTTGCTGGCCATTCACAACGCAAGGTTTGGAGAGATCTGGTAGCTTACATTGAGCTACTGAAGTTGTCATCTTCGACTCGCTGGCATTTGTTAGCGGCAAGTATAGATATTTGACCCTTACGCCCCACGACCGCCTAACGAACTCTCGACCTTGAAGAATACCGGCCCTGTGATTAAGTGGTTGGCGTATTGTTATTCTTGCAGTGTCTATAGAACCTGCCTAAGCTAACGACAGTGAATAACCAAGTCATGACGTAATTCATTTAAGAACCATCCTCTTTATCCCAATTGATTGTTAGCCGATCGCCCGGGAACGGTTGCAACATCACCGCCTCCTTAGATTGAGGGTTTCCAGTAGCAAATTTTGGGAGTAAGCAAATTTGAGGGAACATTTTGCAATTTGCTTACCTTTTCTCGTCGTTCAAAAGTATTCGTGCAATTTTATTTTTACATGTAATGCATTTGCATGAAAAGGCTTTTTTGGGGGAAAATTTGTATTATCAGCCTTTATTGAATGTAAAAATTACGCGAAACTTGCTCGAATTTTCAAAAAAGTTGAACGTGATCTTATTTAAAAGTCTAATGTTTTAGAACAGATTTCAATAAAAAATATCTCTCGCCTAAATTGTAGTTCTCCATTTTTAAATTTTTGCTATTTTTAAAAATACAGAGAGTTAATCGCAAACGGTACATTTCCCCTTTTTTAACGTCATTACCTTTATGTGAGGAAAAAGTCAAGGAAAATAGCTGGTTTTCAGAATTTTTTTTTTTGAAATTCCCTTTATTAAACAACAATTGTTCACAAAAACTGGTCGTATTTTCAAAAAATTGTTCCTGGACTTACACAAAACTCTGACTTTGTAGAACAAATTTCATTAGAAAAAAACATGTGTTTAATAGTGTAATTGTAGGCAGACATCGACAAGTTTTGGACTTTCGCAATACCCAAAACTTCGGAGTTCAACGAAGATGTGATCTGTGACATTTATTTTTGCGTCCGTTCCCTATCTGAGGAAAAATGTTGAATCACAAACTTTAGAATCACTTTCGAGAATGTTGGTAGTGCTTCATGTAAATTATCCCACAACACCGAAATATCTATTTCAAACTCGCAATTTGACGACATCGATTGTAAAATATCAATTTTGGAGAGCACCATCTGAATGGTTGTCTCGCTGTCAACTAATTGTTCGGTATCAAAGATTCAGAAAACGTTTTTCCGTCAGCACAACATATTAGAGGAAATAATTTACTACATATATGAACAAGTTTTATCCTCTTTTTCGACACAAGAGCTTCACAATACGGGGTTTGCTGCAAAAATCATCAATTTTTGCTTCCGAATTACACTTTCTCTTTATTATGTTTGTACGTAGTACGTCGAGACAGTAATTACATTATAGAAGTAATGAGTCTTTTCAGAATAGCGTAGAATCACGCTAAGAATATAGTCTCATAATTTAAGATAAAGGAACACTCAAGTATTCTATTGAGAAGAGTTAATATAAAATTTCAATATGAGAGTTTTTACGGTGTATCAGTAATAAATTCGAACCTATTGAAGCAATTCTAAGTTAATACAAATAAATATGAATAGATTATCTACATATTTGATGCGCAAATCATAGGTTATTTGACTCCTTAAAGAATATTTTTTTTTGCCCTTTAGGAAGGAGATGGTGACCAATATTTAGTTTTCACAGTTCGCATAGTAATCCAAATATTTCAATGCCTTATTTAGTTGAGCTACATGAGGAATGTGGGTTTACAAAACTCTGTATACACACATATAATTCGTTATTAATCTGGAGTTGAAAAGTAACATTTTGTAGGGTTGAATATAAATTTTTATTCTGTAATCGCTGAAGATATTCCTTTGTAGAAAGTGATGATTACTACTTTACCATTAGTGTCTTTATATTTGTTCTAACGAATATTAACGAAATTTATTATCTCTTTGATTGAAGATAAGATTTTCTTGTGAAGTTAATCTAGATATGTTAGAGTGAATCAATCTATTTTCCCTACTTGAATGTTGGCTTCCGAATTTTAGCGTGGTCCGGGTGCATGAAGGAATGGTTCTGCCAGATGAGACGCATTACTGTGCAGAGAACATGTCTCTACTGTACTTGCTCATACGCATCCTTATAGGCTTACGTGTCTTCCCTTAATTATGGCTCCAGTTATGACTGGTGCATTCAGACACATTTCATGTGGAAGCACAACGCCTCCTCAGTTCTGCTGCTGTTTTCTCCCTAGAAGGTAAGGCCTCGTGAACTGTGTTGCCCCCTTAAAGCCAAGACGTTGCGATCTTTGCATGAGCTCGTGCGAGTAATTTCGGTTTTGGACGTGGCGCTTCTTTTATCTCCACTGCAATGTGACGTCATGCGCAGTTCATTGTTAACAAATAGAAGTGTTTATCGAAATGCATGAAGGAAGGAGGGTTGTGTTTCTCTCCGCGGAGTCTAAGATATTCTTTTTTGGCCTGAAAGTTATTGTAATACGATGCTCTGAAGCAAAAGTTGAGATATAATAGATATTACGATACGAATATCCTACGACGTTTTATTCACTTTGTACACATTTCAATGTACCATATTTATTGATTAGTGATTCCGGGTTCGCAAACTTCTAATGTTATGTGTTTGGTGTAGTGTATGTTTTATCTCGGGAGGTGGCGGTGATCTTCCCAGCTGGATGGCGGGATCCGACGCCGGCCTACACGACGCTTCGCGGAATTTCCCCAACCAAGTACCGGGAGCGGTGGCTCAGGGCATTAACCGATGTCACTGCAGTCCCTCTGACCGGGAGATTATAGGGTCGAATCCCGACGGGGAAAGGATTTTTGACACTAGCTACCTACACTACTCAGGTCGAATTCAGTCACTGTCTGGAGGAGAGTGGCCGGATACTGTGATCGGTAATTTTCCGCGGTTTCTCCGTTCATCACCCGGAAAATGCCGAAGCAGTACCCTAACAAACGGGCCACTGACCACGGGCGATCTCACCTTCCTCTTCCTTGTTCTATCTTCACTCCGTACACACATACTTATACTAACATGCACTACACCACCACACAGGACGGGAGATCGGTCAGGATCTAATAGCTTGTCCCGGCTGGTGCGGTGCCCTGCTGGTGGGAGATACGTGGATGCGGAAAACCCCGCCAGCCGACGGTAGGTCGGCGCCGGATCTAGCCATACAGCGGGGGGAAATTATCCCCACCTCCCGAGCAAAAAAACATGCATTGCACTTAAGGGACTAATGACCCTGATAGTTGACGTGCCCAGAAGAACTAAACAAACAAACAAACAAAAAATAAATCAATCAGTCAACCCAACCAAGTATCTCCCACCAACGGGGCACCGGCCCAGCCGAGACAAGCTCTAAGCTCCCGACTGGTCTCCCGCAAGTGTGGTAGTGTAGGACATGTAAGTGTAAATGTGTGTGGGTAAAGTAAGAGTGTGAATGTGGAAGTTATGATCTCGCGCTGTCCGAGACCCGTTTGTTAGGATCTGCTCCGGCATTTGCATGGTTTGATCGGAAAATTCGACCTAGCTATCTATTTGGTGTCGAAACTCCTGCCGCCGTCGGATCTCGAATCCTCGGTTAAAGGCACTGCACTGACGTCGATTAATGTCGCCTAAACCGGTTTCAATGTTCTATATTTTCCGTTTAAATTTGACTCTTCATCCTGGGAAATGCGACAGAATGATGTTGATGTTTAATACAAAGCCATGGAATAATAGAACACTTGTGTTCTAACAGCTCTCATTATGTTACTGATCTCAGTTTAGTGATGTTTGACTGTAGATGATCAAAGTGGATAAACGTATTAAAAATGAATACATGGGGCATGAACAAAATATATTGTTATAGATTCAATTCAATTCCATTTAACCGTCTAAATCTCTGATTGGATAAATGTATTTTTAAATTTTGTAAAGCATTAGATCTGCGCACTCCAAATAATTTATTCTAACTTTTGCAATTATTTGATGTATTTTGTCGACTCCCCTAATTTATTTACACGTTGAATAACTATGCATTCTATTTTCCCACTGTAGGAAGTGTGGTATCTTGTTTTCACGTATATTTTATGCTTTTTTCAATAGTATTTGTAAGTGCAGCTGAAGCTTCAATGCAATTATTTAAACAATTATTTGTGAAGTTTTTTATTATGTGTTTAGTATTAGGAATTTGATAATTTAAATTCTGATCTTTGAAGACCTGAAGGAAAAATCTATTATTAAGCTTTCGAATTCGTTATAAAATCTTGTAAATTTCAATGGCAGGTTCGATGTGTAATATAAATAATGAATTGAAATAATTATTAATAGTGATTTTCAGTTAATCGTAATGAGTATTTTTATAATTAATAATATTGTTTTTGCAAACGAAAGGAATTGTATTTAATGAGAAGCAAAGAAAATGAGAGCGCAGTTGCCCCTCTTTCAATCATGAGTTGAGATACCATCTTCGTAATAACATTGTGGTATTTTGGGTATTCGTCTATTACGAGCTGCGTATGCAAGCAATATGGCATTTGCATCCAGCACAACTAATTTCGTATGCATTGCTTTGGTATCCCGCAGCAACATTCACAATGGAGGCGGAGGCCAAAAAAATACGGGAAAAATCGCGCCAGGGTTTGGGTGTTTATGTTGTGCTGTTTGCGAGGAAAATGGAAATTTTTGGTGAACCATGAAACAACAGCTCACGTAACATTTGTTTACTTCTAGGCCCTTTATGGATTAGCATGTGATAATTTTGAAATATTAAAGGTCATTTGTGGATTTTAATTGTAACTGTACACAATCATTCTTTAGGCTGAGTATACTTGAATTTTAAGAAGCTAAACGTGTTTTCTATTACAAAAATTGTCTGAGATGTTTCAAAATGAATTGTCACTTTTTAAGAACATTTCTAATGATGAAAACGGGACGAGAATGTAACTTTTGCGGAAACCTAATAAATACCTTAGAATGACACGAGACAAAACATTTACTATTTCTCTACATTGATATTTTCAAAGCGGTTCTGTTTTCAATCCACCTTCATTTGGAAAAGTGGGATTTTCTGACAGAAAAAAATGTTCACTTTGCTGCCACTATCACAACTGAAAACGCGCGTTTACAGATCTCCATTGAATGGCATTTCCGATGTTTCACGAACGAATCTGTTCGTGATTATTCTGACACCACCAGCCTTTTCGCGAGCTCGCAGAGGCTACATTTTCAACAAGAGGGAGGATGACTGTTCATTTAGCTTTTCAGAGCGCTTCCACGAGAAAATACTCAATTTAGGAACGTATTCGGCCTTTTCGAAATGAATGTTTGCAGAAGCTTATAGCTCTTTTTTCTTCTTTCAACTCTCGTTCATTCCCATTCTTCCTCTGGAATAAAAGGCGGCGGAAACCGCCATTAGTATCCTGGTGGGATTGTTTGAACGTAATCCTCCAACTTTACTTTTTGAAACGTATTAAAAATGAATGTTTGAAGCAAATACAAAACTTGCAGGCTTTACATATTCTAAAAGAATGTTATCATTTTCATTTTTTCAACTGTTACTTTATTAAATATTTTCACATTGTGAAATTAGCGTATCTCAACAGACATACATAATAAAACCTTTTCGTAGTATAATTAATTCTCGTATTGAAACTGTTTTATTATTAAAATAACATTACAACTGTTAATATTGTTACAATTAGTTTTGTAATAATGAAAAAATATCAAAGGGACATCAGCCGCAATTGGTGAAAAAAGTTCCATAATAAAAAAATGCGAAGAAACTGAGTTGATAATGGATTTCGTTTTGCTATGTAAATGTAGTTGAAATTAATATGACATTTGTGATTACCTCACACTAGAGCTCCTAGTGGTTATTTTTTCTCTTGACATAGAAAAAACTTATCAAATGATAAACAAATCTCGACTTTTAAACATTTTACTGAAAGTGAAAATTGAGAAAACATGCTGGCATTTGTAAATAAAGTTTTAGCTTACAGATTCATCGATGTATGCTGTGAGGAAAACGAAAAGAAATTTATTTGGAATGCTTTACTTCGTAATCGTAACCGTATAGAAATTGCACAATTTATATTCTAAAGTGAGTATTTGGATTTCAAGGGAGGTGCATAAGCATCGTTATCTGGCTCTAGTCGGTCCACCTGCTCCTTCAGAACAGATGCCGCCCGCTCGAGAAAATTCTGGAAGTCTGTGTAGCAGCAAAGAAGAGCACTCTGCGCATCCTCGTCAGCTCTCCAGCCCCTATGCTAGCACAATGGCTTTCCAGTATCAGGCAGGTGAATATGAGTCAAGTGCCGTGCAAGAGAAGATTGATGGAACGTCATAATTATTTTCAAGTGTTAATTATTTACGAATGGCAGAATAGAGTGAGGGTTCTTCTGTAGTAAAGCTTGATGCTTCTCTAATGAGATTATGAATGTCTCTTTGCTTTGTGAAATACAATGTAATAGGAAGGAATAAAGTTTTACCATCACATTCTTGGAAGTTTTATCATTTTACAGCAAGATATCAGTGTAGACCAAAATATTTTCCAGGAGAGACAGGCCGTCCATATATTGTTACGTCTATTTTTACGTTTACAAACATTTACTTCTATATTGGTCGTTATATTTCTAATATTACACTGAGATTAGAAGTCACTACACTTAATGTCTCAATACAGACATTGTAAACAAATTGAATTTACAATTAAAAGACAATGCGAGGTACTGATATTCAGAGATAAAATTTAATTATTGCTCCACGTTTCTGCATGCACACACACTCTGCAATAGTAATATAAATTATGAAATTGTTCACGGGTTAAATTTGCATATTCAAAGAGACGCAATTTGAATTTGAATTTGAACCGCCTTCATACTACCCACGGAGTGAGGGAACATCAGTTAGCCTCCGACTTTCAACTTTAACATAAGCTTCTATTCGAAAGATTCGACCTCTTCAATTGAATTGTGTGTCGTGATCGGGCAATATTCTATCGCAGAGGAATCTTTATTAAGTCCACTTAACATCATTCAATCTTGTGCGGGAATGCTTTAGAGGTTAACGTGACCAGTTTATGATGCTCTTATTATTTCTTCTAAATTAACCCTCACCCTTCGAATCCCTACGATCTGTTAAGGATCAATTACGATTTTTTAAAACTTAAACCAAAATTTGATTACAATTTTTCTCTGCATGGATTCAAGTCCATATTACAGACTTTTATCATTTAACGTTTGTTTATTTCATTGTAGATTTATTTCCATAAACCTCCAGAGTCTTAAATCTATAATATTTACTCTACGAGTTTACAGAGCAGCTCTAGCCTTTCAGCGTGTGGTCGGAGTTGTGCTAGAAAATGGGGATGGATCTCGATGCATTGAGAAGTCCACGCGTATGCTGAGGACAATACTCTAAAACACTGCTCTAGCATCCTCCTGTAATTGAGGGGAAGCAACATATCATACCAACCAGTTCTAATACAGTGATCAGTCTAAACCCAGCTACATAGCTGGTATTGGTGTCTCAGATCTAAAAATTGACATTCTAGAAGGATTAGTTATTATCTTGTAACTACATACGTTATCGCGAATTAGTCAAAAAATAATACTTGACTGTTAGAAGGAGGGCTTGTAACACTAAAATAAATTGATAACTGCTAGGTGTTTGTGAAACCTTTATGGTCCTTATGTAAAATGTTTTCTACTCGTACTTTGGACGAATTCCAGTCAGACTCATGTTGTCGCGACTCGTCCAATATCCACTCTTGAACCAAAACTCTATCGCCGACCTTGTGGCACACCACACTTGTGGAGCGCCGTCCGCGGATGAATACGTGTACAATAACAGTCCTCCCCGCGAGCCTTTCCAAAGCCGGCGGTGGCGCCCCCGGGGAGGCATTCGCTGGGCTGCAGGCACTCAACGACCCTCTTGCGCAGCCGCCCTCCGCGACGGAAATTCCATGTGGGTGCGCGCGCGCGCGCGGGCGGCGCGGGGGCGCCGGGATTAGGCGCAACAAAAGTTACACATGAGGTCGCGCGGAGCGGAGAGGCGGGCGCGTGAAAAACGTGCGTCGTCGCGCTGGTTCTCGCCCTCTGGCTTTTCGCTCCCTAACCCGCTCTTGCGTTTGGTTTGCCTTGCGCTACCTCTCTTGCTGTCGATTTGGCCCTTCGCTCTCCCTCTCTCGGCGCTGTTGGCTTGCCAGTGTCCCTCTTGAGTCACGTTTGGCTCCTTCACCCGTTCTCACTTTTGGCTCGCCCCCGCAGCCTACCCAGCTCTTGCGTTTGGCTAGCCCGAACTGCCTCTTCCGTAATTTTTGGCTCGCCCGTGCTTCTTCACTTGCTCTGGGCTTGCCCGCATCCCTCTTCCGTTGATTTTGGCTCGCCTGTGCTCCTTCTCTTGCTCTTCCTTTTGGCTCTTGTTTCTGGCTCTTGTTTTTGGCTCGCCTGCGACCTTCTTCCGTTGCTTTTGGCTCGCCCGTGCGCCTCTTGCTTTTGGGTCACTCTCATTCCATCTCCGGCCCCCGCTTTTCTTGTAACGCTCCCTCTCTTTTGGCTCGCCCATGCTTCCTCTCACGCTTCGTTTTTTCCGCCCACGTTCCCTCGCCACCGCCACTTTGGACTTTGACACGTTCATATCTCGGCGTCCCTTTCCTCGCGAACGTTCTCTCTCCCGCTCTGAGTTTTGACTCATCCACGCTCACTGTGCCGTTCTCACGTTTGGGTCGCGTTTATACTTCGCGTTTTCCGCCGAATCTGCGCCTATCCTTTTTTACCTTTTTCTTATGTATCTATCCTTTTTTATCATCGCCTGTCATTCTGTCCACATCATTCCGTCGTTTTCCACTTCTTTTCCCCCTTTCTTTCCTATTCTATGTGTCTCTCTCCCTTATCACCTTTTCATTCCCTGTCCTCCCCTCTCCACATACTTCATTTCCTCGTTTCCTCACCATTCTTGTTTTCTCCCTCGCTTCAATTATATTGGACATGGTGAACATCGTGTGTTTACGCAGTTTTGCCTTTCCGGCGTGACATTAGCGGTTCAAAAATCCTTCAACATGGGCATTGTATCGTAAAGTAAACAAAAATACACCTCATTACTGTACGTTAATGGAAATGCTTCTAGAACTAATTTCAACTCTAGATACTCCGAAAAGAAGCAATATAACAAACTAGGTTTCTGGCAACTATTTCGTTTCGCTTTCTATAAATTAATTTTGTGTTATCGTGAAATCGATGTTTCCCTTTTATTTCCTTACTTTCTTCTCCTGCTTAAAATTATCAGCAAGCTTAATATTTTACTTCACATCATTGTTAGTATCTCACATCTTTCAGCATTTCGTTGTTTCATTTCATCATTTACCTTTTTAATTTGCTATCTTTACCTTCATCCCATTTACCAATTATGTACTCCTTTTTATCTGTAATACCATGGGCTGATTTTAATACAATATTGTGTTGGTCTATGAACCTGCAAACGTGTTCCAAAATCACAACGTGTTTGCCCACGCTAGGATTTCACCTCACAGAACTTCGGTTTAGAAAGCTGCGAGTATATCTTTTGTACCAAATGGCTCATGCGTCATATTAAACTTCCCAACATTTTAAAAAGAAAGTTTATTTATAACAAAGACAGAAAGTTTATATATAAAAAGAAATTTGACAATATATTTTTACAGCCGTTGCATCAGGGAAACACTTCGTTCTTTGTCACAAAATAAGCTGTTTCACTCAGGAAAAAAGCTCTCTTGCAATATTTTTTTAATCTGTCACCGTTCTTCTCCCCTGACGATGTAACATTCTCTTTATGCTCCATCGTTACAAAGCACTAATACATAGCGTAACCTGAATCAACTTGCTTCAAATTCGGTCCGGATTATCCTCAATTTCGTATAAGCAAGCGCGAATTAGCGGGCCTCCCCGGTAATATCAGGCGCAGGGCAATGATTTATCCACCGCCGGGGCCCGTGTCCATTTGCACCCCATTCGGCGTTTGTCCCTCCCGCTCCCTCCTCAGGACCTCGCACCCCTGCTTCCTCCCCCGCCCCCCATTTGTTTCACTTCAACCCTTTCCCTGTCCGGTCCCTTCGGCAGGACGAGTGTGCGGCCACCCCCATCGTCTCCGCCGCGCGTCCTCGAGCGCCCCTTCCCCGCACCATCCCTTCCCCCCTCCACTCGCCATTCGCTTTCTGCGCCCTCCCCCTCCCTGCCCTCTCAACTTCCGTCCCTCCCTTTTCTCCACAACTCACCTTCCCTTCCAACCTCCATACCTTCCGCCTTTCTTCCGTCCTGTCCGCTTTCCGTCCTGTCCGCTTTCCGTCCTGTCCGCTTTCCGTCCTGTCCGCTTTCCGTCCTGTCCGCTTTCCGTCCTGTCCGCTTTCCGTCCTGTCCGCTTTCCGTCCCGTCCGCTTTCCGTCCTGTCCGCTTTCCGTCCTGTCCGCTTTCCGTCCTGTCCGCTTTCCGTCCTGTCCGCTTTCCGTCCTGTCCGCTTTCCGTCCTGTCCGCTTTCCGTCCTGTCCTCATTTCCTCCCGTCCTCATTCCCTCCTTTCCGCCATGCCTTCCTGGACTGTGCTTTCGTCCTGCATGAGGGTTTTAGGATTCCATAGAGGGAGAGCGAGGTGCACTGTGGGGCAATGTGTCTTGAAACAATGGATATTTAAAATAATTTTCATTCATAAGTATTTCAAATGTTCAGAGAGATCAGAAATTGTGATTTTTGATTGATTAACTAAGCACGAAGGTCAATGAGTTGTAAGAAACACTAAAAAATGAATCTTGCACTCATGAAGAATATAAACACAGTACTTACATTTCTGGAAAACAAAATGCAGTGCAAGTTGTTTTTATTTCATTTTAAGATTTCTTTTATTGTAAAGTTTTCCCATCAAATTGTTCTGAGAAATTTCCTAATGAAAATAGTTTTATATTCTGAAGAGAGCGTCGTGAAGTTGACCATACATAAAGTAGGGTTCTTCTAAAAATTCTACCAAAGCCAGCTCAACCATTCAAAGTCTCTGAGTTGATAATTTTGAGAACGAAGGCATTAATTACACTTCCTGAATGATCTATTGCTCCATTGTAATAGCGGTCTAAAACGTTTAGTCGGGACTTCCTTCCTTCAAATTCAAAAGAATTTCCACTCAAACTACCTCTCCCCTAAGTCAAACTACCAAATCAGTCAAAACTACCCAATTGTACCGCCAGATGTTCCATATTCTGTAATGATTTAATATCATCGCGGTGGGTTTTTGTTAATGGGGACATCCTCTCCTAAAAATCTTTTTTGACAGTATATCCTTAATCTTCTAGTAATATATCAAAAGAGAATTGTATATCGCTGCTCTTGCTTAAACATTACTATACAACCGCGGTGATACACGAAATTGTTATAGATTAAAGACCACTTTACAAAATAACGTGTAAACTGCAAAAGTCTATAAAGAAATCTACTTAGGATATGCCAATCATACTCTTGTTTTAAACACTAAATTTGGATAAGCGCAGTACTATCAAAAGCGATTTACGTCCCATATGAAGGCATTCTCTGAGATTATCGACAAAGTAATAGATCCGCACTGTGTCAACTGTCGTGGGAGACAAGTTGCTTCAGGTCGAAGAAAAGTGTTTCAGGCTGTGATACTGTTTCAGTGTTTTACCCCGTTCATCAATGCGCGCTGTGACAAAGGCAACACTTTTCATGACAAACATTGGTTGTTATCATCAATATCAGACATTGAGTACATTCATGACTGGTCCCGACATTAAACATATCTCTCCGTCTAGTTCTCAATTTGTTACTACCATTTATTTTCTTTCGTTGATTTTGTTACTAATTTTAAATGTTTATTGACCCATTACGATCAGCGATGCGTCTGAGAATTTTCATCTGTGCTGCGCATAGCCTCTTTTATCCGTACTATTTAAGAGTTTTCTGATAAGGACTAGTGCCATAAATATTTTGGTGAACTTCGTGGTAGTTTTTTTCTGACAAAAACTCTTCCTTAATTTCTCCTGCGATTTCATGACATCTGCGTGACTGTGCGGCGACCGGAACCTTCGCATCTTTGCTTCCGGAACCCTATTTGAATCGTCGTTGCTGGGCCGTCCCCATCAGCCGCCCCCCAGCGCGCGTGACCGACGTCTTCCGTCCGCTCGCTCCCCCCTCTGGCTCCCCTCAAGACCAGCTGCGAACGCCCACTCCTGGAGGCGACGCCCCTCCGCTGCTGGGCCTGCGTTCAAACGGCCCGCCCACGCTACGTGGGCGTGTCTCGCTTCTTTTTTTTCTTCGTAAATTTCTTATTGTTATTTTTTGTCTTTACTCCGTTTCCTCTTAAAAATTTAATCCTCGCATTGAACAGCAATTGTCATTGTTATTATAAACTGTATCACTAGTAGTATCGTAGACTTTCATGGCCGGAGTCAATATAACAGAAATTTTCCGGGCTGGGCCGTAATCTAGTCGGCCCTTCAATGCCAACTAGACCACGGCCTACCTGCCCGGAATATTTCTGTTATATTATGTATCACTAGTGTTCTTCGTCTTTCGTTTAATCACATGTATCTTCGCCATTTACAATGTTAGTACCTGATAAGTTAAGTTACTTGTTAATTTATAGCATTATTTGTTGTTTTGAAAAATATTAGTTTATAATCAACTCTACCGCTAAAACAATTCTCTCTTTGAAAGACTGATACAGATGAAATGAAATTATTTGAACTGCAAATGGGCATAACCCGGTGGCAGCTAATTACATAAATAAGATAATACAGCTAACATGCAAATTATGTAATAATAATAATAATAATAATAATAATAATAACTATTTCATAAAACATTTAAATTACCTTAAAAAAAGAAACATTTATAATCGAACTCCGCACTGAATTTTTGTTTAACTGCACTACATTTCACTTCACTTCACTTCACTTCACTTCACTTCACTTCACTATGACCCTTTAATCTCTTCCTACATTATTTCTCTGTTCTTAACTTCACGACACCTCACTTCACAATATATTACTTACGCATCGCTCTATAACCTAATATTATCAATCAAGTCCCTCATTTATTAAGTAATAATAATAATATAATAGCCCTAAATTAATTTCCTAAACTGTTGAACGCTACGAGGAAAAGGTTCAAAGGTTTTTGCAGGCAATCTGTTCCATTCTTTTAACGTTCGGTTTGTAAAAGAATATCCCCACATCTGTTCTCTTAGGTCTTAAATTTATTTTGTACCTGTGATCCCCCTACTGGTGTATGTAGCGATACTTAGCCGCCGATTAATTTCTTTTCAAGCTGGATGACCGCTATAAGCTTTATACAAAGCGCAGAGCCTTGATACTGATCGTCTGTTTTCGAGTGAATACCATTCTGCCATTTTCTTGTCCCTGAATGTAAATTTAGCTGCCCTACGCTGAATTCTTTCTCAATTTTTACACTGCATAATTTTGTGTGGATTCCAAAAAATTGTTCCATATTCCATTATCGGACGAACAAGCGAGAAATAAGCAATTTCCTTCGCGCTTGCCGTACCCCTTTTTTAAGGTGCGCGTTACAAAGTGAAGAGATCTCCAGGCTTTCCCTATAACAAAATCTACAAGATTTTTCCAGCTTAATTTACTACCGAAATGGATTCCTAGGTACTTGCATGAGGAAACTCTCGGAATAACCGTTTAACCTCTTTGTTTAAACGGTAATTTGTTTCTCTGTAATTATGACCTCTGCCAAAATGATGGATTTGCTTTTGGAGCTATTTATGGTCAGTCCATTATTTTCCGCCCAGCAATGTAACGCATCAAGATCCCGTTGTGATCAGGATTCACATACTATGCAAGTTGATCCCAATACCACTTTAAACCTAAAGTAGTCTTCTCGTATACTATACTTATACTATTTATAATTTGATTTCACATCAAACCCACAATTTTTCTTCACAATTCTGCCTCTACCTTGTTCCCGCAACCGCCACAATCTGTAATCTTGCCCCCTCCCCAAATATTTGAAATCCAGACTGCGTTTGCAATTTTTTCCATGGCTCACACCCATTTTCATTACAGCCACTCTGTAAAATCCTCATCACGTAAATACTTGACTAAGACTGCTTTACACGAAATATTACGTTAATGGTTCCCGAATAAGACGGCGTGTTTTCAGACGCTGGGCTATAAACGTTCTTCTATCCTGACCTCAGCACATGCCATCCAGCGCAATCTGTCCATCCCATTGCCTCCCGTCCTCTCTCGAAGCTTTTTCCTAGAGCGGCTGTGAGCCCCGTCGCTCCTTGACCTGGGATGCTCTCCGCGCCCGCCCTCATCGCGCGCGTCTTTGTGTGGATTCGCTTCAAAGAAACTCCCATCAGCGCGGCTTTTCAGCCGCCTCCGCCGCCGCCGCCGCCGCCCACACGGCTTCATTGCGCGCGCACGCAGCAGCGACAGTGGCAGCCGCCACGCCGCCCCCATTATTTCCCCCCGACATCACTCGCGGGCCCACTCTCTCCCATGTCCTTTTTTTGCTCTATTTCCTTCTTATACGCTCTCTATCGCTCTCCCATGCTGCAAATCCATCTCGCATGCTTTCTACCCTCGTCTTCTTGCTATCTTTCTCTCCTTCTCTCTTTTCCTTGCATCTTTTTCTCCGTTAAATCTATCTCTTCGTTGTATTTATCTCTCCCTGGCCTCTATCTGTCTCTCTCACTTCATTTTGACTCTCTTATTTGCCCTTTGCCTCCGTACCTTGCTTTGCGACTTCCTTCGTTGCTCTCTGTTTCTTTTGCTCTCTGTCTCTTTCCATTGATCTCTTTCGCTATCTATTGCTCTCTTACTTTCTCCCTATTGCTTTGTCCCTCCCGTGCTCTGTCTCTGTTCCTTGGTTTATGTACATATCTTTGTCTTTATCCATCCGATCTATCCTCATTATTTTCCTTCGGTATCCTTAAGGACCCTACCTCTCACTATCTAAACCTCTCTCGTATTCTTTATTCTCTCCATTTCTCCACTACTTTTTGCGCTTGACCTTTCTAGCAAGTTTTAAGTCTGCTTACAAGTAGGTTTCAATTACATTCCTTTGCAAAAATCATTAACGATGTACATTTCTTTACCATTGATCCTCTCGAGCTACCGCCGTTTTTGCTGTCGTTAATTCTCTAATTTGCTTTCTTACGAATATTCCCAATGCGTTTAGGATTTTAATACTTTTATTCATTTTCTAGAGTTTCTCTTTTTAATTCCTATTATTTCACGATAATTTTGTTTTTTTACTAATGAGTTATCATCTTCTGAATTTGTTTGGAGGAGGGAAGAAATGTTTTCTGAACGAGGCAGGTAATGAGAGAATAACGATAAGCTTATAAAAATGATCACGCGATACACGCAGAGAACAATATAATTCTGATTATAAACAAAGATTTGGGTACGTTTTTTTATTGCTATTTACGCAAGAATTAAAATTTAATGATTAAAAACTTGTCAGAAAATATATTTTACTCACACATTTCTGAGTCATATAAAGCAAAAAAATCTTAGAATCAGCAAAATTATCTTCAATCGAGAAAATCAATTCTAAGAGCGAGAATAAATGTCTTATTTAAGCTCCAACATTAAATTGATTACTTTTTGGTTATGAGTTACAAGGTCCCTAGTAACTCAATGTTCTAGTAAATTGAATGATAATGATTTTGGTTGCAACTGGTTTCTGGGTTGATCCCGTCAACTTCCCCCGCGCCATGAGTTCCCTAATCACGAGATTTGAATGTTGCGCTATCACCCACGTAGCTCACACGTAAAAACGAACAGCATAGAGCGGATTTCTTAACAAAACGCCCATAAAATGAAAATGTAGCGGTCATTAAGGCAGATATTTATTGATCTTTGAACTTGTCATCTTGATAGGGCACTGAAGATTACTTTGAAGTTATATTCTTCAGATTTGGCACTGTCGTCAGAGAACTTCGATGATGATGTGCCCTGAACCCTTCATGATTGAGAGTGGGCTGTCATTCGCCTCACGGTACTGACGAACGTTTTCGAGTTCAAGTTCAGAGGTTGACTGCACTAATCGTTCAATTCACTCGCTTCCTCGGATTAACATCCGCTCCGCATGTGCCCCATAATCCGACATCTGAAACGACCAGTGTGCTGTGTTGAGAAAACAATGTGTGTAGCCTGTTCGAATCAAAGGTTTTATACGTCCTCCTAACTAATACAATGCAGTTTAGAGAGTTTATATTTTCACCTTCCGATCATCTCGCGCTGACAATGTACCTCCGCTTGGATTCGAACTTAGCCCCCCTACTCCGCGCCCCAAAGCCACCTCCATCGACTCCGGGCGTCTCCCTCTGACAGGGTATAAAACTTCACTTAAGTCACCGGACTCGCGGCCCAGTTGGCACCAGTTGGGGTTGGGGAATCAATTAAGACGTCTGTGGGTTGGGTTCGCCCTCGCCGGTTCCTTGGCGCGTGTTTCTTCCCTCCCGCTTCCTCGTGAAGCGCCATTCCGAAAGGGATGTTTCTCTGCACTCAACTTTGAAGGTCATGCGAATTGTTTCGTGTGGGTATTGTTTAATACTAGATTGGTCAGTGGAGGGTTGGAGAGGGTTATTGATTTGATGCCTTATTTTACGTGACGAGACTCAGGCCTTGAGGCCTGCTCTTCAGTCTGACCACGCAAATTTCGCTACGCTCCTTTCACCAACTAGCGGACAGAGCAGATATTTCTTGGGCGACGAACAGGCGATTTGAATTTAGCTCAAAAGTATCATTGACGCTTGAGGATCTTTTACATGCAAGTAAATATACTAACATGGGACAGTCGGCTTTACTTCCCCTTCGAAGGAAGGCGTACGAAGGATTTTGTCGCCCTTAAAAATCCACGGCTTCGATCGGCTTTGAACCCGCCAACTTGGGTATAACAGTCCGATACACCGAATATCCATTACACCATCGCCGCCGCAAAGTTAAGCGGGCGCTGACCGTTAAATAATTTAAAAAAACGTGACCCTTTTCGGTAGTTTATAATCCAAAGAATAAGTAAAGTTTTTTACTGATTTCATCCCTTTCCGCATCTTTTGGGCGGAAATGTTGTGTCTCGAAATTAAAAAAATGCTCCAGTTTCTTTCATGGAGCCCTTTCTATTGTCTGCATAGAGTACTGTCTACCGTGTCTACTGACGGATGGACTTTTGTCCAAATTTTTTCACTTTCCAATATACTTTTTATTTTTCGCCTATCTCAGAAACTATTTAATAAATAATATTTAGATCGACTCTATAATATAACTTTTTATCAAATAATAATAAACTGAAGTTCCAATTATCTCGATCGTTGAAAACTATTAAATGTTTAGTGATCTGTAGTAAGTTTGAAAATATGTAAGGTGTGGCCGAAGAAACTGATCGTACATCTAATACTTTATAGTAGTTATTTTTACTTTCTCGCTACGGAGTAGAGAGAAAGTTATGTAATGCTCGGCGACAAAAACGGCGAATTTTTGGCAGAAAAACCCTTGTTACAGGACCCTAGTAACGAAAAAGCTGATAATTCCAATTGTAAAATTTATAAAAAACTATATCACGTGGTGTAACCAAAATCCATGTTTTGTGGGTTCTAGATACCGAAAAATCGAATTACGGTAAAACGTCCGTCCGTCCGTCCGTCCGTCCGTCCGTCCGTCCGTCCGTCCGTCCGCCCGCCCGCCCGCCCGTCCGTCCGCCCACCCGTCTGTCTGTCTGTCTGTCTGTCTCTGTCTGTCTGTCTCTGTCTGTCTGTCTATGTCTGTCTGTCTTTGTCTGTCTGTCTGTCTGTCTGTAAACAACGCTAGCGGCTAAACCGTTCATCCGATTTTCTCCAAAATTAATACCATACTACCAATCTGGCTAATGTTGCGTTTTTCTGAATTTGAAACAGATATTTTAACTTTAAGGGGTACTTTACGTGAAGCCCCCAGGAAATTTTCTAATTAAAAAAAATGACTCCATTGTGTTTTATTGATTTTTTTTGTTGGATAGTGTGAAGTACGTCTAGGAGAATGGTGCAGATCTCATGATCGTTTAAAACCGTTATTTTGTGAAAATTACAAATATTTAAAGTTTTTTAGTCTTCCTACAACTAAGATATTAAAGATACAGTATGAAAACTCGTTATTTAGTATACTAATGTTCATATGAACTTACACACTATATATCTTATGCGAACATGATTATTTGCTGCATTCAGTGGTAAAATACGTAGATTTGAAGTCAAGTATGACTTTATTAATTACAGTTATGCTTTCATAATATTTTATTGTGCCGATGAACTCATGCTCTTCTCAGTCACAATGGATTTGGTGATTTCCAGGGAATAATTAAATTTAATAACATTATTGTCTTCCGTATATTAAGAATCTTTACCTTAGGCATGTTCTTCATTTCTTTCATGTCGTAGAAGATCTCGTGGAGCAAGGGCGAAAGGCGTCGGGGGCTGCAGGCAGCCTCTTCAGTCCATTCGCCTGAGACGCGAAATCCAATTACTCATATTCTCAACCCCTTACCATTTCCATTTATTAGAAACGGGTAATCAGAGAAAGGAACGACCGAATTAAAATCGCATTTCTCTTACACTGGGCCTTATGCATAGATTGCTGGTGGGAATCCTAATGGATGTTGCACATCAATTACGATGTCCGCATTTTGACATTCAATAACCTGACGTTTCTAATACAAACTGACGCTTGATGTGTGTGAGCCACCGAAAAAAATCGTTTACAAAACAAAATAATAGCAAAATTTAAAATGCATCGATGATATGTTGGAATTTCCCTGAACTCCCCCTACTTTATACTTCGAACGCTTTTCATCACATTTGCGTGATTGAGTTATAGCCCCCCCCCCCCATTGGAGTCGGGACAACTGACTTTCCCCTGGTTACAGTTCTCCCTTGCTTGAATCCACGCATAACGTAAATAGCCATAGAGGAGTGAGGGGCGAGCAACCCGGTTTTACGAGCTCTTCTAGAAATCATTCTTCGCGCATTAGTGCTCGATTTCACCACTGTTATTTGAAATTGCAGCAACGAATCATGTTAGAAAAGCGATATCCAGTCGGGTTTCTGCAAAACCATAGGAAACCAGCACTACTTCTCATGGGTATAACAATAAAAACAAAGAAATACACAGTAACAAATTTTCCGAAGAGTATATTTGAAGTACGAAAGCGTGTAGGGTATTATACCGCTGTCTCAATATGAAAGAAGAAAGAGTTCGAGTTATATTTTGACAACGGTGATTTGACTTACCAGATATCAATCCCATTACAAATTCGCATAAGGTATTTAGTCTGTAAGTTCGTATGAACATTAGTATACTAAAAACCCAGAATGGGATATTTATATCACTAGATTCCAATGCGTACAGAAATTCAAGAAAACCATGCAGCCTCCGATCGGGTGAGAGATGGTCTTGGTTTCGTTGGATACCCAGGAACTCGAGATAAATCCAAAAACAAGGAAACAGTTTCAATTTTGACTGAAAGTGCAAATATTTGGTTGTGTTATTCCGCCAATTCTCGTACTACGCGTACCGACTGAATTCTCTAGTATTCTGTTCGCCACTGTTTATGATTTTCATCACGACATGCCACAGCAAGATTTCAAGGAAGAAGCCGCCTGCTATTAAATATTTATTTACCTTAGGGACCGGTAATTGTTTCTGATATTCTTCGTAAGTAAAGAACAGCTGTACTGTACACTGCAGTTTTATGCGGGAAGACGTTTTGTAAAAATATTTCATTTATTGCAATGCTATTCGAGAACATTTTATTTTGAGCAGGGTGCTTGAGCGGTTTTTGAGCGGTTCTTGTGCAGGGTGCGTGGCCCTTTTTGGAAAATCATTGTGAGTGGTTTTATTTAGCAGCATTTTTGGTTCAGCAGGCCACTAGTGTTATAATAATAGTAAACAGGACTTAACTTTGTCTAATACACACAAAAATGAAATAATCGCATATTTTTCCAACAGTGAGTTCAAATTAACTATTAACATGAGCATAATTGACACGGCAATGTTCTTGTCTCATTTCGTAATGCAAATGATCGCGCCATCTATATATGTAGTCAGAAGTTAAAACTGTTTTTTAGCTATGTGAGTTTTGTAAAAACATTCTCTCCGTATACTCCGTGTACTTTGAGATGCAAGTCATTACACTTATATGGATCTATTTTAGACTTCTGCAGCCTTATCTGTGGGGAGTTAACAGTCAACTAAATTAGAATTCAAATAAACCTATCGAGATTAGGCTGTATTAATCACACAATTCGCAATTAAGAAAAAATGATGTTTTTTTATAGTTTAGATAATGAATGAAATAATAAAAATAATGTTTATGTTTTCAAAAAATTAATGAAACATTGAATTATGACAGAAATTATACGATATCACGATGTCATAATTTTTTTCTCTACAGATTCGTGAATGGGTTGATTTCTCGATTGCTTTTTCAGAGAATGGCATTATGAATAATTGTTACAACCCGTGCCTTTGTGAATCGTTCTACTTTAAATTAGGATGTTAAAAGCACATGAAAACTGGAAGTGAATATTTAAAAAATAATTTCTAGAATTTTCATATAACGTATTTGGTACTGATATTTTATGACATTTTATAAAGTTTTGGTGTTCTCAAAAGATTATAATTTGTGTGGCATACAATTCAGACTCGAGAAAAAAGTAATTATTACTTAAAAATATACTTGAAAACTTTTTGAGAATGGATTTGCACTTGATCAACGCTCCTTAAGCATAAGAAAAGATGCATACCATCATATCAATACGAATAAGTTTGAAGGGTCTCTTATATCCAAATAACTGTCTTTTTATGTGCTGATACGTTTATTAACATGGTATAAGCATGGTACCCATTCAATTGATCTTACAATTTTGACATGTTTCTTCGGGCTGATGCTAGTAATTACTGAACAATTTTCGACGGGATTTACTATATTGCGAGCTATTTTCTCAATCAACCATTATTAGTTTTCAGGTCATTATCCGCTATTCAAATAACTATTGATGTTACAACGTGGTCCCACTTTTTTGTATTATTAATGGGAGAGTAAAGGGACAAAAATTTTAGTACTTCTTTGTCACCATTCTGTTCCCTCACTAGGTAAGCAATTATGTTGGCGACATCTATAGCGCGCAGTGAATGTCTTTAATGACATTGTTTATGCATATGAATCCAAAATTTTCAAATAGAAAAACTAGACCTACACCTGCCGACCCGCGCTTGATTCAAGGCAAGGTGACAATTACTTGAAGAATTTGCATAATACTTAAATTGCAAATAAAGTCCCTATTATATTGTAGTTATCGTGTGCTAATCCCTCAGCAAAATGTTTAAATATAGCACACTTTGTCTATTGTCCAGTGTATTATTAAGCTTACTTTAAAAAATGAACATTTCGGTATCAGCGTTAAACCCGTTTATCTCAATGACTTTCATCTGCAATCGTTACCATAAAAACAATTCTTGATTGTTTCGTTAGTTTTCATCGCACTCATTAAAAAAGATAATCAAAAATAACCAACTTTACTGGAAATATGGAAATTAATAGTTGCAGTCATAAATTAACCCAACGGTTTAGGTTTTCTCAGTAATACATTGTGGATATTGGGTTTTGTCCAAAAATACATGCTTTTAAAGTTTCTCAATTTTTCGGACTCTTCGGAAGCTTTAAGAATATAATTTAACAGCAAAACTTATTTTCATATGGTCATTTTCTCGGGGGGAGTATTGTAGCCACTTTGAGAAAAAATCGTTTGAACATTTCTAAAATGTGCGTTATATTTCAACGAAACGCTAATACGATAAATAATTTGATTCATTTGTCTCCACAAAAAAATACTCAAATATGAAATACAGATGTAATGTGAATACTAAAAATGTAGAAGATGTTGCAAAAATTACACATGTAGTTTTTTTTAAATGAAAAGCCTTCATGAAAATCACATTTATGTATTTTTCTGACCGACAAATTGCAGGGTTCGAGTCCTAATGATGGAGACTTTCGTCAATAGCTTGATAGCTGGGTCGAATTCAGCCATTACCTGGAAGAGCGGTAGCAAGCGGTTCTTCTGATCGGTAGTTTTTGGTGATTTATCCGACCAACAACAGACGAATGACGGAGCCGTGATCCAAATAAAAGGGCCACGGACCGCGAGCGATATTTCTTTCCTCTTCCTTGCGTTCTGACTGCAACGAAAATGGAACATTACAAAATCTTCTTCCTAAGAGAATCTACGCTTGCTCTAATGAACTCCGAAATGCAAGAGCATATAGGTAAATACAATAAGTTCAATGAATTTATGAAGAGCTATTTTTAAATAATGTGATGAATAGCACATTAATGCGATTTCACAATGTGGTATCCCAATTAACCCCCTACTTTACAAGTGAAACGTCGGAACCGAAAAAAAGACCCAAATGAATTTCTTAAGAACTCGACTGGGTCTAATCTTCAGAAAGAGAGTTCCAAACGAAGGCATAAGATCAAGATTAAATGTTGATAGTGTGGTAAATGACATTCAAAATACCAACAGAAATAATTCCAACATGTGAACAGGATGGAACCAAGTAGGCCATCAGAGTTGGCCCTTTTATATAAGCCTTAGGGCTACAGAGTTATGAGTAAACTCTGAATGAGGTAGAACATTTCTGAATCTCGCACCGGACCATTGGCTCCCAACGCTTGAAACAACTCTAAAGGAACAAGAAGTAGATGACATTATTTTGATAAAAAGTATTACTCAAAAACAGAAATTTCTCCTAAAGTTTTAAAAGAGATATTCTGACTATTTTTCAGAAAATCGACTTCAGTCAATTTGGGATGGAAACATTAGTTAAAATACACGTACGAGATACATATTTACCATATCTGTGATAGTGTGTATCGTATTAGACATGTACTCGTAAACTGTTTGAATGAGATTTTTGTGTTACTCGGTCGTTAAAGAAATTACAATTAAACATCTGTTAAAGAAATATTCTCAAATATTAGTGGGGTACCCGAACTGAAATTGCCACCCCTGTCACCTCCCGGAAATATTTGGTGTGGTCGTCCCTGTTCCCGCGCGCATCATGTATGCTTCTTTCGGCGCTTCTGATACAAACTACCACCCGCACGCTGGTAAATATTGGGTACGCCCTTATTGCGCCCCGATCTAGCGGCACGAGAGTGCGGCGGGGATCGCCTGTTGGCCACCCCTGCGATGCTGCTGCATCGACAGCTTTGATTCGCGTCGGCGGCGCCCGCGGCGCGGCGCTGTAGTCAATCCGCGACACGATAGTACATATGTTCGGGCGAATCTCTTTTGTACGCATTGGAACGGCGACGCGCGATGTCACTTTCGTTTGTGCGTTCGAGTTCCTCGCTGACAGATGAGGCGAACCCTGTCATACGGCTTCAAACACGGAGCCGCGCGGAATAGTGTGGCCAGCGTTCAAGTCGCTCTCCATTAGTCTACAGGATTGCTGTGTGCGCGGGCAGGAGTCGATTTGATCAATACTGTTGCAGTGAGCTTACTACCCATATTTAGCAAATACAAAAGAAAGCAGACAGATTTCTGAGAACAAAATTTCCTATTTAATTTAAATATTAATTTTAAATGATTTAATTTTTGTGTTAAAAAAATTGTAGACCTTTTATGAACTGAAATTTCGCACCACAGTATTTGTAAAGTTTCAGGAAAAAAATCACGGTATTTGCCTTTTAAACGTTAATCGCGTTGAAGGTTTCGTTTGGTTGCTGTTAATGCTTCTCGAGATTCTTCATATAGAAAAGAAATTTTACTGCCAATGCGTCATCTTTTTTATTTACCTGCAAATTTTCCCCAAAAGGAATACCTAATCTCCAAATCGTGGACCGCTGTCTTGTTTTCAGGCGCATCAACTGCTGTGGTCATTAGTCATGGTGAATGAAGGGAATGTTTTTCTTGGAAGGTGGGGGTGTTCCTAGCCTACTGAATGGTGAGAGCCGGCGCCGACCTACTCATCAGTTTGTAGGGGATTTCTCCCAATAAAACGCGCACTACACATACGGGACTAATGCCTTTAGAGGCCCTGAATCGCGAATCGATCAACCAGAAAAATCAAACGAATACTCAATGTATTTGAAGGACACATCAGTAAGAATTGTGACTATTACCACGTGACTTCTCTTACTCAAACGTTCTGCAGTGGAGTGTACCCTCTCGAGCACTGTGATGCTGTGCGTTGGCCTCAGAACAGAGAACGGAGCGCCCTCTCATACGTTCATGAACGTAAATACACAAATACACTTTGACTGGCGGCCTCCCATGTATTTGGCAAGTCAAACTGAATAAGGGTAAACGAAAGGTTAGGAAGGGTAAAGGTGTCTGTATACTGTTAAAGGACGAAGAGGTCTATACTGCGGGTATGTTTATGTTGCATTATGTTCTGTGTTTATCGAAGCAAAATCTATCATGCCATCGGGTTTCTCGAAGATGAGTTTTTATCCATATTATTATGATTTGATATTCATTGACATACTCGTCTATTTTCCGATCTCTGGTTTTCCCTCGTTTTCACGCATCCAATATACTTCCATAATATATTTGTCGGGCATAACTTGGTCTACTTTTTGCAAATTATTTTTTCTCATATAAAGAAGAATTTTTTTCAAATAAATATACAGTTTTATTCCGCTCCTAATGCAGTTTTGTCTACCTAACCTTCAAAGAAGAGAAGTCACTATCTATAGGAGATTTCGTAAAACCATTCAATCTCCTTTTCCTACGTGTAGTGTCTTATAAATGAAGTGTAAGGTGTTATAAGTTAAGTGTGCAGTAATTCAGTTTTTCACAAATATATGTAAAACGGTAAGGAAATCCACAATAGGTTTTTAAATTAAAAAAATAGATTAAAAAACCTAAAAGTTTCTACTAAATTCATTCATTCTGGTAGCATAATTAGGCTTTGGGTAATTGATTCTCAAAATAGTTACTGGATAGAATGCAACAATTCCCATTTTTTGCAGTTACTCATAGCAACGACGATCTAACATGGGACGACAAAGGATGTGTGGCACGACAAGGGATGTGTGGAGAGGCAGTGCGATGTTGGGCTGGTTTGAGCAGGGTGGGATCTGGCGGATGAGATAGCGCTTGATGGGTGGGACGGGAAAGAGAAGTAAGGCGATGCAAAAGAGAAATTCTTTCCCTATCTAATAATTGAATTGAATTGATTGAATTGAATTGAATTGATTTGAATAAGAAATGCCCGGTCAACGTACGGTACTTCAATTAGTATTCTATACACTTAATGCACTTCACACACACGCATAGAAGTGAAAGTGTAATGCAAACGCGTATCTATAGTCTAACCCAAATTACAAAATAAAATAAAATCATCAATGAACGAGTAATTGGCAAGAGATTATGAAGAATGGTTTCTTTTACGAAGATAAACTGTGAAATCCAGAATTTACTTTGTATTGGAAAATGCTTTAACGAAATTATTTCCAGTTAACTTTATTCACACATAAATATGAAAGTCTTTATTGAATAATGGAAATTGCATAAAGATTAGCATCTAAGTAGTATTCAAGCTTAGCATTGAGAATAAATGAAATTGTCAGCTGAGGTATATTTAAGGTTTCCAATATTATGGCGTTTAGGAAAGCCGAGTGAATCTGCCAACCTTGGAAATCAGTAATGTCCTCTCTCAGGAAAGAGACCAACTGCTTTCAAATTTTGACTCGCTTGAAGCGAGGGAACGCAATGTTGAATAGATTACCGTTTCATTTCTGCACAAGAACTGAAACTTATTTGCGAATGTTGTGCAAGCTTTTGCATTTTGTTTATCAGGGGACAGTATATTAGCTCTTAATTCAAACAATACTTCTTGTTTACATAGCGTGATGCTGCTGGAACTCAGAAGCTTAAATTTCTGTTGTTGATGTTAATAGTACTTCATGGACCATTTATCACTCGTCGTTCTCATTTCGACAAAAGTGAGTTGAAAGCTTTGTCCTCGATTGTATGCAAAGTACCTCGACACAGCGCGGACGGTTGCATATGAAAACAATAGGAAAGCAATCAGGCTCTCTAACCGTTTCTCTGTCGTGGACGATTGGGTCTTGTAATTCGATTGATATTTCCCTGCAGAAGTTAATGCGGCCGCTTAGCAGACAAAGGTACGGATCGTATCTATTAAAACCAGAATACTAAAGCCCAGGGTTTTGAACGAGTTTACATAATTTCTTTGAAACTTGAAGTTCCTATTACAATGTTTATGTTTCCGCTGGTCCAATGACAAGAGTGCTACACTTTCCATGAAAAATGACTATTCTTCATAAACAGAAAAAGACAAATTTTAAGTAACTGACGAGATCCAAAAGAAAATCGAATGTCTTACTGAATGAATTCGGAAAGGTGACAGAGATTTTGTGTGGATGTTTAACTCAAATTTAATAAAACAATTATAAAAATTGAAATGTTATATTTTTTGAAATTTGATCATCAGTTGAGTACTTTGTTTTTATTCATTAGTAAACCTGTTTTCTTATGCTTTTTCCTTTTAATACTTCTTGTCCGAGCTCATGACAGATAGTTACTGCACATGAAAAAGGAAGAAACCAAGTGAGAAAACAGGGAAAAGAATTTGAATATTTTAATGAAGCAGCTTGTCGTGATCGCGTTACTCATTTTCTTTTCTGTGTACTTTGACCTTATTCTCTCCTGCTAGGAAAATTTATTGCTCACTCTTTTTTATCATTGTGGTGCGAGGAATTTACTTTAAGAAAAACATATTCCCTTCTTAACTCGCTTACCTAAATTCATATTTTTGTATTCAGTCTAGAGCAAAAAAGATTATTATTTCAAAGTAAAAATTAAAACGTTCTGAATTAGCTATTGAGTAGTGTATAAGGTAATTTTTGTTACATCGTGATATATAATATAACTTATAAATGCAGTTTTTGTCCACCCCGTTGACAACATTTCATAGAGTGTTTAGAAGTTTGGATAATGATCATTAACTAAAATTAAAAGCTATATTTTTGTACTAATCAATCGTGAAAACTCGTTTCATAATTTGAAAATTGTATCCCAGTGAATACCTCGGAAATTTTTGAAAGTTCACCCTGTCTAAATAGCTATGACGAAGTTAGCCACTGTCTGTAGAAGAATTCTAATGGTCACTGATCTAATAGGTAGTTTTCTATGGATCAGTGCCAGGTGAATGACGGAGTAGTACTCTAAGAAATAGGCCACGGGACACGCGCGAGCTTTTCTTTCCGCTCCCGGTTCTGTCCTCTTCCCTGAAAAACTTTTACACTTACTTGTGATACACTTCCACACAAGTCGAGAACCAGTCGGGAGAGATTCAAGCTTGCCCAACAGGGGTGGTGCTCTCTGGTGGGAGATGCCTAGTTGGGAAATACCGCAAGTAGACGTAGAGGTCGGCGCCGGGTTTCTCCATTAAGAAGAGAAAGATCACCGTCACCTCCCGTGATAACAAGGTCAGTACACTCACGGGACTCACGTCAGTACGACCATAACTGTTGACGCGGGCGGTAATAATAATAAATAATCACGAAATTATCAACCAATCAATCTATGGATCTTTGAGAGTGTACAGCGACAAATGACGCGTTTACTTAGCGCTGGAATTTGCGAACTTGTCGGTCTCAACCAAATGCCCCTCGATCTTAGAGAGTCATTTAATATACGTAATAATAAATTACACATTCCATCTTCTGTTCATCTTTTGTTTCTTATGAAAACAGAAAAAAGTATTACACTCTACCTGCAACATATTTGGAACTGACCATGAAATATGCCACTTTGAAAGTACAATTCTAAATGTGCTCACATGCAACTGTAAACTATAGCAAGATATGTTTGGTTTTATATTTTCGCATCTGTAACTAGCATTTAATATTCATAAATAGCCGGTGATTCAAGAGGGGCTCAAATCGGATGGTTGAGGGGGCTGTCCCGAAAGGGAGTGTCTCGAAAGGGGTGTCTCGAAAGGGGTGTCTCGAAAGGGGTGTCTCGAAAGGGGTGTCTCGAAAGGGGTGTCTCGAAAGGGGTGTCTCGAAAGGGGTGTCTCGAAAGGGGTGTCTCGAAAGGGGTGTCTCGAAAGGGGTGTCTCGAAAGGGGTGTCTCGAAAGGGGTGTCTCGAAAGGGGTGTCTCGAAAGGGGTGTCTCGAAAGGGGTGTCTCGAAAGGGGTGTCTCGAAAGGGGTTCTCGAAAGGGGTTCTCGAAAGGGGTTCTCGAAAGGGGTGTCTCGAAAGGGGTGTCTCGAAAGGGGTGTCTCGAAAGGGGTGTCTCGAAAGGGGTGTCTCGAAAGGGGTGTCTCGAAAGGGGTGTCTCGAAAGGGGTGTCTCGAAAGGGGTGTCTCGAAAGGGGTTCTCGAAAGGGGTTCTCGAAAGGGGTGTCTCGAAAGGGGTGTCTCGAAAGGGGTGTCTCGAAAGGGGTGTCTCGAAAGGGGTGTCTCGAAAGGGGTGTCTCGAAAGGGGTGTCTCGAAAGGGGTGTCTCGAAAGGGGTGTCTCGAAAGGGGTGTCTCGAAAGGGGTGTCTCGAAAGGGGTGTCTCGAAAGGGGTGTCTCGAAAGGGGTGTGTCATGTCGAAAGGAGGGGACTCGAAAGGGGGGCTCGAAAGGGGTATCTCGAAAGGGGTGTCTCGAAAGGGGTGTGTCATGTCGAAAGGAGGGGACTCGAAAGGAGGGGGCTCGAAAGGGGGGGACTCGAAAGGGAGGGGGCTCGAAAGGAGGGTACTCGAAAGGAGGGTACTCGAAAGGAGGGTACTCGAAAGGAGGGTACTCGAAAGGAAGGTACTCGAAAGGAAGGTACTCGAAAGGAGGGGGCTCGAAAGGAAGGGGCTCGAAAGGAGGGGGCTCGAAAGGAGGGGGCTCGAAAGGAGGGGGCTCGAAAGGAGGGGGCTCGAAAGGAGGGGGCTCGAAAGGAGGGGACTCGAAAGGAGGGGGCTCGAAAGGAGGGGACTCGTGAGTTCCAATGGGCGGCTCGAGCCGGGGCTGGAACGGTGGAGCGGCGTGGCTTCCGAGCGCTCCGCGCCGTCTGACGTCCGCTCAGCGGCGCCGCGGTGCATCGCATCTCGCTGCGGGCCCGACGGACGGACGCGTGGGCGGGCGCCGACGAAACCGGATGCGACCGAACGGTGCCTCCCCATTGGCTGTCGGCGCGTCCGCTCCGGGGCCGGGAGCCGCTCTAATTGGGAATCGGAATCTGATTATCTGGGATCTGCTAATCGCACCCGAACAATACCGAACGGCCGCGTGTCGGCTTTAAATATGACTGAATTTAACCTCGCGCCGAAGTGCCCCATCGCCGCGCCGGGCCGAGCCGGTTTTGAGAGCGGTTTTGGCAGCGGTGGCGCGTTTTCAGACTGATCGAATAGAAATTGGATTTGTTCGGCATCCTTCGGATGAAGCTCGATTGTTCGTATTGTTTCCGACATGCTTCTGTGTTGCTCTGTAACGACGCGGTATTTAGATTGTCGATGGAATAAAATCATTTTAATCGTATTTGTTGCTTAAAATGAAGTTTTTTCTCATATACCATAGTACTTTGCTCCCTATTGTAATTGATGAGACAATTTTAGACTTTTTGTGATACTTTAAAACATGTCAAAGTTTTATCTTGTGGAAATCTGTACAGACAGAATTTTGTTTATATTTCATATTACATTACTCATCAAGCGAAGATTATTATTTATTTTGCGGCAAAACTACCTCCACTTTTGTCAATATGATGTCGCTAATGCTCTAATTTGCATTTGTAAACTTAGAGAAAAAGATTTTCCTGACGTAGTTATAAATTCGAATTAATTAATACAAATGTTTCTGAAAAAACAAGAATATTTAACTCAAAATATCGCTATTTTGACAATTATTTATACTTTTTTGCTAAAATAGCGAAATTTTGGCATAACAGACTTGAATTAAGTGTTAAAAAAATTCACACATAATATACAGAAAAAGAGAGACTAAGTACCATTAACAAAGGAATAGTTTTGCAGATTTTTTGGGAAGCTAGCTAGCGATTTCCACTATTTCAGTTACTTAGCTGGCAGGTCATTTTAATGAGATCTATTACATAGTGAGCTTTTTACACATTGGGCAGGCAAAATGAACATCAACGAAGACACGATAAACGAACCTATAGAAAGATAATATGAAGATGGGCGGATTTATGTAAGAAGGAAGTTTCATGTAATTTCCGGAACAATAAAAAAAGTTTAAGAATTGTAACCCTTTGATACCTCTGTGGGGTACACCACTTGTAGTTATTAGGTAAGTGAATAAAATTGTTTAAAGAAATAAAATATAAAAACTTTACGAAATGTCTCACTGAAAGTACATTAAGCTAAAGTCCTTACAACTGGGTTATCACCACAAAACTTAAGTTCACTTTTCTCTGATTTTAAACTTGGAGTTTGAAACCTCCTTTTGCAATGTATGTAACAAAAGGTAGGTCGGTCATAAGTAGACCTCACATTTTGGGTTCAATGACTCTTCAGTTCCTTTAGAATGTTGTAAAAAGAATTGCAAATGCTCACGTACTATGAAAATAAAATTACTGAAAGCATCTCATAGTGCCTACAATGTCCCAAAAGGGCGGTTGAGGCCCATTTGAATATATTGTTGCCTATAACGGCATAAAACAATAAATTTTGAAGAATTCTCATATTTTAATGTGGCTACTAAGTTGTTTACGGAAACGCAAATGCTTTCTCGAATTTCCCGAAACGTAATTATTACCTTATCGAATATGCAATCGACTACGCACCAAAATCACTCGCCCAACACTTCGGACACAAGGAGATCGGCAAGTCAACTTAAAAGGATGTTTCGCACACGTCTCTGATCAGCACGCACGACTTGTGCAATTACACCCATTCGCGGCGCAGCTACGCTGTTGATAGGTTGAGGCTTATCGCTGCGGCGCGTCGTGTTCATAATTCGGGCGTTGAAGAACATAGGTCAGGCAAAAGCCTACTGTTGGAAAGAAAATATTAGAAACTAAAGCCCAATGGTTAAATGGGTAGTGTGGTAAACGTTTTTTATTTATTCTTTATTTTATATTTTCTCTATTAAATCTGGATCCATGGAAAGGTCATTTTCAGATCAAAAAATGTTTTTAAAAGATAAAAGAGACAGCCTAAGTATAGAAAATTTGGAGAAAATATTGATTGTAGTCTACACTGCTAATTATGAAAGAGTGAATAGATTAAAATGCTTGTAGTCTCTCTCAAAAATGTAAATATACGTAACTCTCCCGCATAATAAAAAGTGCCTAATTTAATTCTTTTGTGAGCAGTTTTATATGCAGAAACATAACTTTTTATGTCTAATGTTTTTTTACATGGCTTAGTCATTTTGTAACCTATTTGCAGTGCCTAAAACGTCACTTTCATGCGTAATATTGCATAATTTCGTATTTTTTAACCTATTTTAGGTGCCTAAATCATAATTTTTAACCTAAAATTACGAGGTCTAAGGAGCATCTCAAGAACATTGCATTATTAATAGTATATCATTCTATAGTAACAATTTTTATTTGATATATTCAATTTTAATGATATGAAATTAAAATTTGGTATAGGTAATTTGTGAACCAACTACATTTTTTCTGTTACTTTTAGATTTGTTTTCTATCGACTTAGGGAATGCTTACTGTTCTTTTAGCCGAACAAAGTCACATTAACAACATTTATACTTTCTGCTATGCATGTTTAACGAAGGAATGGGTGCGCACGGACATGTTTCTTTTCCCCAATCGATAACACGCGAAACGGGGTCGCCTTTATTGAACGCGCTTTTGCCTCCACCATTGTCCTCGCCCTTGTTCCTTCCTTTTTGTCCTCAGCCTTGTCCTCGCTCTTGGCAACGCGCGTCCTCATCGGCGCCCTCGCACTTGTCCTCGCCCAATGGCTGGGACTCGGCCTCGGCCTCCGTCGCCGTCCCTGCCCTTCGGCAACGCGCGCCCTCGTCCTCGGCCGCGTCCTCGCCCCCGGTCGCGCGACTCCCCCGCGCCCTCGCCTTTGACCTCGCCGCCGCTTCCAACATTGTCCCGCCCCCTTCCTCCCCCGCCACTCGCCGCCGACACGGGCGCGAACACGCGATGAGCCGGTGCTCCGCCTGTCCACTTCGCTGATGGGGGAGGTGCGACCTGGTCGATAGTCGGTGGCCCACTGCTCCAGAATAGTTATGTATGGCACGAGTGGTAAAAGCGATCTTCTTAGTTGTGAGAATGCAGATGAGGTGTCGTTATGTAATTAAATGATGAAATAATTGAAGTCATCTTCGTCAACACAATGAGTTGGTTTATTCAGAGAGCCGATTTTCAATGGTTTTGCCGTCATCACAAGTCTACATGATGTGATATGATACAAAAAAGAAGATAATAGAAATAATACAATTAATAATCGTATTGAAATTAAAATAAGTGTTACGCTAGTTTCAATGGTGTACTAATATATTATTTGCATTATCGTATTATTTTGTATCATGTATTATTTGTGGACTGATGATAATGGCAAAGCTGTCGGAAGTCGGCTCTCTGAATAAATACATTTCGTTGACGATAATGTCTTCAATTATAAAGGAAATAAATTATCTTTTATTTTCCGAGCAGGAAAGGTTGCGACTCGGGGCCGACAGATCGAGTGGCGCAATCCTATGAGCAGAATGTGTTATTCACTATTTTTAGGCAACCTTGACTTTCCCTGACAACCCCTGACATTCATTAGATTTTAATTCATGAATACAAATCACTTAATAATGCATTAAGATCGGTTGTAACTGATATAATCAGATAGAAGTTTTTACACTTGAGCATCGCCTCACTTTTAGCCATGAAGCTATGCTTTTAACACTAGTCTCTAAAATTGAACTTTTAGCACGCTATGCCCTAAAAGAAAGGCTTTTAGTAGTGGCTGTGTAAAAAAAGAACATACAATGTTGTGAGGTCTTTTTGTTTTCCGGCTGTGAAAAGGAAGAAGGTTTGTAGTCACTAGACAGGACTTGTTTTTGTGCTTGTCCTTATTTATTTTATATAAAATCTGCTGAAATTTTGCGACAAAGCGTCTCGCTTCATTACTCATTCATTACCTAAAGTGCGAGGAAAGGATTTTACCGTTTCTCACCCCAGGCTATGATAGTTTTCTCCTGTCCTCACAACGTTTGAACAAAGAAATGAAAACTATCCATTTTCACTGTGGTAGTGATATTGATACTGTATTCTTAAGTTCTTAAAAATCAATATAGAAGTTATTAACAGGATATAGTAGTCTAAGTTTCCAATCGAGTTGAATTATTATCTTTCATTCTTATGGATAAAATGCCTGAAATGATGCACAAACTCAATTCAAGATAATTTTGTTTACTCCAGGAAACGATCTATATTTATCAATCTTCGAAAGCACTTTTAGACTCCCCACATTACAATTTTATTTTTAGATCTTTAATATTTTTCATTTCCGTTCCTTGCTCACTTAATCCGCTCAATTTATTCAACCATACTGGGAACAACTATACTTGGCGTTTTACAATGTACTATTAGAGCATAAAATCACGAATTAATTAAATCAATCGCACATTAAGCGGAACAATTAGTATCTGCTGATTAGGAGGAAGGATCGTAAAAGTAAAATAACTGCACTCTGTTGGGTGTGTAAACGACGTGATTGGGGTTAGTTGGTCGATGTTGGAATCCCCTGTGCAACCCCAAACAAACTAACAATTTTACTCAATCAGAGACGTAACTTGACTAAGGAATGAACATGACACTTTATGAAAAAATAAACGTGCAGTATAAGAGAGAGATGTACTGACATGTTACTAAAAGAAATATCGCCTTCCTCACCCAGGGAATCGTGAAACACGTACACGGTGCTCAATAAGTTCACATCCCCGCACTTTTCAAAATATTCATATTAAGCAGATGATAAAGGAAAAAAGTGAACTAAAATTGCACGTTGTGCGCGCCAGTACACAGGTACAAGGGTGCACTTTACGACCTCTCCGCATGTAGGAATCGCGCTCCGGCCAGCAAAATAATTAGCGCTCTGCGGGCGGCCGCCGGGTGGTGGCGCTGGGAGAGGGGCAGTAAAGCTAAAATAGCTTTGAGTGTAATGGGGCGTCTAGGGCGCCAGCGAGGGCACGTCTCTCCGCCGCCGAGGGCACGTCTCTCCGCCGCCGGCTGCCTTTGTGAGGGTGCTAGCGTGAGCGCACGTGCAACGGGCGGCGCTGCAGGTCGCAGGCGGGGGCGGGGTGGCGGCGGCGGTGGCGACGACGACTTTTGTGACGATGACGACGGTGACGACGACGGTGACGACGACGGTGACGACGACGGTGACGACGACGGTGACGACGACGGTGACGACGACGGTGACGACGACGGTGACGACGACGGTGACGACGACGGTGACGACGACGGTGACGACGACGGTGACGACGACGGTGACGACGACGGTGACGACGACGACGGTGACGATGACGACGGTGACGATGACGACGGTGACGATGACGACGGTGACGATGACGACGGTGACGATGACGACGGTGACGATGACGACGGTGACGATGACGACGGTGACGATGACGACGGTGACGATGACGACGGTGACGATGACGACGGTGACGATGACGACGGTGACGATGACGACGGTGACGATGACGACGGTGACGATGACGACGGTGACGATGACGACGGTGACGATGACGACGGTGACGATGACGACGGTGACGATGACGACGGTGTGTATGACTATGACGATGACGGTGGATGACTTGACTATTTCGTGTTCCCGGGCGCGGCTACTGCCATGGACATTAGTTACGTAAGTACAGTGCAATTTTCCCCTCGTGATGTTCGTTGATTTTCTCCGTATGGATGGTGAGCTCTGGCGCCAACATAGGTCGGATAGCTGTCTCTCCACATGTGTGGTTGTATATTGAATGTGTATGTATGTGTGTGTGTGTAAGAGGGAAAGGAGGGGAAGGAAATATCGCACGGGTTCTTGGGGCGTTTATTAGGGTACTTCTCTGACATCCGCCTGCAACCGGAAACGGTTCCGGAAGTGGAAGTGGCTGACCATGAGCGACTTAGCTATCTAGCCAGTGCTGAAAATCCATCCACTGTCGGGACTAGGTGTTTCGTACTTTCTGGTCAAAGACACTGCAATGACATCAGTGGATGCCCTGAGCCACCTAAGCCGGTGAGGATGAGGTGGGGACCGAAGCAGCTATGACGTCAATAGCCGCAGCGGTGGCAAACGGGACGGTGGGGACGGCGCTGGCGATGTTAGCTGCGGCGGTGGCAGTGGAGGCGAGGGAGTGGGTGGCGGAGGCTGACAGGGAAGGGGCGTGGACGGCGCGGGTGGCGAAGCAAAGGCTATATTTGCCATGAAGGCCGCCGCTTCGTGGAAATGTGCGGGACGTCCGACTCGAGGCGCCTGCGGGTAGTGGGTGCAGGACGCGCATGACGAGGCTCTCCAAAGAGCGACCGCGCGAGTGAGTCGGGGAATGCAATTTCCAGTGTTCAGTTGATGCTGTGTAGACAGGAGGTCATCTTTTCGGGCTTGATGGTGAAAGACCGGGAGAGGTGGCTCAGGGCAACAACTGATGTGTCTGATGTGCCTTTGACCGGGAGGTCCTTGGTCCGAGCATCGGCGGTGGTAGGATTTTCGACATTAGCTTGACAGCTAGGTCGAATTCAGTCGCTGTGTGGAGGCGAATTCTATGCGGCTGCTCTGATCGGTATATTTTCGTTGTTTCTTTGATCTACACCAGGCTCATGCGGAAGCAGTGCTCTAACAAACGGACCACGGACCGCGTGTGATCTTTCCATCCTCTCCCTTGTCCTATCCTTATCCATACGCTTCCATACACTTATTTCCTACTTCCATACACTTACACTAACATGCACTACACTACCAATTCTGGGAGACCACCGGTCGGGGGCTAGAGCTTGTCTCGAGTGGGGCGGTGCACCGTTTGGTAGGAGATACCTGGTTGAGCAAAACCCCGCTAGCCGTCGGTGCGTAAACACCGGATCTCGCCATCCAGAGGGGGAAGTCCATCGCCACCTCACGAAAAAAAATATGCACTGCACTTACGGGACTAATGACCTTCGCAGTTGACGCGCCCGGAATCACTGAAAACCTATCGATGGTGACAGAATTGCGACGGGTCTACTGCGCTGAGCACTCGTTTCAAAGAGTTTGCCGATCAATTCCTGGGTGATGCTGAAGCCGAGCCACTGACTGAGTGCAATTCTTTCTTCCCATCCGGATCACACTTTTGTAGTGTGGTAAATGACAAGTACACAGAAACGAGGTATAAAGTGGATACAATTTATTGACAGGTTACAGAAGTCTAAGAAACATTCGTTCTCGACCGCGCAGCCGCGTACCAGATTTAAGAATTGTATCGGTCGTGTCCCGTGTCTTAGCGCCATTAAATCCAGCCTGTAAGAAAGTTTTGTGTGAAAACGAGAAGATTCAAAAAAAAATTCTCATTAAATTCCTCGTTATATGGCATCATACACTTTGCCAATGGCTACGTCGCAACTGAAGCTTGTCACTGCAGCGATTCTGAGGTTCTATGATTCAAGACCTAACAGAGGCGGTTTTTTAGTTTCTTGCTAAATAGTGAGGTCGAATTCAGGTGCTGATTGGAGAAGAGTTCTTGCTGAGGGATCGGTGATTTTCAATGGTTCTCCGATCCATACCATGCGAATGCCAGGGCAGTGCCCTAACACACCGGCTCGACCTAACCTCCCTCCAATCTCGCCCCAACCTCACTCTTCCAGGATACACACACACACGCACACACACATTAAGCACTACTCTACATCGGGAGACCAGTCGGACTCTTAAATCTTATCTTGGCCAGGGCGGTGGCCAGCTTATGGAGAGGTTTGCATATGGAAACCCCGCAACCCGACATATATGTCGGCACCGGTTTTCACTATCCAGAAATGAACACCGCCACATCCTGGGATATAAAAACCTACAACACTCCAGTGGAAGTAATGACCATGAGTTGAAGGGCCCGCAAATTCCAATCAATGAAATAAATGTGTGTTGCAATCCTTTGTATTCATGTGACGTTTCCCATTCCATCGTGTTTGAAATTTCTACGGACCTTTCTAACCTTGAATAGATGCATGTTGGCCTATTATTGTTTTGATATTACGAGGCTGCAAGTACCTCGGCAGCATGCCAAGGCACCGAACTAGCCCGGACGTCGATTGTAGACTACCGCCACTCTCACCCCAAAATTATTGGCGTCCTTAAGAGCTGCATATACGAACACAAAACGCTCACAAGCATTGCTTGTGCTGGTTGTAAAGCTGTCGCCGTCGAATTGTTTCTTGTAGGGCGAACAATGCAGCATGAAGCAGCGACACCAGATTGACAACCGGCGCGACGTAGGCTCGTCAAACGAAAGGTTTCCGTGGGTGTCTAGCTTTAGACCATTATCATATCTCCTTGCGGCTTATTCGCTGAACTCTCTCGAGAGACCTGAAGTTTTGTAATTCGCGAAAGCTACCTCTAAGCCTGCACGTAATGGAGAAGCTAGGAGAGAAGTTAGGAGCGACTAGTCGACTACCTTTGATTTGCTTGTTCCAGCATTTCCTGACAGCCGCTATATCTCGGTAGCGTTCGTATTGGATTTGGCTGTGGTGTTGTTCCAGCCGATGCGTTTGTAGGCGATGTTTCAATCGAAAGGCCATCCAAGCAAAATTTTTATGAAGGAAACATTAATAAATAGAGTTTTGTGTCATTTTTGTGCTCAAATAAAGGCGAACGTTAGTAACGAGCAAAACAGGATGTAGGCTTTCTATTCAATACACACGTTACATACCGTTTGTTTTTGTTCCTGTGCTTCCCTTTCGAAAAATATAGTCACAGATTTTTTTACTGTAAAGGATCCTTTGGGTATCGGATGTAAACAGAGAAAAAATGTTTTTTTTCAATGTTTCGTCACATGGTGGTTTGAGTACCCTAACATAGAGTTGAAGGAGGGAAAGTTAATGAATCAAATTCGACATGTTGAGGAATTCCATAAGTATTCCGGATAGTCTAGTTATCCAAGTTATATAGTATTACGCCTGGCATTTTTCTCCTTTCGAAAAGAGAGGAAAATTTTTAAGTAGTTAACCACTCTATAGCCCTTAACAACACATCATTCCATCTCTTATACGTACTTCACAAGAAAATGGTTGGTCATGCAATTACTAGGCGTTTCGTGGATGCCGTTTGAGGATGTTTCCTTCTAAAGCAGCTTTTCCATTGTGCGGTCAGACCCAAGACGCCCAGGGCGTAGTGAAGTGCAGGATGCTCGCTTGTTCTCTCGCTTTCTGACGCAATGCATTTAAATTAAATTTTCAAAAGGAATATTTTAACGCATAAGGTCTTCGTACCGGCGTATTATAGTGATGCTATACTGCAAAACAATGCAACGCGATTATTAATTTGGACTTTTTTCTTTGTTTTTTTTTGTGTTCCATGTACATTAGTGTCACTTCCTAAAGTTTAGTGTGCGTCATCTTACAGGTGTACTGTCATGATAAAATGTTGTAGCATATTATGAAGGTAGATTTGGGTTTTCTTTTGTCTACAGGACACATGGCACAGTTAAAAGATAAGTCATATGTCTTACAGGAATTAATTTAATGGATCTCGAGTTTACGTACAGTGAGTCATTTAAGGTGGAAAAAATCACACCAGAGTGTTTATCATATTAGTAATAAATAAATCATGTAATGTTTTGGTCTCAGAAGCATAAATTCGTATTGAAATTTTTGCCACAACTTTGTGTACGTTTCCGAGACTCGAGCGCTATTGATGACTGGGAGATCATTAGAGTTATTTGTGAACAGGGATTACTCTGCAATTCTGACGGCCTAAGATCCTGGTAATCTAAAAGTGGACGTCACCGCGCGCGATACACAGCTGTCATTATATATATATATATATATATATATATATATATATATATATATATATATATATCCCAATTTCGTCAATTCATAAATATGCGTCTTTCGTAGTTTGTATTTTAAAAATAAATTTGTGTCTTAGGGATTTGTATCTTGTGTCTTAGAAATATCCAGAGAGTTTCGACTCGCTGTACGCAGAACGTTTAGACATTATAGAAGACGCGAAATCTTCAAGTACCTGATGTGCCGAAAAAAATGGTTTCTCAGAAAAATTACATTAGATACATATGTTCATCTAATGAGGGAGATTACGGTGATTTTTCCCACCTGATTGATTTCTTCTGGCCTCCTTAACTGTTATGGTTATTAGTTCCGGAAGTGTGGTGCATGTTTTTTATCACAGACGATGTCGTTGCTTTTGTGCCGCTGGATGGTGAGATCTCTTTTCCATCTGAATCCACTCACCTTCTACATTATAACTACGAATACCGAACTTCTCTGAAGATGGCTTTTTACTTGGATCGAATATAATTTTGAATAACTTAGTGAAATGGTTTCATTCATCATTAGCCTTTTGCGTTATTATTAATTTTGTTATGATGACCATCTGCTTTGAATTAATAGACTTCTACAAATAGTGCTATTCCCAACATCGGCCGAAAATTCTGATAAAGATCTCATGTACAAACTATTATTCAAACACCACTTCATAGATCCATTCACGACAAAATTCCGTTAGACTCCAAGACAGACTAGAGTATTGAATTCCACTGACTCGATATGGGCACCATTGTCCGAAGAGGCACCTTTGTAGGCCGCTTTGAAATTTCATGGAAGCAGTGAAACCGTGGCGGGTTCTCTCTATGCAGCACAATGGTTAGTGCTGAAGCAACATTGTTCTGTCCTGAATGGAACACTATTCGTGCATCATCCTCCCTCTCGCGTGAGCACCAGGCTAATTACATTGGGCACAAATGAACGCGCGGGGCGCCCGCGTGCGTGTGGGGTGGTGTCAAAGCGAATTAGAAATTGCACTGGAGTGAGCAGACACGTAGTGTGTGCGTCAAATTTGATCATTTTCAAGTTTATTCTTCTAAGAATGACCAAAATATATTATCTATTTTCTTCAATTTTTAGTAATTATAATAATAATTACATTAATACAATAAACGAATTACACCTGGACACAGTTGAACGTTTTAACAATTACGAGGGGAATATGTTTTGCGTTTTGGAAATAGCAACTGCCGTTGCGACTTCATAGCTACATAACATGAAGTCAAACATCAATTGTAATAATAATGACAACAATAATAACAATAAAAGTGATGAAAATATCAAAACTAGCACAAAGTAAACAAATAAAAGATGGGCAAGAAAAAAATACACTAGAAGCCCTGACAAGCTAAACAGTAGATCATTTTGATTAAATTTAGTGTGTATCTCATTGTTGACTCATTGGAAAAATAAATAGTAATGATTTTTAATACCAGAAAGGCTTAGAGCATAAAGTCTTCTCTACACATAATAATTTAAATAAATATTAGACTTAATTTCCGGTTGATAGGACGTGGTACAGTTGGAACTGTGAGGCCAATTGGACCGCGGCCTATCAGCTCGGAAACCTCTACTACAGTGACTGCGGCCGTGAAAGCCTTCGATGCAATTTAAATAAAATTCCATCATCAACTTTTCTACCTAGACAACGATTGAACAGCATTTAACGAATACCGCAATAATCAACTGCAGCTCAATATTCACTTACAAGATGTGTATTAAGTGGTCTTCTAACTCCAGAATGGGAAGTATTCGTAGAATTAAAATAACGGTTAAATTATTTTTGCGTAATTATATTCAATAAACCTTGAATTTGTGTCGTTTCCAACAGCGAGCGGCATTTGGTTGGTAACTAATATTTTTATCTCATTATGAAGTTGATGATCTAGTAATATGTGAGTTTTTAAGTTTTTTTATTAAGTTAAGTTAATGTGGAAAATTCCAGTAAAAAGGTCTACCGTTTGTTAAATCCAGGGAGTCTCTTCACTCACTCTTTTCTCAGAAGAGAAAATAACTTTTTCCGTGTTGACTACCTTTCATCTTTCTGCAACTATTTGCTATGATATTGTGTCTGTCTCGTGACTACTCAGAATATTTTCAACGAGGTATTTTCCTCCAGTTTGTCATGGCTATGAGAATATCTTGCCACAGACACCAGGCACGTTTCAGAAAGCAGACTAGTGGGTAAACAAACGTCTTTCCGAAGCGCTGTTACTTTAGAGATTATGTAACAGTACGATGCATCACGGGCGGGTAACTCGTATCACGAGTCTTTTTATTGCCGTTGTCAGTTTAAAAATTACTTCACAGTAGCGAAGACATTTTTAGACAGACGTATTTTTGTAAATAGTAAAAGAGGTGAACTTAATTAACTCTGTTCAACTTTTCATACATACGTATTGAGATGGTTTTTATTTTTCCATAAATAAATTTACTTAACGGCGGAAATAAAAACATCCTTTTTTTTATTGTCGATGATTCTGTGGCAGACCCCGTAGATTTAAATACGCAAACTTACTGAAATATTAAATCAAAACGCTTTCAAAAAAATTAAGAAGCACATTTATTCATCATTTTAAAATAAATTACAAAATATTGTTTGTAAATTTAAAATAATAATAATAATAATAATGATAATAATAATAATAATAATACATTATGATCTCCTTATGGTTTTATTCTAGAATATCATGAACTCAAGAAACGTATTCAAATATACATTGTGTATTCTTCCCCTTCAGCTTAATTATTTCGGCTCCTTTAATCTATATTACTATTTTCCAATACATGCTGAAATCGAAACAAAATTATGCGGCTTCCGACCATATAAGCTAAGAGTCTGCTATTGTTAGATAACCAAGAAATCGGGAAAAATTTAAAAGCCAAAGAAACAGAATCGATTTTGATCGAAAAATTCAAATATTTATTTGAATTCGCAATTTCTCAACGAGCACAAATGGAACGTATTTGTCTAGTTTTCGTATATTAACAAAAACTATATAATAGTAGTTTATTCTTAGAAAACTACAAATATTAAAAATTATCAAACAAAACAATCAAATGCCTCCCTCACGGAATCTACAATAATTTGGCCCAAACCGAATATCGATATCTCAAACCTCATCGTGGGTGATTCACCTGTATAGTCATGTATCTGTAATGTGTATTATTCTTCGAGTTAAGTGTCTTAAATGTCTTTCTCTCCTTTGGGGAAGTATCATCCAAGTTTCCATTGACTTGTTCACTGACTTTCAAGGGTATTGAATTGAAATTGATATAAAGCTTGCAGTTAGAAAAACCTTATTTCCACATACTCGCAAGCAACATTTTTACTGCTGTAAGCCACTAGTATGTTTATAACATGTTGGGTTTGAATATCTTCTTTTTTCTGAGAAGAGAGTTTCTAAAGTTTTTGATTCACGGAGTGCGAGAAGGATTTTAGGATTGAGTGATTAATTAGTGATTCCGGGCACGTCACTGCTAAGGTCATTAGTTTTAAGTATGAATGAATGAAAGAATGAAAGAATGAAATACTCAACCATCGAGTTGTTGTAGACAAATGGAGAGTTTTGGATTTTTTCGGGAGTGTTTTGAAGACCAGTCGGGTTTCTAATATTTAATTGAATTTTGTTTATTTTAATATCAATATTTTCTTTCCCTTTAATCCATTGCCTATTATGTTAAGATTTGTGGGTTCAAGGCACACATAAGTAAAACGCAGAAATTAAATTTTGAAAGAAAATACAAACGTGAACTCTGACTTTCACCGGCTGTAACTCTCCAGGGAAATGTGTTTGCGAAACTGATACTCTGAAGCCATAATTTCATGAGCTCTCTTCTCCGTTCAAAAAACCTTTTATTCTGGAACACACACGGGTGAACTCTGCTGCTGGATTTATTTAATATGCTCGTATTCAATCCATGACATTCATTGGCACACACACCAACTGCACAACACTTCTTAACAGAGCTATACGCACCATAAACTCAATCATTTGCTGGAGCTGGCAGTAAGCTCCCCAGGAGACCTATTGACCACTCTGAAGCATCATTAAACAAAAGCAGGGGTTTCCAAACTTTTACTACTGCGACACCATGATATTTAAAATAATATCTTCGACTCATTCAGAGGCTTAAATCAGGCAGTGTTCACAAATTTCTTTTATGTTTGAACAAATGTAAAATAAATCCGTCTGCATTTCATCATTCTGAACTTTATTTTTCGTACCACTGACAATTTTTGCTATCAAGAAAACGCAGATAAGACTAGCCACTTTCATTCGCAAAAGTCCTTTCCTCCATTTATAGAGTTTTGTGGCATTTTTGTGTTCAAACCAAAGGCAAACATTAATCGTATCAAGCAAAACAGGATGATCGATTTCCATTCAATACAGTGACATACTGGTTCTTGTGTTTCTCATTCGAAAATATTTCTAGCTTTTTACACTGCAGATGGTTCTCTGGGTTATCGGATGTGAAGGTAGAGTAAATCTGTTTTTTCAATGTTTCGACTTGGTGAGGTTCCCGTTATCTCATATCACCTGTAGAATGAAGAAAAGTTAATGAATAAAATTTAACATCTTAAGGAGTTTCATAAATATCTCTGATGGACTAGTTATCGAAGTTACACGGTATTACGCTTGTCATGATTTTTTCTACGACAGTATAAGAAAAGAGTTCTTCAGAATCTAACCATTTTTAGTGCACAACAACACATACTTTCTTCTCTTATACTATAATCCTCACAAGAAAATTGATCTTGCAATTGCTGAGCGTCTCGTGGCTACGGTTTGAGGATGTTTCCTTTTAAAGCTCTCCTCCATTGCGCTGTCAGAACCAAGGCGTCCATGGCGTAGTGAAGAACAGGATTCTCGATTGTTATTAGAAACAGGCCTGGTCTCGTACTATTACTTCAAGAGTCCACCAGTTTCTAATTTTTCATTTTTCACTCCGTTGTGAGATCTAATCTACTAACCTGTTCTATAGGCATTTTTGAAACCCTTGAAGCTGTCCTCGGATTTGGCACCGCTGCATGTCCTCCTTCCAGAACTGAATTCTGAGGTAAAGCTGCGTGAATGTATGGACAATTGTTGTGGTTGGACAGAAAAACGAATAGGGGAGAGTGGTGGAGAGGCCACTTGGAAAATGGCCTTGAGCCCTCTGGTCCCTGGAGTATTGAGAACAAGAAAGGCGGCTCGAGAGCGCCATGCGAGGCGCGCGACGATTAGGGCAGCCGGCAGCAAGAATTCACCTCTAGACAGAGGCAGAATTCGTCTATTATCTCGACTTTTGTGTAGTGTCGAAAATCCTGCCACCGTCGGGACTCGAACCTTAGGACGCCCCAATCAGTGGCACTGCAGTGTACAGAGCCGCCTCAACCGGTTCTGTGTGTTGAAGAAAAGGGAAAGTGAATGAATAACATTCAACATCTGGAGGAATTCCACAAATATTCCAGATTGTCTAGTTATCGAAGTTACGTACTATTACGCTTGACATGTTTTCTTATTCAATGATATAAAGAGGATAATTCTTCGGAAGTTGACCATTTGTTAATCAAATACAACACACAATTTCTCAATTCAAAAATCAAATTCAATCAAAGACATGACGTCGGCACGAATGCAAAGCTCTCAATCGTTTTTGTTCTTCGGTGTTACTTCGATATCTTTACCTTGCACTATTCAGTCAAATAACAAACTTTTGCTACGAAAGTTTTCAAGCGACTCTTCCTTCGTGCGACAGAACAATGCCATATCACATTGTCTCTAGTCATATCATACCTTCGTGTTAATTTTCGAACGTACCATTTCCAGTCCGAAGCGGGAACAGAAAAACGCGCCAAATTGTGCTTTTATCCTTCTTTCCCCCTCTTTTACTCTCCCTTTCCCATCCTTGAGGTTAGATGGGATGATCTTCATATGCTCCACTTTCATGATTTAAAAGGGCTCCAAAACTAACTTCTGTGCTCGAGTGAATTGTCGTACCTACACCGCATTGGGCAGTAGCGGAAACGCAAGATGTATATACTATTAAACGTATAATTATGGAATGTAATTTTGAAATATATAATTAAAAGTGAAGATCTTATCACTTGCTTCGTTGTGCCAAACTGAAGCGTATGAATGAACAAACGTGACCCATCACTTTAGAGAACATTCCTCCAGTTCAACCATATGTACCATTTGTCGATGGCGCCCAGTTCAATCCATCTCTGACGCGTTTATTCTGCGTCATGCTATTTCCGTCGTGTGCTTTCAGTCAAAGAACGGTTTTCTGCCGCAGAATTTATCGGGTGACATTCATTCGGCAGCTCAACGCCAAACAATGCCGGCCAACAAACTCATACGCAAGCTCTGGCAGCTCGCGAACATAGTGTTTGGCGAACATACCGGAGCAAGCGGCCCTCTCGTGTTCTCAAGCCTCCAGCCCACGCCCTCGCACTCCCTCATGCCCTCCCTCTTTCTGCCACCGCGCTCACACTAGTTCATTCCCCCTCTCTCGCTGCCAAACTGGCCTATTCCCTGCTCGACTCTCCCATCATCTCCATTGAGATCACCCTTTGCATACTTCTCCAACCCTTTGCTCATCTCCCCCCTCCTTTACGCCGTCCCTTCGCCTTTACCCTTCGTTCTTCCATCCTCTTTCTTCACTCTTCTTTCCAACGCCTCTGCATATATCTCCTCAACATTTCCTACCATTTCCTGTCACTGCCCATTTAGCATCTTCACAATATACATCCCTCCCACGCCTCTCCTTCTTCTCCACTGCCTCTCCTCTTCCCCCGCGCCTCTTTCACCACCCTCCTTCTTTGCTCCTCCTCCTCCACCACCCCTTCTGCCCCATCCCGTTTCCTATTCCTCATCTTCTCCAGCCCCTCCGTTCCGCCACCCATTCTCTCCCGCCACTCTTCCTTTTTCCCTTCCCTTCCCATTACCCTCATTCCCTTACCACTCCCCATCATCCCCCATCTCTTCCCGTCAATTCCATCCCGCTTCACTTTTGCATCTTCCCGCTCTTTCTTTCCCCTCATCATTCCCCCCCACATCCTCCACTCTCATGTTCCCTCGATCATTCCTGCCCCCTCTCGCTTTTTCCCAGTTTCCGAACCTGTCCTGGTCACCGAATCCGTCCCCGGCCCCCACACCTCGCTCTGACCCCCACTTTCGCAGTCTGTCATCCCGGCCCCCGCCCCCGCCCCTGCCCAGCCCCGGACCCCGGCCATGCCCCGGTCCCCATTCCAGCCCCCACCCCTGACCCCGACAACACCCCCAAACCACTGCCCCCATCATTGATTCCATTATCACCCAGTACCCCGCCACGTCTCTTGGCAAAGTCATCCCAAACCACCCTCATCATCACCGTTACCATTGTCACCTCCGACACCGTCTCCGCCACGATACAGAGATCGCCGCCGAAGCAGCTCGGTCGCCGCCGGTCGAGCGGTAGCGACCCGCGGTTACTTGCCCGGTCGGTTATTAAGCACCCGGTGACCACTACAACCCCGCAGCCGTGCCCTTCCACACCACACCCCCTTGGCCTCAGCGCCCCACCCTCGCCCCGCGCCTCCCCGGGCACCCCGCCCGGAATGAAAATTCCGGCTGCCACGCTGCAGCGCCGGTCCGCGGTTTATGGCCTCCTGCTTTATGGAGGCCGGTGTAATATTCCTTTGAAGCACTTTAAAAATTTCATATCTAATTTCGGAGCAGTGTTCCCGGGCGGGGCGGCGGGTTGGTGGTGGTGGCGGCGGCGGCGGCGCTGGCGGCGGGGGTGCAGGGGCGGGGAGAGCGTGGCGGGGCGTTGGGGGAGGGGAGAGCAGTGCAGCCTCCGACGTCTCTGCCTCTCTCGCAGGTCCCCGCCCGGCGCGCGCTCGGCGGCCTGAGCAAACAAGGTATTTATACCGGGAAGTCAAGGGCGCGTGGGGGGGGGGTGAGGGGAGCGGACGGCGGAGGGCGGGGTGGGGTGATTTTTTTGTGAAGGCGAAGGTAGGGGCGGTGAGAATGGAAAGTGTGCTTTGGATATAGAGGCGGTATCGATGGGTTAAAGTGACGTCTTTGTAGGAAGATAAATTTAGCAGTGAGGACATGAACTGTAAACTAAAGAAATGGCTATGGCAGAATATAGAGTTGTCACCCCTACAACTGCTGCGACAGTGCGAGAGTGATGACGATGTTATGATGTTGGTATTGTCTCTGAAATTCGTGTGACTGCCGGTGAGGGTGATTGCGATGGTCAGTGAACGATAGAATGGTGTTCAACCTACCAGGAGGAGGAGGAGGAGGAGGAGGAAGAGGAGGCGGCTAGGGCAAAAGTACTGATGACAGAACCGGCTGTCAAGCTCTTGATGGAAACGCGTAAGAGATGGTTTCAACAGTAACACGGTGTGCGTTACAAAAGTGAAGGTTTAGGATCAGTGAGTTTGTCGATGATAAAATTGATAGTGTTGGCGCTTACGGCTCTACCGGTAGCAGGAATGGCATCTATATTATATATGTTGTAAGTTTTGATCGCTCTTATAAAGTAATAGTAAATGTAGCCTGACAGTATTATAATCTGGTTTATCAATGATTCGACTACCTCACGGATTTCTTAAAGAGTTGAGTATCAGGCTTGCATCAGAAAACCAATAAAATGAAGACAGAGGTATAACTGACAGTGCATGGCAATCTATAGTCTTGTCGCCGAGTTTGCGATGATTTGTCTGCCATGTCTCGGGCGAGACATTTCTAGATAAAACGCAGCCCACCGTTCTGTTACGGAAGGTCATGTCACGGGAGAAAAGTTGCAGCGTCGCGAATTTCTGCGACGCCAGGAGTAGCAGCGACGTCCGCGTGGTAATAAGTGACAGACAAACCACATGCTAAAGGATTGGACACGAGGGTGGGGGCAATGCGGTTGAAAGGACTGAAGGCGGTACAATTGGCGGAAACCACATAGTAAAGGGTCGGGGCGAAAGGGTGGAGAAGATGCCGTTTCACATCCGATGTAGCGCTGGTGGCTAGGGCTGTAGATGAGGGTGTTACATGCAAGGGCGTAGGCGGTATGTGTAGGGTAGTTTATACGAGCGGTGAAGGATGAGATGTCTGCGGTGTGTTGCACAACGAGGTGGAGGAGGGGGTAGCATGAAAAAAGGCTAGATGCTCACGAGAAGCTGCCTGCATGGGGAGCGATGACTTTAAAGCGCCCAAAATAACTCGTATTCAAAGACCAAACACAAAATTGTGTCGCGCGTAAATGTCATTGAAGAGTGACATTCCGTTAATAACTAACTTATCATTGTCTTTTTGTATTCTTGTAAGAAATCACATCTATGTTACTTGAACGAATATTCGCAAGTCTCACACAATATTGAAGTATAGTATGATTTTTGCTGTGTCGTGTTGCACATAATATTACGAAGGTTAAATCTAATAAATATTTATAATTAGTTTTTTGTCTTCATTTATTATTCCACGAACTGTAAATGTCGGCTATTGAAAATGAGTTTCAGCATCGAAATGTGTCTCTTTTGGCATCATTCGTACCAACTGGGCGATACAGATCACTGGGAACATGCATAAGGGGGCTGCAGCAGGTTTGGTAGGGAGTGAGGGCAAGTTACACGGGGTAGAAAAGGGGTAGAAAATGCTAGTAAGGGATGATTAAGAAATTAGGGTTGACAGAGAGCAGCGAACTGCAGGAGGCAACAGAAAAATGGGTGGTAGGAAATGTAAAGAAATGGCAGGGGAGACAGAAAACCAAAGAGGTCGGCAGAGGATGTTGGAAGGCGACAGAGCGGAACAGGCAACGGAGGCGGGGATGCGCGGAGGCGGGGATGCGCGGAGGCGGGGATGCGCGGAGGCGGGGATGCGCGGAGGCGGGGATGCGCGGAGGCGGGGATACGCGGAGGCGGGGATGCGCGGAGGCGGGGATGCGCGGAGGCGGGGATGCGCGGAGGCGGGGATGCGCGGAGGCGGGGATGCGCGGAGGCGGGGATGCGCGGAGGCGGGGATGCGCGGAGGCGGGGATGCGCGGAGGCGGGGATGCGCGGAGGCGGGGATGCGCGGAGGCGGGGATGCGCGGAGGCGGGGATGCGCGGAGGCGGGGATGCGCGGAGGCGGGGATGCGCGGAGGCGCGGGAAACGCGGTCGCCGCAATTGGGCTCCGGGGGCCACAGACGGCGAGGCGTCGCGCCGCGCGGGTCGGGGCTTCGAAGCACGTCCGGACGCGTCTTCAAGGGCTCTTGTTCCGCGCCGCGCGGAGATGAATAGTTGAAGCGCGGGGAAGGAGGCTCGCGCTCCGTACCGCCCCAAGCAGTGTGGGAGCTTGGGCGCCACTCTCGTATCGTCAGACAAGACGTCTCGTGCAGGTAGCGTTCTTGGCAGCGGATAATTTTATGGCTCGAATGAGAACATCGCCCGCTAAAGAAACTTACTCATTCTTTTTATTTCATTTCCCACGTTTACAGTCAGAAATAAGAATGCTGCGATGAGTTAAAAATAAGAATTATATACTTGGGGAAATAATATATGTTTTTTCTTTTGTTATATATTACATAAGAAACAAGGTAAACATATCTGATAAACAACCAGTTTCTTGCTTTTCTTATTTCTTAGAGCACTTAAATCCTATGTGGACGTAGGACATTCAGAGAAGGACAACTATTGAATAGGGGCACAACATCTGCCCTGAAACGTTTTTCTTCAGTATAACTTAACTGTTCTAATTTTCTAATCGCAACACATGTTGATTGATTTACACCTATTAACTGTTCTCTTCAAATTTTGAAGTTAATACCATAAAAACTGATAACTTTGACTCTACCGTATTACATTGTCCCACAAAAACGTGAGTGAACCATGTACACTGCAAGCTAATTGCTTCGGAATGTGATAAAACTGGCGATTCCACAAGGTTTCAGAACTAGTACATGCAAACCTTCCTCCAATGTACCTTGCAATAATAGTTCCTCTTCATTTAGAGTGACGTAACTTTCTAATATAAAGGCTAGTAGAAGGACTCCGCCTTTACTGTAAGAATATAGAAGTAAGTAAAATTGTTCTCAAATAATGTTCTTACATAAATTTACGAACGAACTATCCCCAACACATTGTAACTAGCCACGTTTACATAAAGATCGAAGTTATTATTTGTAGAGATTTGCATTTGCATAGTTTTTCAGTAAGTACAATATTCAACAAAGTGTATTCTTCTCAGCAGCTTAAATAATATTTGGCATCACACTTTAATGCCAAATGCAATTGTAATGACATGTCTAATTAAAATACCAAGATAAAATGTTCAATAAAAAGTTTAAAAATTTTAACTGCAGAGATAAACTTGACTCAGAATTAATATTCTTTTATAAACCTCTTTCTACATTGGGTAATTGTTAATTTGCACGTGTCCGTCCGTTTTGCCGTCCGTCATTTACCTTTAGACCATCTTCCGTTTCACTTTAGGGCAAGCGAGGAACATTCATCACTTGTCGCCCACCAATGGGGAATTGGCCATAATTTCGTGTACTTCGAGATTTTTTTTTTGCTCGCGAATAGGCCGACTTGGATCACAGGTGCATACATCCTGCGCTTATCAGGGTCTCAGTAACATTACCTCGGTAGCAGGTGCATGTAATTTTATCATGGGATCAGCATTTAGCTAGATCCGATTTTTATCCCCCAGGGTTGTTAACCCTGGGGTTTGGAAGGTGAAATGATAATGATGGTGAGGGGTGAAAGGACACGCACATAAAAGGCATACACAACACAACTATGTCCGAGGCGGGACTCGAACCAGCGATCTAATAATAATAATGATAATAATGATAATGATAATAATAATAATAATAATAATAATAATAATAATAATAATAATAATAATAATAATAATAATAATAATAATAATAATAATAATAATAATAAATAGTAGACAGGGACGGACGGAATTGGTGGCAAAGTTCAGTTTGGTAAGAAATCATTTTCCATCGTTCGGGTACAAGTGAGGTGTCATTCGACCCCACTTTGTCTATTGGCGATAAAATGTCAAATTTTCATGTACTAATAACGTATTTTGAAAACCTCAATTAATAAATATGAAAAGTTTTTAATGTGTTTAAAGCCTCTGAGACGCCACTTTAAGCCAGTGAGACAATCCTGGTATATGAGGGAAGCTTTGGGAAAGCAGTGTGCGCTTCAGATTTTTCCTTTTCTCTCTTGGGTCGTACAGAGCTTGCCAAGGAGCGTCATAAACCGAAACGCTGACGAATGCTATTTTTCAAGCTTCTGACTCTTTTCGAGATGCGGCTCAGGGATCGTCGTTGAACTCGCGATTCTCAGATCCCGTTCGTTTTATCACTTCCCGGAACCTGCAGCAAAGTTCGCGTCGTGTCGTAACCGGCTTGTGACATCAGCGCGGACGGCGTGTGAAGGGGCACTGCTGCGAAGTTCGTCAGATCGTGTGTAGATAAAAGCCGCGATCTCAAAAATATCACTGAATCAAGGGTATCGTGATTCGGTGTGTACGAAATGCATTTGGGATACGACTAGTGTGAGTCAGTCGCGACACAGGATGGGTCGTCGTGTTTCTCTGAGTTCAAAGAGATCACATTAATTCAGAGAAGGGGCTGGCTCGTGAATGAGGTGGCGCTTGAGGGAGCATCTGGATGGAGGGTGAATTAAACGTAGACGAAGTGAAAACAAGAAAACCATGTACTTATCAAATATACTATTTATCCAATTAAAATTCAATCGTAAAATACCGTTCTGAAAGGTCATAATGTATAGTAGACTTGAATTATATATACACTTTCGCTTTTAAAGAGAGACGCCGCTCCCACAATCTAGACGAAAACGAACGAGAGTGGGTGAAGTTAATGGAAAAATTAACATTCTTACAATATTGTATTACTAGTTTTATGTAAAAATAATTTGTTTAAACTATTAATAAAAAATTGTCACATAGGAAACGCTATCTATTACATATACTTTTAAGCAGGCATCACTGATCTACAGGTTATTTGTATACACATTTAAAATCTGTTGCATTCATATCAACTAATTAAAATGTTTGATACTTGTTATTTTGAAGTTATGACGTATTCAGTATCAGTTTAATTATTTATCATTTTTTAATTATGCTACACTACTGTTCTAAGGGGCGAATGAAGAGAAATAATATCTCAAATGTCTAAGAATGTAGAAGATCAGAGTCGAATATAACTTTTTGCCAATGAAGATGTAATGGAAAATTCCTTATAAAAAACTACTCATGATATATTGATCTCCGATTGTTAGGTGTGATCATTGTTATTTGTGATCATGCGCTGATATTCGACAGACCACGTTCTGACCCAAACAAAGTGTTTTTGTGTACCTGCCAAACACCGGTGCGTGAGGAGTTGCCTCACGATCAGGGGAAAATTCCAAATGTAATTTAGTGACATGAAACTTCCGAGCACATGTTCATTGACGAAAAATATCATTTTTGACTCTTCTACGTGTCTTAAAACTTTGTTACATTTATTCTGAGACACCTACATATTTATAACAAACTTTTTTCTACTACAGAATCATTAAACTTTTCTGTTAGTTACACAATGTTCATTAGATATGTCATCGTTTATGGCATGTTGCCAATTAAAAGTTATAATCTAATTTTTGTTAATGAAAGTTTTCTAATTGAGTGTTACGGAGATAAAGTATAAACGAAATTCTTACATGTGATTATACTTTATAAGTATTTAAGGGTTTATAGAACTCGCAGTGAAGTGACTAATATCTCTCAGAAAATATTATTCATAAAGACGTATAAGATGCTATCATTATAAAATAATTGCCAAACAAAGAGTTGTATTGATTATCTCCTTTTCAGAAGTTCGCTAATGATATTGTTATACAAAGAAAAGCTTTCATTAACGACTATCTTGATAATATCGTTATAGCTTTGTTATTGGATTCTGTGACTATGAAATATTGCTTTGAGGTTCAGATACATTAATTTTCATTTACATCACTCAGAATTTTTCATGGTAACGTATCTTTGTAAGAAGCGGCTGAAATTACTTCCAGGTTAGTTTTGAAATACTAATCTAGTAATTATTAAACCTGCTTTAAAGACTTCCTTCTCCCATCTCATCCATTACTTAGTACAGCCCTATGGATATGGGAAGCAATTATTGGCGCGTTATCGTCATTCTGTTTTGGAAACCTCGAGATGATCAGTTATGGATGCAGCCAAAAATAAGGACCAGAATTACTGGATCTTATTCGGTTTATCGTTTTTAATATTTTTTACGTAATTTCTGAACTTAATTCTGCTGCTGTTGTTTCTGTCTTCTGCTCTTGTGTTCTTGCTGGCGTGGAGAACAAGAGACACTTTAGTTCTTGCAAATTAGAAATATAGTAAAATGCTTGAATATGAAACAGTATTTTATTTTGTGTAACTGAACGACCGAAATTAACGTTTAACAAAAACTATTTTTCTTAATAAAATATCGTAATATATTGTACTATACTATAGGATATAACCTACACGATGTAAAACTTTAGTGATTGATATATGTCCAAACACTATTTTTATTTTCTGTAAAGAAACTCTTTTTTGTGGTCTGGTAATTCTGTTTAAAAAACTCCTCGTTTCTACTGAGCGACAAAATAATTTGTAGAATAATTACTTTTTGAAAGACGCTGTTAATTTTTAATCGATTTATTTGTTAATTGTAATTTCACGCTTGCTGTTTGCATTTTATTGCATTGAGAGCAATTATATCCTAATATTAAATCAGTAGGTTTATCTAATGTGGTCAAAGGGAGACGAATGTAACGACATGGGTGTTGACCCTGAAAATAACATTTTTTCCAAAACATGTAGAGTTATTTTAGAATTTTGCAAAGCACAACTATTGACCTCTATATCTAATTATCTAGCTAATTATTAGTTATAATTCTCTACAATGAAAATTTTAACCAATATTTTTGTTGAACATTTCTGTTGGTACTTAATATTCCTTAACCCGGCCCATTTCTCAATATTTGGCAATAAATACGTCTAAACATATTGCCAGAATCAATATACCCATATCTCTAACAATAATTTACCGAACTAATGCTGCTATCTCTGCTTGTAATTTCATACAGTCTGCAGATAATCTCAAAAGTCTTATAATTCTTTTAAAGTCACACTGATTTATAAATCCTTCACGGATCGCAATGCCCTTCACGTCCCTCTCGAAAGTGCAGCGCGCATTTTCCCCAGCCTCACGCCCGCCCCATTTCGGGAACCAATGGCGCAGCTTATACGCACCTTAACGGGGCCTTCGCAGCGCGAGAGCCGTCGCGCAATTCTCGACTCGTAAAGCACCGGAGCACTTGCGCCCCGCTGGCTCTCCGGAGCCCGCACCCGGAACGACGCGATCTCTGGGGAGGGGCGGCTCTCGGAAAGCGTTCGGCTCCGGGTCCCAGCCTTCCGGCCTTCGTAGGAGGCGGCGCGCGCGATACGTTTTCCCGTAGAGCCTACGTCGGCCACCTAAGGATGTACGTGAGCTACTGGACAAAATGGTTAGCTACGGATCTGTGGGATGATAAAAACGAATCATTTGATCTTTACCCGACTTCTTTACAAACGATACGTAATTTTGTTGAATTTTAAAGGAACATTTTACTTTGCTTTTTGTACTTTTTTCGCAGTAGGGCACATGTTTAAAATATGTCATCCTTATGCAATGCTTGTGAAAAAAAGATTGTGATAGTTTTAATGTTATCTGAATAGTTTTCTCTCATCAGTCCATCTATCAGACGCGCTGATAATCCCAACTGCAAGCTCCAGAAAAACATTCTTTACGAGCGATCCATTGCGTATTTAGGAAGAGAGGATGGGTGAGTTGAGTGAGATTGTGTGCGCGTGAAACTAGTGAAACGGTTCTTCTTTCAAAATACAATTCAATCGTATATAAATAACAACAATCGATTACAAATAGTTTTAAGAAATATCTATATCCTTTCTCGAACTGGAGAGATCCCTATGGGTTTTAGTAGATGATGTCACGATTTCCTTCTCAGACATATTTTTCGCAGTCACATTCGTCATAAGTCTTTGTCCTTTGTTCCTGCCAGCTGTCGGGACACAGCCAAATTCACCTGCTTCCTTCACCACCGCACACATCACCGCCTTATCCATCAGCATCACCATCTCCAACTGCCACAATCCACTTTTATCATAACAAGCATCACCCTAACCATACCCATCGACACCATAACAATTATCATCACCACATCCACCACACTGTCTTTCTCGCTACATCCATCACCTCCACCTTTCACCACATCCAATCTGATCATTTCCACCACAACACCTCTTACCACCGTTCTCACCACTGACACCCCACCGGCACCATCACTATCTTCATCTCCTACTCCACCTCCGGCTCTTCAGCTCCTGCCCCGGCCGCCACCGTCTCCTCCTTCCGTCGCTCCTTCGCGCCGCCGCCGCCGCCGCCGGCGATTTACTTTCGGGCGGCCACGCAAACAAGGACGCGGAGGCCGAGAGTTATGGTCAGTTAAAAAAATGCCGGCGCGCTCCCCGGGGCGGGGAAATCTCGTTGGCGGGAGATATACGCCCCGGAGCGCGATCGATCTATCGACCCCTCGCTACGCGCGTTCGCCCGCTGCTGGCTCTGCGCTGGCTGGCGCTCGCTCGCTCGCTTGCGCGCTCTGGCGCTCGTTTATTCTTCGCGACCGCCGCGCCGCCGCTCCGGCCCACGAAGACGCCGACCTAACGGCCAATTAATGCGCCCGAGACGAGCCTCGCGCCAGCGCCTTTGCCTCCGCCAGGCTGCAGCGCTTGAAGGCTGCCTGCCGGTGGTGCGTCGGGCTTTCCCTGCAGTCGATGCAAGCGCCGGGACTCCGGGGCGATGCACTCGTGCTACGACATGGCTTTTCCAGGAAAGTCACAGCGCTGCTCAGGATTACGAGTGCTCGTTGCAGAGTTGGTTAAAAAAATCCTCATTTTTCATGGATGAATGGACGCATGGATTGACGACTAGATTAATTAATGTATGGTTTGAAGGGCTCAGTAGAACAAGAGGCTATCCCACATTTTTTTGTGAAATTGAGTTATTAGCATTACATATAATTTCAAATATTATTCTTGTAAAGTAATATGTTTTTTTTAAATCCATTATGGACCCATACAAATACATTGTTTTTAAAAGTGTTTTAAAGTATATTACGAAATTTCTAGTTAAACCCTAATATTTCCGAACTATGACAATGCAGGATAGGCAACCCTTCAAGAGACAAAAAGAGTGATGAATTGGTACGTCGATAGATGAATAAGAGAATGGATAAACGTGTGAATGGATGCATATTGAATTGATGCATGGTTGAATGAAGGGATAAATCGATATTTTCTTCGAGAGTGTGAAGAAGAGCTTTTCTTCGCTGAAGCGATGAATTCTAGAATGAGCTATTACACATTTTTGTGGTTCATCATCTGGACCGCTTTTATAAATCACTGATTTCAAGGGTGCTCTTTTAAAGGTCAAGATATGGCAGTTTAGGGATAGAGTTATGCAAAATGATAGTCTTGGAATTGTCATATTTATTCTGTTATAAAGTTGGTATAACTTACCGGGAAGAGAGGATTAATGAGATTAACCTACCAGTAGATAATTTCGGGTAGAGAGGATCTGCGATTTACCTGAAATATTAGCTTACTGGAACTATTAAAAACAAGGAGGATACAAGAGAAAATCGCAAGGCAGATGGGCAAACAGCTAGTATCATTTGCACTTTTTACGTTCGTCAATCAATGACACACAAACATGGTCAAATGCTTGCAGCTTCAATTCCTACGCTACGCTATGAAATTGAGTGCACTTTCGAAAATGCTTCGTTGTCTAGGTTTCTCAACGCTTGTGCTTTAGGAGGGCTTAGGGAATTTCCGAAGAGAGTTCCTGGCTTTGATGCCCAAAACCCCGAGATTCGATGCTAGTCTCCCATTTGAGGGCAGACTAGTTTGTGGAAATGAAAATCCTTGGGAACCCTTTTAGTGGAAGCGGTCTTATGTCTCATTAGCTACTCTGAATGTTTTGCTAAGAACTGTAAATGCTTTAAACCGTCCTCTAGGTCAGTGATTTCCAATGCAAAGCTTTATCTAAGGCAATGAGTGTTGGTCAGGAAACCCTTGAACGCGGAACTTGCAATCTAGGAACACTAAATTGCCTCCTCTCTATTCATGATTCCCTTCACCTTCGATCCTGATGAAGAGGAAGACGAAGAGAAGACTATTATAATTCTTATTTAAAGTCTGAGGAAAATGTTTCCTCATATAACTGAACTATCCTCTGATGGAAGATTGCCGGTCTTGTTTTCTATAAAAAATCAGTCCTTATTAAAACGAAAATATAACTCATCCATGAAAGTTGCTCTCCTGGCACACGCTAACGCATTTATCAGTCAACTGTTATCGTGCTGATTGTAATATATAATTGAATACAAAGTTAATCTAACTTTTTAGTGAAGGGTCTGTGGTGGAAGTTTCGCGATCCATTTTCTATACTCTACTCCAACTTCTGAATAAAAGGGACAACTAATCGACTACAGAACGAGTTCAGGAGGTACTTTTTGCCCCTGATTTTTTCTGTAGTACAGAGCGGAATATACTTCTGGGTATACAAAAAGACTTAAAGGAATGCCCATTGATTGCAGAAGATTAATCGGATGTTTTCAACGACAGAAGATAAACTTGAGGTCGAGTTAGATCTTGTTTTTTTCAACGTCTTATTTCTTTAATACAAACTATTTTTATCAACGTATTTATTATATTTTATTTAATAAACACTTTCTTGTTTTTCTTGTCAAAACAAATCGAATTATGAACAGTTATAGAATTCTATTATTTTTTGCATTTTCATATGAATTAATATTTCATCTACAAACACGTTGTTCTGGAACAATGGTGTATAAATTGGTATATGGCTATCAAAATGTGTTTTATCTCGGCACAGCGATTGATTCTCACATGTCATTTTTATATTCAATCGAACTCGCAAAAATAATATTTTACTCTGTATTTTTTTTTCCAGCAGGGAAATATTTTGTTACAAAATCAACACATTTCAATAAACCAAAATATAAACTGTGAAATAAATACGGATTATTTTTGTTTCGTCAAACTTCCTCTTTTTTGTTTGATATTCGTTCTATGATATTCATTCTAAGGGTTGGCACAGAATATGAAAGATGTCGTATGTTGTCATTGAGAGCTGAAAGGATATACAAATTTTTATAGTAAAACTGTAATACTTTTCTATCTTGCTTTTCACCTTTCTTACCATTGTTAGTTTATAAATCAATTAGTTTGACCCTTCTCAACCGTTCGTTGCATCATAATATAGAAGCGGTATTGTGCGTGGACAAACATTATAAAATCACTAAACGGTGAATTGCACAAATATTGAAATACTTTAATTTTATCGAGAAAGGTTATTTCTACCTCTGATTCCTTAAATTTAATTTTACTAAGGTTTCGAGTTTTTGCGTCCTTCTGACCATCCGCGCTACAGGGAAAAGGTATTCAGAGGAGATCAATATTTCAAAATATAATAGGTTACACAATATCTAATTTTTGAAAAATGACATTTAAACATACCTAGTAACACATCTGCCCCCCGTATGTTTACTGCTTGTTCCCGCTCATTCTATGCATGTTTCTTCGCATGCGTTAGATGGACGTCCTTGGTAAACTATTGCGAGGTAACATGGAGCGTCATGAGAGACCGTTGTTTTGCACGCCTGGTATCGGATACGAAGTTTGCACGGACACCCGAAGCAGGTTACGTCTATACTTCCTGTCTGTGTGTTGTCAGTCAGCGTACAAAGTTTACTAAACATATTTATGTATGGAATCCGTTAACTGGGTACGAGCGTTTGTAGAATAGATTTTTGCGCGACTAAAACTAACCGAGATGGGGACTGAAAATGGCAAGAAGAGAGTAAACGAAACACAATCAAAGAACATTCGTAATAAGCGCAAATTAATGTTTATGCGTTATGCGACGACACTTTTACACAATCAAATAAGGACTTAATAAAAATATCCCTTAGGAACAGTGATAGAAATTGCACCGAGCGAGAACAAGATAAAATATCACCAAAAAAACGGAATCTTAGAAAATCATTTGAAACTTCTTATCCGTGCATGATATTCATGAGAGATACCCACGCATATTCCCATTGTGCGGTTGCTAACCCTGTGGGAGCTTTGTGTTTGCCATCGACTGGCTTAGAAACGGGAATTTCGGAATGGATCCCGACAAAAAATTTACATGCCGAGTATTTTCCCCTCGATTTTCGCGGAATCATCCTTCCAACCAAATAAACAAAAGAGCGCGCTGAAAGAGTAGCGGGCAATAACAAACAAAGGGAGCGAACCAATCACCTAAATCAGCTTAGGCGGCGCGAGGGCGCGCCGGCTTTGTTGACGCGCGGCGAGGCGCGTGCCTGAGGCGGTGGAGGGGTGGGGGGGCGGGGAGGAAGGGCGGGGGTCGTGTGGCGTCAGGAGATAGCGTACCGACCCGCGAATGCCGGGGATCTTGCCCGCCCCTGCACGAGTGCCCTTTCCGCTCCGGCACGTGGAAGCAGTGACGGCCAGCTCCGTTTCACCTGGCGGAGCGCGTTGTGCGCTTCGGTGGCCTGCCGCGTCGTCCCCATTCTCTTGATGACTGACACGATTTTCAGGGTGTACAGGGTAAATATGCAGAGTAAAGAAAGTACCACCGTGTTTGTACCAAACCTAATATCCCTTGCCCGTTCTCCTTTCAGATGCTTCCGTTATTTCTAAATGATATGTTTTATGAAATTTTATTAGCACACAATTATTTACTACATCTGAACTAATCTACGCGAGAACGCTGTATTTTGCTTTACTGAAGATCGCTACGTCAGAAGACAAGAACTCCGGATCAAACAGAGGGTGCCCTATTTCTATCCCTAATTCACTTAGTTTAAAAGTATGTTTTTTATCGTTTTGTGAATTAAGAAAAGTACGTTTTCTTTCTTTTGAAGTATAGAATACAGTACAGAATCCTTACCCTAGGATATATCGATTAAATACAATATCAGAAGAGTTTATGGCGGTGATACGAATAATCCGAGGAGAACGGGGAAATGGGCGGAGCGGGCGAGCGGGCGGAATGGAGTTTAATAGATGACTGGAACAAATAAATATCGAGGCAGCACCGCACAATCACCGTCAGAAAGAGACACAACTTAAGCAATCGATTTTAATGTCAATTGAAGCGTAGTTTTTTTAACCAGCAAAGTTCTTTCAACAATTTACGGGCAAAGATGTCTCAGAGCATCAAGTGATGTCACTACAGAGCCTCTTACTCGGAGGTTCAGTGGTTCGAATCCCGTCGGTGGCAGGATTTTCGATACTTACTGGACATCTCGGTCGAATTCAGCCTCCGTTAGGAGGAGGATTCTAGCAGCCCGCTACTCTGAATCGGTGGTTTTCCGTGGTTTCTCCAATCACCATCAGGAGGATGCCGAAGAAGTATCTTAACAAATAAACCACGAATCTCGCGCAATCTTCCATCCTCTTCCTTGTCCTATCCTTATTTCATACATACACTTACACTCACATACACAACACAATCATGCTTGTCGGGAGACCAGTCGGGAGGATAGAGGTTTGTCCCGGCTGGGACGGTGCCACGCGTTTTGGAGATACCTCGTTAGGAAAATCCCCTCATGCTGACTTAGGTCGGCGCAGAATCGCGTCAGTCAGCGGGGAAAGATCACCGCCGTCTCTCGGCGTTAAAAAACGCGCAACACACTCACGTGACTAGTGAACTTATCAGTTATCACGTCCGGAACCACTAATCAATGAATCTATTAAAACAACTTCTTCCACTTGGACTCGCTCGAGGCCGACCTGCAATGCCAAAGCGCCTCCTCGATGCTGCTTCCACAGCGAATCAACGTCGCGCCACATCTCGCGTGCGAACAGAAGGGGGAGTGGAGGTGGGAGAAGAGGGGGAGGGATAAAGAGCGGGAGGCTGCGCTGCAGAGCGTCCGTCGTCTCAGAGAGCATTGTTTCCGAGGCTGCGTGAAATCCGTATCTCGCCCTTAATGACAAACCGTCAAGCAAAACCGCTTAGCGACTGTGGCGCCTGCGGCAGTGGCGTGGGTGACAGCGGTAGAAGCGCAGGGAAGTAAAGAAAAGAGGGAGGATGAAAGTGATGAAGAACGGTGTGGGGACAAGTTAAAGAACTACATGTACGAAATCGTAAAATTGTTTGTACCCGGTGACGAAAGTGACAAAATATGGCGAATGGTATGAGAGGGAAATTTCTGCGATGGAAGACTATATTGACGTTTATTTTACAATGAACTATACGCGTAAAACCGGGCGAAGTGGCTCAGGGCGTAACGCGCAGACTTCGCATTCGGGAGGCCCGAGTTCAATCCCCGTGCTGGCCATCCTGACCGAGGTTTTCGCAGTTTCCCTGGGTCATCCAGGATAATGCTGGGATTATTTGAGTAAAAAGGTGATGACCGCGAAACCGACGTCGCTGGCCGAATTCGTTAATTACATGAAGTGATGAAGGTTAAGCGAATTCGAGACATCCTGGTTGGGTAACCGACTAAGAACTCGGGTGTCTACCAGCGCCGAGGCCAATTGGCCTTTACGGGACATTTAAAAGCTGAATACAAATGTACAAAATCCAAACGCGTGTAAAACGAATTAACTAATTTTAATTACGTTAAAATGTTGAATGACAAATATATCGAATGCTTTACTTTTACGTTTGATTATTTCTCTAAGTACTATCAATATAAAATGAACTGTTAGATTTTTGTTATATTCATGAAATGACTTGTAACAGAAAAATATCAAATTACTAGTTTTCCCTGCAGCCAGTACTTAATGACTATTGCTATCATATTTTAATTGAAATTATTTTTCAATCCCTCGACTCGTGTTCTTTGTATGAGGCTTTTTCGTGCGAATCGTGACATAATTAATCTATAATATGATGCAATGCTAGGCGGTTGTGATAGTAGTAAAAGAATCAAAAAGAAGAGAATGTCGAGAAGCGGGAGACGGATAACGCCGTAACGTGGTGCATTTAAAATTCTCGCAACTGAGAATTGCAGCTGCCGCGGCGGGAGAGATTTATTAGGTAAAATTTTTGTCGCTGCTATATATTAAGGACCGTGGCAGTGTTTTTAAATGAATACGTTCTAGTCTCTTTTTCATGAGATTTCCAGCATATGTGCAGCAATTATTAAAAAACTATTTTAGCAGAGTGGTTGTTTTGTACGGATTAGAGAAGCCGGATAAATTGTATCTTTGTATGTACCAAATTGGAAGAGCCTTTTAGGATAATATCTGGTAATGTTATTTTGAAAAAAAAAGAACAGAATCGATATTATCTCACTCTGTAACTCGGGAATGTATACTTAGTCCCCTCTGGGGGGGGGACTGGGGTTTATCTATTCAAGTTTTAGAATTTCGGAATTATTAACTTATTAACTAATTATTATGTCTTTAAGTATTGCTCTAAATTAAAACTGATGCACAACAATCTTATCGGTGGCTACCATAGAACTTTCTCCAGTGACGTATTGTAACTGGGATGTTCACAATTAATACTATACAATAAAATACTATCTTTATTTCTTGGATAATTATCAAATGACAAAAGATTTAAATAATTAGGAGATTATCCACGATTACATCCACGTAATATGTATGGTTCGTTCCCCAGTAGGGTGTTGTTACTGTCGTTACTGTTACTGTTCGGCCTTGGAGGACTAGACGAGGGCAAACAGGAGCTCAGTGCGTTACTCTCGAGTATCGACGAGGATAACAACGGGAGGTTGTCGGCGGCGGCAATCCGACACGCCATCGCGTAACGACTCTAGGTGCCTATAAATACGACTCCCCTCCCCTCCCCTCCGGTCGGCGGTGGCGGCTGCAGGGATGGCGCGTGCTACAGATTCGTTCGTCTTGCGCCCTCCCCCGCGCCCCCTGCTCGCCCTTTACACTTCACTTGACAGGCCGGGCGAACTTTTCGCGGTGTCTCATTAAATTTTCACGCGCGCGAAAATTGTTCCCCGAGAAATATCGCGAGCGGTGGGAAGGAGCCTCCCGTTTTGGTGCAATCTACACCTTTGGATAAACACCGCCGAGGTTTAGGTTCGTCGTATCTCGCTCCACTCGGGAACTTTATAACTCCTCAGAAAATCGTTACTGCGCGAAGGAGGTTTTGGCCCAGTTTCCGGACGAAAACAATGGCTATCAGATCATCGGATTGGCGCGTCGGCGGTGAAGAGACTACGGAGACGACGATGTCTGGGAGGAGAGGGCGTTGGGAGGGGGGCGGAGAGACTTGAGCAGAGACAGTCGCAGGCATGGTGGCTGTGATCAAGGTGGTGGAGCAGACGAAGACGACGGCCAGTGAAGGTAAAGCGCAAGAGGGAGATCATACTCATGTCGGATGGGGTGGTGGGAGATCTGGGCTTACAGAACAGTGGGTGGCGGAAAGTGGTTGGTGGCGAGTGTCATGGCGGTGGGTGGATGGCGGCGGGTGGATAGCGGCGGGTGGATGGCGACGGGTGGATGGCGGCGGGTGGTGGCGGAGGGTGGATGGCGGCGGGTGGATGGCGGCGGGTGGATGGCGGTGGGTGGATGACGGTGGGTGGATGGCGGTGGGTGAATGGCGGCGGATGGATGGCGGAGGGCGGGCGGCGGAGCGGACGGTGGGTGGTGGAGTGTCGAGGTGGAGTGTGGGTGGCAGGGTGAGCAGGTTGGTACCGATGCCAAGCAGAAGCCAGGACGTACCGTTTCCCTGCGCCCGTGCACCGTCGGACGAACTTCAGGTTCCGTGCTGTTCTTTATTGGCTCCTTTTATCTGCCCTTGCGATACCGGGCGTACAGCACGGGTCGGAGCTAAGGGAGCGGTGTAGCGTTCGAAGACGTTCATTGAGAATCTGCGCGCGGCAATAATTCGGGTCCTTCTCGTCTGACGGCGCCGAGGACGTCGAAGGAGGGAGGAGAGCGAGTGGGGGTGGGGCGAGCGGGGAGGGAGCCAGGGAGCGCTCGGGGCGCCTTTTGACGAAGAGGGCTCTTGACTGGAGAGCTGGAGGGGGCGCAACGGGATCAAGCGACGGAGGCGGTGATTGCGGAATTCGAAGCGATGCCTAGGGAAAGGAAAGTGGTGTTTACGGAGTCAAACGTATGGGATTTATTTGGGTACTCTTCGGCTGATGTGCATACCTTAGTGGTAGTGATGGCTACGATGTACTGGAGATGGAAAGCGTGGCGGAAGGGATAAATCGTGTTAGGAACTTTGTTTCATTCCATGTTACATAGATTTCTAATACCTATTACAGTAAAACTTGCTCAATGCGGAACGTGTAAAATGCGGAAATCTAATGTAAACATGAATCGCGTTCCTGCAAAACATAAACGTTCCTGTATTATCTTGCATAATGCGGAATTTTGTCTAAAACGGAAAAATATTCTGGTCCCTTGAGATTCCCCATTGGGCGAGTTTTGCTGCACCTTTTTTAGTAAGGGATGTTTTTGGTGACTCGGATAAAAGTGAGTAAGTTGTCAATTGTCATGAATCACATGAATCATGAATTCTGTGAATATGGTTGATACTAAATGTCGGAGAATGTCTAAGCTAATTGGTTGAACTAAAGGAATGAATGTGTCTTGTAAAGACGACGTAAAGCGAAAAGGGAGAGATCATCCTTTAAAATGAAAAAAAGATGAATGTGCCAGGAGGCTTTGCTGAAAAGGACAGTATACAGGCTAAGATTATTAATCACACAGGAAGCTAAGCAGTGATGATTGAAATCAAGTAAATTAATAGGTAAGTGGAGACATAGGTTTATGGGTAGTAGTTACGTAATTGTAATTAATAATGTACAAGTGTGAGAAGTGGAAGTAAACAAATATTGTATGAAGCATTTCACCAAGAAATAATGGAGACGAGTGATGTAAAAGGTCAATGTTCCTCCAAGAAAGTGATTGTTTGAGTCTTGGGAGAAAGAAACCTGAAGAAGTTGGCGAAAGCGTCCCGTGCTTATGTCTGGAAACAACTGTAGAGAGTCGTGGAGAGAGATTTAAGCAAGAAGCGATGGCAATGCCAATTTGGGTATAGAATGAGAAAGAGAGCCACGGAGGTTTATATCACTCAAACGAAGGCGTAGAGTTGAGAAATAGCAGACGGTCGAAAGACAGAGGAAGAGAGTAAGAGGCCCTCTGAGACAAAACACACAAGCTGCGGGGTGACAGAGGAGGCGGGCGACGGCAAGTCGAGAGCAAAGAACGAGAAAGAGAAAGAGAGAGAGAGAGAGAGAGAGAGAGAGAGAGAGAGAGAGAGAGAGAGAGAGAGAGAGAGAGAGAAATGAAAGTGGAGATGAAATGAGTAAAACGGCAACGACGCTCAAAGAGAGAATTTCGTGGAGACTGAAACACTGTCTGAGGCGTCGGGTTTAGAAGCCCGTTCCTAAGGCTTGTGGCGTCCTCTCGGTGTTTCCCCAAGGCGATGGTTAATGTAGTGACAGAAGGTTCAACGATGACGCCAAATTAAGAATAGATTGGTGAAATGCGGTTTTAAACATTTTCATTGTATACGTATGTAAACTTTTACGTTTATATGAACCATTTAAATTTTTGTTTATTAATATCCAATGCGCGCAGAACTTGAAAGAAAACCGTACCGGCAATTTGAGAAAATTTCTAGTTTTCTTTGATACCCAAGAATTCGAAAAAAAAAAAAATTAAACAGTTTTGATTTTTACTGAAAAATGCAAATTTTTGGTAGTGTTACTTCGTCTATTCTTATATTGCACGTACGGTCTTCATTCGAATGCTCAGTGTGTCCCTTGTGACTGCACAGCTGATAGAAAGGCTCCAAGGAAAAGGCTTCCTCCCATTAAATATTTCCCATTCACATACTGCATCATCAGCGACACTTTTAAGATTTTTGGTAAAGAAATTTTGCATCGTATATATGTATATATATAATTTCAAATTCAGCAATCACAAAGTATAACGTATATATTATGTATGTATTATGTTATTTCTGAATTCGTGAAGTTTCTTTTTGTTAAAGTATTTTATTTAAGAGACATGTTATAAACCAAACATTAAAATTTTTTCAAGCAGTAATTTTCCAAACAATGCAGATACTTATATTGTCTTGAAGTGTGAAAACCATTTATTTATCGGAAGGTTGTGTTGGTGAAATGAATTTCCTTAATCCTTAGTAATAATTGCGTTTTGCATTCTCTCATATTTACTTTTTAGTGACTTATTCCGCCTACATCAGTAACAAGTAAAAATATATTATTTTGTTTTTTTAAACCGAAATATTTCATTGTTTCAAATGTTATGACGCCAGGACGAAATTGTACACTTCCCCGATGAAAATATAACTTTTTTATAAATTTTCTGTTTTCTGTTCTTCGTTCTAAGAGAGTCTTACTCGCGCAGAAGAAAACGAAGCAATGAATTTCACAGAAAAGTTTAACGAAAAGAGAAGACTAATACATCTGCGACGGATAGAGGCGTAAGACCCAAGGTACGTGCCTGGGTGTAAGAAAGATAAAACTCTTGAAGAGTAGAATGAGGTTATGGACGAAGGGGGTTTTATCTGTTTCAATAAAATAAGCTTGAAATCGGTAGCTGTAGGAGCCAATGAAGACGATTGACGCTAAGATTTGATACAGGGAACATAATATTCAATGAAACAAAGACGAGGTGCTAGGAAAAAGGACAACAATAGTTATTTTTCATCCAAATATCTGAGAACGTTCTGAAACAATGAGAAAGAAAACTATTTGGCAGAGATGATTGAAATTCCATGGCTACGTGAAGTACGTGAGAAAGTGGATAATGAGAACATTAATGAAGAGGCTAGAAGCAATATAGCCGAATATTCCACCAAGTTCAGTAACAAATATAATGAATACAAAAATTAGTGGACGGTAGTGGAGAGAGAAAGTCGAGTCCTTTGCTTCTGCTTCCGCTTCTGCCGCTGTCTCTCTTTTTCTTTTTCTCTCCGTCTCCACCTTTGCCTCCCCATCTACCTCTTCTTCCTCCTCCGCCTCTTCCTCCGCCTCATTTTCCCCTCCCTCCATCTGCGCCGTCGCTGTCACTGCCGTTGTCGCCTCCGCCGTCGCCACAATCCTCGACTGTGAGCTGCCGAAATGCCATTTGGAATTCATAAACAGAATCGGAAAACCTCCTCGCATTATAGCAGCTCTCCTTTAGTCCTCAGATATATACAGGATTTATTTTGTAAAGCATAGGTGCTTTAGTATGGAGAAGGGTAATGCGAAGAGACGAAGCACTTTCAGAGCCGCAAGGCTGCTAATAGACTTTGTCCATTTCTCTACCAGAGATTATATTCTGCAATCTTTTGAATGTTTTATTTGAAAATACATTTTATGTGATATTAAAACGACCAACAGAATAAAGAATTTTGTGTATTTTTAAGTGGATCTATTGCTCTCTGTGTAATTTTACGTGTGTATACAGATTTTCAAAAATGTTAGATAGAAAGTTCTATGACAGAAAATATGCATTTTAAATTCTTTTTAAAGATGCCAATTGCTCGTTAATTATTCACTTTCATCCTTACCTTAATTTTTGAATATCACATAAAAGGGTCAAGAATTGGAAGTGAATTTTAATATTTATGAAAGCTAGTAATCAAACTCATATTTATCATTTATCTTTGTAACATGAAACAAATCGTACATATTGCAACCAGTGGCCATCTTTGAGCAAATTCATCCCGCCCCATAATTTCCATTGTGCAATTGGTAATTGTTCTACTCAAAACGGTGTTTGGTTATTTTAAACTGTAATCCAAATTGAAATGCGCTTCCTTTGAAGTGAATTCATGGAGCGTAGGCAATTAATGCAATCAGTTGCAATTACATTTACTCTGTACGTATATCTCTTTTTTCAGAAGAGTTTCATTCGTAATATTCGTGAATACAAGGTACTGTTTTAAAGAGATCAATGTTCTGCGAAAATATTAAAAAATACATTAAAATTTTTCTGTGTGAAATTAAAATAATTTAGATTTGCATTATTAGGCGTAGTTCTTACTATGGAGTTTCACGAATACATACTAGTGATGCGACATCGATAACACATCGATGTCAGCATACATTGATGTTCAAAATTAAAACATTGATGTTAAAAATACATTGAATAAAAACCATAGATGTTTTTGAACATTGATGTTTTTAGACTGGTTAAGTAACCTCTACCATTAAATTCGTATGCATTGAAATTTAACTTGTCTGCGTTCGTGTTTATCAATTCGTCGAATAAGGATACGAGAAGGAGCAGACCTTACGTCCAGAGCGTATTTGTTAAAAACATCTCAATGTGCGAAATAAAGATGAAGAAAGAGGAAATACAAGGGAATGGTGGTCATCTCGGGCGAGAGAGTTTGGTCGATGAAGGTAGTACAAATAGCGTTCCTTTGATGCCAACATATGAACTAGGTGTTACCATCAGTTATTATTTCATATTTCAACTTTTACAGTTTTGTGATCATGTAAATTTCTCATTCAGAAACAAAACATCGGAAAAGGAAAAACATCGATCACAAAACTGGATGTTAAAAAACATCTGCGTTAATACATCTATGTTTAAAACATTGATGTTTCTACAAAATCATCGATGTTTTGAAAACAGCGACATCAATGTCGCAACCCTACATACTACTAAGCAAAATATTACTAATAATTTTTTAGAGCAGAGACTTTCTTTAAATAAAATGTGTTTAATCCACGCTATATGGGTTTTAATTTATACTTACATTTCTGTTCCATCTTGCCGACAACGAACGAACTACTTTTAAGTTTACAAATTGTCCTTGACTGCTCAATACATTCATAATCAACTGTTCCCTCATAGAATATTCTTAGAACTGATCGATTATTCTAATAACAAGTTCTTGAATGTTGTCAGTTGTCTCTTATTACTTTTTACTTGTTAATTTACTTTATTTTAGTCCAGTAGTCAAATTATATTTCTTAATAATTTCTTAAACTCTAGCGACATTACCTTTTGTTTTTGAAATTTGTTTCTATTTTTTCTTATAATTCCGTTGACATAAATCCTTTATATGCACATACTCTACCCTTCCTCTATTGAATTTTGTAAGTTTTCAACCATGAAAGTAGTGTAAAAGTTTTAACTATCGCTTTCCTTTACGATTAGGTATTTTTGACATATTTCTCATAAGAGCCACGTATTCTTGGTTAGGCATGCTTTGTACTGTTAATTTAGAAACTGTATGCATGGTAATTTTCCTTAAAAAATTACATCCCGAAAGTAAGCCACTAAATTAATTATATTACATTAAAATAATTGTTTAATTTGAAAGTATTTTATTGTTTTTCTTCAATATTTTTTCTTTATTTCAGGTAAGTGATTTCTGAGAATAGGCGAAAACAAGCAACACTAAAATTGACTTCTCTGTAAGGTAAGCAATTTAAAATATATAAAAAATTTGAAACTACATCATTTTCTCAAAGTAACTTCAATAATTTAAACTTTAATGGAATAGAAACTGTCACATTAGATAAAATTCGGATTAAGACATGTAAGTGAATAATTGACTATTTTGGCAAAGGTTTGTAAAAGATCAATTTAAAAACTCATTTTTAAGGACGGGAACGAAAATATTTTAGTTTTGATTTTGCGCACCTGAATTATTTAGGCACCAGCTTTTTTTCAGGCTAAAATACTTTTAGCCTTGTTCTTCTTGTAAATAAATCTCTACATTGAACCGTTCGACTTCCTTCTCTAAGGAAACCTGAAAGGAAAAATATGTAGAAATAAAACAAGTAAAATGAACGCGTTGTCTCGTTTGCACAGCTGTACAGAATGCAATGAAAATAGCTAGTGTGAATGCGTGCAATGGCGGGATATTCCATTAAACGTTGGTGGTTAGCAATACGACAACAACGTGATTCAGCCAGATAATGTGGCAGATGTAAAACAAAATTATACGTCTCAGAAAGACATTGCACTTTTCGCGGGTTAATTTTTATTCGAAACATTATCATTTCCACATTAGTGTTCATTACATAAAATCATGAACTCGAGAATTCACCTATTTGTGAATAAAACTGACCTCTCCTTGCTTGAAGTAAACTCGTTAACAACTCTTTTCTTGAACCCTGCAATTAGGATGATGAAATCACAGTTGAAGCAGAGGCATGAGTTGATAAACATGCTTTTGTCATTGAAGTTCTATTGCACAGAAAAAAAATTATTTTAAGATTTGAAAATTAATGTTTTGTATTGCATGTCACAAATTTCTGTCAGTGCCTAATTGCATGTACAATGTGTGTCACCTAAAACCGGCGAGATGAATTTCGATTGCGGAAGAGTTATCAGTGACGGACGTCTGCATGCTACGTTGTCACAGCAAGTTTCAACCGCATCAAGGTTAAGGGAAGGAGGCGGAAACCAAGGCCCAAACTCCCTCTGCTCACAGCCAATTTTTTCCATCGCCTATGCATGTAGCGAGAGACAGCCAAACCGGCGATCGGTCTCTGTCATTTCTCCACGTAGTCGTGAGTCGTTCTCGCTGGCTCATGAACGGAAAAGTTTCATGGACAAGGAGCCGCCAACGTAAGGACGAGAGAGTGCACTTGCTACTCCGATTCTCTTTCCTTTTGAGTCAAAGAAAGCCACCAGTCACAAGATTCCTGTACTCTGGAAGAAAGAGAATTATCGTAAGCCGTATCCTAAGACGTCCATACCGGTTGAGGATTGGAAAAGGTTCGTGGTTAAAATAGCGTAGTGAAGAGAAAGGATTTTCTTCACGCACTTTATTTTTATTGAAATTAAAAAATGTGTGTAATAAAGAAAACTGTTGTTAATAAATTAATGAAAGGTGTGTACGTTCATCGTGAAAACCAGATATAAGTCGAAGTGGCAGCAATTTGAGAAATTCAAGGTAAACATAATACAATTTTAAGTCCTTGTTTAATATCACGTACGTTAATACGTAAGACAATTACTAAAGTCGGAATTTGTATGAAGTTACTACACATCTTTATTACCTTTGTATGGCGTAATGAAAATACTGGTTCTTACAAATATCCAGTAATACGTTGTGACAACAAATAAATTTAATTAAGATAAAATAATTGCATATCTAGTGCAATAATCTAATTTTTTACATATTGTTGTTGTACTACAATTGTTCATATTGTAGTTTCAGAAAAAAAGAGAAAAAAAATCTGGCTGAAATAGCTCACGGCAACAAATATTGCCACTGCTGCCTTTTTTAATGAAACATAGTAACTGAAATTCACTATTCGTGTTCGAACGAAGCGAAAGCTGTTTGAACTATCTTTATCAAGCAGACTATCTCTTGCAGGAGAGATGACCCTGATACCTTGTTTATTTACTACACCTTACCTCGTATTTCGCTCGGGGAGAGACGGTCAGCGCATGGGCATTTGGGACAGATTTCTTCTTCCCGTACCCTTCTCTGGTGAACTAAGGAAGTCCTGACTTCTTGAGATGATCCTGAGCGTTCAAGCTTTAGGTTCTGTATTGCAGAAATACGAAATAGTCGCAACGCTTTCGAAAATTTTGCACATTTTAATTTTTGATTACTTAGAAGATCAGTTTGTTGCCTTGATTTTTACCCTATGCTATTCGTTGTTATACTGATAAGCATTTATTCATAAGTTTATTTTTAATTACTCATTTTTCATTTGTGGAGTAGGAATGCAAAACTCTCGCTAATACATACATCAGATTCTCCCGAAGAGAAAAACGACAGGATATTTCTGAACAATAACATTTAAACTATGTCGTTATTTGAGAAAAAATATAAAATTATTTTTATACGTTTCTGTGATCGTTCCCTTTACTTCTATCTATAACTAATAATACAATTCCACAAAACATGTCGTCCGTTTCTTTTTTAAATCAAAGTAATAGTTGAGTTTTAATGGTGTCATGTACGTTGTTATCTTGAGAGTCAACACTTATTCAATTGTACCATTACATATTAATCATGTGGCATTTGCTTCTCTGAGAGATTATGCCGAGAAAAAAATGCAATTTGCTTTGGCGTATAGTACACTATGTAACATACTCATATTCTCTCCAAGTGACATACAAATATATAAAAATGAAGAATCAACGAACATATTATTTTATCATTTGAAAGATAAGCATTCATTTTCCAACAATTGATTACAGCTTTTCTCCCAGCGCACTGCTAATGCGAAACATCAGTCACTGTCAGTAACCTAATTTCCATTAGCATATTCGTATTTGTGGGCAGGTGTTGCAGCGGAGGCAGCCCCTCCCTCCATCCCCACGTCTCCCCCCTCCTTCCCTCCCCCAGTCGCGGTGAGCGCCAAGGGAGAACGGCCGCGGGGCGGGTGGCATTCGCGGCCGCAGCTGGCGGGCGCCTTTGATGTGGATATTGTGCGCGACCGATTACCTGCAATACCGATTCTCCGCGACGTCAAAAGCGGCCGGAAGCTGTTAAGCGATTCGCGAGGCAGCAGCAATCCGCGCACCTCTTGTCCATCCATCCAACTCGCTTGTTTGTTGTCTCGCCTGTTCGCTCTCTCGCGCGTTCGCTCTCTCGCGCGTTCGCTCTCTCGCCCGTTCGCTCTCTCGCCCGTTCGCTCTCTCGCCCGTTCGCTCTCTCGCCCGTTCGCTCTGTCGCCCGTTCGCTCTGTCGCCCGTTCGCTCTGTCGCCCGTTCGCTCTGTCGCCCGTTCGCTCTGTCGCCCGTTCGCTCTGTCGCCCGTTCGCTCTGTCGCCCGTTCGCTCTGTCGCCCGTTCGCTCTGTCGCCCGTTCGCTCTGTCGCCCGTTCGCTCTCTCGCCCGTTCGCTCTGTCGTCCGTTCGCTCTGTCGTCCGTTTGCTCTGTCGCCCGTTTGCTCTGTCGCCCGTTTGCTCTGTCGCCCGTTTGCTCTGTCGCCCGTTTGCTCTGTCGCCCGTTTGCTCTTTTTGTGACCGCTACCTTGTTTGCTTTATCGTCTCTCTTCTCACTATATCGCCTACATTTACACCCTATCATCGTCCGCTCGTCGCTCACTCGTCGTCTCTCTTGCCCTCTCTCACCTCTCTTGTACACGCTCTCCCATCCGGTCGCTCGTCTCCATTCTCGCCTGCCCTCACAGCCGCGCACTCGACCTCCCGGAACTTCAGACGTGCGCTGAGAAGTTAATTAATTGCTAAGTTCCGCCCACCCGGCTTGCCATCACCTCTCCGTGTCTCTCCGCCCTGTCACGCGTTGCTTCTCCGTATATTGCATATCGGTATCTCACCTGGAGGTTCATTTCATTGCCTGTCCCTGGAGCCCTGCTGCGTTCCATCTTACGTCAATCCCCCTCAACAAACTGAATGGAAATAGTGTTGATTATATCCAGAAATGGCCGATTTTATGTCACTAAGACAACCCAGGCGCCAGGGAGTGCGTAGGTGGTGTCTCACTACTCAGGGAGTGGGCAGTGATTGCGAGTAGCAAGAACAGGTAGGAAGACTCCTCCGAAATTGATCTTACCCGTTAGTATTCAAGAAATTCAATGACTGAGTTACCGTCCTAAATAAATAAGAAATTTTTCTAGCCGGAAGAGACATCAGTGACAAATGATATAAATTCTACCTGCCTGGCGCTCCTTTCAAGCGCAATCCGATGTGAAAACGGTGGAGCGGGTTACATGTCCCAGGTTCGTTTCCAACTCCAGAACAAAGCGTACAGACAGCTCCCGGGAAAACGACATTTGCTTCGCTGCTAAACCTATAGTTCGGCGTACGTATCCCCTCCCCCATTCGGTCACACTGACTACGACCTAAACACGTTTCAGTTGGTCGTGCTACCATGGATGTTTATTACATAACTGCATGCATTGTTTCATATAAACAGGAATCACTTCAATCTATATTTTGTTGTTTTCACCAAAAACGTTCTTTCCAACTATGCTATACAAGTTGGAAATTACACAATACTTTTTACATTCTCACCTTATTTTGTGCGAAGAGAAAGCATTTAATTGTGATTACACAACGTGCCACCATATTTCGTGAGCCCTTGGTAACGAAAAATTGATTAACAGCAATACGTCTGTCAGTGTGTCTTTGGTCAACTCTAGTGTAAAAATCGACCAGATGATTTTTTCTAAAATTTATATTCTCTGATCGACCTAAACGAACTCATCGCCCTTGGAGTTTGAAACAGATCTTTTGATTTTTGGACATTTTACATGAAGGCGCATTATTTTCAAAATTTTCTCAGAAATGGCTCATTTTTTTATTAAACCTTGCCTACGAATAGCGTTAACAATTCCAAAACAATGTCAAATGTCTAATTTTTGTTACTATCCCATACTTTTAAAAATTGCAAAAGTTCAAACTTTTTCGGCGTCTTCCTACAACCGCAATTAGGAAGAGATTATTCCTTAATGGAATTTGTTGTTTGAAGATATGTCTTGAAATAAGAATAATATGTATAATTTCTCGAAAATTAGAGTAGTCTTTTACAACAACTTCTCAAAATAAGCAACAATTTTTCTTTGCATTTTCTTTACGCACGTATCACGTCACGAAAATGGCGCTGGTCCCATTATCGCCAAACACACCGTATGTCTCGGCAAGCGAAGATAACAAACCTATTTCTCGAAGTTGACTTTTGGGCGTGCGGGGAACACAAGAAATAAGTAAGAGTGTAGGGAAATTGTTCATATAATATGTTATTGCAAAAATACAATATTGAATTTGGAGATCACTGTCTTAAATGAAATATGTTCTAAAAATCATACCTTTAAGCAAGGTCATTTACAGTTTTTTTGAAGAAAAAAACGACTACTTTATGCAAACTTTCTGCTGTAGTTATTGCAATTTATAGAAAATATAAAAAAATGCTCCAAATTGTTTCTTCAATTTTTTCACTGATAGAGCAAAGCACATTTAAAAATGGCGCAGGTCATTCTTGTTGAACACTCTAAATGTTCGAAAATTGTAAAAGATAAAATGCGAGGAAGTATGTTGTAGCCCTACTAGTTGTCAGTGCTATATTGGGTTGTTGGAGCCTGCGCCAAACTCGGTATACGTGTCGAACTGTCTGGTGTTCCCTTCACATCTTCCCTTCAAGCCCCTTCACACGCCGTTCTCTGTTTTTCATTGCGCGGCTGCCGTTGCAATAGATTCTTCAATTTGAAGGGGATAAGGAAGTTGCGAGGGATGAGATGTGTTCAAAACTGTGCAACCTACTAGTGCTGAAATTGACAATTCACTAGTTACCAAGTAGATTTGATGACTTTCATGAAACTTGACTACTGCCGTAGGTAGGGCAAAATTAACAAGCGCAAAGATATTTATCCGGTTAATTAAACAATATTAATAATGATCGTACTACGTGGGCTCTAATGCTACCACCTAGCTTCCATAGATTATACAGGAGCTAATGAATCTAATTACAAATGCGAACTTAGGGTGTATCTTAAGAGTGCATGATCTTGTTTCGTTACTCTAGTAATGGGTGAGCAGGTTATCCAAGTCAGGTGTTGACGAGGGTATCGTGAATAACGTCGAAAGTGATGTTATCAGGGGGGATAATTACAAAATGGAGATGAAGTTAACAGGAACATTCGTAAGAAATCTGTAAATTAAGACCTGAAAATAATTTTAAACACTAGCAAAATCAGTTACTGGTTATAAATCCAATACTGTCAATCTTTAGACTGATGTGATAACTGAGTGATAGAACTCTAAAAAGAGAACGTGGCTGTGGTAATGACAATTTTTAGGACTGCGTCACAAATGAGAGTGTGAATGAAAATTAAATCTGATAGTGACACTAGATCGTATGAACGCACCATGTGAAGTGAAGATTAACCGACAATGGAAAGGAGCATGTGTAAAATAAACCAATTCTTGAAAGATGGTAGTAAACCAGACCAAAAATGGACTTCCCTGCTGGGATCTAATATTGACATTTCAGGGTGATGAGATGACTAGGAAAATGAAGAGAAGAATAGATGAGAGTAAGAGAAGAGGGGCTTTGATAGTTACCATGACGCATCCGTTAAAACGGAGAGAATTAAGTCTTGACTTAAAAACAACGCTTGAAAACAAAAATTCAAAATGGCTATTATATCTTGAAGGTGGTACGAGTAAAAAGAAATAAAAAATGGTGGTATTACTCGTGATTGTATTTACAGTGTGTCAAATGGGGACCAAAAAATAAAAATAACGATATTATAAAGGTTATGTGAGAGTGACTGAGCGAGAATCACTTACGAGAAAAATGGCAGTATGTAAATATGATAGAGATGATAGTTATAGAGATGACGAGATTGGAGGAATGTGATAACAATTATGTAAAAATAAGACAAAATGGAGAAAATCAATAAACCAAAACAGTAGAATGGCAATATTCAAAAGGGAATGACGAAGAAATGGGAGTACGCAAATGTGACAGTGGCGGAAGTTAGGCTGGGTGAAATAGCGATTGGCCGGAGGTGAACAATGTGTAAAGATAGCTCTAATGTGATCCTACTTTCCTAAGCCTTTTCAGTCACAGCTGTGATGGTTTGATGAATGGACAATGATGATGCGCTTTGAATGATAATGAACCAATGATGGTGAAATTAGAGATACGGTAAACTGGAGACATCTGAAAAATATACCATGCACCTACATTTTTCATCACGAATTTCATTTGGATCGGTCTGAATTTAATCCCGTAAAGAAGACGAGACGTGGAAGGAGAACGGTCTGATCAATGCGGCATGCAGCAGTTTAAAAATCCTAACTTCAGAAGATTTTGATTATTGGTGTCTACCAATCAATTGTTGACGAAAGAGAGTGAGTGTAGTTTTACCGGGTGAGGATTGAGGGTGCGGGTGAAGCTGCGAGGTGAGGAGTCAGACGAAGTGTTTGATGGAAGAGAATTTGATGATATTGGCTTCATTTGATCAATACTGAAGGAATAGTGGAAGCGCACCAGGTGAAACGGGAGACCCCAGAGAAAACCTGACGTAAACTCTTTTATTTGACACAATTTGCAAGTGACTCAAGCGGAATTTGAACCGCGGTGTTCTTTAGTTTGAGAGGTGAGGCTCTTCACTACGGTTACCCGGTATAGAAGCCCCTGTAAAATAGTAGAAAATCAATAAATCACAATTACGATTCTTAAGAATGAGGGTTAACGAAAGAGAGTACGCGGTCCATGTGATGAGCTGATTGGCTGCTCCTCCAGCGCTGCAGTGGCGGGTAGGGGAGGCGCGTGTAGGCTTCGCCTGCGGGCTGCGGCGCGGGGGGGGGGAGGGGGCAGGAGAGTGCGGGACCGCACCGCAAGGCCCCTCCGCCGATGCCCTTCGCTGCCCTGCTAATTGAGGGGTTAGCGGCGCGGCGTGGCGAGGTGTGGCGTGGCGTGGCGTGGCCCGGCGCGTGGCGTTGGGGATGCGGCGGTCGCTCCGTAGCCGAAGGGCTTACGTGCCCTAGGGTGAACGACCCTTCGCGCCTGCGGCAACCTTGGCCGCCCCGGCCGCCGCAGACGAGAAATTTTCTTGTTGGGCGGTAGGCGAGGGGTTGGAGCCGACTCAACCCAGCGGCGAACGCAATTTTGTTGAGCCCTTTTTTATGTGGAAAATAAAAGCGGGCGTTAATACCCGACTTGGTTGTGTTCTGGTGTGTGATTACGTTCAGCTGGACATGAAGCAGTACTAATTGAGATTAAAGCAAGGTGGGGGTGTGATTTACGATGAAATTATATGTAATTATTTATTATTCTTCGATTGGATTTTTAACTATACGTCACCATAAAAAATCAAGTTTTACTGATGAAAGATAAAACCGTAAAGCAGAATATTAATATTTTCTCAACTACATTATTTGCAGGCATTGCGGTACTATCGAAATAATTATTATATGATCTCTTAAGTAAAACTATTTCATAAAAATTGCGACGAGACAAATTTTAAAAATCATACGTTTTACAAGTAGAAAAATAAAATGTATATTTTAAACCTACTTATATATTTTCAGGGCTAGGGTAAATTAGTTTCTTTAAAGTCTCGTGTTTATTTATTTGTGCCAGTACGTTCTGCTTAGGTGATTAAATTTCAATATTCGTCTCTTTCAAGTAAGAAATATTTCCTAATCAGTATAAAATGTCACTCCTACCCTGTCATTCGTTCCCATTTAATCCGACGTAGAAAGCAGATAAGCTAATTAGCTGTTAAATTAATCTAATGAGACGCCAGTTAAGCAGAAAGTTCACCCAACTTGATGAAAACCTTCATAACCTCCGGGTCGATGAATCAAACGAGCAACGGAAAAAGGGAATCTGGGGCGAGAATAGCGAGAGAGACGAATTTTGCATGTTACATGCGTAGATGAAAAACCTGAACCTATAATATTTCGTAATTAGTGAATAATACACGAAATATATTGCATTACCCTTCATCCAATAAATACAACAATATACTCAATCCAAATCAATGAAACAAGTCAAGACGCGGAGGAAAGGTGAATGTTGTGCTGTTCAGGTGGAAGTAAATGATTTTATATAAGGCAAGAGAAAATACGCTAGAAAGTTCTGTCATTATAAGATAATCATGATAATAATAATTAAACGAACAAATATTAAAATTATAGGAATGTAAGTTTTCTTTGCTTTTTAGTGCTATGAAGTACTAATATTGAAGATATATAACTGAATCTATACAATTGACATTTTATTACTGACGGATTATTTTTTCTGTAAGTAAGATTTCAATGGAGTTGTGGAGGAATGGTGAATTATTTTAAATTACACTCTTTTAGTATACGATTGTAGCACATGAGACATAGTAGTAGCTCTAAAATATAGATCACCTAAACGCTTTGTATTTCTTAATACTTACTCTTGTTTTCACAGAATAGTACAAAGAACATGCTCACAGAGAACATTTTTTGACTACTGAAATAACAAATACACACTATTTTAAAGTACATTGAAAGTGAAAATTTCGATAGTTGTTTGCTGAAAGACTCTTGATCCGTATTAATCACTTAGCATATAAATGTAGTGCGTGCTGATGTTTGAACGAATTGCACTTCGTGTCCTGAAACTTGTTCGTTTAAATAAAGGAAAAACAATATTAAGTCCTTTTCGAATATTTAAAAAGTCGTTATATAAATGACTTGTTACGTCCTCCATGAATAGGATAACAATTATTAAACTGTAAAAATGTGTATAAATAGAATAAAATCTATATACATAACAATTTTTTAAAAAGATTGTAAGTATTCTACATCTCAAAAATAGATTCTTTCAATAATAAGATAATATTGTCAATATTGGTTTTACTGAAATATAATTTATTGAAGTATATTTCAAAACCATAAAAAGCTAATTATGATCGAACAAGTAATAATACATATTTTAAAAATATCTGTAGATGAGTGATTTTTTTAAATGTAATGAAAAACTAAGTGAATTCATCTGAAGATATTCGTGGTAGTGTACTTAAGGATACTAATGTAAAAGTATTATTTAAGAATTTTTACTAGTCGTGAGAATAAAAATTATCTTTAAAGTAATGTACTTTTGTTTACTTCTTCATGCAGTAGAACTCAATGAAACTGAGAGTTTATTGTGCATCAGAAATAATTGAAAGTTTTGTATGCTCCTTTAAATTTATACCCCCATTACTCTATCTTGCATTCACGCTTCGCTATTAAGTTATCGAGTGTTATAATACAGGTTGGAATGAAACTGGAGTTGATAAGTTTGAAATATTGTAAGTAGTTCATATAATGAGGAGAAACGGCAATTTCATTTAATCCATTTCCAACTAAACGGTGAGGCGATTTATAACTCTGGGACGCTCAATTTCCATTGTTTTAACGACAATTGTTATAGAACATAAAACTAAGTGCTACAATCTCCTTATGGAATTACTATTAACAGCAACTCTCGTGCACACAGTTTTAAACAGCGTTTGTTTTAAAAGAGCAGATTAATGAATCAGGTTAATGAATTCGATAATCCGTAACAATAACGAATTTGGTTTTGAAGAGTTGTAACATATAATGTAATATATTTATGTACTATTTGTAACATTCTAGCAATAAATGAGATTAAAAACAGTGCACAGTAAAGACATATTTATATATTACATTTTATTTTACCTTGCGTACTTCCATCATTCATTTAGGTTATCATCTACTGAACATTAGGTGGAAAGTTTGACACTTCATTTATGTATGTTCCTAATGAACATATTGATGTATAATAGCGAAAAGTAATTGAACTCATAATCTTCACATTAGATAATATTTGAGAGAAAATATCAGATCCAATTACATATTATTTCATATTGCTGCCCTTTTATTTTAGTTGCTCTGAACGCAATGCATCGGAGTACAGCGGGTTGCATAAGCAAAGGTGGTGCTTTATAGTAGGGATGCGACATTGATTTCTAAACTTCAATATTCAAAACATTGTTTAGAAACCATCGATTTTTTAATTAAGCTTTAGGATTTAATCGATGTTTTAATGGAATTTTTTGAAAATTTATTAAGATTTAACTGTCAAAAATGTTTAAAAAACTGACAATTAACAAAACTTTTATATTAAGACGAGCAATACAAAAAAATATATATCATTTTGTCGAAGAAAATTCAATTAAAACTTGTTTATTTATTAATATTATAGGCCCCAATAATTTTTATTGATAGTTTGTAAAAACAGTTTGCACACGAATAGCACGCCCTGGCGAAAAACTGACTCTCAAATCCTGACCGCTCAGAGTCATCTCAGGGGTTCAGAGCTTCCTCAGTTTACCGAAAAGGGAACGGGACGAAGGGGGGGGGGCGCCTAATGACCTACGCCTCTGGCGCCGCATACGTTGACGCCTCTGCGCGAGGTACGAAGACAGACGTTGGAAATATCACGGGGTCGGGGTCGTCGCTCAGCCAAGAGATGGTCTGCTCTGCTCTGCTCTATGAAGGTCCGTTCTGATCGAACACGCGAATCACCAATTACATGTTAATTCTTTATCTCTTACAAAATTGTGAGTATTGTGCGATTTTATTTACAGAAAAAAAGTGAAAACGTGAAAACCCTGAGCTCTAAACACAGATGTTAAAAACATCGGCTTTAAAAACATTGGCGTTGTTTTCAAAACATTGACAACGATGCTGCATCCCTACTTTGTAGCTAGCATTGAATTGGACTTAAACGTATATTTAGTTGCCCAATTCATCCGAAGAGTGGTCCGTGGTCGGCAATAACAATACGTATGAGGAATAGGTTTTAGGCGAATGTAAGAAAGGCAAATTGTAATTTGACTGCTTCCTTACGGACAAAAAAACAATTTTTGGATATATCGGAAATATTCATAGTCAAATATTGCTAAATATATGAGAGAAAGACGCGAATTTTCTGATTTAATTAATTTAATAATGAGTTGTGGCTAAACTTAAGACCTTATTAGGAACATAATTTGAATAGGGGAAGAGTGTGCAGTGAATGTGTTCATGGTCGAGTAAGCCTTTATAAAGTTATCTCGCTTCAGTACCTAATAAAGTGTTCAACTCAGCGGTTAGGCATTCATCACGACCACTTTAGATTTTAAGTACCCTCGGCAACAGTCCCGTGAGACTCGAGTATTTGTTCCTCAAGGTTCGCACAGCCTCGCACAGCTTTGTATCGGAGGCGTATGAACGATGGCTCCCAGCCAGGCTCCCCCATTTACGGCCGACAACGCCCGCTTTAAACTCCCCCACTTTGCATAAGTCCTTTAATCAACTTTAAAGTGCACGTCGTCAGCCACTTGTTCCCGTTACAACTGCCGGAGGGAACGATAAAAAGGATCGAATACGGTCCAATCAACTGAGCTCCCGTCGCGACGTTGCAGCCGACCTGGACGACAGCGCTGGCGGCAGGCGGGGGCGGCGGGGGCTGGCAGACTAAGGAGCTGGGGCCGTGTTGGCGACGGCGCGGCGGGGGCGGCGGGCGGGCAGAATAACGCTGGCGGGGGCCGGGAGCGGGGCGAGGGTCAGAGGCGCAGCGTTGGTGACTGGCAGGGGCGACGGGGGAGGGCGGCGGCGGCGCGGTGCTGCTCCGGGGAAACAGATATATACCGCTATTGGAGTTTCACAATCCCCGCCCCGCCACCACCCCGGCCCCACGACGGGGAGTTTTGTACTCGCGAAGTGGAGAGAAGAAAGTTCGCCGCGCGAAAGTCTGTTTCGCGTAAGCGAGAGGCGGACGTCCCCCGAGGAGGTGGAGAACACTGGGCCGAGGTGGCCGGAAACGCGCAAAAATCGGAGACAAACTGGGACCAGGATATAATTTGAGAGATTCTGTTAGCTATGTAGCGTGAAATGCGGCGAGGCGGCTCGTTAGCTGCAGTTTTGAAGCCTAAATCTGCTTATGAGCTTTTGGGAGTCAATTCGGTTGTGCTTTTGTGTGTTATAATATTCGTGAATTGCGTGAAATTCGGGCTCGGAAAACAACGGACAGGGAAATTTGTAGAATGAGAGGCAAAAACAAAATGTATTATCTATTTAACGATCGATAATAGAAGGGAGAAGAATAATAACTAATAGAAATAAAATTAACAACACACTTTTTTCATTAATATATCACAATAAACAAAATTATCCACCAGTTATTTGCAGGTACCCTGTTCACTACAACTTGAGAATTTAGTTGAGTTAAGTAGTTATAAATGCGGCTAGTATCTTAATTGTCGCTTCACATTTCAGATTAATATATTCAACTATATATTTTTTTGTCGATTCTTCAAATCGGGTATTTTTGGAGATAATAAAAGGACATTTGGTTTACAACATAAAGCTAAATATGAAAAACACTAATATAATTAGAAAATAATCTACTCGAAGTCTGTAAATTATGGTGTCGTTTAAATTATTTCATTACATTACATTTTATATTATGACTTCTTAAAATTTTTCCATGATTCTTGTCAGCACGAAAATACTGTTAGAGGTATCAAGTCTTTTATGAAGTTCATCATACTTTGTTTAAAAGGGCGTTGTTACTATCAAGGTCCCTTGTCAAAGAAATACACATTCAAAATAAACTCGCATCTCCAAATGTATATCAATCTTCATTTATTCTATATTCGTTCCACACTATTGGAAATTATTGTTACAAATATTCCCTTTCAAATTGAGATACATATGAATATCTGGACTGTAAAGAGTTATTCCATGGTTAACGTATTTAATTACTGATTTTGTTGGATTTATGACGTATGGTTTTCATCCACCGTGCAAAAATGTAGCAATGTAGCAAGTTCCTTGATTGCTACCAGCACTCATTTATGTTGACCTTGACGTCTATACTTTTATCTGCAATTATACCTCATCACAATTTCGACAAATAATTATGATTTCAATTTTTATTCTAATGTGGTAAAATGGCTTTGATTTTCTTTTATATATTTTACATGATAAGTTATTCATGTATAATTAACCCAATAGCCCTTTGTGAAACGAAGCAATTCCAATTTTATACTCTTGTAATATTATTTTAAATTTCGTCTACACCAATGTCGTTGAAATACAGTCACCATTTGCCTCTGTGTTGTTTACTATCATCCATCATGTATTCAACTTTCTTTACAATGCAGCTGATACAGCTTCAGACACATTACATTACTTCTCATTGAAAAATTCACCACCCCTTCCAACATTTCTTTCTCTTAATTTTCTCAGCTTTCGTTTATAATTTTCATAACTTCCCGTTCACATCTTCATATCTTGTATCTCCCCTCCTTTCTCTGTTAAAATAATTCATTACTTACTAGGCTTTCTCCTCCGTAACATCTGCAATTCCTTCATTATTATACTGTGTGCTCTCTTAATGCTTCTATCCGCCTCATTGTTTTCTTTGCACTTCCGTTGTCACATAATATTTCCCACTATCTCTCTATATCCTCTTCGTGGGTTGTTCGTTCTTCAACGTCTTTCGCACACCTAAAGCACACGCCTCCGTATCACCTTCAAAAATCCATCATCTACTATCTTCCTACTTCTCTTTCCATTCCCAAAAATAAATCTCACTATTCTCTTTCTCCTGGTTTCCTTCCTTACTCCTTTATGATATCTTGGTATTCCACAACCTTCTTCCACTATTTCCTCGTACAAACCGTTGTAAACTGTTGACCATATAACTATTTCATAGCATTCCTATTCTTGCACTTTATGCCCCATAGTATAACTCTTTATTAACTTTCTTTATATTAACTCTTCCATCCCTCTCATCAGTTCTGAACCTCTTGAAGAAAATTATCTTTTCTCAAAAAATCCCTAGTCTCCTACCATCTACATTTTGTACTATTTTTAACCATTTTCTAGCTATTCCTCCTTCTCCACTTTCTAAATCCTACTCTTACTCTAATCCTCTCCCTTTTCTCTTAACGCCTCTCTTTTCTAAATCCATTACCTGGCGCATTCTTCTGTAATCCTAAACACCATCTTAAAAACCTTTCTTGACAATCTATATTTCTTTTTTCCTCCCATGCCCGCACTTCCGTTCCTTATTGTCACAATAATATTTGCGTGATTCGGGAGTAGGTTTGTGCCACTGTGTAACGTACAAGGGAGAGAAGTAAGTGGAGATGGGAAACGGGAATTCCAATCACCTCTTGTCACCTCCCCGCCATTACTTACTCGCGCCACGCGCCGTCCGACGGCATCCCCTCCCCTATCTATTCCCCTCCCCTTCTATCGGGCGTACCCCTCCATTTCCGTTTCCAGGAATTGGATGCTGTCACTGGGTAGGGTTGTGTGCTTCCGTTCCATGGGCATGGAATGTGCAACCAAGAGACTTCTTAATGCTGTGAGAGGACAAGTACCTTTAATTAAGAGGCAAAAATAGTATAATACATTGTTTATTTATTGAAGTCCTTTACATTGCATTGTTTATTTCATCTCTGTTTCAAATAGACGTACATGTGTGTGCATACATAACTTTCAACATTTTATTTGAACAAATAACAAAAGTAATAGTTACTTCTAAGTATCTCCTTCGTTACTTAATTGTTTGTTTATGAAGTTTTATATAAGCCGAAGATCGCGTTTGAAATGCAAACCCTTCAAAGGCATTATTCCATAATTGAACCGACTTTCTAATTCCTGAATATGATATAAACTATATTGTTTCCTTAGATTAGTACAATGTGTAAATATAGGCGACATCATAATTTCCGCCACTCAAGGAGAATCGAAGGTCCGGAAACAAAGATTTGTAAGACGTCTTGTTTGCAGCCAATTAGTCAACTTCTGCCTCCGACTCCTCTTCCGCTGCTCCCTGCCTTCCATTTCCTGTTCGTTGAATTGCCCGTGGGACGCGAAGGGGGCGAGTTCCCTCTCTGCAGGATAAGATTTGAAGGGACAGATTGCGCTGAGGAGCTTCTGGTACGCTTGAGTAGAGCTGATATACTCAGCGTCCATCCGTGTCGTATTTCATTTGTGTTGCTCTGAGCGCTTGGTAAAACTTGAAAGAGAAGATAATTGTAATAAAAATATATATCTTGGACCACACTATTTATGATGAATGGAATTAAAAGCATTCTCTTCTGAGGGGGGGGGAGTTCTCTATAACTTGTAATATTTTTTATTTTTAAAAGGAAAGAGAAAAACGGTTTTGTGAAACACACATTTGTTGTTTTTTTCATTTTATTTCATCTGCTTTTCTTCCCATTTGAACTAGTTCTTTCGTTCCCGTTTCTCCATTTCTCGAACGATCTGTCTCAAATGTGGTAAGTCATCTACGCTTCACGACTCGCCCGCTGCATGCCTCACTCCGTCTTCCTCTCGTCAACAACTTGCTGCAATTTCCCATTTCTTCAACACCGCCCTCGCCATCCCGTGCACCCCTACACGAATGTAATATAATATGTGTCCTCCCGATCATTTTTCACCGCATCCGTCATTGTTTCTACCCCGCCTCCCCATCCTGCCCGTATCCTCGCCTGGATCATCGTGCCCAGCCCCCCTCCCCCCAGTGTCCTCATTCTGTCTTCTGTTCGCTCATCACTCTCGTCGCGCTCCCCTCTCCCTTCCCCCTCTCCCACTTCCGCGTTCCTGTCCTCCCCTCACGAGCCGACGGGCACTGGACAAGGCCGCGTTGATGGATGATCAATACCCTCCAATTAGTTTTGATAAAGTTTATTGCATCATCCATTTTATTTTATGTTATCCACGTACTCCTCGATTGCCGTGCGAATTCAGCAATCACTTGTACGTACGAGGCAGGCTATAAATTAATTTATCTTTCCCTCGCGGGCGAGTTACCGTGCGTTCCGACCTGCAGCGCACCTGCTAATTTTATTCCCGTGAGATGGGGCGGCGCGACAGAAATTTCCGCCGGCGACGGACGCCACGTGGGGACGCTGTTGCAGTAGAGGTGGGGGCGAAGGCGGCGATGGTGGCGGCGGCCAAATTGATGACGGTGATGGTAGAGGTGGCAGAAACGAAATAAGAAGTAGCAGCGGAAGGTGGAGGAGAAAACACAGGTGACGGTGAATGACAGGAGAAGGCAGAGGTGTAGCGGAAAGCGGAGAGAATGGAAGGAACAAGCTGGAGGTGGAGGGAAATATGGCTTCAGGGGAAGACAACGAGAAGGCGAATGTGGAAATGGAGGGTAAAGTGGGAGAAAGGCAGAGGAGGGGACAGCGGAGGAGGAGAGGAAGGTCTAGAGACATGTGCAGGAAAAGAAGAAGGAGGAGAAAATCGGCGATTACGAAGATCACGAGGCGAAGATGGGGGATGTTGGTTTGACAGAGAAGGACTATGTGTCGAAGGAGGGGGTAAGGGATGTAAAATAAGAGGAGGAAGGCTGAAGGAGGAGGTGGGTGTTGGAGGAGGAAGAGGATGACATGTCGGCGGCAATAACAGCAGCGATAGGGGGGGGGGGCTTTTGCAGGAGATGTAATGAAGCACGAGAGTCAGAGGTAGTGAATGCGAACTAGGAGAATATCCATATGTTGAAAATTATAAGAACAAAATTTACTTTCGTCTTGGGGTCCCCTTTGTATTCAAGATAAACAAAGTTGAACTGTCCAATCATTTAGTTGCATAACAATAATAATAATATAATTGTATAATAAAAAGAAACATTTTTCGCTTCTTTGTAAATGATTGAAACAATGGTTGCATTTGTATAAACAAGAAATACAATTTGTTTAACTTTGTTGCTAATTAGAAATTAATATTGCATCAACATTTTTATCTGCATTCATAATTCCTTCTTATTAAACCACATAAAGCTTCAAGAGATGCTAATATATCATGAACATAAGGTAATTACAAAAGCTTAAATGTTTTTAGTTTTAATATGTATATCAGAAATGTATACACAACAGATTTTCGTGGTTATCGATATTATGATTAATTATCACAATTGTATTTAAAAGGTTTAAATAATTGACCATTTTACCATTTGAAATCGAAGTAACCCAGTACCTGTGAGGATACACATTTTTGATAGAGACGGTGCCAATTTTTGAGATGAGATTAGTTGACTTTTTAAACTTCTATTCAATACCTGAAAACAATGATGTAGTTAAACTTTTATTTTTCATTGAAAGAGTTGTAAGAACAGAATGGTTTCATTCTATTGAATACCAAATGTATAATTCGTCAAAAATATTTATATATGCCTCTAGTTACGAAAGAAAACGTGAAGTCTTGAAGAATAAAATTAAGGATGTTCACAAACTTCTTATAGTAGAAGACAGTCGAGGAATACACAGTTCTTAAAGAATATTCAAATAGGCGAAAGGATTTCCAGTACACCGCTTTCAAGTGTCACGAATCTCCAGTGAAGTGTGAAGGATCCGCATTTGCATATTTTGATTCGTCCGCAGACACCTGGACCGTGCGACGACGAAGTGAACGAGAAGGAAGGGTTTGGAGGAACGAGAGAAATGGAAGAGGAACAGACTAAAATGTGACGGGGTAACTGGCTGATATGGAGGTGACGGAGGGCGTGGTGACGAAGGGCGTAGGACATGGCGTAGTCACGGGGGGCATAGAGACGGAGGGCATTGGAATGAGTGAAAGACGAAGGAGTGTGGAGAGACTGTGAGGCGGAGTGGCGGAGTGGCGGAGTGGCGGAGTGGCGGAGTGGCGGAGTGGCGGAGTGGCGGAGTGGCGGAGTGGCGGAGTGGCGGAGTGGCGGAGTGGCGGAGTGGCGGAGGGGCGGAGTGGCGGAGGGGCGGAGTGGCGGAGGGGCGGAGGGGCGGAGGGGCGGAGGGGCGGAGGGGCGGAGGGGCGGAGGGGCGGAGGGGCGGAGGGGCGGAGGGGCGGAGGGGCGGAGGGGCGGAGGGGCGGAGGGGCGGAGGGGCGGAGGGGCGGAGGGGCGGAGGGGCGGAGGGGTGGAGGGGCGAAGTGCCACGTCGTGTGCGGGGTGGCCGAACAGGCGCGAATCACGGGCGCCGGTGGTTCGTTTCCGGGGTCCTTTGAGGGGCGTGGGCGCGCGCGCCAGGAATTTCCCTCACCTGGGGGCGACGAGGAACGTAGGGCACCGAGCGGCGAGCGCTCAGGCGCGCGGGCGGAGAGGGGTGAGGGGGCCACGTGCTGGGGACGCTACCGCCCCGTCCCACCACACCCCAACGATGCTTCTGCTGCTGCCAACCCCCTGGGCGCTCGCCAGGCCGTTCTGGCTGCCCCTCCCACGTCTGCCGTTCGTTTTCTGTCATGCCCGTTCCCCCGGGCGTTTACCCGCGCTGCGCGTTGGCTCTCTCCTCCTTCACTCCGTCTCACTCCTTTCCGCCCACTCACCCTCTCTCCCATCTTGTCCCGTCCCATTTGTCCCCACCCCAATCTTTGCCCCACTCGTCCCCGCCTTACTCGTCCCCACCTCACTCGTCCCCGCCTCACTCGTCTCCGCCTCACTCGTCTCCGTCTCACTCGTCTACGCCTCACTAGTCCCCACCTCTCTCGTCCACGCCTCTCTCGTCCCCGCCTCTTTCGTCCCCGCCTCTCTCGTCCCCCCTCTCTCGTCCCCGCCTCTCTCGTCCCCGCCTCTCTCGTCCCCGCCTCTCTCGTCCCCGCCTCTCTCGTCCCCCCTCTCTCGTCCCCGCCTCTCTCGTCCCCGCCTCTCTCGTCCCCGCCTCTCTCGTCCCCGCCTCTCTCGTCCCCGCCTCTCTCGTCCCCGCCTCTCTCGTCCCCGCCTCTCTCGTCCCCGCCTCTCTCGTCCCCGCCTCTCTCGTCCCCGCCTCTCTCGTCCCCGCCTCTCTCGTCCCTGTCTCTCTCGTCTCCGTCTCACTCGCCCCTGCCTCACTCGCCCCTGCCTCACTCGTCCCCACCTTGTGTCCGCTCACCTGGACTTGTCCTCCTCATTCCCTTTCACCTAGTGCCCGCCCATTTTGTCCCCGTCCGCTTCGTTCCCGTCCGCTTCGTCCCCGTTTATCTCGTCATCGCCGTTTCACCACAATTCCAATACGTTTTGTAGACGGTTTTCGAAAACCTTATTCAAGCTTTGATTCTCGCTCCGATTACAACTTTACCCCTTTTCTTCCTACCCTCTGCTCGTGGACTTCTGTTGTTGATTTTGGACCTTGTGCTATCCTTCGTCCATTTACTAACTTATCTATCTCTTTAATTATTCTTCATGTCTTATGACTTATTCATGACTTCTCTTATTCGTCGAAAATCGCTCCTGTTCTCAACATCACTTCCACATCTCTTTGATTCTCTACGCTTTGTTCGCCCGTCTCCTACGTCACCCCGCTCACCGATTTAAGTTTCACCATTCTCCCTCGTCTGTAAATCTCTCCGCCCACTTTTAATCTCTCGGTCGTGTTTGATTCTTTCCCTCCTACGACTCTTTGCCGGACATCCTCCGAGATGCCTGGGCGCTCTATGACCTTCCCCGCCCCAATTTCACCTCCTTCCCCTCCCCGGCGCTCTCGCCCCTTTTGCGTGGCTCCGCCCTGCCCCGCTTCACCCCGCCGTTTCTAGCCACCGTGCTCCCGCGCCGATATATCGAGTATCGACGGCGCCCGGCCAGCCGAAAATCCGCGGCGTAAGCAGCAGTAGCAGCAGCCGCCGCCGCCGCCGCCCGGGGACCTCGCCTGGGCCTACCGCCGCCCGCGTTCCATGTCCCGAGCTACGACTCCAGGGAGTAGAAAGTACCCTTACACACACACACACAATATTTTTACTTCTTCGTACACCTACGTACATAAGGATTTATATATATATATATATATATATATATATATATATATATATATTGTGGCGTTATGGGATTGTGAGACCCCATAACACCACCATCTCGTATGTATGAACACCATCAGGCAGCGAGGAGAGCAGGCGCAAAGCAAAAGTTCATAAACGCGCAGCCTGGTATCCGTTGCCCGTACTAAACAAAGGCGAACTAGTGAGCAACGTTTTCCTTGTGAAGGGTTGAGAGAGGGGAAGTAGCCCCACCACTGAGAATTTCCCCAGGCGTCGGACAATAAATACGCAAACCCGCAAGCGGAAGCCCTCTTTTGATTGTCGCCGTCGTCGAGTAAGCAGCATTTTAATCACCGCTCGTTAACGTCAGCTTAGATATTGTTTGCCGCCGCAACGACTGCTAGGTAGGAGTTTTCGGCGTCGAACAGACGTTCTAGTTAGTCGTCCGCGAGATAGTGAAGATTTAGTAAAGTGTTTCTTCAATTAACAATACGGGAAGTAAAAGTTACCCGTTGTGAGAAAAGCATTGAAGTTCTTGTTTAACGAAGTAGGAGTAGCAACGAGCGAGGAACTTGTATGAGTATTCAGGGAAGTGCAAGGGACATTTTCACAACGTGGGCGTAGTCAGAGGCGCCGGTAGCAGTCGAGGGAGAAGAAGAGGCCGACTAGGAAGAACGGAAGAGGACGCAAGAAGACAGCGTAGACGGCAGAGGCGAATCCCGTCTCGTACGACGCAGAAGCTGGGACCGAGCGACGTCGGTGCAGAGGCCAGCGTATGACCATCAAGGCCAAAAAGCGGGAGTTTTCGAGGTAACGCTTAGAGCGCGGAAAGTAGGTCAAGTTCGCGTCGGCAGGGAAAAAGACTAGTATAGGAAAGTGTTAGGAAATTGAGGACACGGGTGGCAACAAATTGCAGTATTGTAGGTGGAGACTTTTGATGCGCTATTGCCTGCCTAAAACATTCTATTTGGGACATTTATTATTCTGCTAATAGCAGTCACAGTTAAATTGTAAATGAGAGTAGTGCACTTGCACACATTTTGTTCTTCGCATGTAATATTTTTCGAAGCAGGATATTGTAAATTGAAATTTAGTTTCATATGCAATGTAATTAGAATAGAATAAATTTAGATATAATTAATTTTCCAAGGGAATTCCCGGTGTAGATTAGGGTAATTATTTCAGAGAATCAATTTTGGAGTAAATTATGTGTTCATTCATTTAATGTGCTGTAAAGGTTTCTATTTGTGTTTTTGATCATTCTTTGTAAAAGTGTGATTCTATTCTTGGTTTTTGTCATTAACTTATGCCACAAAGTCTATGGGTAAATTATACGCTCGTTTATGTGCAATTTGTGTGATTTTATTGTGTCAAGGGTTCAAACCTTTCTCGCACCCTGAAGATCCTGCTCCCTAGATTTTTAAGCTCGCTTCACGAGCAAAATCTTGTTAACCCGCTTACGGTTCATGCGTACAACTGTGAAGGTGGAAGTTGTAATTGAAGGTGGGTTGGTTAGAATATATAATGTCTCACTACCAGTAAAAATGTGTCGTATCGCAAAAGAGGTGATTTTTCAGAAGAGCGCTTTAAAGGTTTAAAATTGCATTATCTAATCATCTTTATGAAGATAGAACATCGCCAATAATTGAGTAAGATAGGTCTAAAAAAATGACACGGTTCTAGGACGCAAGAGCATAAAATTTCACTTAAAATAATGTATGTAATTAAAAATTCATCTCTTTTGAGTTACGACACTTTTCTACTGGCGGTGCGATACATATATGTATACATGCATGCATACAGACATACGTACATACATACACGGAGTACATAATACAACAGAAAGTTATGTAATGCTGGTGGAAATAGATTCTGGAAATGCACGTTATTGGACCCATGATTACATTTTTTTTTACTGATACGTTATTGCTTGTCATTACCATCGATATGAAGCTCGATACTCACTTCATAACTTACCTAGATAATTGTGGTTACGAGGAAAATATGAAAACAGTTGAAAGATGCTACGTATTCTCTTAAGGAGGGAATTATGAGAAAGAATCACGAAAGGGAAATATGAAAAGAGAAACCTAGTCAAGTTTTTATCTAGTTCATTAGTAAGTAAAGGAAACAGAATCATTAAAATTAGGTAAAAAATAAAATATTGTACGTACCACAGGCGTTAAACTGGTTCTAATGACCTAGTGGTGACAAAAAGCCGGGGGGTCGTGTCGCTCGATATCATTGAAACCCTTATAACGCACTTCGTGCATAAATAACTATTTTTCAAAATGTTCGTCTGTCCGTCCATCTATCCACAACCGCCTTAACTTGCGCTTAACCATGTGTTGTTTCCAAAATAAATATTTTCCGATCCATGTGACCCAACTCGAGATCTTACAAATTTGAAACAAATTTTGGGGATACTTCATATGAAACCATGGTAATTTTGAAAATTTGCTGGAAAATTGTATTTTTTATTTTCTTTTCGAATCAAGTAAATTGTTTTAAATATGGCATGGTTCTAATTTTCAAGGCTAACTCTGACTTTTTAAAAATTTCAAAACTATTTTTCACACCTCCACTTTATGTTAATGAAGACAGATTTTTCTTCAAATAAAATATAACTATTTGTTCTTTAATTAATGTCTTACTGTTAATTAACATTTCGGATACAGCCCTGAATAACACCTTTTAGATGTAACTTTTTGTAATTGTTTAAATTATGTCACATCATTAAGATTAAAATTGCAGTCGTCTTTTACAATTGGTTGCGTTTGTGATTACAAGTGCTTTCTATTTCTCATTACGTTTCTAGAAACTCAATTTTTTTTCAAAATCTGTTACAAACGTATTAAATAAATTTTACTTAAGGAACCAGGATGAACTTACCTGTAATATTCTTAAAGTTGGATTTGAAATATAATTATAGACGTTGTCATTGCCAACAATAGGATTTAATATAATTGCAGCTTTCGATGGCTTAGCCATCATCATCAGTTGTCTGCTGGATGGAAGCCACAAAACGACTACGAAACGACAGTAGTCGTTTTGTGGCTTCCATCCAGCAGACAACTGATGATGATGGCTAAGCCATCGAAAGCTGCTATTATATTAAATCCTATTGTTGGCAATGACAACGTCTATATTTATTTCATGAAAAATGCCAACGATAACACACCACAACACCTATATTTGAAATATAATTCTAAGAGAGCGAAAAATGGAAAAATGTAAACCAATCGAATAATGATTGTTTTATCAAAGACAATTTCCAATATAAATTCTACATGAAATAAAACTAAATAATTTTGTAAACTGTACAGGTACTGTAAATATTCTGTGCACATCATTTTATGCATTGTTAAAAAATCTTGAGAAACTTGATCTTTACAGTGTGCGATACATTTTAATGCAGAAATTAACTGGTTTTTGCATTGTTGCTATGAAAACCAGTGATTTGAAAATCATTAAAATGCATAGGTTCATTGCTGCAGAGCACCTTAAAGACCGAATATAAATGAAGTAATAATAATTGTTTCATAAATTTATCATGTTACATAAGCGTAACGTATTTTCAAATAGCACGATTAGATGATTCGGATTAATGAGAGATGGGCTTGAGGCAGCTGTTGCAGGTGTTCCAAAGTAACACCAAGACTGTGGGTTTGAAAACCGCTTAAGCCATGAATGTTTTAGTTGTTTTCGTGGCGTGAAGGGCATTTATAGTCCCTCGGCAATTGCATCTACGCCCTAATCCTTCCATAATATCTTGATCTGACAGGCAACTATGGATACAATCTGAGTCTAATTGAGGAACTAGCCCCCCTACGCCCAGAGTAATGATACAAATACTGAGATGAGGTCGAGGGATTCACCGGGAAAGGTACAGGAACCAGCCAGGCCTGTACAATGTTCGGGGATAGAGAAGGGGCTTCTCTGGGAATATTCCCAGAAGAGCTGTAGGTACCGCGACATGCCCTATTAAGTTTTTAGACTGTGATAGATGGCAGCCAAAAACAGGGTGGGGTCAAAGCCGAGAAAAAGTAGTTCAGAATCAAAAGATTAGGAAACAAAGTAATACGAGAAAGTCTGTGCCATTCTGTTGCACCCCCCGTAGTTTGTAATTTTACTCAATTTATTGAAAATAATTAGGTACTTCACATTGATCACAACCATTTTAAAGTATTATGAGTTACGAATACATTTTAAAGCAATTTAAAGAAACTTGACTGTAACATTTTAAAATAATTTTTAGATATTTAAAGCAACCCGAAGATCCGAAAGGTCAAATTAATACGTGATTTAAAAAAAAATAATATTGACAGTGTTTTAATACAAGATCAGAATAATCTTTAATTGAACTTTACATTTATTAATTTCAGGATAACAATTCTTTGTTAGACGGCCTGAATAGCCGAGGTGGCTAAGGCTAAAGATCTGTAGCTACTACGAGTCTGAAGGGACGCGGGTTCGAAATCCGCCCGGCGCATGGATGTTTGTGTGTCAGTATACCGTTACCGTTACCCCCAATCTTACTTACAGTGGTCCCTATATGGCCTTAAAAGCAGAAACGCGACCTTAAATAAGTAAAAAAAATATTATTTGATATTGGACGTGATAACATTTGTTTTCTCGTTACAACGGTGGTCAATCGAATTTTGCATCCCAACATACCGATTTGAGGAGCCCATACCCACGCGACGGTTCATAGGGACTTCACATGCCTGTTGAAAACCAATGAATGTTGAGTTGCCGAACAACCCATCCCACCCACAATAATATTTTCAAAATTTTCTCTAAAATGACTCCAAATTAGAATCTTCGTAACGAATAACGTAAATCAGCTTTACAAGAATTGTGCAGGTCTCATTTTCTCTGAAATTATGATTTTTTTTCGAAATATCTAAAATTATTTGTGGCATTTTTCTACATCTACAATATAGATAGATGGAGATAGAGATTTAGATATAGATAGAGATTTCTTTATTTTTAATTAATTATTATTGATTTTATACTATTCAAATCTGTTGTTCTAAGACAGTTCTTGAAATAATAGCATGTATTTTTTAAAAATAGTGTAGTTTCGGCGTAATTGTGCACGAACTATTGGGAAACAATTATGTTATCAAAAACCGCTCGACCTTTATCTTTAAATTTTCTCCTTGTATAAATCAAAGGGTGATAAAAAGTTGTGTTGGCCCATTTTCAGCAAACACACTATATTTTCAGAAATTAAAAAATGGTAAAAAAAGCAAATTTGCTTTAAATGAAAACTGTTCTAAAACAACAGAACTTTAAAAAAGGCCGCGTAAATTTTTGTTTGAACGAATAGTTCTAGCGTAATTTATAGTGGAAATGAATGTCAAAAAACATTTTCACAGAAACGTCTCCAAATTATGCATTAATTTTTTGTTGACTACTTAATAAAAATATGCGAAAGTTAGAAAGTATGTGCTGTTGTAGAACCAGTAGATCATTTTTAGTTGGGTTTGATGTCCTTCTACAGAGCACAATTGCCTTAACGTATCATTTTCATATTTCAACGTCGGTATACGTCTACTGTTTTGGTGAACATATCGTTTTTGACGAAGTCTTGTAATGTATAGCTTCCTCGCTCTTATATCATTTCTGTGGGTGGGCTTCGAACTCGCGCCACTGCTTCCGCAATTGACTCGCAATATTTCCCCGCGAGCGCCGTCGCCGCGCCCCATTTGCGCCCTCCGCACCGTGAGCTGACGCCGCACATTCGCTCAATTTTCGCGGCCCTTTATTGGCCCTCCCACACCTCTCCTTCGAGTGCCCTTGTCGCCCGCACCATTGATTTCTCCGATTCCAGCCTTTTGCGAAACTACGTTCATGTTTTTCCTTACTCGAGCCGAATTCTTATTTCCGTCACACATACATTCGGATTTTTTTGCTGTCTTGCTTTTTTTTAAAGTTTTCTTATTTCACAACTAAAGGCAGTTTCATTAATCGAATTATTTAACTTAAGTTTTGTAAGAATACATTTCCAATATATTAAAGAGAAATACAGAATCTATGGTTATTGAATAATTAATTAATAAAATTTGTATATCAATTCTATTTTCATACTTTTTGTTGTTTTTTTTTCTTTTCTTAATTGTCTTTGCGTCTTCTCTATTTTTTTCTTGTTTGAGCCTAGTCAAGTCTTTCATAACTTTGTTTCTTTATTCCAACTTTCTTGGTTTCCTCATTTAAGTATGTTCTACCCTAACTGCTACATGCATTATCCAGCAGGTTGTATATTACCTCATTTTCTACCTTTCCCCCTAGACTCTCTCATTCATTACGCCCCTCGATGTATGTTCGCCCCCAGCCTTCCTCCGGCGCCCGGGCTATTGCGCTGTGGATGCCGCCCGGCGCGTCTTGGCGTGGGGCGAAGGTCGCCTCTGCCGGTGCACCGCACACCTCAATCGGCGCCGGGCCTCGGGCCTGATGGCGCCGCTGCGTGTTCCTGCGCCCGCGGCGTAATGGAATAACGCGCCCCAGGCCGTTTTATCAGGCGACCACGCCGGCCCCGCAGCGCTGCGATCGCCCCTCGCTCCTTGGGGCTTGAGGCGCTGGGACCAGGTCCCAGGCGACCGGAGAGGAAACGAGAAGGCAGGCTACCTGCGGAGACTAGTGAGGAGACGGAGGTGAGGAAACGAGGGTGAAAATATGAGAGTGAAGAGACGGGGATGAAGAGACGGGGATGAAGAGACGGGGTTGAAGAGACGGGGTTGAAGAGACGGGGTTGAAGAGACGGGGTTGGAGAGACGGGGTTGGAGAGACGGGGTTGGAGAGACGGGGTTGGAGAGACGGGGTTGGAGAGACGGGGTTGGAGAGACGGGGTTGGAGAGACGGGGTTGGAGAGACGGGGTTGGAGAGACGGGGTTGGAGAGACGGGGTTGGAGAGACGGGGTTGGAGAGACGGGGTTGGAGAGACGGGGTTGGAGAGACGGGGTTGGAGAGACGGGGTTGGAGAGACGGGGTTGGAGAGACGGGGTTGGAGAGACGGGGTTGGAGAGACGGGGTTGGAGAGACGGGGTTGGAGAGACGGGGTTGGAGAGACGGGGTTGGAGAGACGGGGTTGGAGAGACGGGGTTGGAGAGACGGGGTTGGAGAGACGGGGTTGGAGAGACGGGGATGGAGAGACGGGGTTGGAGAGACGGGGTTGGAGAGACGGGGATGAAGAGACGATGACGTGGGGGCGTAAGGTCAGGGTGAAGGGACGGGGTAACAGGACTATGGAAGCTTAGTTTTGGGATAATACACAAAGGAGTGCACATTACCCAAAGACGGAGATAATAGGATGGAATGTTTTAGGATTGAGGAAACAGCAGTTGCGAGGGGAAAACAGAACGGTACAAGATGGACTTGGTGACAAGAATGCGAGAATAAAAGCTGGATGGGCATGAAGTTAATAATGATGTAAAAAGGTAGGTAGCAGACACAGGAGAAAGGTCGTGCGAAGACTCAACAGTTGATTTAGGTGCAATAGGGGTGGGAAGATGATAACGCAACGTGGAGAGACTGGTTTGGCAAACTAGATGTGAAGGTTTAGGTGAAGAAACAGGATTGCGGAGAGAAGGGAGAAAGACTAACGAGTCGCCGTAATTGGAAATGATGCGGGTGGGAGGAGTAGAGAAAGGGGCGGCACCTCGAGTGGGAAGCCGGGTCGAATGTTCGCTACGTTGGCGCAAAAGCCGGCGAGTCGTCTATAGGGCAGAGGTGGCGCCGAGAGAACGAAGAGAACGAAGAGAGCGGGGCTGGAGGGGTGGGATGCTCAGGTGGTGTTCCCTTCCGCTACTGTTTCTTTGTCTACTTTCCAACTTGTTACTTTCGCTCCTATCTGAGAGAAAGTGCGGTAATCTCCAGAAAATCGAGGTCGAGATCTCGGCGGATATGAGTGCTCTGATTCGCCAGCAATACGTTTTCGATGTTTTTGTCCTGATGAGTCTGCCCTCCAGTTTTATTACTTTCTCCAAGTTTAGATTCAGAGCTCATATATGTGTGTAAATGTTCTTTGAAATATTGTAATGACCGTTTTAGATTGAATATTTCAAATAAATATTACTTTTAGTATTACTTGGCTCTAAAAGTATTTTGATAATGCAAAGTTTACACTTTTAATATCGAAATAGTGTCTTATATCTAATCATATTAACCGCATTACGGAACGGAAAGCATATTGTATCCATACCGTATGTTTATAAAACTTATTTGATAGATTGTTCAAATTACTATTTTAATTAAATGAATGATAACTTACACGAAACTGTGAATCTATGTAGTAGTTAAAACATTGCTTGAGAATTAATTTGTTTAAGTGTTTTTCAGAATTGGTGAGGTTTTTACTATAAAAATGAGTTTTGAGCAATTTCATTCTACCCGGCAAAACATTTAAACTACCGTAAATAGAAACATCGTAATTATATTTACTACGAAATGTGTTGACATACCAGTTACGGACGTTAAATCATCATGTGTTAAAATAATGTTAATGAATAAACCTTTCAGTCCTTGGAAAATTTGACACGAATTATCAAATGTCTTGATTATCTTTCTTTGTTATACGTTTATCTTGTTTCCGTCACTTTTAAAGGTTGTGATCTTACGATTACGCCACCCCTGTGCTGTCACGAAAACTGTAATCATAAGAAATCTCACTTTCTTAGAATATCGGTTAAAGATTAGAGATTAATATTTAATTTAATACTTAAAGATTAATACTTATTTTGAATACCATGTTTTTAATTATTGAAATATTAAAATGTATATGTCATTGTAAAAACGAGTAGTAAATTTTATGGCTAGGATTGTCAACTTCGACAATTTACCATATTAAGAATATATAAACAATATACGGTTCAAATGAAGTATTTCCTTTTTCAATTCCTTCAATTTGAAGATTTAAATATTTATACAGCATTAATATTGCGGATGCTTCATCTGCACGATACATTTAATTAAACTGAAAGATAAGTCAGAAGTCATAAAGTGAACTGTAATAGAGGATGTAAGGAAAAATGTCCATATTGTGATAAATTATATTGTAGTAATGTAGTGATTCGCCAGGTAGGTAAATAGAAAGATATAGTAGTTTGCAAGACACATTAGCGAGAAACTAGTATTCACGATTTCGTGACACCAAGTAGGTCTACAATATTTTCGCGTGTTACAGTCCCAACGAAGTTTCTTACAAGTTCATCTCAGAGTCCGCCGTCAAACTTTAGAACACATGGAGAAAGTATTTCCGCTTTCACTCCCCCAACACATTGACCCAAGAAGTCTCCGTATAAAACTTTGTCGAGAGAAATTCTCATTCTCTCAAGGAAGGATTTCATTTTCAAAATTATCTTAGTTAACTCGCAATTCTGAATATCACTTCGTTCGACAATTTTTAATTAAACCGTATGCATAAAAATATGGAAAGAAAGAAAGAGGGTTTCAAATTTCAGACTAATTGCAAATAATTAAAATATTTTGTTTTTATAAATATTAAAAGGTAAAATATTGAAAAAATATTATTAAATAGAACTGTATTATGAACTTGCTAAATTATATATACAGGACTAGATTAAAAGTCCGAAAATCATTAACAAAATTCGAGGGTTTCAAATAAAAATTACTAAACTATTGGGCTTTCAAACGCTTTCTCCACCATTCCTAGATTTCAAATGCGTCGTCTGTCAGACGACGCAACTAGTGTCCAAACGTTCCCCACCCCCTTCCCCTCACTCCCCGTTTCTCAAACTCTGTTTGCCTTCATTGTGGGACTAGCCAGTAAAATACACGTATCGTTGTGCCCATGCTTATTTCCAGTACACGCTCTTTTAACTCCCGTCGTCCAATAGAATACATCAGTGATATTTTTGACGCTAAATTGGCCAATATGGTAAATAATGAATACAAACTCCTTGTATAATTTTGTCCGTTGTCATTTGTCCATTTACATTTTGCTATGAACATTTAGCAATCATAATGGAGATCATAACAAAGGTCGCATGACGAGGTAGGTTCTAAGGTACTTCTAAGGTCGCTGCTCAAAACCATGTGTGCACAGCACCAAGCAGGTGTCTGCCGTGAAAGTCAAGTCATTTATGCGTATATATAAAAACCTTTAAAATGTATTCCGTAACTCCGTATCAAACATTTTTAAACCAATACATTTAGTGTTTCATTGTAAAAATTAGTTTATCTTTATTTTTACCTAAAGTAGATAAAATCAGACTACTTCTCGGTTTGTATTAATAGGATAACTGAAAAATTAAACATGACTTTGTGTAACAAGAACTTCTTTACGAGATTTTATGTAGTTTACGTATTACACCACCAAACTAACCACATTTGGGACTCCGACGTGACCAAACTTGATCATATATTTATTTATATGCAAGGGAAGACACCCTGGTCCCACAGCTCCCAACCCTCCACCTCTCCCTCGCCACCACCGCGTGAGCTATATCGCCCCGACGCGTCGCTCGGGCATTCGACACGGTGACAGTCGCATCGATTCAGACTCGCGAGCGGCAGCGTTGGATAGTCCTAACGTTAGCCGGATAATGTCCATAATGATCCGATGATCGTCATTCATAAGATTTATTCACACCACGTTGCTAATGTACGATTTAACCAGTCACTCCAAACATTAACCATATTTCTTGCTTCATCTCCTCAACATACACATTGCTTTACAAGCAAGGGAAGACATCCTGGTCCCATGTGTCGCAATCCCCCACATCTCCCCCGCGTCAGCGACATCGCCACGACGCGTCGCTCGGGCAGTCGACACGGCGGCGCGTCCGTCGCATCGATTCGGAACCTCGCGGGTGGCGGCGGCGGCGGTGGCGGCGGCGCGGGATCGATCACAATTAACGGAGGCCGTTTAATTGCGCCCGTGTCCGCGACACTGGCCGTCGTGTCGCCGGCCCCGCGGCCCCGCGACCCCCGGGACCCTGCCGCGGGCGCGCCCCCGCTCAGGTATTCATGGCGCCGCCCCCGCCCGCTCCCCTCCCCCCGGGCCCGGCGCGGAAACAGACCGTGGCCGACCTCGGACTCTGTTACCCACCGCCACCGCCCCCGCGCAGCCGCCAGCGCCGCCGCTTCTTCCGCCCCCGACCGCGCGTTTCCGCCCCTCCGACCGTGTCGGCCCCGCCCCGTCTCTGCACCCGTGCGGCGGCGGCGGCGGCGGCGGCGGCGGCGGCGGCGGCGGCGGCGGCGGCGGCGGCGGCGGCGGCGGCGGTGGCGGTGGGCGCCCAAAGTGCGCTTGTGGCCATGCTCAGTGCAGGCTGTTTCGCGGGTGGCGACATCGCTCTTGTCGGTGGTTTTCACCCGCTGCTCCTGCTCTTCACAATACGACCTGTGCTGGTAGCTTCTCGCCGGGTGCCTTCCTCAGTGAAGGACCTAGACTCCTACTCATTTTGTCGCGGTATTGTTACCTTTGGTCTGGTACTCGCATTATCTTCCTCAAGCTTTCCACAGCGCACTCGAATATCTTATCTTTTCATTTAAATGTCCATGTCGGTTTTGTTTGCCTCGCCATATTTCAAATATCTCCCATTCCCTGAACGTCGCTTCTCTCACTCCTCACTGTATCGCGTCTCTCAACACTTCCCCTTTCCTCTTCTACTGTACGTTTCGGTCCGTCTCACCGTCTCCCTACCCTCTGGGGCTGGGAGGCGGCCCAAACTGCCCTCGTGCCTTCAAGCGCAATGCTTGCGCTGTCGCAAACGCAGCTCTCCTGTTGTTCTCAATATGACTTTCAGTAGCTTTTCCCGTCGTGGCCGCACGTACCCTAATGAAGGACCTAGAAACTCCACTTCATTTTGGTGCATTACGGTTTCGTTCCTGCTGGCCTTGTTCTCGACCATACTGCATCGCGTTTCTCGCACTGCACATTTGCGCCCCTCCGAGCGTGACAGCCCCGCCCTCTCGCTGCCGCCGGGTGGCGCGGTGGAAGTACTAGAGTATGTGCTCAAATGGCTCCTGTACCCACGCTCACCACACACGTTTCAAGCGATGTTTCAAACGCAAATGCCGTTCTTGCGGGCGGTTCACAATACAATCTCTAGTAGCTAAACTCTCCACAATCAAGACACTACAAACTTATTTTTGATTAAATTCAGACACGTTTTGTTGTGCTAGTCTCTCTTTGGATGCATCCTTTTTCATTTTTCACAGTTGCCTAGTACGCTCGCCTAATCCTCCATAGTTACGTATCCATTTACATTTTTTTTTTCGCGTTCTTGTGTTCGATATTTTTATGATGGGTACATTTCGATTATCTAAGTAAAACTTTTCAAAAATTGAAGAGAGTCTTGTAATAAGTATTTTTTAGACACATGTATATCAATAGTCCATGATCTCTTATTAATTACTAGCATGGCTCTATCACGTTTCCTAGGATGAGTAGTCCAACGATATTTAAACCAAAACGATACTACATTGGTATACTTATAAGTAGGATGAATCGTTGGATGATATTCGAATCGTAACATCTTATTACAATACTCAATGACTCTCATGATCTTGAGGAAATTCTGCGAAATGGTAAATGAACAGAAATATTTTACCATTTTCTCTTTCTCTTTACACTGTATTTATTTGAAACCTGAATTTATGTTCGGTATGAGATCTACGTACACAAGTTACACACTACTTCACTTCCTTCCGTCATCAGCTGTTTCCACGGCGACCGCTATTCCCCTACGGTCTTCTCTGCCCCATCCAATCGGCAGTTTCTCCTCCGCCCTCAGCGCCTCGGCTCTCCTCTCCAAACGATTCGACATCACCCATGCATCTTGAAAACCGCTCTTTACCAATGCACCCCGCGTCTCCCCTCCACTTCATCCTCCCCGCCCTTCCCCCTACAATCCCCGCCGCCCAAACCGCCCCCTAAGTCCTTAGCATCGCACCCTCTGCCACCGCGGGGCGCTCCGAGACGCTGCCTGATAAGATTACACCGCCCGGCGCCCGTAAGCGGGACTGGGCGGGGCTGGGTGGGGCGGGGCGGGGCGAGGCGGGGCGCGTGGGGGAAGGGAGGAAGCCAGGGGTGAGGGGAAGCGCGCAGCAACGCAACAATTCAATTTGCGCGCGCAGCCCGCGCCGGTGTCCTGCGGCCGCGCGGGAGCCTACGTGCGCCTCCCGCACCACTCGCACCACCCTCAAGACATCTCTCCGCACTCACACGCTCAGCTTTAACCCTCATAAGTGTTGTTCTATATTAAGAAGTAGCAAACTACCAGGCGTTTCCCCCTTTTTTTTGCATATTCAATCCTTGTGAAAAAGAAAATGTCTCTGTGACTTTCGCTACATCTATTTCTCTACACCTCTCTCTCTCTCTCCCTCTCTCTCCCTCTCTCTCTCTTTGTGCAGCTGGCTCTGTCCGTCTGCCTCTTGTCTGTCTCTGCCAGAGTCTGCCTGTCGCCATCTGTCTGCCTGACTCTGTCTGCAAGTCTCTATCTGTGTTTTTGTGTCTCTGTCTCCGTTTGTCTGTCTTTCTGTTTATTTTCGATGAAAAACTATACCCCGTATTTCCTCGCCCACAAGTTTTAATTACAGTTCGCAATGGTAAAATTTTATGTATGTCCGTATTCGGCGTTTTAGTTTTCGGGGAGCTCTGCTACTCCCTCGCACAATGTGCGGACGGCGTAAAGATAGTGTTGGTAGTGATGGTATCAGGCGACCTTTCACATACACACTACGCAAGTAGTACCGTCTTTTGTGTCATCAATTGGCACTAGGACGACGTAATCCAGCTCGGATTCGTTGAGCTATTACTTGACCTGACTGGGGCAGCGGTTGTCTACACCAGGTCAAATCGCATCTCGGTGCATTGAAGAGCATATAATAGTATATAATTTGCTTCAAGGACACTTTTATTATAGCTCGCGAACAATGTATTTGCGAATTGCAGGTGTCGTCACGCGACGAAAGAAACAATGCAAATTTCTCGAGTGTGAGAAATGTGATTAATTTGTAAAATCCACAATCGAATGTGCGGGAGCTCGCTTGTCTCCCGGAGAAACTGGCCTCAACCAACAGCGCTTCACCATCCCTTCTCCAAAGATGACATTTCCTGTCATTCGTTTAATTGGAATTTGAAACGAGGAGGGGAGTATTTGGCGTCCAATCGAATTTGAATGGTTGGCACGGAATATTTCTCTCTACCTCTCGGCAAAAAGCGTGATTCCGCCGAGCGGGAATTCCATTAATGACGGATCGGGGAGCGAAGCGTTGAGGCGGAGGCGGCGGGCGCAGTTGTGACGCGGGTCACGCTCAGATCTGCCCGTGTTTCTTGTTGTTTTTGATTGTCGTTTTGTTATTTGAATGTGTAATGTTTGATCCAAATTATTTTCAGCAATAAGACAAAATACATTTTATATTTTTAAATTGTGTAAAACAATTGGGTTCAAATTTGGTTTAGTCTGATCACCAGGGCAGGATTCTGATGACCGAAAACCTCTTTGATAATGACCCATAAAGTGACATAATAATAAAGGTAAAATGGTCTAACCTTTTTAAAAAAATACTCAAAAATTTGTATGAAAGTTTAAAGAAATTCATTCAATGAATTTTAAAATTTTAAATAAAATGTATTTGTATGAAAGTATATTTATTATAATTTTCTTCTTTTAGAAGGATTAGAGGAAGGAATTAGCTCCGATCTCACAACTGTCGCTTTTAAAAGGCCAAAGAAGTTACCGAAGATCCGTGTAATTTTGAAAGTTCGAAAAATAGACACGGCAATAGTAAATTTTGTCATGCACTTATGATACTATAAAAATGTTGTGTCAATGTGTCAATATAAATCAATGAAACATTCATTAACAAAAAACGTAAAAAGGAAACAGAGTGCATGACATAAACTTGACAAAACTGATGCAAAAATAAAAAAAGGACCTAAAAATTGAAGAATGGCAAAAATATGACAAAAATGACCAATTAACTGTACATTTCTAACACGTATATGTCGTGATGTATTAAAAGTTAGCTATGTCTAGAATGCACTAACGAAAATATGACATATAATCCGAACCCTGCTGATCACCCATGTTCTCCGCAAAGCCGGATGTGGTCGTATTCGATATAAGCTTAATTTGTCATTTTCTGAAGAAATCTCTGTACTCTCCACAGTGTGAAATATTGCAAAGTGGAGAAGCACCAGCACAAATCCCAAATCCATTGCCATTGACATGTACAAGAATGCACATGTACATTGACATGTTGCGTACAATTTTTTTTACAATTTAATACCCTGCAGTCTAGCGTGTGGACGTGGGCAATTATTATTTCGTTTTTCTGCGTACAACCTTGTGTTGCCTTGCGACTTGAGTCTGTAGACGGAGGGCTTTGCTTAAACCCAAAACTGACAAGCTAGTAACAAGCGATATATTCCTATATTTGTCAAATAGTCCAGTTTTATTTTTCTTACATTGTTTCCACCATTCTGCATTCTGCCCCTGCCGTTACAATGATTTTCCTTCTCTCGGAGTTCATCTCTTTGTCCTGTTATCGATAGCATTCGTCACTTCATTTACCTCTTCTTCTATACTCTGGCATCCCTTTTCTCAATGTTTTCTCTTATTTATTCCCATCTATTTGACATTCATTTTATATTCCAACTTACACTATTTCGATTTATTTAGTTTATGTCTCCTTGCTGTCGTATTTTTCTATCACATTTAAATGCTCTCCCAGTTTTCAAACAGCATCGTTTCTTTTGTGCCCTTCGTTATCATCCTTCTTTGTACTTCATTCCAATCCTTCATCCCTCGTCTGTTAAAAAATATATATTTCGTTTTTGTCTTCGTTTCTCATCTTCTTCTTCTTCTTCTTCTTCTTCTTCTTCTTCTTCTTCTTCTTCCCAGATTCTTTACATCCCCGCTTCTTTCCACGTCATTCCGTGGCCAGGTTCCTTCGTGTTGTTGCCGCAATCTTGAACCAAATCATCACCTTTTACGTCATGATCTCCAGAAACTGGTAGCGCCAATCCAATCTCGTCGCTACTCACCCATTCAGTCATTATCTACTCTGCACTTCCTCCTCACGCAAGTCTTGCAACTTCGTCATCCCCTCGCACCGGCGGAGTAAGCACATAACCAGCATTACCGTTGTCACTGAAGCGGCTTTAACCGGGAGGTCTTGGGGTTCGGGACCTAACTGTGTTGGATTTTCAACACATGCTCGATAGCTTGAAAGAATTCAACCGCTAACTGGAAAACAGTTCTAGCGACTGGCTGCTCTCATCAATGGTTTTCCGTGGGTTCTTCAATCAGTATCAAACAGGCCACGGACCGCGCACGATCTTTCCTTCCATTTTCTTGTCAGACCAGTAGGGAGCTTAGAGCCTGTACCACCAAGAGTAGCACTGACGAAGGAAATCCCGCGCAAGCAAACGTATAGGTCGGCACTCTATTTCACCAGGTCGAAACACAACTTTGCCGGGGGCGGGGCGAGAATCGTCACCTCCCGGGATAAAAATACTCTATCCGGACTGATGGCCATAGGATTTGCCGTTCTCGGAAACATTGATCAACGAAACATCTCCTCGTCAGCGACGCCTCCTCCTACGCTCTCGTCACATGTTCCGTATATGTCGCCATCTCCAGCACGCATCGCTTCTTCCTCCATCTTCTTCGCATCCACCATCGACCCTGCGGACACCTCCATTTCACGTCTCCTCCGCTTCCATCCCCTCTTCCACCCCCTACCCCCCCTGAGGGCGCCTCCGCCGGCGATGGGAACGCCGCCGCCCGCGCGCGCCCCATAACGGGGGCAGTAAAAGCGTAATTAGCCGGGTGTATTAACCGCGGCGCGGAGACCGCGGGCGGTGGCGCGCAGCAGCCGGGCGAAGAGCTGCGGGCGAAAGGCGGGGAGCGGCACGACTCGGCGAAAAGGGGCGGCAAGGGCCGCGCTGGGTCAACCATTGCCGGGTGGCGCTGGGTGTCGTGGCGGGGGGGGGTGAGTGGGACGGTGCGGCACGGGGATGTGCAGGGCGGGGAGGAGAGAGGTGGAGCGAGGCGGAGTGAGGAAGAGGGGATCGAAGGGGAGGGGCAGAGTGGATGGAGGTGGAGCGGGGAGAGGGGAGAAGCGGGGCGGAGTAGGGGTGGGCGGGGCGAGGAGGAAAGGACCGAAGTGTGGTGGAGCGAGAAGCAGCAGAGGCAGGTGGCGTGGGGTGGAGCAGGACGGTGTGGTACGGAACTGGGATGTGCGGGGCGGGGAGGAGTGTGGGGATGCAGGACGGTGAGCCGGGGTGGAGGGAGGTGAAGCGAGAGAGAGTGACAGGGAGGATCGGTTCGAAGGGGGAGTGATAGGGAGGATCGGTGCGGAACGGGGGAGAGAGTAGAAGCGGTGCGAGACGGCGCGGAGCAAGGTGGGGCGAGGCGGGGCCCGAAGTGGGGTGGAGCGGGGACGAGCAGAGCGAGACGGAGCGAGGTGACGCGGGTTGGAGCGGGGCGGGACGGGGCGCTGCTAGGCGTGACGGTACGGCAAGGCGGCCTGAGAGGTGGCTTCGCAGTGTGGAGAGGGGACAGTGCGGGGCGACCAGGGTCGTGCCACCGACCGCCCACCGAGTTGCGCAACTTTTTCAATTTCGGTCCGCGTCGGCCTCGGCTTCGCGGTGGCCGTGGCGGAGGCGGCGGGGGCGGGGCGGGGCGGCGCGAGTGCGGGGGCGGTGGGTTCCGCTGCAATTGCGCTCTCGCGCAGACAAATGAGGCGCAACGTGCGGCGGTGGCGCTCCGGGTGTTGGGTGCGAGCGCCCGCGTGAGGGAAAGAGAGATACTGCGTCGGTCTGCGTCCCCTCCCGCCCCCGCTTTCCCCGCCCCACTACCTTCGACGACCGAAAACAAACTCGTAAACAATCGGTGCTGGCGCATCGCCCACCCGGCCTCTCCCCTTCCCTCTCCCCCCCCTCCACCTTTGTTCGCGTAGAGGCGGTATGGCGCCTACTACCTCGCAGTGCTACTTCCTGTTGCAGTGCGTAAACGAGAGCCATCTTCTGAGAATCGAGAGCCTTCTGTTTCTTGTTTTCTTTTCGTATTGATCTTTACAACGGGAATTGCATAAGCTCTTCTTCAGTTCTTAGTTTATTTACCTGTAATTTTCTTTCTTTTTTCCCTTTTGCAAATTCAATTTTTTTTATTCAAGCATCATGTTTTGTTGGGTTTTATTTTCTTTCTTAACGTCACCCTTTACTTTGAAGGTTTTCTCTTACGTTTCTGCCTGGATGCTTTCTTTTAACTCAATCGAACGTCAGTCTTCAATTTAGAACATCGTTTGGAAAGTGTCGCCTTTTATCTTCCTTGTTTTTTTTTCATTACCTGGTAGTCTGGTGTGCATGTCACATACGTGCTCATGTCACTTAGTGTGACATGTTCTTTTTCCCGTTTCTTTCTCAGTTTCCGTAAAACTAGTTTGTTCGTTTATATTAATCATTCATTTAAATGGATATTTTTTTGCCATAATGATCTATCTTTAAGTTACCACTTTCATTTCCCTGCATTCTTTTTCATTTTTGAAACCTCGCATTTCAGTATTATTCGACGTTTTGATAATTAATTCTATAATTTAGACGATATTTCTCTTGCAAATTCTAAGTAAAATGGTGGGATTAGTTTATCTAGCGTAATAAATGTAACACATCTTACCTTAATACGTGTTTTCCGTTCGTGGGAGCGCAGCATAATGTGACTTGGCCCATTTACATTCCCAGTGATCCTCAATAATGAAGCTCTTTTATTTTCACATCTTCTCGAGTCTCTTCCGATAGCCCTCCCCCGGACGCCTGCATTCGTTCCCACCAAAGAGCTTTTACGTCTCGCGCCCGCGTCCGTCTCCTCCTCCCTCCGGCAATTCCGTTTCTCCTGGCGCACTCTATAACGCCTTCTTCGAATGGATGCGCCGCGCTGCGCCCCGCCCCTCAGCGCCTCTCCACGCTCTTTTCTACGCCGTCCAACCCCGCCCCGCCCCACCCCGCCCAGCCATGCCTTGCCCCTTTCCCGACCCTTCCCGTCCCTTTCCACCCCTTTCCGGCCTTTCCGCCCTTTCCCGTCCCGTCTCATCTCGTATCTTCTTGTTCTCTCCCTTCTGACCAATCCGTCCCGTCCCCTTCCGTCCCATCCCTTCTCATCCCTTCCCATCCCTTGCCTTCCCATCCCATCCTATCCCATCCCATCCTATCCCAACCCTTCCCATCCTTTCCCATCCCTTCCCATCCCTTCCCATCCCTTCCCATCCCTTCCCATCCCTTCCCATCCCTTCCCATCCCGTGCCGTACCATGCCATCTACTAAGTTTTGTTTCTGTCCCACTGTACTTCTCCTACTACTACACTCTCCTTACTGTTCTCCCGCCGTGCAGTTCCCCGCCTTAGGCTCTGCTCCACCCTTCATCACACTGCCTTCCCCTGTCCTTTCTCTGTCCTACTCTCTCCATTCTCCACGCCTTGTCTCTCGTTACCCCTCTCCGCTACGCCCCGACCCTCGTCGAGTTCCCGTCTCGTCGCCCGTTCTGTTCCACCCCATCTCACCTTGTCCCAGTCCCACTCCGTTTCACCCATCCCCGGCCCGTTTCTCCCCACCCCGCTTCTCTCCACCCCGCTTCTCTCCACCCCGCTTCTCCCCACCCCGCTTCTCCCCACTCCCCCCGCTTCTCCCCGCACCGTTCCGCCTCGCTGCCTCGATCCTTTCTCTCGTACCTGGAAATGCACCCGCTGTGCTATGTCGCCTTGCGAGCTGCCTTGATGCATGTGGAGCAACTCCTCGCCCAGCACATCCGTCTTCGCGAACGGCTCCGACAGGAACGCGCGCTGCGCTTGGCGAAACCTAGACACGCGCGTTCTCCCCGAACGCCTTCAGCGAATGACGCGAACGAATGAAAATTTAATGCGGTTTCTACGCGATGGAGAGAACTCGAGTACTGAAGGAAAGTATCTTCTAATACACATTGGACTATCCACCTTCTTCTAACATTGGACTATTTCTCGTTCGCTTGTTTTACAACAGTACAGGAATATCATTTCAATATTAAGCATGTTTGGAACTTATGTTATATTAAACAATGAATTTAGTGAAATGCTCCAAGAGTATAAAATAAAGCATCCGGTGTTGTGTGGAAACGGGTGTTTAATACGGTTTCTGGGCGAAAAATTGGAGTTAAAAAATGATTTTCCTACATAGACCTGTTCATGTAGTGTATTTTATCCCTTTTTTGCGGTTGACAGTTCTATTGGGATTGCAAACTACTCTTTCCAATATTCACATGCTTGACATTATAAGGTCATTAAAAACAAATATAATATTACAAGTAATGGAAAGAAACATAAGATATACGGGTCTTTGGAGATATAAGAAATGATTTGGGTTGAAAGGAAAGTTCAATCATAAGAGCTATTAGAACGCTACTTTCAACTACTGGAAGGCTGCAACGCAATTCATTGATAATAATTTGAAAAATGTCAGAATGTTATCAAAACATACCAATAGTTTAGATCTCAGAAACTCTCAAGGTTCAGGAATGAATTATGGTGGTTTGGCTTATTTTACCTTTTAAACAGCGTGTAATAGAGTATTCGAGTCATTACTGTATTCAATGTATTACTTGTAAAAAAGAAAATGTATGGCATATTGCGTTTCAAACTCATGCACTGTAGCAAACACTACTTCTGTTTACTGTTTATTGTTTGGCGCACTGCACATCGAGTACGCACACCAGGTGACTTGATAGCCACGTGGCGGACATTCATCATATTGTGAATGATGCCAAAAATTGGTAACAGAAAAGTTGAACCTATCTTCTCCTACAAAAGTGCCTTTGGGTTTGACGGGAAACATAATAAGCATAATTATATACACACATAATAAGAGTTCTTATATAGTTATCTAATGAGAAAAATGGAAGTAATGCCCCGCGAAGATCACTGAGAGCATAAATCGCCGGTGGCATCGATTTGCCCGAATCCCAAGTTGGACGGCGTCCCGGTCGTCGGCCCGGCCTTCGGCGCGCGCTTTTTGTCTCCTCCCCGCCCCGCCCACACGTTGGCCTCCGCGCCGCCATGCATCATCCCGGGCGCCAGGCCGGGCCGCGCCGCGCCGCGTTCTTGCAGCAGCAGCAGCAGCCACCTGACTTCGTTCCCGGCATTCCGTCCCTTTGCTTTCGCCCCCCCCCGCCCCACTTGCACTCCGAGTCCGCGCGCGCCGGCTCTCGGAATTCCGCGGCGCCGCGCTTGTTAAGGGCCTCGCCAGCCGGTCGCGGCCCCAGCCCCGGACCGCGCGCTGCGGCGGCGCTTCGAGTGGGCGGGCGCGGACCGCGCTCGCCGCGTCGCCAGGTCAGGTGCCGGAGCGGCGTTTCTTGCGGGATGGATTGTTGTCTTTGTGATCTACGTGATCGTTTGTTGTGCTCACGCTGCCCTGGGGTGGTTCTTCGAATTTGCTTCCTCTTCCGCGCCGATTCTCAGCGTCAAACCAGTCAGCCTCCAATACCCACCGCTCATAATCTCTCATTCATCCTCACCTCGCATTAAATCTCGCATTCTCTCACTCCATCAATTCTCTCACTCTCTCATTCATTCTCGCGCTCTCTCTTTCATTCTACCACTTTCTTATGTATTCTCAACTCTCTCTTTCATTCTCCCTCTCATTCTCATACTTACGCAGGCTCACAGGCTCACTCTCGCTTATTTGCGCTCGATCATTCTCATTCATTCACTCATTTTCTTCCGCACTCTCATTCGTTTTATAGTTTCTTTTTCGAAAACTGTCATCTCTCGCATCTCATTTTACTTATCTACGCAGCTACCCTCTGCAATATAAATGTAGTACATGCATTTCTTACTACTGTAATATTTGTTTCCCAGAATAATTACAGTTAAATGTAATGTAAAACAAAGAATAATTATCGTAAGCCACTGAATAAATTGCCACTAACTTCAAATAAACATTAAAAAATAACTATTAACGCTAATTGCTCGTTTTACTGTACAGTGTTATTACTTCACAATTTGTCTTTCCCACAACTCTAAGATACAACAAGACAAAAGTTAATAACTCCCTTCTCATGTAAAAGATAACAAATTCCCTAAATGGAACTTTAACTTCATGGCAAAAACCACAAATGATTTATGGTAACAGCAATGCAAATTTCGAACGTATGCAATCCGACGTGGACATTCGAATGCCCCAGTTGAGTACACATCGCGCTCTGTGCCCGCGGCGTTCCTTTAACTCGCCCACCGTTTACTTTCCCAGAGGCCGTCCACCGGCAGCGGTCGGCATTTCGTAGAGGCCTCCTCCAACGTTCGGCTGCCCTGCGCACAGGCGGCGCGCAAACATTGCCCTTAAACTTCCCGGGGCGACCTCTGGCGCCGCAACCACCCACCTTCCTCAGCTCACATAGCGACCGCCTGCACTACCGCGGCTACGCTGGCGGCACCCTCTGCCTCCGCCATCGCCCTCGAACCCGTCGTTTCCGCAGCCACCGGCGCCCCAGCCGTTCCTTATATCCAGCTGCTTCTGCCGCCTGCGCCCCGCCCCCTCCTCTACTCACCCTCAAATCGTCGTACCCCGCCCGTACCCCGCCCGCACCCCGCCCGCACCCCCTAGCACTTTCTCCCACCCCATACCCTTCCCACACCGCGCCCACGCTTTGCCATTGCCTCGCCCTCGTACCGCTCTCACCCTGCCCTTGCCCCGCCCTTGCCCCGCCCTTGCCCCGCCCTTGCCTCACCCTTGCCCCACCCTTGCCCCACCCTTGCCCCACCCTTGCCCCACCCCTGCTCCTCCCTGCCCCTCCTTGCCCACGTCGCCCCGGCTGTTGTGCTCTCTAGCATCATACAACGCCTTTGCCATATCTGACCCACCGATCCCTGTTTTCAGTCAGGTCCTTCCTCCTACCTGAACTTCCTAACTCGCCCCCACATCACCTCGAAAGACCGCATCTCCTCTTTTCCCCGCAAATTCATGACTTTCGGTTCCGCCACCATCCCCGATGTTGTTCCTGCCATCTCCCCGTTTGCAACACACACCGTCACGTCTTCCACCGACACCGTTGCTTCCATCGCCTCTGCAGTTTCATCGTCCTTCGCCCTTCTTCATCATTCCGTATCCCGGGAGGTCCTTCGCTGTCATTCCCATCTCCAGCATCCCAGCAGTTCGTCTATCCTACCCCAGTCGCACCTGCCCTCTCCTCTACCCGAGACGCAGGTTGTGAAGTGACGGTCCCCATCGCCATCGCTGCCTCTGACACCACCCCGCTCCCCCTCTCACCGCGCTCGTTCGTCACTGACTCGTCCACCTCGTGCTACCTCCGCCTCCAACGCTGCCGCTGCCGCCGCCGCTGGTCGAAACCCCGACGTCCGAGCGGCGCCGTAAGTCAGCGCAGTCGCAATATTATGCGATTAAATATTGACAAAGGAGGAAACATAGCGAGGGTTTTTCGGGGCGCGCTGCGCGTCCAGAGGTGGAGGAATCAGCGGCAACGCCGTGGCTCAAGCGCAGCGGCTGCACCTCTTCACAACGTCCGGTGCAACGCGGAAATTCAGCTTCGTGATTAGTGAGATCCATGCGCTGTGTGGGAGGAAATTTGCTCTTTCATTGTAAGCTCCATCTAAACTATCTAAATAAATATATAAAGCATTTTCTCTCTGATTTTCATAAATTTCTAGTCTACAATTACCTATCAAGTTCTTCTAAAAGTCATTTTTATCGATGTCGCCACTATTTAGGAAAATGCTTTGCCCCCTCCGTAGAACACATAAAGATACATTTCTAAATTTTTTAATCCTCGATTTCATACCCTGTACCTTTCTTAATTACTTTTACCACTAAACTTTTTAAGAAGAGAAGGTTATGTAATACCACCCCAAAAAAACGTGAATTTTCCACAGAAAAATTCCTATTACAGGGCCCTCGTAAAGAAAAAGTGGATAAATCCAGTTGCTAAATGTAGGGAAAAAATCCTCTAACACTTGGTGAAGACAAAATCTCTACTTTGTGGGTCCTTGATATCGGAAAATCGATTGACGGCAAAACGTCTGTCCGTCAGTCTGTGAACAATGCTAGCGTCTAAACCGTTCTACCGATTTTCTCCAAAATTGATATTCTCTGATTTATCTGGCTGCGGCTCCCTGAATTTGAAACCGATGTTTTAATTTTGAGGGGTACTTTACATTAAGTCCATGGAACATTCAACATTTTCAAAAAAATGGCGCATTCGATTTTGATTAAATTTTGTTTTTTCTCTTAAGGAAATCTGTTCTTTAAAGATAGATTTTGAAATAAGGTCATGTACAACTTTTCTAATTTTCGATTATTTTTCGTGTAATTTTGCATGAAATATAGGCAATTTTTAATTTTTGTTGAAACATTTTTTTCTCAAAAACGGCTCCATCGGTTTTAATGAAATTTTTTTGGTGGATAGTCCGAAAGACGTTTAAGAAAATTGTGCAGGTCTGATGTTGGTTGAAAACCCTGATTTTTCGACAATCGACAAATTCAATTTTTTCGGCGTCTTCTTACAACTACAATTATGAAGATACAATTTTGTTCTTAATTAAATGTCTTCATCATAAACAGAATTTTAAATAGGATTATATTGAATTTTTCGAAAATATGAGTATTTTGGCAATAATTGGGCGTCAAAGTTCTTCGCACCAAATGCTCTACGATTTCAAATGAGTTTTACAAAACAATTCGGAGAGAGAGAGTGTGGTATAAATTATTAAATGACCATTACTTATGGCGAGAATGTACGTGCTGTTCAGCTGTTTTAGTTTCCATATGCATACTGGGTCACTTTCCTTGTCACGTAGGTATACCATTCCAGTTTTTTTGGGGGAAGGGAGTGATTTGGAAATGGTCTGATGACCGACATAATTCGTCTTCAAAAATCAATATTAAGTGTTTTCTTACAATTTATTTTCATGTTTCCAAATAAGAAATATGTTTAAGAACACCCAGGAAAAATATTAAGAAAAACATAGCAGTAGAACGCTAGTTTTATAAACACAATTGCGACGCAAATTATGAAAAAATATTGTGAATATTCTATGCAATGGACCTTATATAATCGTTGGAAGTATAAAAGTGGACGTTTCATCTCAAAACTAGGATACATTTTGGATTATTATTTCCTACAATAGTTTTTATGACTAAATTTAGAAAACATCTAATTATGTGTGTGGAATAAAGTGAATTGCTATTGGGACGACAAAAAGCCAAGTTTTACTAACGATAAATAAAAATAATTTAATTTAATTACAAAAGGGATCTGAAGATAGATGCTTGACACACCTTTCTAGTTGTTCAAAAATAATATTTCCTAAACAGAAATGCCGGGAAGAAAGTAAAACTGCAAGTAGTTAAGGAAGAGTTTTAGTTATTGTGATCGGCCAGTTAAAAGTTGTGTTTAGAACGAAGTCATTGTAAGCGTAGGCAGTATGATATGTGAGAGGAGAGTTGAGACTAATCTCGGAAATGTAGCACAAAGTTTGCCTTTGCTGACGGGTCGTTGTCATGTAGCTGAGAGAACTCTTCGCGAGGGAACGGGAAGTCTAAAAAACGGACTGTGTGGGTTGGACACATGAACTGCGAGAAAGAGCCCAGAGGGAAGTGAGTAAATGAAGCCTAGCTAGGAAACCTGAAGTGGTGTGAGTTAGGAGAAAGCCAGTGTCAAAGCCAGGAAATGGAACCATTCATTAGCGAAATGAAAAAAATGAAGTTCGTGGAAACTAATACTTTCTAAATATAGTGTAAGTAACATTGCTCATAAGATGAAAAAAGTTCCAGAAAACGAGTCAGATATGTTTCGTTTGAATCCACAATAAATATGACTTAACTCTTATATGAAATTGGATTCAGCATCAATGCACGATGACAGAGGAGGAATATTACAGACATGGCTATCTGTAGCTTCGCAGCTCCGTGTTGTTCTGTAATGCAGAGTTAATCACATTAGAATGGACGCTTCTTGTTTGCGCCGAACAAAACAAAAAGAACACACTGTGAGGGATTGTTGGACATGGAACCGCTCGATGTTAAGATAACTCCCTTTTAATGTATATTCTCTGACGTTGTTTCTACCTTACTCATCTCTAGTATAATTGATGTCGAAGATGACAAGAAAAGGCAAAGGCACAGTGCTCAAAGCCACTTTCGAAGGACGGGAGTAACGGACGTTTTTGCGCGGTTGCGGCGCGGGGCAGTGGGTGGATTTGATGGGAGCGACCGATAATTTGCGGAGTGGTCTCGCAGGTAGGCCTGGGGTCGCCGGAAACGTCAGTTGTCGGGCAACCGCCGGCGGCGCGGAGGGCTGGGCGCAGGACGGATGGGCATGGAACGAGTGGGCAGGCTGGGCGTGGGGAACGACATTGTGAAATGGTCGCTGGACGAGAGGGCGGAAGAGACTTGGGACGGGAGGGATCGCTGAGTCTGGAACATGTGGGCTGGGTGGGTGAGACACGTGAGGACACGGGGTGTGAGGTCATGGAGAGTGTGGTACGTGAGGATGTGGTACGGGAGGGTGTCGTACGGGAGGGTGTGGTACGGGAGAGTGTGGTACGGGAGGGTGTGGTACGGGTGGGTGTGGTACGGGTGGGTGTGGTACGGGTGGGTGTGGTACGGGTGGGTGTGGTACGGGTGGGTGTGGTACGTGAGGGTGTGGACGGAAGGGTGGGGTAAGCGTGGGACACGAGCGAGGGGCAGGGCTTAAATGGGGGGGGGTAGGCTTGGGACGGGAGGGTGGAATAGGCTTGAAAGAGGTGGGCCCGGAACGGGTGGGCTGGGTGAGCGCGGGATGGGCGGGCCCGGTGGACATTGTACGCGAAGGTGGGGTGCTCGCGTGACCGGAGGGAGATGTGAGCGTAGTAGGGGTGCTGGACGGTAGGGGTGAGTAGGGGAACGTAAGAAGAAACGGGGGTTGGGCACGGGTGAGCGGGGTATGCCTAAGACGATGGGCCGGGAGGGCGGGGTGGACGCACGAGGGCAGGGGAGAGAGGATGCGGGGAGGAAGGTCGGGACTCATCGAGCGCTGGGCGCTGCCCCGCGGGCCGCTGGCAGCGGCTGACGGGAGTGCAGCGAGGCTATCAGATCACCGCCGTGCGGCCGGGGACGCCGCCGCCGGCTGGCGAGGGGGCGTGGCGGAGCGGGGCGGAGCGGGGCGGGTGGCGCGGGGTGGGGTGGCGCGGCCAACTAACGACGCATCAGCGAAATTGGAAAGCCAAGCGTGGGGAGGGACGGGGCGGGGCGGGGAGGGGAGCGCGTTGCCGCCGGCGCGTGGGCGATTCCGGGTCATTGCGCGAGGGGCAGCAAGAAGCACCGTGGGGGCGGGGGCGGTGGCAAGCGTGGACTTATGGACGTCCTGCGGTACGCTCCCCGCACGCGCGGGAGTAATTCTTTGCAAAGAAGATGCGAAATTCTCGTTTCGGAACGACGGCCGGCACGTCCCAAACTGTTCTAAGTAGAATTTTTTAAAAAGAAATATATACAAACCTTTCTCTTTTTGCAGCTATGTGTCATTTGCCATATATTATATCTGTTTATTAAGTCCCTTTTCCGAGGCCTAAACTCTGAAGAGGACTTTCGTTTTTCAGCTTAAGATTGGGCGGAAATGAAATTCACCGTTTCACGTTCAGCGTTTTATTTGGTCAACACACGCAACTTTATCCTGCGTCTCCGTGGCCACATGATGCGCTCCCGTAGGCTCGCAGCACACTCGAGTGGCGTAACGTGGTGCGAGTCGTTTACGTCGTTGCTTCGTATTTCATCCTCTTCGTTTTTTTTCTGAATCGCCTTTCTGGACAATATTGTCTACAGCTAGTCGCAGTATCACAGAAGCGATACAGAATGGTGCTAGGATCTGCATCATCATCCACGAGGCTTTTCGGGTCGTTGGAGTATGATGCAATACCTCTTACAACATAGTAGATATTTAAAATGTTGCTTGTTATTCAAAATGTTCGAAGTATTAGAAATAATAGATTATTTTAAATATATGTTCCAAAGAGAATCTTTGTATAAATAGTAATGTTTGAACTAGCCCTAAAGTTATTTATGCTGCTTTTTATTGCACTATTCCTCAATTTGACATAAAATCAGTATTTTGGCAACGATTATGGGAACTTTAATAAAACCTATGATTACAAAAATGTGCTGCTAAATAATATTAATGTTAGTTTGAACTCAGTAAAAAATGTGAATTTTTCGTTGTGATGTTATTAATAAACCTGTCCACTTCAAATAACGTTTGCCATGTATCAGTAGATGATTATGTTGAAATGCGATATCTCCAAATTAACAATTTGTATATTCTTTGCTTTCAAATGAGTAGTGTCTACGGGAAAACATCGGGAATTGAATTTGAACAATTTGGGATATTTCAATGAATTTTAGGGAGTTGGGATCGAGAAATAAATCGCATGTAATTGTTAGTGCGTTTCAGTGAAGGGAATTGGGTAGTAACGTAATTTGTTAAAACGAGGTCGGATTAATAAGATCCCTTTGGACAAACTATCAATTAATTCGTTAATTTGCTTTGCCGGGAGTACTAACTTATCCTTGCTCTTAGTTTTGCTTGACTTTGAGAGTTTCTTTGTGTTACAAGTTCATTAAACTTTGACTAGCCACTTCCTTTTCCAATTATTGTCGAAGCTTCCACGATTCTCTTATTTTCACGTTACTTATACTACTGATGTACTAATGTTTCATTCGTGCGTATTTGCGTGTTCCCCCTTTCGAATATACTTTTAAGTCTGTCGTAAGGTCGTGCGTAGAAGCACTCTTTTGTTTCATCTTATTTTCGGCAAAGCTTTGTTACTTGAATAATGTCAACTGACCTTTTATTCTCGATCTATTTTCTTCTTTGCTTCTCGAATGTGAACATGATTCTGAAATATCTAGATAAAATATATTATAAATCTAGATATTCGTGCTTACATATTCGTGCTTAATTCATAAAATTCTGTTATTTTTCTTCAGGAATTTCTTTTTATGTTCTGCAGTTTATATCATTTCCAGCAATCGGCTGGTTTGATGTTTTAAAGAATTTGAATGTGCTTTGAATTGACTGGTCACTTACTGTGAACCTGACATACATGTCACTGATTCATATATTTGACCTTTTTATCTCAAAGAAATTGAAATTATACAGTTACAAAAAATTGATTTACTGTATTTATGTGGACAGTGCTTTTGTTATTATTTTAAGGGTTATTTAGTAAAGTAATGCATTTAAGAGTGTGCTAATGAACTTTCTGCAGAAAATAGCATACAATTTTTGATAATGTCAGTGAATGCTTCTGTATATGCATTTTACAGAACCAACATGTCGATATTCCTCTATGTCTGGTTGGTTTTGACTTTTTTCAAAATACATTTAAATCACGTGTATGATATTCATCTAACGTGGTGTGGAATTTGTAGTTAGGAAGGTACCGGAAAGTATATAACAATTTTGAAAAATAAAAGTCCCTCCAGCGGAGTGCGTTAGTTGGGAGACATTAACCCTGGTGGAAAGTCCGCCCTGCGTGTGCACAAACCCGCAACTCGAAACCAATACCTTGTGATCTCCCTAATTTGATTCAGTCTCGCTAATTACGCGCTGTCCCACTCGGCGTCGCCAGGTGGATATAAACTCGGGAGTCCCTCGCAAATTCAATTTACTCTCCGAGTGCTAAACGTCGATCGGCCCAGCGGCCCGGCGCAATGCGATGCGGGAAAATCAAAGAAAACCGCACGGCCGTGCACACGCCGGCGGCCGAGGGCCCTTTATTGCATCAGCGGCTCTGTCTTCGTCGCACTCCTCCGCTCCCACGAGCCTCGCGCGGACTGGACTCGTCCGCACGGCCCTCGGAGCTTCGCCGAACTGAAGCGCGTGCTCCCGCTCCGCAGAGCTGCCCCCCGGCGCATATGCGCTCTACCGTTCAAATTCGCCTGTCAGTCGAACACCTCTCTGTTCAAATTCGCCTGTCAGGCATCGAATCACCATTCAAATTGATCTGCCAGACATACGCTTCTCCGTTCAAATTGATCCGTCAGGTATATGCTTCCATGTTCAAGTTCTCCTGCCAGACATTCGCTTCTAAATCAAATTCACATCAGATATACACTTCTTCATTCAATTTCAACCTCCCAGACACACTATATTTAAATGCACTTGCCAGACGTACGATTTTCCGGTCAAATTCGTCTGTCGTACATACGTCTCTCTGTTCAAATTTATCTGTCAGACATACGCTTCTCCATTTAAATTCACCTGTCTAAAATGCGATTCTATGTTTAAATTCACTTGACAGGCATACGCTTCTCCGTTCAAATTCATTTGAAACTCATACGCATCTCTGTTTAATTTTATCTGCACATATGCTTACACGTTCCACTTCATTAGTCGCACGAAAGTAATGCAAATACTTGTGTGAAATCAATCGTGTGATTGTGGTAATTCTTTTGCGTATCACATTGCAACATTACACAAAACATTCCACTACACCTTTGCCCGGATATTCCTGTACACGTACAGCAAACCCTAGGCCTGACCTCTCGTGCCATGGGTGTCCCCTCCCACGCGCGTCCTGCCGCTCGTCAGGGCTGCCACCTGCCGCACATACCTTTCCGCCACCGCAGCCACCGCCTGCTGTGCGGCCGTAGCGCGGCCCCCTGCATTGCTCCCCTGAGCGCGACCCGCGACCGACCGGGGGCCCCCACCGCACCAGCGCACCGACGCACCGACGCACCGACGCGCCGCGCCCCGCCGCGCCGCACCACTGCGACCGCAATCCGCCGCCCAGCGGCGCTCTCGATATCGCCTTTCTGGCGGATTCATCGGAGCGCTAAATAATTTGCGGAACAATCCCCTCCGCGAGCGGCTGGCGCAAAGCGATGGAGCCTATTTTAGACGAACGAGCGACGGCAAATCCGTTTCATCAAAACACAAACGAAGCGGAGATTCGCCGAAAAAACATCAACAAAAAACTAGAGAGGAAGGTTGAGAGAGAAAAGTCGTTGGGTGACGTCGACCTGATTCGAATTCCCGATTACGTCTAAACACGTGGAAATAAGCACGGCACTCCGGGTCAACATCCACCTCTTCGGAGAGCGACAGCAGCGCCAGCGGGGGCGGCGGCGCGGAGGGTAAATAGCCCTGAGAGAGCGAAAAGGGGTTGAAAGGGGCGAGCCGGCGGCGCGGAATGGGAAGGCAGAACCCGGAGGCGGCGCGGGCGTCGACCGAGGAGACACAGCTGATGAATCGCTCATTAGCGGGCATTGTAAACAGCAGCCGCCTCAGCCGCCCTCGCTCGCGGCTGCCGTCTTCTCGACACCCCCGTCCTCCCGCCGCCCCGCGCCCGCCATAACTGCGTTCGAGCCCCTGGCTGACTCCCTCCTCACCACCGTGTCTCCCGCCCATCCCCTACCTACAGTCCTCCTTCCCGCCCCCACCTTCAGCTTCACCGCAGCCACCGCCCGCGCTGCCGCCCTCGTCGGCGCTCCCACGCCTCGCCTACTCTGCAGCTTCCGACGCCGCCCCCGCCGCCGCCAGCGACACCAACTCGCGGCGCCGGAACCGCCAACTGTGGCGCCCTCTGCCCACGCCTTGTGTGGCAGTGGAGCCTCCGCCCCCTCTCCCACTCTGCCCCACCCCGCCGTCGCCACCACGCTTCGCTACGCCTTCGCCTCCCTTTGTTGCAAGCGGCCAGCGGCGCCCAACCCCCCGCAGCCTGTTCCTCACCCTTCCCCAACCCCTTCCTTCCCCACCCCCTTCCACCCTTATTTGTTCGCGCCCGCTCCGTCCCTTCGGAGCGCCCCGCCCTCGCTGACCCGCTTTCATTCGCCCTTTCTCATATTTCTGGTCATGACGCGCCCTTCAAAAACCTCTCCGTCCGTTCGCGTTTGCTCCCACGGCTATTTTTGACGTCTGATGCCGCCTCCATATCCTTTATGCTGGTGCCAAATGTCGTTATTCCGCAAGCCTCCTAGCCCTGTGCTCTCGCCCCACGGGTTTCGAACCTTCCGCGCCTGCCTCTTCAGAGGCAGCCCACTTCTTTACTTCCATTACTCTCGTAAATTGCTAATCGTATGCGATTCTTCTAAAAGAACCTCCTTCTACTCTCCGGTGTTCGGCGATCTAAATTAATTAGCTATTTAAGACAAAATGTTTTAAGGAACATAAGTGCTGTCTTATAGTGTAGACGAGAAGAGATTATTAGTTTTGTTATGTTTCAACTGCTGCTTTCGTTAAACGATGTGATGGTGATGATATACTAAACTATATTTTAACATCATTAAGTTTTCGATTAATGTTGAAGGAATTTGATTGATATTTGCGATAATGCAAATAATATTGTCCCTGAACCTGTTGACATCTATCAAATGTATGCTACAGCTAAAGTGGCGTGGGAAAACCGAGTTTGATGTGTCTGTTTACAACCATGCTCACAATGTCGTGGGTATTACCAGCGTCTTCGCCATCCCAACATTCCCGAGGGCCGTCTCCGTCGCCGAAGCCATTTGCTATGCCAACAACCCATGCCCCGTGCCGCCTCGGCAGCTGCTGCCTCCTCCCCGCCACGCCGCACTCTCGACCTGCCCTACCCCCGCCCCCGTCCCCGTCACCGCCTCGCGCCGGCCGGGCCCGGCCGCTTGTCCCCGTAAACTCCATCCCACGGGCTCTGTCCGTGCTGCTTCGCACCGTTTCTATACCGCTTGCCCTCCGCCTCCCCCCCAGCTCCCAGCGGCGCGTCCCAGTAAACTCCATCTAGCGGCAGCCCCGCCCCCTCCATCCCTTCCCCACCCGCTCAGGCCGACGGCGGAGTTTCTATACCGCCTGCGCTGCAGCCCCGCTCCACCGCCGCTGCTGTCGCCGTCGTCCCCGAGCGTCACATGGCCCCCAGAGACCCTGAAGCGTTGGGCTGGCGACACGGACCTTGGCGTCCCCACTGCTGTGTGTGAAAATATTAAATTAATCAGTCTAGTGATTAGCAGAATTCTGTCCTCCAATACGAGACATCAGCAGCCTCGATTATTTCTAAACACATGATATGAGCAGTAAAAAATATGTGAAGGAAACTGTGCATGTTATTGGAAAAGCGGGGATTAAAATTTGTCAGTTAATAATGAAATAATAATGAAATTGACTATACATATTAATTCAAAATAAACTGCGATTCCGAAAATGACGAAAACCCTTCTTTTTAGTGTATCTCCTACACTAGAGATGATTCGGCCCAGTAGTTTTCATTTTTGCAATCAGACCCTGAAATGCCCATATTCGGCTCTAAATTTGCAGGCAGCAAAACAAATGTTGCCTTGTGACCATTGAAACCTGTGAACTTTCGAAAATTTGCCATTTGGAATCTCCCTTGTATCTCTTGGAAAAGAGTATTTCGGGAGATAGCTAAAGAGTTGGATACAATTAGCAATATTACGAACGCACGAAACTATCCATTGCAAATAAAACGAGCCAAATGCAGCACAGATGGGTACGACGGAAACTGGTCTGCGTGGATCGTAAGGTTATGAGTTCGATTCCCATTAAAATCATCGATACATTCACTCGGTGAACGTGGTATGGAAGGGAATGGAAAACATCGCATGTCCTATAACATCATCCATTCCTCTTAATTCAGAGTCCAGATGAGGTTTACTCAGAGTCAGCATTACTGCTGGCTCTGCAGTGACTCAAACCGGGAGGTTCTAGAGTTTGGGTCCCAATGGTGGCCGATTTTCGACAGTTGCTCTGTAGCTGAGTCGAATTCAGCCGCTGAGGTGGGAAGGATTCTAGCGGCACTCTACTCTGATTGATAGTTTTCCGTAGTTTCTCCGATAAATAGCAGGAGATTGCCACAGCACAACCCTAATAAGCGAACCACAGAGCGTGCAATCTGTCCTTTCTCTTTTTCTATACTCTCTCCTTACACACCCACACACACTTACATACATGCTCTACATTACCACACGTCGGGAGATCAGTCGGGATCTTGAAGCTTGTCCCTCCTGGAAGGCTTTCCCGCTGGGGAGAGATATCTGGAGGATGAATTCATATGCAAGTTGGTGTGTAGATCGGAGCCACATCTTGTTTTATTGATCTTACTTGCGAAAAAGAATGATTTCTGATTGAATTGTACTCCTACAGAGATTAAAAACAATAGAAGTATTAATATTGTATTATTCACCAAAAAATCAACTGTTATTTAAAATTACGCTCAAGCATTGATTTAATTATAACAGATCTCACCATCCAATGAGGAAGTAATACCGCTCGCTTACGGGATATTCACTACACTAACGGGACTAATGACACAGCAGTTGACGTGCCCGGAAACGTTAATCATTCAATCAATCGTTAGTTAATAGCTGCTTAGTTTCAAAAGGTCTGAAAGGAGTCGAGAAACTGAAAACTAGAATAAGTAGATTAGAAACACACATACTGGACTGTATTTTTTTGTATTCGGAGTCAAAGTAAGTCAAAGTACGATGTTTTATTAAGTAAGTACAATATTTTATTTTGAATTTTCATCTTTGTTTTTACACTTCTCATGGTTTGTTTATCCCTTTTAAAAACGGTTGGGCGAACAAAGAACTCTGCTCCCTTTTTTCGCGCTGTTGCTAACAAAATTTTATTTTAATTATTAAACCATCTCTGTCTGACACCATGATTCGGACGCTGGAGAGTTTCAACCGAAACTCCACCCCTTTCATGGATCGACGCTGTTCGAAATGTTGCTAAATTTCAATATGGATCAATGAGGCGACGTTTTGAAAGACCTATACATGACGGCGCGGTTGCGTTCCGTTATTGGTTGTTCGCGGAATTATCGCATGTCGATAATTGATGAAATCCTCTGATTAGTAGTGACTGCAGCAGTTACGGGAGCGGCTCGTTTCTAATAATTATGGATTTGCGTTGCGGTTGACTGACCTCGATGCCAGATCGGAGCATTTATTGTCTGAAGTAAATAACTATAATGATGCATATGAAAATGTATTTTCAATTTTCTTATGCGAATTATATTCCTTCCGGTTCATTTTCCACGTGTCCTTCAAACTCGTAATATCACTAAACGTTCTTTATACAGACGACAATGAAGATGGCGAACTCGAATATGTGAACTTTCGGTTGTAGTGATCCAAAGTCACTGTTCATATTTAACTCAAATTTCAAATTAACATAAGATGTTTCAATTTTGGTGAACTCTCTAAATATAAATTAGGAATTAGTAAACGTAGGAAAGAGTAGAACTTATAGGAAAAGCTCTTTGCATCAGGATTGCGAATCCCAATGACTTCAGGGTTTGCAGGCGAAGGATATCATGAGTTATTTTGCAGCCCTTGCTGTGAATGAGACTGAGGAAGTTGTTTCAGTTGATCTGCTTAGGTCATCGTAAATACGATGTAAATTCAGTACAGAAGAAAAAGAATGTCGTAAGAAAAAATATTCAAATGAACTTTGAGTTCAACTGTGAAGGGTATTCAAGGGTATAAAAGTCGTCTTAAGATACTTTTAATGTGAGGGCACTGTAGAAACAAACCATGGCCCTTGTGAGAAAAGGTAAAATTATCAATAAGGTTCTGTACACAGCGAGCAGCAGAAATATTATTTTAATGTTAAATGAAGACGTTGAAATTTTGAATTCACGGCGATCCAATATATTACTGAACTTCTTTAATAATTAAATCGAAGTAGAGAAATTATTTTATTTTGGCATATCGGATAAAATCAACCAATATAGGTCTCCAGGGGTTCATTATATCAGAAGGGGACTATATTTTAAATTAATTATTTCACAGTATTATTATTATTATTATTATTATTATTATTATTATTATTATTATTATTATTATTATTATTAGTCACACATCTCATTGCGGATAACGCCTCCCACTCGGTGGAGGAGGGGCTCAGAGAACATTGATGTGTATTAATTATTTTTTTACTATCGATAAATCATTGGGCACCTCGCAACCGTATGCAATTCAATTACGTTTGATAATAATTAAGAGTGATCAGTATCTGATTCCTAGCGATCCTGAAAATTAATCTCTGATTTTTCGCTATGTGTAAAATGTTTATCATATGTTAATGCAAATCACAATAGTTAAAATAATCCAACTCAATGTGAACTGTAAAATTATATTTTTTACTTTGTATTGTTTCGAACAATTTATGACACGTGTAGTAACTTCAATTGTATAAAAAATCTAACTTACTGGTCAAATTAGGGTGAATATCAGCTTCTGAAAAATTCATTGCAAAGTCTTCTGGTCCGGCATTGTACCTACGGCTTCTGAGGTTCAAATTTCTATAACTTCTCGTGGAATTTGTGATGGACAAAACCAGTTCCAGCAGGTTTCTTCACATCTTTCTCCTTTCTCCAGTTTCTCTTTCCACAATCAACTCAATCTTCCAATTATACACCGCGCTAAATAACTTTATCATATTATATTTTCATTACATAATCCACATCATTATTATAATGAACATCATATCATTATATCTCAACGTGGGTTCCTAGGAGTCCTAATGATGATCCGGGTGAGTTGAAACTGAATATGGATCTATGATAATTATGTTGTTTCTCCTCAAGTCAAGTCATGTACCGAATTAAAATAATTAGTTCTCAAAGCTTAGGGTTCGTAGATAACACTTCTCCAGAAATGTAATTTTCTCACCAAAACATGAGCTAGCAGCTTGTCGTATATGTAGCGCCTGAAAACACTGACATAAAAAACATTAAAAATAGGAAATAAAAAAAGGGAACCTTCCAAGATTTCTTCAAAGTTCAAATCAATCAAGTATTTGGTATGGTATTATTTAAATTACTTCGGTACACGATTACAAGCACTCAGTCGCATTCTGCTTAAGATGGAATCGTCCGCGGAAGTGATTTGGAATGCTTCTCTCTGTTGAATGAAAGCTGCAAGACCGTTAGGAAAATAGCGGGGAAGAAGGGAAGGGAAAGTAAATAGAGTGAAAGTAAGAAAGAGAAAGAGCGAAGTGACAATAAGAACGACCGAATCATCTGCAAACTACACAGTGTATAGAAGAGATTCCTTCGTAGAAAATTATCTTTCAAAAGTTTCTACTGGCTCTTCAAAGGCAATTTCTGTTGTTAGTTTTTAAAGAATTATAGTCTTGGTAGTTATATATGACTTTAAGAATGTTTTCTCTCTTTTTCAGGTAAGTGATAGCTGAAAGAAGTTGAAAAGCTGTTTTTAAATGAGTAAGTTAACTTTATGCCATAGAATTAATACACCTTGTAACCTTAGTTGTTTTTTCATTTCTTTCGTGACTTGTTATAGAAAAATGTCTCTACTGCAACATGTATGAAATGGAAAATAATTTCGCACTTTGTGTAAACAAAAATTGCAGATTCTTGAACTAAAAATATATATTTTCATTTTGATTCTTACGTAATTCTTAGAACATCACCTCTACTAACAGTTTCTTTGATGTCTAACTCCATTGACTTAATAAACTCATGTTATTAAACCTTGTAAAGCATACGTGTATTGGTTTTTAATTTGTGAATTTTTTATTTTAAATGTTCCCAGCTTTTCGCTAAAAATTCGGCGTCCGTAATTTCACGGCGGCAGCTAATAACTGCTTACCGCTTAATGTGAAACAATTCAGAATAAACATCACTCAAATAAATTACATTTCGATGAAAATTATATTTCTAAATTGAAAACCATTATCATTGAAAACCAATAATTGGCAGCAAAACAAATTCATTGAAATAACTTTTGTTTTGCTAAACTTCATTCTAGCGTCTTTACATGTCTTGGGTCCTAATATTTAATATTAACATTGTTTAGGCCATGTTCAAAAACTTCATTTGGACCAGTCCATTAATTGTTATATCTGAGGCAAATGCATAAAAAGTAATTTTTTGGAAACACAATCAGTTTTAGAGATAATTAAGGATTCTATTCAGTAACGTTTACTGTGAAATAACGTGCATGACTTTAATTTAACCATCAATATTGCTGCTGACGCGTGAAATTTAATGATTACTTAATGTTCCGAAAATTTTCATTTTTAAGACTAAAACTGAGTATCATTTGAATCGATAATATGATTATCAAAATAATTTTTTGTACTTGCATTTCTCTTAAAATTGAAACAATATCAATATATTACGGATTAATAAAACTAATAATTACATGAATGGCAATAATTGACAATGCATCATACAATCTCCTATCTCCTAGTATTTTAAAGAAAGCTTTAGAAATCAACTAAATATCCTGGATCAATGAAAAGTTGTAAGAACAAAGATAGACGAACGTAGCATACAGGTATGTGCCATTTATTTCAGTAGAGCTTCTACGACAGATGAGTAAAATTTTTCATTCGAATGTTGGCACCAACTCTGCAGCAATAAATTTCGTTTCCCTAGGGGGCATTTCAATCCACAAAGATTCAGAACACGTGGAATCGAAACGAGGAGAAAAATCAATATTCATTCAAGTTTTGCCGTAAAGAGATCAACCACTTGATCGGTGGCCGCTGCAGTGGAGTTAAGAGATAGCGGTGATAAATTAAATTCGTAGTGGAAAACAACTTTTTCTCTCGTCGACATTTAAAATCTCTTTCGAAACCGCATCGCCCTCCATCATGAAGACACACAGATGCCGTATTGCACTATCGCGTAACTGTCTTATAGTCGTAAAAGTGATTGTGTGGAAAGAGATACAGCATTATTGTTGTCATAGGATATAGGATATGATCCGAAGAACTTAAAATGCGATGAATTCATTTCAGATGTAACATGTGCATTTGAATCTAATAATGTGTATGTGTATTTGACATAATAGCTAAAGTAATGTATTTGACTAATGCTGTTGCCGTTAAATTTCAATTTATTTGCAATAGTATGTATGTATGTATGCACTTTGGCACATCAGCTCTTTACGAGCTAAGGCCTACCAGCAGCGACCCGGCCTCGCGACCATGGGTTAAGGGGTACGTGTGGTTTGCACATAGCCATTCCTACGCTGTGTTTGTGGTATTCTCAACCTGAGAAGTGAGCTTTCTCATCGTCAGAGAGCAACAGATACTGGAACATCGCAAGGAAGGCGCACAAATAATTTTGTCCCGACCGGGAATCGAACCCGGGGTTGCCCTATGGATAGCGAGCACACTAACCAACGAGGGCGTTTGCAGTAGTAGTAATTTTAAATATGTTGTACCTTATGGTTTTAAAATTTGTAAGTTTCTTATTGACTAGAAAATAATATCAGAAAATATTATTTCTTGAGATATGGGAGAAAATATGTTAACTGCATTAGGGACTGCCAGCTTTAGTCCCGTATTTTCAACATATATATGAAATCTCGAGATGAAAATAATATGTTGAACTATTGCAAATTTAAATGAATCTGTATGGAAACGTTCATACGTATAGGATTATCGGTTGAAAAGTGATTGAAGAACATGAGATGGACATTAATTTATAGTATAGAAGGGTAGGGTAAGCACTGCGCATCGAGATTCCAACGGGGGGAGAACGCCACCACCTCCCGATGAAAACATACGGAACTAATAACCTTAGCAGTTGAAGTGTCCGAAATAATCAATCAATCAAGTGGCTGTTTTGTACAGACAATTAGCAGTTGTTGAGCAGGTACGTTATCTGTGCATGCGTTATATCTGCAGCCTGCTTGACCCGTCCGACCTAGCCCCTAGGCTCTATTCCCACGCTAGACTTGAATTTCGCAGTCCTCAGTGGTTGGCAGATCTGCCTCCTGGCATTGTGACACCATCTTCTTTAGTGATATCAATTTCGTGAACTCACGACGCCATACTAGATGAAGCCAAAACTTCTTACCCAGAATATTAAGCAAATTTATGGTAACTGAGTAACATGAATATCGATTAGTTGCTCTTGTTATGTAGCGTACTGGATAAGCACCCCCCCTAATCCTCTCCATTGCTCTTGGATTATAACATACTGTCTACGCGCGATGAAGTAATGTGCTAAGAGGTAATCGTGAGCAAAACAAATTTCTCGACTTAATGGTCACATTATATAGTTATCATTTCGTCTGTTGTTTCCGTGACAATGACGTTTTGGTACTGCCAAGATCACCATTAGTCCTGATACCGAAATCAGAAATTCTTGAAGCACATGAAGAATTGCAACATCTCCACCTACAACAATATTACATGATGATACAAATAAAAGGATGTACCATAACGCATGTTCCAAAACTACAGCCGGTAAGCACACAAGAATTGTATGACATGTGTGAACTTTCAGGATGAGAACTTTTTAAATGTTAACAGAGAGCATTCGAATGTAATTGATTTCAACTTTATGGACTTTTTATTGACACTACTTTAAAGATTAATTTTGACTTTGTAATTTATTGTGAGTTTATATGTGCATTTTTTTTATTTCCTTTTCAATCCAAGGGTCGCATTATGAAACTGTTTCTCACACGAAGTGCTTCTTAATATTTATTTTAGAATGCTATTACGTTTCTAGAATGCCGCTATTTGAGTTTTGTATCAGGTGACTGATTTGGTTTCAAGGGAACAGGGTGAAAATTCACCTACATTCTAGTCGAGCTCCATCTAAAATTTTGAACCTCATATATTCTTAAATTTATAATTTTAAAAACAGGAAAGCAGCAAATAGTTTTGTTAGCAAAATGAATTTGTAAAATGATGATGACGCTGCTATGTAGGTGATGGGCGTGTCCGGGACTGGGGACTTGTGGGCCGGCTTGGGGAAGGATGGGGACATTTGGGCAGGCTTGGGAAAGTTCGGGGACATTTGGGCAGGCTTGGGAAAGTTCGGGGACGTATGGGCGCACTTGAAGAAGGCTGTAGTGTGGGCGGGCTTGGAGAAGGCTGGGTACTTGCGGGCGGGCTTGGGGAAGGCTGGGTACGTGTGGGCGGGCTTGAGGAAGGCTGTAAAGCAATGCGAAGACGTGGGCGGTCTGGCGCTGTCACCTCATGAGGCTACTCGCCTGTCCCGACCCGTCCAGCTACGATCCCCTTACCCACGGCAATCTCTACCCTCACTCAGGACGCCGGTCGGCGCGGGAGCTAACAAAGGGGGAAGTTGCTCCGGCGGTAGGGCAAATGCTGCGGGTAAATTAGAACGTTTAGTGCAGGAAATTGGGAAAGTTTTCGCACTTGACTGAAATGTTTAGTGGGAAATTAAGCGGTACTGAGATTTTCTGCTCGAGATAATATTCCACCTGAAACGATCTTTGTTTCATGTCTGTAATTCGAAAACGAGTGTTTTGTGTGAGTACGTCTATCATCTACATTTTTTGCCATGACCTAATTGAGGCATAAAGTTTGTGCAGAATTAGCCAATACTCGCGGCCTGCAACAGAACAAATGTTACAGTACAAAACTACACAAAATGGTTTTCTAAAAGGTAGCACGTACAATTTCCCGAGCTCTTGGCTGTCTAAAGAAACCACAGATACTTCTTACATGGCCGGGGGCTGCATTGGAAATTGGTAATATATAAAAAATTAACAAAATGATTAATAATAGTTATTTTCGGTTACCATTGGTAAGAGTACAAATTTAATAAAGTAGCCAGTAATTTTCACTACACTTAAAGAAAGTAGTGAAAGTTTGACTATTTCTCATACAGTGGATTAAATGACTGAAAAATAATAGCTTGGTAACTCCAAAACAATTATTGACTATAGAAAGTGCATAAGAAAACATGTTAAGCGTATTTTAACAATGAGAAAATGTAAATTTTGATACATTCCAAGAATGAAATCAAATACCTAAAAAAATTGGTATTTGAGAAGTAAAGCAAATATTTTCAATCTGGAGTATATTCAAGTATTTAATGCAATTATACTTTTTCATAACATTTTAATCCGTTTTAAAATATAAAAAATGTTTAAATGCCATTTGAAATAATTCGTTTAATTCTACTCGACAACTGTGAGATTAGAGCTGACAACCTTCTTTAATTTGTTCTTTGACTAAATAAAACACCACGTCTTCAAATAACTTTCCGGAAATTTAACTTCTCGAGGAACGCCAGATTTAGCTCTAATGTTCGGAAGCTGGCAACCGATCTCGTTGCCCGCCAGTTAAGAGCCACCTGTCTGCAGCACCGGTGTGCGCGCGAGGCATAGGACATGGAGCAAGCTGTTGTGCAGTATATCGCCCCCTCCCCCACGCCCTGTCTCAGCGGTGGCGCTTCAGGCAGCTGTGCTCCTCCTCCGCCCCTCCCCCGCACCCTCTCCTCTTTCCCACTCCCCACCACCCCCACTTCTCCCTCACCCCTCCCCTCCCCAACCACACCCCGCCCCTCCTCTCAAGAGCGGAGCCTTCCACGCACTCCTACTTCTGGCGGGGCCGCCACCGCCTCCGCCACCACCGCCACCACCACCACCTCTACCACCTCCACCACCACCGTCGCGAACTTCGCTGCGTTGTTGGGCGCACGCGCTCTCAGGATGAGGTGACTTGCTCTGAATGGCGAAGAACAACACGATTAGCTGAAGGACGGCAGAGAGAGAGGGACGGAAAGAGCGAGAGTCATGGGAGTCTAATGCATGTGAGGGGGAGAGAGAGGGAGAGGCAGACTGTCAATTAAGACTTCGTTTATTTCTACATGAAGAAAGGAGGGTTACATTACGTAGAAAGTATATAAACAAAGGTTAAAGATATTTTTAATTTCCCATTTTTTTAATGTGTTCCACAATGTTTTTACGAGTTACTACCCACACTAGAACGTTTTAATAAATGAATTTGATGAACCAAGAATTAAACACCCTAGTGAACTTAAAAAGGAAAGATGCATGCAGTATAAAGAAAAATAAATATTAATGAAACAAACATCATATATGATTCTGAAAATATATTATTAGATATAAAAAAATTGAATAAAATAATTGCGTGAATGAAGCAAAGATTTTTTAAAAATGTTATGTTTATTAGCACGTTAAAAACAACTCGGATCACCAGCGTTCGCAAGTAATGGCTGTAATTTGTTCAAGAAGAAGAGTTATGAAGAAACTAGTGAATTGCATGTGCTGGTGTGAATCTTAGGACAGCACGAGTACGCTAACCAAACTCTCATCACACCGTTGTAAAATAACTACGTTCAGCAAAGTAGGACGACTTATTTCTAAATCGAATGTCAATATCGTCTCAGATGAGTTCAAACGGCTTTTCGCTCTTCGAAAGCCACCAACAGTTTGTACTGTTTCAAGAGAAATAATTAAAAATTGCAAACTCATTCTCACCTCGTTTGAACCTTGCTCTAATGACTCCTAATGCTATCGTATTCCTTAAAAGCATTTTACATGTCAACGATTATATAGAACAGGTTTTTCTTAAATAGCTGCCCCAGCGGGATGCCCTCTTTTTAAGCAACGTCATAATTACAAAGGTCGCGCCTGGAAACTCGACGCTCTCTCCGGCAAAATATACAGGGAAATGCGCCTTTCTAGCCCAGCAGAGCGGGAAACTGAAGCAGCGGAAATGGGACACATTTCGTCAAGCGCCCGGCACGCTCGCGCCACGCCCGGAAAATCCCTTTTCCCCTTCAAATATCAGTCATCGTCATATATTCATGCTTCCCCTGCCCACTGTTTCGTATTAGTCTCATTAGAAGAGTGTAAACAGTCCAATTACTGATGGAATACTCGTAACTTTTTTCGTGTTTAAATCTAAAAATGTTTCCAGTATTAATTCTATCTCTGTCTCTTTTCTGTGTGCGTGTCTGTTAGCCTCTGTGTCTATCATTCTCTGCCTCTCTCTCATTTTCCCTGTCTCTTACTCTTATTGTCTCTCACATTCCCTATCTCTCACACTCTGTCTCTCCCTCTTTAACTTTCTCTTTCCTTCGTCGTTATGGCTCTTTCTCTTATCTCAGCAGCCTAGCTAGGTTCTGAAACGGCATCCGCGGCTTCGCTGTGTTGTGAGAGTAGAGATCACTGCGGAATGAGCCGTGTGGAAACGGAGTTCAGCTTATTACCTGGATTAAAAAAATGAAAGTTAGGAGACGACGAGCGTAAAGGATCGTGAACGGTACGTGGTCCGTTGTTACTGTTCCATCATTCGATTGGAATTTTTCGGGAGAATCCGTGTAATCATCCAATTAAAGTAGCTTCTAGAATTCTCATTCTGGAAGCAGCCATCAATACCAGACGAATGCCGGAGTAGTTCCCTAAAAAACTGTCCACGTACAGCGCGCGATCTTTCGTTCATCTTCCTTGTCCTAGCTCAAATCCTCAAACACATATCGGTAGACCAGTCGGGAGCTTAGAGCTTGTCCCGACTGATGCGGTGCCCTGCTGGTGGGATATACCCGTTTGGAGAAAACCCCGCAAGACGACGGGGAGGTCGAAGTCTGATCTCACCATCCAGTGAGAAAGATCACTGCCAACTCTCGCAATAAAATGAAATGCACTACACTTACGGGACTAATGACTTTAGTAGTTACCGCCCTGGAATCACTAATAAATCGATCGATCGATCGATTTCCCTCTAGAACTTCTGTACGTGAGTTTGGGGCCGAGGTCACATCGTCAATTCTTCCCGCGGGATGGTGGGTTATACACTCAAGTGTGGGCCATTCGGGCGTAGACCTGAGTGACACGGAACATAACCTCGTGCTCACTGCATCCAACTTGTGTGTGTGTGTGTGTGTCACCGACCGAGACCGAGACCGAGAAACTCAAGGTCCAGGTATTCGTTTCCGATCTGCATCCAGAACCTGGCCAATACAACCGCCGTCCGCCTATCCGGGATGGCAATGAGACTTCCAATGATTTTGAAAGTTTAGAAAGAACACTGGAAACAACTAATTAAAATGCCACGGTCTTGCAACCAGATAGATTGCTCCACAGATTTATAACTGCAAAATTGTGAAATATTTGTATAATTGGAATCAATTGATACAACCACTGAGGGCATAGCCATGCACCGCATGTATGGAATATAATTCATTCGCGGATATTTTGAATCTAAGCGGTCGAATGCTCGATCGTGCGTGCTCTGAAAATATGGATGTAAATTAGGTACTATTTATGTTTGCAAATGAGAATGTTAATAAATGTCATTTTTAAATTCAATTCATTGCAACTGCTATATCCTGTAATCATCATTTGGCAGATAAACTTTCCACCTCATTCGCTGGAAAATAAACTAAAATTGTGGTTTCAGCATCCGGAGATAAGTTCACTGTGAGCAAAGTGTTATTTTGAAAGGTATTTAATGCAATATATACATACAATAAGTAAAGTAGACTGTATTTAATAGATAAATATCTACATCTGCAGCGTCGGTGACATAACGGTTAGAGTATAGCACTGTTATACCCAAGTTTGCCGGTTCAAACCCGATCGTAGCCGTGGATTTTTAAAGGCAAAAATATCCTTCGAACACTTTCCTTCGGAGAAGAAGTAAAGCCGGCTGTCCCATATTGTAGATTTACTGCATGTAAAAGATCCTTATGCCTAAAAGAAGCCTCTGGACTAAATTCAAATTGCCGAGATACACTTCGTATCTCTGCCAGATGGGGAAAGGAGCGTAGCGGAATTTGGGTGGTCAGGTGGAAGAGCAGGCCTGACGGCCTGAGCATTGCTACGTAAAGTAATGCATAATTGAATTGATAAGAAGTAGTATTTTTCTGTACATTTCGTGGAACAATTGGACGGACAGATTGAATTAGAAATTATGTTTATGAATTATGAATATATTTTTTATGTGGATACTTAACATTTAAATCAAGTAAATTCGATACATAATAAAGTATTGGACTGGCAACGAGATCCGACCCTTATGTTCGGAGTAGGTTGGGGGTCAATGTCTATATCACACTGACAACTAACAAACCGATACCGAAGATAAAATACCTAACAAAGTGCAGTAATAGCTTTGGGAGAATACGCATACGTCAAAGGGGTTTTTCAGCGATTGCAATCATGAGTTTTTATCAATTCAAATCGCTTCAAATCTTTTTCAATGTTTTTTTTGTGGCTTTCACTTTTTTACTATACAAAATGTCTCCCCACATTCAAGCTGTACTGTTTGTTGTGCTCTGCCCCATATTTTATAACGATTAGTATTACTATAATTAGTACTTTTTTATTATGCCTCCAGGATCAGCATACTATTAACACTCGCGAGGCAGTAATAGGCCTCATATTGCAAGCTTCAGCAACGTCAAAGCAATAATCTCCGTAATCACAGCTCAAACGAAAGGCAAGGATCAGTCTTCTCCCAGCAGGGTATCTACGAACCTCTGACAGCTGCATTGAAAGAAACGCTCCAGGGAATTCTCAGTCATATCCGACATCACAAAATAGCTGCTCGATCCAATTCACAAGAGACTGGCTTTCATCTTTTATAAGAAACTCTTTTTATAGCTTGTTGCTGTTTTAGAGATTTTTATAGCTTCGATGTCGTAAAAGCATGGTATTAGTGCAGAAGTTGCGGAGGTGAACCATGTTCTCCATCGTTTGTTGACAAAGGCATGTCATAGATGTGAGCTTGCTATACAGCAGGTTAGCAATGTAACTGCTATATGAATATGTAACAGCGCCATCTTTCTAGACACGTGCATGCAAAGGGAAGTTGAAAGATGATTGTAGGAAAACGTCTCAAGGAAACGAAATATGAATTAAGAACTGACAAACTCTCAATTGAATTTCGGAACAAAATTTCATGAGCTATAAAATCACCCATAAAATATTGTAGTTTGAACATTTTCTACAGATCAGATCTATTATTTTAGAGAAACTATTCTAAATAGGGAATACTGTTCTAAAAAGCATACTAATTTTAATTCAATTTGAAAATGACCCTATAATAAATAAGAAATACTAGCCGGAACTCTGCAAAAACTTCGTGTTGCACTTCGTAAAATATTGTTTTAAAAGTGAAAATAGTTTCATAATACAGGCCAACTTCGTACAGCTAGCCGTTAAACTTTGTGTATTACGGCATCATGGTACTATGTGGTAGTGACCATTGTAATAAAGCTAAGCGTTGAGATTAAATTGCACAGAAAATAAAATAGTTCTTTTAATTTTATCGTGAAATATCATTTATTTTTTCTCATCAATTTAATTTTCGTTAGAGTTCAAGATTCTGCACGTTTAAGATCACTTGTGGTGTAGGTTGATCCCGAAGATAAACGATCCCAAATGTAATAAAATGTTAAAAGATTACATTTTGTAGAATACTGCTTAAGAAATATAATTTGGGTTCTATTAGGCCCCAACCTCTACCTCATGTTCCCCATCTATTGTCTGTCTGCTCCTTCCCCCAAAATTCATGTATGCACAAAACCCATTTGTGGGCATGGAACTCTTGTTCCTTTCGCGAAACGAACACTTTAAGTCTTATGGCCCATGGACATATCATTCCGATTCAAGCACGAGGTTAATTTGTGATGTAGTGATCCATTTTGTATGTCTTAATTTGGGAACACGTTCTCTCAATTCATTATAACTGTTTTATTTGGTACTTTATTTTACATTATCACTAGTTGTTTTTGTATATTCATGAGAGCATTTGTTCGTTCATTGCTGATGTTTGTACAGTTCGATTTTATGCATATACTTTCCGGGCATCCCCCCCATATTTATTCCTTTCTTAAAAAGATTTTCAGTTTCACTGCAAACGCCAGTGTCCCCGATTTGTGCAGTTTCTCTGATCCATTGAGCAAAGGCTGAGATGGCCTCTTGCTTTGCTCCTGGACGTAAATGAAGCATCATTATGTACACGTTTTGTTGAACTCTCCTTTTGCTTGTAATGGTAGGAGTAGAGGTAAGGGCGAGTTACTTTTTGGTCAGCAATACATAAAAATCATATCTGCAAATCGTTTACCGATGCAAATAAGATTTTATAACTGGGAAACGAAAATGTCTACTTCTTTCAAATATTGCTAATCTAGCGCTTTTTTATTTTTTTTGATTTATTTATTTTAAACTTTTACTCATCTTTCAACTATAGTTAAAATGATGGGAAGGGATTCTGGAACTCAAGAAAACGTGCGCAGATGGATCTCCCCAATACGTCACATACTGTTTTTACTGTTTTTTAACTAAAAATTCTAAATCTAAATAAATCTAAACGCATTCTTTCCCAAGTGCATCACTGCTTTTTGTAAGTGGTTAAAGTGCGTCTATGACGCTCAGGGTTGCAGTTTGTTGCTCTTGGGGACAACTAAAAGCGCCGAGCATCTGCTTCAGATCTCTCCTCTCGTCACTAGCACCCGGCTGGCGAGGGAGCATGGGATCCGGGGCGCTCTCGAAATACAAACATCAATCACAAACTGACACTCGAAAACTGCGAAATGACGCTTTCGGGCCTCGCACTCTGTTTTGAGCTTCCACAAAAGATGTGTTCGATCCCGGACCCTTCAGTAAAATTCGTGATATTTGCGTTGATGGCTGCAGTTTTTCATGCTTCGTATTCGGCTTTGAGCATTAGCTGTAAAAAAATAATTATGGGGGAAAATATGTCTTAAACAAAACGTTTCCCGTGTTTTGTTAATACAAATAATGCGTATTATGTAATATTATATTCTCTCTAAATAAACTTTTTTTAAAATCGCTGTTTATTGCTCGTTTGTTGCACAGGTTCAATTCTCCTGTACATATCAATGATGCATGCCCAAGTACGACCAAAAGTGCTCACCGGCCTTCACAACTGTTTTAATGCAATAATAATAAATTATGATTTGATACTCCCAGGACATGCATCTGATCGTACATTAATAGTTTCGTCATTTCTGACACAATTCACAACAATATATTCACGTTTGGTCTCTCATTGATAAATTGTTGAAAACTGACCTGGCATAAACTTTAGAGATTTTGTGAGGACATAGTTTTACTTTGAAGATTGGGTATCGTTAATTCTCAAGATGAAAATGGTTTAAAACCGTATTTGTATAATTGATTGGGAGTTTGCCAATCCTTGTATCGTCATAAATCTTATAAATATTCCAATGATGTATGGAACACCAAACAAACCATGAGATAAGATATCGAATGGATGAGAAGCTTTACCAAAAGGAAAATTCGATAAGCTTAAATACATTAACTTCCCGTAATCGTTTGGTTATAAATGAAATTTCCAGCCCATAACACATATGGTAATATTCAACATTATATTTCAAGAAAGTCTATTGGTCCCGAAAATATTTATAGTTATGTTATTCAGAATTCCATAAAATACCATTCATTTAATTCAAAAACTATATTTGTTGATATATTTATTTTATGTCAACGTCTACGCATGAAATTACTTGTAAATACCCAATTCGAATGTCAGAGTGATAAAAACTTTATAACTTATTTATTGCCGACTGGCCACGATGATCTGAAAGACTTTGGCATCTTGGAGTATCAAGTTATGGTTGCCAATATTCACGGTTTAAGAATATTATCCGTGCTTAATTTAATGTTAAAAGTCTTCGGGGCATACGACAAGCTTATTTTATTAAAACTTGAACTTCGAAATAAAACGTTGTTAATTTCGTATTAAATCTGGTAACCCAATAATGGGCTATCAACAAATAGTTGTTATTTGTCCAAAAATGTTATTTAATATTTTTAAGTGTCTTCAGTCCTTGCAGAAATATAAATTAATTGTAGTTTTCTAATGGTGAATAAATCTTGTCAGTTTAGATCTTACATGGTTGGGCATCATTGTATACACTGAAAAATAAATCATTATACTAATAGTTATTAACTAGCGTACCCGTGCGAGAATTTTCGCATGTTATTCCCCACCCTTTCCCTACCCTTTCCATTAATGAGGAAAGTTGTTAATGAAACGTGTATATTTATTAAAAAAAAGTAAATGGAACTTCGTGTTTACAGAATATAAAAACAATGCAATTGATGTTGAAAACAATAAAGGTTTATTCAGTTTTATATAGATATGTTCTTCGAACAATTCACTGAACACTTTTTAGAAAGCTACGTGACTGAACATGCTAACTTGAAAGTTTCACCCATTCACTACTGATAACGAAAACACTGATGCAGATAAAACACAAACCAAACCTAACAAGACACTCTTCACTGTACATGCACATTCTACAGGTACACACCACTCGTAGACCTCAGCAAAACGTTCAGTGAATGTTTTCACTACACGCGTAAGAAACAATCTTCATCGGAATCAAGCAATATTGATAGTGCTTCTAGGTGTTGCTGCGAGAGAGAATCTTGAATTAATAATTGTGCAAATAAACCTCTTCCGTCTGTGCAAACCACGGTGTACATAGAAAGCGTAAATAGTATAAAATAGAGAAATCTAAGCCTTCTAGCGTGACGTCAGAGAGATGCTACTATCACCGAGGGTTGAAATACATGTGGCAAATTTAATACATTGTCCCGGAAAATCTCATTATATAGAGTACGGTATGAGTAGAGGCTTTTAGTCTCAAAATTTTAGTTTTTAAGGCTCTAAAACGCCTGGTTTAGGAATTATTTAACGGCATAGCTGACTAAGTGCTGCAGGTTCCATGTAACATGACTACTTCGATTAGTTTTTTAAACAAATACGCTATATTCTTGAAGTAAAAATGCAATTCATCACGTTTTCATGAAATTCTCCTTTTTTAGAGATTTAATTTATAAATATCGGTTGCGTGTGACAGACGCAAGAGGTATGTATACTACTGAAATAATATATGAGACGATACTCGTTTTCGCCCGATACTAAATGTTAATATTGGATTCAATACTTTTTACTCTCTTTCCTTCCCCAACTCAAAAACCTTCCGGTATGTATCAGTACTCTGACAACTCTGTGTTACGAAATTAACCTGTCCTTTCAACCGGTGAACTACAGACGCCCTTAATTCTAACATCTAAAATCATTTACGAATCCGATCCATAGTTGAAATGAACCTTTTCCCTGTTTTCCAACGAGTATTCCGCCAATAATGCCCTTGGGAGTTTCATAAGAGATCACCTCTTCTGGCGCTGCGCAGCTCGTGGGCGTTTCAGCGGTCGGAGGCGCAGCCAGCGGGTGAGAGGGCCTTAACAAACGGCGGGCGCGACGCGCGCGAGACAAACTGGGCGGCGCGGCGGCGCGCCGCGGCGCCGTTCGTCTCGGCGGAGACAAATTCCCGGGCCGTCGGCGCGCGTCGCCTTGGAAGCGCCGGCGGCGACCTGTCCGCCCCCTCCCCCCCTTTCCACCCGTCACCAGCCCTAGTCCGCCCCCGCCGGGGCACCGGTTCAATGGTCATTGGCGCCCGCAGCCGTGTTCCTGTCCCATTTAACACGCTCTCCATTCGCATGAGGGCTCCGCCCAGCGCCGATACTACATCCTTGCTCGCTCGCACGCTCGCTCGCTCGCTCGCTCGCTCGCTCGCGCCACCCGTCCGCCCGCCCTTTTGCACCCGCCCGGTCACTCTCTCGGCCACACCCCCTTTTGCCAATTCGCCTTCTCGGTAACCCTCCCGCCCTCTCGCCCGACCATCCACCCACCCAACCACCCCCATTCACTTGCCTACCTTTCCACCCGCCCACCTGCCTACCCATCCAGCCGCACACTTGTATCCCGTCCACTCGCCCACAAACCCACACCTTCACTCGCCAACAAGCCAAGATGCCCACTCACCCTCTCACCCCCTTGCTCTCTCATGCTCTCACGCTTTCTCGCTCACTCACCTTCTCGCCCACTCAACCACTCGCCCACTCAACCACTCGCCCTCTCCCTCACATTCACCCTCTGGCCTTCAGGCCCTTTCGCCCTCTCGCCCTCTCGCCCTCTCTTCCTCTCGTCGTCTCGTCCTCTCGCATATTCCACCTCTTGCCCTTTCGGGCACTCGCCCGTTCGCGAATTCCCGAATGATATCTCGTAGCCTCCTCGCTCTCTTGCCTTCTCCCTATTCGGCTTTCTCTTCTCCGCTCTTTTTTCTTCCACCCTTTTTTCCTTTTCTTCCTACGCCAACTGCCTTCTTTCCCATTCTCCCCACTGTCCTGCCTCTCTGCTCGTTCTCCTGCCTGTCCCCCGTTTTGCTCTCTGGCCCGCCTGCTCTCTCTCGTCGCCCACTAGTCGCCCGCTCGCCCACCACTCGCCCGGCCGCTCATCTGCCTCGCCGTCGCGACTCGTGTTCGCGTATCGCTCGTGTGCATGCACGCCGAAATGGACTGCCAAACCCGGCGAGCAGTGTGTGTATTGCTTCGAGGACGGCTGTGTGTTCAGGCTGTGGGCAGTATGTGCGTACGCAGTTGTGTGGTCTTAGGTTCGCTGCGTGGAGGCGGCTTTGTAGCGTCGCAGACAATTAGTTCCTGCAGTAAATCACTAAGACGTAGATTTTGGATTTCGGAACATGGATTGGTTTGAACGTTTCGAATTAAAGTTCTTAGGAGAGGAGTCAAAATACACAAAAAGTGAATGAAACGAGGGTATTTTGAGCCCGTAGTAATTGAAATGTCTAGAATAAATTACATTAAAAAGAGTAAAATACTGAAACAAATCAAGAAATGATTCTGAAAATAATATGAAACGGAGAAGTATTTCTGAATGATTAAAAAATACGCAAGAGTTTGAGATAGTCTTTAGTATAGATCGTGAAGCAAAACTTTGAGGAAGATACTTCAGAAAAATAATCGGGAACGGACAAGATATTTGTGGAAGTGGAGAACGTGACATTTTTTCGATTTATTATGGATATATAATTTTATGAACAATACATTTGCTTGATTGTAACCGTAAGATGTTCTGGTTTAAATTATCCGAAGAGAAAGGCCAAAGATCAGCCGTGTTTGGTGAGTAGCAATATGCTGCAGCTGAATTAAAGGGCAGCTTTTTAGGAGAAAACGTTATTGTTACTGTTATATTTCGAGGCTGTGAACCTGAGTGTGTAAATATATTTCATTCTGCATTTTCATTACTTATTAGGCATCTTCCTCTCATACCTCTCTCATCGGATATTTTGTTCTCTTTCGTCTTTAAATTTTTTCTGATATTTGACGGGAGGTTTAATAATTCGTCTTTTCCCTGATGAAGAAAATATTTGACGACGGTAGACACTTTCATTTTTACGTAGACCTGTAGAGTAACTCACTTCATGAAAGAAAAATGATGTTTGCACGGAATGGTGGACGCGAATAAATACAGTTTTTGGAGAGCAAAAGCACGGAGGAGACTAAAGTTATAATTCCCCCAAGAGATGAATAATTAAGTTCTCACTTTTGCTTTTCTTTTAGTATTATGAATTCAGAAAATATTACAGGTTTTTCTGCTATTAATAAAAGCTGTTAAAAGAATACTCGCGTCTGAACAAGGCAAATGCATTTTTTTTTCAGGCTGGGTATTTTCTTTCAACGCTATGGGCAGTATATTCCATGCGGTCTAAACGTGTCTTGTTTTCTATACAAACAGTCCGAAAGACGCCACAGATCAGCCAGTCTACTTAACTTAAATTCAGATATTTCTCAATCGCTTCACTATGTCAATTTAATGCTGAAGGTATAGATTGAAACTGATTGTTGCATGCCAGAACATGGCGCTTTGGAACAAATTGATGAACACAAGCATATGAGCAGATTTCACACAGAAATAGCATAGCTTTCATTAGTCTTTGATAGAAAAACACTGACATTAAGGAAATACAATGTATTTAAAGTTAGAAAGTAAGATTGGAATTTTAAGTATTTTATTTCTAAAAACCCTGACAGAAAATGATATATTAAAACGTATCGCGTACCATTAGTTTCTGCGTTTGTATAAACAATTAGTCTTTGTTATTTATACTTAATCTTTCTTTTGTTGAAATTCACAGCGGATACCATATTTCTATTTATGGTATAATTGCATCAATCATTAGTTTGGGCAATTCGAATGGATGAAGTGCATGAGGCCTAGTTTGTACATCGGCAAAATATTTTCTCCAATATGAATAACAAACTTAATCTTGAGATCTCCCGGAGTTAGTCTTACACGATATTTTTACTGGATGTTGAAATGACCGTAGTTGCGCTCTTCATTTGTCAACATTTGGAAGGCTCCAGAATATGATGCACATAACGGGGTGAGATATTCTTTTCCGTAAAAATAAGTACTCATTTATTGTCTTAGCTCTAATTATTGTTCACCATGCACTGACTTTTGTGGGGTGAAGAGGTCGTTGACGAGTAATGTGAGAATTTCACAACAACAGAATTACATTTAATACAATAGATTTCTCGTATGTCATTGCATCTCCTCAACAAGAAGCTGGTGTTGAGACAAAATCGATTAGACCTAAGGTAGGTAAAAGAAAAATAAATCAAAGATAAAAAATATAATTTCAGAAGAAAAATGCAATCGTGCTTTGTTCATTCGAGATGAATTCTTTAACGGCATTAGTCATATCACCAGAGTTAAATAGAGATTTACATAGCAAAAGCTAATCGTGTTTTCAGCGTATGAATCAACCAATCATCATTGCAAATCATTGACCAGTGCTAATTCATTTTACTAGTGATCGAGTCCGTTAATCAGTCTTTGTTTTGTGACTGTCGATATTTTTCATCACATCAGTGCCTCGTTTTGTGTAAACTTTCCCTCTAATCAGTTGCCAATCATAATTTACGATCGATACCTAACATATTAGGTTTGTCAGATCGAGATTAATGAAAGTGATAAATTAATATGCGAAGCGTTTCAACGTTACAGAGATTCATCATCATTGATGAGCATTGTAATAAGATTCAATTTTTTCATGTTGCTTCACAATTTTAATTTCTTTTAATGCAGTCATCACGCTATCTATAGCTTGCACACGTTTACTTTCAGAAATTTACATGTCAACTAAACATGGGACCTATCTTTTTTGGGGTGAACAATGATACAACTTGTATTATTTCGCACGTTTAAACAGTTTGATATCCTCATATTGGGCCGGTAATGCTCGGCAAATGATCATCCGCGAATAATGAAAGCCCACTTAATTATGTTGATAATTGATTGATTTCCCAGGAAAGGACTCAAGACATTGTGGAATGTTCTACAATTAATATAATTTCCAATATATCTCAAAAGAAGCCGACTCATCGCCCTCGGTCTGAAGGGTCGCGGGATCGAGTCCCGCCGTGGGCATGCTTGTTTGTCTCTAGTCTTTCTTGTAAGTGTACTGTCGCGGAAGGCCTCGTGAGTCTAGTCACTAAAGGCTCAGGAGACCGCAAGCGTGTCAGTGTCCAGAGTAAAAAGTTTAATAAGTGTTTCCATGAGGGAGATAGTGTGTACCCGGCACTGACAGTCGAAAACAGCATCCCCTGAAGTAGGAAAACGACCCCAGAAGGAAAAAAATGGTAAAAATGTCTCTCTTTGTATTTAAGGAACCATTATTTCTATTATTTTCATAATTTTGTTGGAATTGAATTCAGCGATACTTACCGCAATTAGATTTATTTTATTTTTTGGTAAAGTGCAAAATTCTTCTTCGTATTATAATTCCTAGTGAGTTGAATATTCAACGGGCGTGGTTAAATTTCATTGCGGACTAAGATGTGTATTTCTTGCGGAAGCGCGCCCAAAATTACTTACGGAACGTGTACAGTAAATTGTATTATGAAGTAGAATATTCCACTACACTCGGCGTGAGTTTCTGTACCCGTGCTGACTTGTTAAAATGTTAACTCACGTAAGGAGGCCTGCGGAAACCATACACAAATGCGGAAAGCAGGTCTCCGGCGCCGCAACGCCCCCTTCTGAATGTGCGTCGCCCCCGGACTCGCCCACGCTGGGTGTGGATGTTGGGGTGTTGGGGCGGAGGCTGGAGATGGGGCCGGGGGATAAGGGGCGGCGCGAGGGCGGCGCGAGGGCGGCGCGAGGGCGGCGCGAGGGCGGCGCGAGGGCGGCGCGAGGGCGGCGCGAGGGCGGCGCGAGGGTGGCGCGAGGGCGGCGCGAGGGTGGCGCGAGGGTGGCGCGAGGGCGGCGCGAGGGCGGCGCGAGGGCGGCGCGAGGGCGGCGCGAAGGCGACTTTATTTGAAAATCTGTGTCTGATGAACACATTTCATTCATAAAAAATAAAGTCTTCATAATTGTAGTTGTCAGAAGACGCCGACAAATTTCTGATTTTTTTCAATTCAAAAAAAGGGATGTTTAACCAACATGAGACCTGCATAATTTTGTTAAATGACCTTCAGACTATCTGCCAACAAAATTTCATCAAATACGATAGAGCCATTTTTGAAAAAAACAAACAAACAAAATTTAAAAATTGCTTATTTCACGTAACTTTACGCAAAAAAAAAACAAATTTTCGAAAAATTTGACGTGAACTTATTTCAAAATCTATCTATAAAGAACAGATTTCATTAAGGGAAAAAATGTACCTTAATATTTTAGTTGTAGTAAGACGCCGAAAATTTTGAATTTTTTCAATTCTTAAAAAATTGGAATTTTTAACGAATATGGCACATACGCCATTTACTTAATTGCCCTTCAGACTATCAAACAACAAAATTTAATGAAAATCGATGGCGCCATTTTTTTGAAAATGTCACAGGGCTTTCATATAAATTGATTAAAATATCAATTTCAAATTCAAGGGGTCGCGACATCAGCCAGATCAATTGAGGTATATCAATTTTGGAAAATTCGGCTGCACGGTTCATCCTGCGTTCATAGACGGGCGGACAGACGTTTTGCCGTCAATCGATTTTTCGATATCAAGTACCCACAAATCAGGGATTCTGGCTACACCACGTGTTAGGGGATTATTTTATAAATTTAGCAAGTGGATTTATCAACATTTTCGTTACGTAATACGTTTTCTGCCGAAAATTCGCCGTTTTTTCGAGCAGCATTTTACAACTTTTTCTTTTTTAAAGTTCCTTCTTAAGCGCGAGAAAGTAAAAAGGATTTGGCGGGAAGATGCATGATGGAAAAGGGCGACTCGGGTCGTAGCGGGAATGAAAGAAGTGGAGGACCTGCTAATACAGGAACGTTAGAGAGAACTGAAGTCCTCTGTGTTTGCAACTGCGGAAGCTTCATTTGCACCACTAAATGTAACGAATGGAAGGCTAGAATGATGGAAGTGTGAGGTTTCAGGGAGAAAGAATATTTGTGTACATGTAAAAGGCGGATATGCATTTGAAGTCATCGCTGGAGCAACACATGCATGCCTACCATCTTGTGAATGTCATTTTCGCGATCGTAAATGTGGCGACGGACCGCTAGTATTTTGTTAATTTCATTGACTTACTTTTCTTAACAACATGCTCCATTGCAATGTAATTCCACATATGAATTTATGGTAGAACCCACCACCGCAAGTTTACTTTTGCCAACTTCCGCCTTTCCTTCGGGCCTTTCGTCCAACCAGCAGTATCGGGAGAGTTGGCTCAGGGTATTAACTGATGTCAGTGTAGTGTCTCCGATCGGGAGGTCCTAGGTATGAGTCCCGACCGTGGCAGGATTATCGACACTAGCTAGATAGCTGCGTCAAGTTCAGTCGCTGTCCAGGGGAGACTTCTGTAGGCCAAGTACACTGATCGGTAGTATTCCGTGGTTTATGCGATCAATAGTATGTGAATACCGGAACCGTTCCCTAACAAACGACCACACGCGATCCATTCTTTCAATTTCCTTGTCCTACCCTACCTCTTACACACACTTGCATGCACTACACTACCCCACATGGCAGGAGACCGGTAGGGAGCTTAAGGCTTCTCCCGTCTGGAACGGTGCCCTGTGGGTGTGAGATACCTGGTTGGGAGGCTCCACTAGCCGACGGTGGATCGGCGCCGAATCTCACCATCCAGAGTGAAAAGATCACCGCCACCACCAGAGCAAAACCAAGACAAGAATACACTACACTTACGGAACTAATTCTCTTAGCCGTGGATGCGCCCGAAATGACTAATCAACCAATCAATCAATAAAAAGTCCAAGTAAGACGGAAATGGCGCTCACTCGTTGGCCGAGGTTGAGGCCTTGAATGCGCAGCGGCAGGGGGGGGGGGGGCAATGGAGCCGTCGGGCCGTGCAGGCGCGCGGCTTGCGCGCAAGGGAGCCGCGGAATCCGGCGGCATCCGTCTTCCTGCGCGCCGCCCCCGCCTCCTCCTCCGCCCCCACCTCCGCCTCCGCCCCCGCTTCCGCCCCCGCCCCGCCCCCGCCCGCCCGCAACGCGTGGGTGCCGCCTCTCACGGTGGAAACTGCAGGTAATGGACGTTGCGAACGGGAGAATAGCGCATAGGGGGGGGGGAGGGAGGGATATGTTGAAACAGAGAATGAAATGAATGGTTTGGTTGAGGTTTATTGGCGCAGTGACGATGGTATCAGGGTGTCGTGCTCACAATAATGAAGGTGATACATTCACTGTGAGGAACGAAATAAGATACCGATGGTTCCTCGGTTATACGCGTCTTAGTATTAATGCTACAGACATTCAGAGTACTTAAAGGGGTCGGAAATTATTTTCAATGTCCATGAACGCGTATTGTGGATATTCATATAATTGGAGTTTCACGTGTGAAACTTGCCCCTGATTATTAGGAAACTGCTTATACACACGTCTTCTACTGGTCACGTTTTGGTACAATACAAAGAGATTTCACGTATTATAGTATCATTACCGCGCCTGTCGAACCCTGTTCAAGCAAGTTGCATAACATTCAGTGGCAAATATAAGTATGCTACCTTTTGACCCCTCCAAACGCTCTAGAAGTGTGTATCATTTCTTCTGCGACAATCTGTGTATTGGAAATGATAATCATTTCGTACATGAATGAAATGTCGAAGCGACAACGGTGCCTCGACGGCATGGTGATTATAAAGGTGAAACGTCTAGAAATTAACCTTGACACGGGACATTAAGCCTCTGAAGTATGTGCCTCTATAGGATGTGCCACGTGATATTGTGATATTGTTTTGCACCAGAATTTAATCGAACGTATTGCCAGTGGAGATTTATTAATCATGTCGCTATTGAGAGTAATATTGATTACACCTGGGTATCTCGTAAATCATTGCGTTAATTATGCTGGTGTCACTGTATAACCAAATGTATAATTATATTTCAATTATTATTACTGACAATAATACTTAAATTGGTTGATAAATGAGACCAATAGTGTAATTTGCTCTGGTCACTTCAATGGAAAGCTTTAAGGAGAAAAATTTCCCCTTCTGAATTGCCCTCTTGATTCTGCTGGGCCGATGTCACGAAACGATCAACACGTCTTGCGTTGCGTCACTGGAATTTTCTTTGCGTTTTATTTATTTTGATCGCCATTTTGTTAATAAAGTGAAAATGAACTTGGTCCTCTTTGTGTCTTTCAGTGAATGTCTTTTTTAAGTTGTAAAATACGCAGCAGTGAGACTCGAAACCTAGACAAAGGGGGACGTACTTTCTAACATCTTATGTTGAGTACTTTCTCAAAAACCCAAAGATTTGCTTTTTGTTACAGGCAAAAAATCTTCAAAACACAGTAAGACTTCTCAGGTACAGTCACTTTGTTACTAAATACGAACAGATCATTAGTTCCTGTACCCAGTGTATTTCAGGAGATCAATAAGATAAACTGATATATAGAATGTACTTTTAAAAATAGGTTCACCACAAAACATTATTATTTAAATATATTGTTTACGAGCAATTTTCAAACCATGCATTTCTCTCCGTGACGGGACTCTTAAAAATAAAAGCATTCACACGGCTTAAGAAAGGTAAATAGTTGAGGCTGCCAGTTGACAACGTTGTCGACAAAGACGGAGCATCCTTGGGCAGTACGTTTTCAGTACGACGGACGGGACAACGGAACGGAACGGGGCGCGGTGCGCAGGCGCGTGCTGTCTCAAGGGCGCTAACAAACTGCGGAAGCGGCGCGTCCCAGGAGTACGACTTGGGCTGGAGGCGCGACTTTGAGGCGGCGAGTGCACAGCGCCGCTGCAGGTGCGAACACTCCAGCTCACACCGCCTTTGGAGGTACCAGCGGGTAGACTTCGTGGAAGGTAGTTAGGGCAGGGAGGTTCAAAATGTTTAGGGAGACATTTCTGAAACATGAGGGAAAATAAACTGCGGGAAATGATTACGCAATATTATAAAAGTCACATTGTTAGTAAAATTACATAGCATTACGCAATGTTTATTCGTTAGGTTTCGAGTGAAAAATTCTAGACAGACGTGAGACAGCGCAAAGGAAAGGGAATGACATAACTGTTTCATGTTTACCATCATGAGTTTGTGATGTGACATTTATGAATTAATGTGATTACAATATGTTACATTATTTACTTTGTTTAATTTTATACGTCCGTATGTTCTCTCTTCAGTTTTCAAAGTGGATGAGTTAATCAGATTAACAGGGTGGATGGTTAATCAGATTAACAAAGTGGATGAGTTAACAGAGCAGTCATGAAGAGGTGACTAAAATGTGAAAGCAAAGAAACAAATTGTCACAAAATTGGAGGTAGAACATCAGAACCACATTTCTACACTTTTCGTTCTTTTCTCCCCCATGCATGAGCGCTTTATGTCCCAATGTTGATAACAAAAGCAATGGTAATGCATTCCGATCACATTTTACATAGAAATTCAATTTGTGTTGATTTTCTGTAGTCTATTGTTCTACTCTTGACCTGGAACAAACAAATGGAACCAATGGCTGAGTGCGATTTGCAGCAGTCGATTGTTGAATGATAACTGGTTACAATAGAAATCCACTTAAAGGAATTCGCGAAAGTAGTAGGTATGTTTTTTCCATAGAATTATATTGCGTATTCGTTAAGAGGCTATATTTTAAAAAATTCACACGAATGAGGATCTGAACAGACTGCTATATGGTATTTTATTTAGTAATACACAACGTTTCAAGACATTTTCAGTGAATCATTGTTTTAAATGGCCATTTTTTACTTTATATAGAAATTTTTCGTAGCCTAAATGTCTGCGTGGGAATCCTCTGGCCAAACTGCCGATAGTGAGTTCCAATCTCACATGAGACATGGATGTTTTCAAATTCCAAGTATGATGAAAAGGGACCACTTCCCATCGCATAATCATTTTAATTTTTGGCGTACTTTAGATGAAACATAAGGTTTTAAAACAATAACTCAAAAATTTCTCAGCGGCATTATTTATTTACTTTAAATATCTTATTAGAATAGAACACAATTCATTGATGCATAAATCAGTGTACCTTGTTTATGAAAATATCTGAGGTACACGTGGGTATGTGTAACTCGGTACCTTACAGGTTAGAGAAACTGGGCGTAAACCAGGAGAACTGGGTTCGAATTCCCGTCGGGCTGACAATTCTTTGAACAAATTTGGGTTACCTACCGTGATGTTAGTGCTCCACTGGATGAAAAATAAACAAAATATAAAATGCTGGTAAAATACATAAAAAACAATTGAGAGCGATGGCATTCCTGTTTGTTCATGCAGGAAACCAACAAGAGTCTACTTTCAGGTAAAGTGAAACATTTTTAGTTCTCATTACAATATCCAAAGTATTTCTTAGCACTAAGAAGAGGAAAAGTGTAAATATGTCACGAAATTCCATTACTTTAATCCTATTAGTGTCTGTCACTTGAAATCCAAAGACAAACACTGAGGTTTAATATAATTTCCCTTGTTGATTCTCATGGCAGCTTTCTTTGTTACGTAATTAAACAATAATCTTATCTCAATATAATACTATCAAAAGCTCGTTCAATACTAGCACAAATAATGCGCGCAATTGCTGTAACACCGTTGATCGTAATTGCCGTTGGCATATTCGGATAAAGGAGCATAATATATAGTTTTGTGAGATATTAGTCTGCTTCAATAGTGTAGTGGTGAGATCCACATATGCTGGGTTGAGGGAAATTCTTTAAGTTTGATTCCATAATGTCGTAGTCGGCGTTAACGTAGTCGGCTCATTGGACTATGTCATCCGCTATATTGATTCACTACCTTAACTCACCTGAACACATTCCCCTTCACAATAACACACCTCTCATCACCCTACCGTCTACCAAATAGAGGAAGACAAAATGAAATAACCACTGTGGTCACTATTCCAGTAAGGGGATGACATGAAAGCGTAAGCATACGAGTACATGCAGGGAACCACCCGGGAGATTGTGCCGACAGGGGCGATGATAGCTGGAGGAGATACGAGGAAGGGCAATTCCCACAGTCGACGTGTAGATCGACTGCGGATCTCACATTGTTGTGGACAGGAACACTGACGCCTATCGGGATATATCAAGCTCTACATTTACGCGGCAGTTGATGCAACAAATACTCTGACTTCGCCTACCCTCAGAGATGGGTACGGCGACCGTCGCATCGCAGTCTCTTCTGCTGAAATGCTGTGAGCGGCTACCGCTCTCCGCCCGCACGCAGCCTCGGGGTGCGGCGTGGGACTCGAGGGACGTGAAACACCGAGGCGCTGCTGGCGCGGGTAGAGACACGAGTCGCGGACCTGCCTTGCGAGGAGTGTGGCGTGAAGTCACCTCGCGTGGTACGGTGAGGCGGAGCACCCCGTGAGGTGACGTATCGTGACGTGACGTGACGTGACATGTCGGAATCGGGTCGGGTCGGGTCGGGTCGAGTCGGGTCCTGTAAGGTCGGGGCGAGTCGAGTCGAGTCGTGTCGAGTCGTGTCGAGTCGTGTCGAGTCGTGTCGAGTCGTGTCGAGTCGTGTCGAGTCGGGTCGAGTCGGGTCGAGTCGGGTCGAGTCGGGTCGAGGGGAGAACAGAGATGATGGAAAGCAGTACTCTTGCACTCTTCCGATCTGCCGGGTGGAAGTTCGGTAAAACGTATTTATCACTATCTGTGAAAGAGATGTTAAGAGATTAAGACGTGAATGAGACCTGCTTTACCATATGGCAAAGCTCGTATCTTTTATACGTCTTCAATTCAGTAATATACTTCATGACAGCACATTCTCCCAGACAGCACACCCGTCTACTACTCAACGTTCACCGCATTCTTCATTTTCACTGATCATCCTATTACTGATAATAAATAGGGTGAAATAAATCACGTGAACGTCAATGCCAAGAGTGTCAAACTAAGAACAATTTTCTCCTAAATCATTCACAGAGATCATGAAAGTAGGATTGTTCACTACTAGTCAAAGGTCTCCACAGAGTATGGGGGATGTGGTAGCTGCGGTCTCAGCCGTGACCGTTCAAAGAAAGTTCGTAGATTATGACCAAACCGGCTGTGAAAATCAGGTCTTGTTTTCCTCTTTGCTTGTGTAGTACGGGCAGTTTCTGCGCTCGTGGGGCTCTTCATAATACGAGAAACATATTGGCATCTTGGCGCGAGTATTCAAACGTATCCTTTCCTAAATTAGACTACTTTCTCATTTCTCTTATTGTTTCGAAGCAGTTTGCATTTATTGGGAATCACAAGAGCTTCTGAAGCCAAACATTTGAATTTTTTAAAAATAATGTAACGGAGATAAAAATTCATATTTCTGTCTTCAAAATTAAATATTTCATCTCACAACCCAGTGGTTCGCGGAACATTTTACCGAAGGTCCTAGAGCAGCAGAGGATTTGAACATGATTATGTTATTTTAAAGAATTAAAACTTTCAATCTGTTTCTTGTCATGAACGCTTGTATTGTGAAAGGAACATGACCAAGTCCACGATTGATATTGAGATTTATCATTCGGAACAAAACGGCTTTGAATTAAGTAACACCGAGCAAGAGGAAGTAATTAAATGGTCGTGCTTGAACTTCATAATAATTATATTTTCACCATTCAATATTGTTAAAAACCTTAGTGAGTAGACATTTTGCCTCTGATGGATGGCATGCAGTGGATTGCATACGTAGTAAAGAGAGCCTAGTGAACTGCTGATGACACTGCGTCAATAATTCAAATTCACGAATTAACGGACGTTCTTATTTAACAATTTAGCAACTTTCAATGGCTAAGCTATGATCATCAGATCTGACTTCTGGAAGCTAAAAAGTCGACGAACGATAAGCCATCGAAAACTGCTAATCGATTAATTAAACTCTGGCAAAGACACCAACTTGAAATAATTTAGAGCCACACGGGTTCGAAAGAGGTGTAAGCGCTGATGAGAAAACGCGGAAAGCGGAAGCCCGTTTCGGAGAAGGTCGTTTTCCCTGAAATCGCGTAGTCCGTGGCGTCTGCGAGCGAGCGCGGGGCAGGCCACGTGGGGCGGAGAGAGCGGCGCGGCCGCAGCGGGGGCGTGGGAGGCGGCGGGGCTGGCGGCACGGGAGTGGAAACGACTCGCAGCCGCGACGGCGGGCGGGGGCGGCGTATCGACCGCACACCTACGTCACGCCGCCCCGCCCCGCCCCGAGCACCCGCCCGCACGCGCGCACGCCGCAGTGCGTATCGCGGCGTGGGGCGACGTGGCGCGGCCGGGGCGAGGAGCGCGCTGGGGGTTATGGCGGTGTGTGGAAGGTGGATGAACGGGGTGGCGGCGGTGGAGGCTCCAGGGATGGAGGTGTGGGTGTTGGTGTTGAGGGCGATGTTGCCTGCGAGAACGGCGTTAAGAGTGTCTAGGGCAGGGGCGGTGGAGATGGCGGGGCGGTGGTGATGGCGGGAGCGGTGTTGATGGCGGGAGCGGTGTTGATGGCGGGAGCGGTGTTGATGGCGGGAGCGGTGTTGATGGCGGGAGCGGTGTTGATGGCGGGAGCGGTGGTGATGGCGGGGGCGGTGGTGATGGCGGGGGCGGTGGTGGCAGGGTCCTAGTTGGCGGCGAGGAAAGTGTCAACGGTAGGGGCGATATTGGTGACGAAGTTAATGTTGATGGGGGGGATGTTGCCGGTGAGGGATCTGTTGGCCGATTTGCTTGCCGAATCAGTGCTGGTGGTGGCGATGGCGATGGACATTGAGTCGCCTTGAGCGACGGGAGCAACCGAGTTGCAAGGGCGTCAGGGAAAGCGTGAATAGCAAGGAGGTTGGCAGGCCTGCGGCGGTGCGTGTCCGTGATACCGTCGACGGTTCTGTTCGCGCATCTCGACGCGACAGTTTCCAGTAGTTCCACTTCAGTTATAATTACCTCAACGGAGTTTCTAGCTGCACGTTTAAAGCATGCCGATTTGATACATTTTTTTACCTTTCCGCTTTGAAGGCAACGCTTTAGACACACCAATTTTAAAACAAAATCTATATAAAATTGTCTGCACACTATATCAAATGCAACTGGAGTGAGCGAGAGTTCGGTTTGTATTAAACACGTACTAAAGTCAAGTTGATTTTTGGTCGCTATTGCGTCGGCTCATATCAGGTTGCGGTGTGGGTCGGGCGGTTGTGGTGTGGGAGGTCGTTGTAGGTCTGCAGCGAATAGAGTTCATTCGGGTCATGCTCATGTGTTCGGATCTCGGGGCTGTCGCACCTGTTGACCTACAACGACGTCTCATTGCTATACCTTTGATTTGTGAATGATATCCCGATGTCATAACAATGACATCGTTGCAATATCTGAATCTACTGGGATAGGAATATTACTGTCTTTAATTGTAGGTTTTTGAATTATATTGTTAATTTTCACATAGCTGAACTATTATTTCAACAGCATTGCGAGAAAAACAAATGGATATTAGTAAAACATAATACTACAAAGCTAATTATTATCTGAATTCCGATAATTATCGCCAGTATTAATCAATAATAAAAATGAGCGAAGGTCTAATAGTTGCTTGTGCACTAATGTTATGTAGAATTTGGTCAGTGGATTCTCAGATATTGATGATAAAACAAGCCCAACCTATACATACGCTTTATATAAGTTTCTACAATTTATGAAGGACTCGAACTTATTTCTATTGTCTGAGATTGTGTCGCCGCATTTAACTTCAACATCTGGATCAGATATTAGATGGAAAGGAATACATCGATTAAGTCAGGTCTGCAACACGCCGTTCGCACTTGACCATCCCTTCTCATGTATCTCGCAGAGATATTTGAGGTACATTTTTGTATTTTGAGTTGGAATTTTTACCACAGGAAAGCAGCACATGATGGTAGACACACAGATAGACGGGAGTTCAGTGCTCTTATTACATTAAGAGAACCATGACATTTTCTTAAAGTGAACAGCAAGTGAATTGTGCAATCTAAATACGTGGTTTAATGATATGTCAATAGAGTGAAAAGAAAACATTGTTCAAACACAAGTATACATTTTCATGAAAAGTCAATAAAGTTCTCTTACAAAGGGACATCAAATACTGTAAATAGAAAATTATACATTTTAGAAGTTTCATATTTTGTGAGAAATCTGTTGCAAACTATTTGCGAACCCCTTGCGAACCCCATTCATCCGTATGTTGCCAAATTGTGTGTTAAATTGTGTGACGAATTGAAAATATATTTTTCCTACTCTGTATAATTATCTAATTAGATGCCTGCAGCTCGTTTTATGATACTCAGTGTGACACAGCCTTTTAGTTCAGGCGTTCTACCAATCACAGCAAAGTTTACTCTTCCCAGACAATCGAGGGTCTACGGGACATGAAGATAAACCCACTGCCTTTCCAGTTTCCAAAAATCAGTTCATTAAACTAAACCCTCCTACGACGGCTGCATCAGATATTAAACTCATAACCACACATGTAATCTCACATCACACATAAATGTATAATTAGATATTAGACTAGCTTAATAGTCACCTATAAAAAGTAATAATAGAAGAACAAATATCCTTAATAGTTACCTACTAGAAATGATGACAATTTTTAATAATACTGATCCTAACGTGACTAAATGTTGGCAGCTACGGATGGCTGAGATCGTTAAGGCAGTAGTGCCGTAGCGATCTCTGTCCGAAGGATCGCGGGTTCGAGTCCACCCGCGGGCATGGTTGTATTTGTGTTCGTCCTCTCACCCTCTATCATCACCGTATCATGTCATCTTCACAGTTACTATACCGTTTAATTAGTGGTCGCTAATGACCTTGATGCAACCTTAAATTACAAACATGTGTGCCATGTGATAGTAGTTGCTAGAGAGAACAAGGATTGACCTTCAGAACAAGGGATGAGAGGCTGTTTGTGTTCTATGGTGGTTGTGTGAGATTTAGTTTTAGAGTTATGCTTATTAAAACCTGCCAACAACAAAGCAACGTACCAAAATTGTGATCGGTAGTGAATCCGACATAAAATTAACAGCACCAGAAGTGCGAGAGAAGCCAGAAATGATATCTGGGTTCCTTTATTACTTTTTATTAGTCACAAAAATCTCTGTGTGAAACACAATGTATTAGTTATTAATACACACGTACTCTGGATCGTTCTTTGTTGTGCATTATTGTACTTCATATTTGTGTTTTAATACTCATTTCATTTTCGTTTTCAAATATATTACTCACCTTGTGAAGTTTATGAACTGTAAACTGTTCGAAAATGTTAAAAATGAATACTTCCCTACGTTTCCACTTCATCACATTTCCATAAAACATTTTTCCACATTACATTCTTCCACATTTCCACATTTCGTACCGAGAAAAAATAACACGTGTATGTTCTCCCACCAATAGTGCCCGTTTCGTGTAGTTCTTGTTCAGTCCTGTTACTGTAAACGTACCGAGTACAAGCGTGAAATTGAACTCACGAATCCTGAATAGGATTTTCGTCCTCGGACCGCTGCAAAAGTGCGCACTGTGTCCGGCAGGCGGCGCCGGCGGGCGGGTGGGCGGGCGAGCGCACGCTCTCGCCGAATTGGCGGCGTTTACCATGTAAATCATGGTCTGTTGAAGTCGTCAAACATGTAATCTATCAATTAGCGATTTGAACCGCATCTGGTGGGGCGGCGCTGCGCGGCTCGGCTCGGCGCGGCTGCTGCGGCAGGGTACACGCGTTTGATTGCGGATGCGCGTGGCTGATAGGGCGGCGAGGACAGGGGGCCCTCTGCCGACGGCAGAGAGCAGAGCGATGAATTTAATCTTCGCTCGGAAAGGAAGACCTTCCGTAGTTATTATTAAAGAGTTTTTACAAGTGAAATTCTATTGAGCTGTTTACTTACTGTGAATACACGCGGCATTTCTAATTCATTTGATGTAATTGGTTTACCTGAATTTGTAAGTTTTTATAAGGCGTTTTGCCAATTGTGCGGCAGTAGAGGGGCATCCCAACACTGCGAATAATAGATATGAGATTGTAAATATTGTGGGGAAACTAAGAAAGAGTTTTACGGTGGGATTCGTCGTCAAAGACTTGTGCCTAACAATGTTCAATATCAATTAGCCGATGAACAGGCTCAAGCAATGTATATTTTATATTAATTGCATAAGCAGGTAAGTGCCTCGTTATGAACATCGACACTTGTAGTAAAGCGTCTGGTATGCCTGAGAAGCGTTTGGAAAAAATGTAGTTTATAATGAAATGTTTTGGAAATTAGGGGTTGTACCACCTCGAGTTTAATGTAATCACCTAAGCTGAATTCTTGAGCCACGTCAAAAAATTGGAAAGGCTTAGAAAAGGGTCTGATCACTTTATAACTTTCAGATTTATACGAATCCTTTTGCTCGCGAGTTGTCGTTGTACAATAAAAAAATGACTAATTCGATAAGGTTGGCTAAATCAATCTTCATTTTTTTGCAACCCATGAGTTTGATACAATGACATAGGGTGTACAAAAATGCCGTTCAGGGCCATTAAGTGACAAATACCTTCCATTTTGTTATTCACAAAATTTATCATCAATAATTAAATAACTTTTGTTCTGAAAATATATAAAATTAGTACCAATCTTATATTGCGGGCGCTTGCCCGTTTTAGTTATCCATATAGTCATCATATCAGTTATTGCTTTGCCAACTTGTCACCATTTCGTTCATTTGAGTGTGACTGACGTGTATGATACGATATTTTTTGGTCGATACGCTACCATTTGTTCGCTACACTACAATTAGTTTGTCAATAAAACTTTGTAGTCGTTAGCGCGAAATTTACGAGAACGCGTGATATACGCGATTGACTGCCGATGCGCGCCGCTGATACGAGTTCTGCGAGGGCGACTACGCACACGTGGAAGCCTTGCGGGGTTGAGAGGGGCTTTGGAATCTTTCGGAAAGGAAAATTGTTTTTAAAGGGAGATTGATTTACGTCAGTCTTTGAATATATCGAATCAGTTGCATTATTTATTACACATATTCTTGAAGAAATTCACTGACGTGGATACAAGACTGACCCGATATAGGATTTCCACCCCCTTGTAGTTGCATGCAAGTTTAATATTTGAGATTAGCAAGTAAGCTTGTAAATTCATGTGAATAGTTAAATTTACTAAACTACGTGTTTTTCTTCTTCTTAAAAAATAAACAAAATAAAATAAAATCTGAATTTGTGTTACTTAACGTTTACTGACAATAGGAAATTACTAATCTTCTGAAAAAAAAAATTAAATATAATAAAACACTCATGGGCACCTCCCTGTTTGAGTAGGAGATGAGAGCACCATGTCCCTTACTGCTTCGGCAAATTGTCACCATTTCATTTCTCTGACTCTACCAAGACACCTAGGACGAATTCGGCTGCTGACTGGAGGAGAATTCTAGCGGCCGGCTGTTCTGATCGGTGGTTTTCCGTGAGTTCTCCGCTCAACATCAGGCGAATGTCGGAGCAGTACTCTATCAAACGGACCAAGGACCGCTTTCCTTCCTTCCTCTTCCTTGTCTTACCCACACCCCTGACACACACACACACACACACACACACACACACACACACACACTTACATGAATTACACTACCATACACATCGGGAAACCAGTTGGAGCTTGCCCCGGCTGAAGTGGAAACCCGATTTTAGGAGATATCTGGTTGAGGAATCCATGCTAGCCAAATTCTACGTCGGCGATAGTTCTCATCATCCAGCGGGGGAAGATCACTTCCTCCTCCCGTAATAAACTGTACTACACTTCCAGGGCTAATGACCTTAGCAGTTGACGCGTCCGTAAATACTAATTAATCAATCCATTCCAATTTTTTTCAGTTTGTAGATCGACAACCTTGCACTGGATGCATATCAACAATCTCTCGTGGTGTTGATGGATATTGACATGCAGAAATCGTATGCTTATTCAGATCGCGTTTTCCGAATTTCGTATCTCAAAGAACATAACACGTAAAGTTAACGATTAAATGTAAGCAATATCGATTCTCTATTGAATATATTTTTGTTGAGGTACTACATATCTTTTTAAAATAGAAATTCTGAAATTGGTCTTTGACTGAGACGTAGAGCAATTGACATGACGTGATCGTCACAATACACCGATGCTAAATATGTCAATTCACTTAATTCATTGGTATTTGACTCTCTGTATCATGTATTTTTATTTAATTATTAGTGATCGTTTTAATGTTACTCTTCATTAAGTGTGCATAACAGACCGCGAATCGTTGTGTAATACGGTTATCAAAATAATTAATGAACAGTTACTAGAAATATCCTGTTTGTCTTCAAGCAAAATGACAATTAAAAAAAAAACACTTGTGTAAACACAATTGGGAACATTCACTGTCTCTTTCCTATTTGAGTAATGAGGAATTAGTTGTAAATGAGGAAGATGAGCATTTGGCAGGTTCGAGTTTGAATGCGCCTACATAATCCTAAAAGATTGTCTCCATTATTTTCTTCGCCACTAGAGTAATTTTGTACCTATAAATTCTGTTTCCATGGCATGGGCTCATGTTCGGGCTTTGACTGAATATTTTGGGAACAATCCCAGGAAACCAGTGTGGCTGGTTATTTTTCCTTCGGCATGGCTTGCGTTGCGGATGTTGTCTGTGGACAGGGACCTCTACTTGGCGTAACGGGTTTTGAATCTCTGCTCCCCCGGCGAGACTCGCTCTGGCGTTTCGTGCTCTTTATCTCCTCCAGGCGGATTCTGCAAATGGCCTCCTGCCGGAAAAAAAAGGATGCGAGCGGTTTTATGCCTCCTTGCAGACGTGATTTCTGCTGTAAATGCGAACATGTGTACTTCAGAGTTCCGCATCAAACACGAACATCAGTTCGTGACGACACACAAGCGTTATTTTGCATGAGATACGGAAGGGCATAATGTGAGCTTCACGATTGGCTAGTAAGCACGTGCTCTGGTGTATGCTGTTCCCGTGAGAATGTTATTTTTTATATATATTCGTTCCAGACCTTACACCGGGTTAACATTAATTTACTTGATTTATTTCACCCAAGTTTGGTAGGTATTTTCATACAATGCTTGATCTAAGGTGGACATATTGATAAAATATTACAATATATAACTTTTACCAGGGAGATAAAAGTTAGTAATAACTCGTAAAATGTGAAGTGGTTCAAACTTGATAACCTGCCATTTCACTTTCGTTTGCACTAACTAAATTAATAGTGAAAGAAGCAGATTTTGAGTGATAACAATAATTTGGTTGTTTGTTTGTTCATAACATAACATTTTAAACTCAGAGACTACTATATTAGTACATGTTTAGGTTTGGAAAGTTACAAACATGTATGTCAACATTTCAAGCAATTATTCTAGAAGATATGTTAACGCATATGAAAAAAAACGAGTATCAAGTAAAGTACGGCTAGCGGACCAGCGTGTATAAACGTTCTTTGCATCCATGCGTGACTAAACGAAGCGAGATGGAGCTCGTCGTGTGTTATCTTCGTGTCCGTTGCAGAAGATGAAGAAAATGCTTCATGGAACCTTTTTTGTGTGTTGGTCGTGACGAGTTGTTTTAGATTTCAAAGTGCATCAGTGAATGAGGAACGTTACTTTTATATTGAAAACTACCAGCTTACATCATTGCACCAAGAAACAATCGAGTATGTAACAAAATTATGTAGTGGACTGTCACTGCACTCGCATTAACATTTTTGGGATAACAAAAATTGTGGCATATTCAAGTTAAAATAAAATTAATATAACTGAAAATGAACGTAACATTAAAAAAATGTTGCCCATTAAGTGCCTGTCATTTGTATTTTTGTGACAGTACCTGTTAAATGTTTTAGAATATGTTCATGTAAGGTATAGTTCTGCGTATTAGGTCAGTATACATAATACCTGACATGTATGTTTTAAGTATAATACTTGTTATTTACCCTAGACCGAAGTTCACCTACCCTTACTTCTAAAAATTATCGTAAAAATGTTTCATGTGTCTTTTTGGAAGCAGGCTGTCACCATTTTAAATTGAACATCGAATCCCAGAAGTTTCACAAGACCGTCAACCTGTCAATCTTCAAGTGTTCCGTGAACTTCAACGGGCTGCCTCTCGATCGAAAACGTAGAGAAAAAGGGAGGGAGTGATACTCGAGAATGTCTGCGTGACAGGTTTTATTTCTGCCGCGCTGGCCGCGTTTGTGTTTCTGTGTTTTCCTTCGACCGGCACTCCAAGGCGGAATCTTCCACAAGGGGCGAGGGCATCGTGTGAACAATGTGGACGACTCCACGTGCAGACGACGTGTGGAAGCTTCTTGATTTGTCGCCGGGTCGATGCCACAGTGTGGTTAGAAAACGGTATTGAAATCCCCTACTGGAGACCTCGTAATATCTTATGTTTATCTGAATACTTACGTACTCATAATGGAAAACACGTTATTTGTCCAATAAGACAAGAACTATGAAAACATCTTTCTTCTTCTTTACTTATTATCAGAGTGTACCTTTCACGGGTCGTTTGCGACAAAATATTCATAATTAGATCATGTGTAGTTATGATGTTGTGAATGAAGACTAGGTTTTTTCTTTGCTCTCCCAGCCGCAAAGATGGAAACTACAACGCCTTCCGCTGGTTTCGAACCCATAAATTTAGAGAAGAGCGCTGACGGCCGTAAGCACCTTGTTCTTGCCGGATCCAGGGAAATAATGTTTCCAATTACTACATTTTTAAAATTATCGTAAACATTGTGTATCCAGAATACGGAACATTTGTGAAGTTGTAGTCAATTAAATAACGCCATGCTCTGTAAATTCTTAGTTTCTTTTACTGATACCACAATATTGTAAATTGTGGCTGCAGAAAATTTCTTGAAACGTCGTTTGTAGTTCTTCTTTGAGATGCAACGCCGAATCAGAAACTGGACTTAGATAAGTCTTCGGTTGAACAGTTGTATAGATGTATAAACATATTCTATTGAAAAACATGTTTTTGTTATAAAGTAGAACTCACCAGAAACAAAGAAATTTTACATTAATATCAAATTAAGATCTGAGTAATTACTCTGAGTGATGTATTCCACTCACGGTCTCAGATAACGAATGTTGCCCTTTCGTAGAACTCATTTCCCCTAAATATTATTCGGCATACACTCTGTTTGAATGCCGGATTTCTGGGCAATTTCTTCGCAATGGCGCGCTAAAATTTGGGATTTTGAATTTGAGATGATTACACAAGTAAAACTGTCTGTACAAAACATTTCGTAATCTTAGAGACAATTGAAACGAGCACATGCGATGCGTTACAACTAAAGAGTTTAAAGAAAGATGTGCATCTCTTACGTAACTATTTTATCAGCACTCTTAACATGATTATAGTACTTTTTTCTTTATTTAATTTCTTTGAACTTTTGTGAAAACAGTTAATGCCACTGAGAACTTCAATTACTTTACTATTGTATTCTACAAAGAATTAATTAATTTCAAATAATATACTTGAAAACTTTATTAATCTCGATTTCATCAGCACTCTTAACACGATTATAATACTTTTTTCTTTATTTAATTTCTTTGAACTTTTGTGAAAACAGTTAATGCCACTGAGAACTTCCATTACCTTACTATTGTATTCTACAAAGAATTAATTAATTTCAAATAATATACTTGAAAACTTTATTGATCTTTACGTCCTATACTTATATTAGTAAAATTTTATCTCGCTTCATTATCATGAAAAATAAACATTTTACCTTAAGCTTGAGAGAACCTGATCATTGATATTAAATCTCATGTTTAATATCATTATTGACACTAAAACCTATACGTTATATCTACATAATGTAACATAAACATTGATTTTCTTAATTTGAATAGTAATTTTTATTTCTGAACCTACAAGCTATTAAAAAGATGAAGTCCTTTTATATCAAGCTTTCACAGACACATTCGTTACAAACTGAATTTCTCAGCTTCACCCGGAATTAATTTTCTCTTGTATTCGACGCGTACTGAAGTGCAGCAGAGAAACCACGCGGAGGCTGTTAATATGTAGGCTACATCAAATTTCAAAAGAGACGGACAGAGTATTCAATGCCTAAACGCAAATTCAGCGCATCCGTGAGGCTCGACAAATGCCGAATTGAACTGAATCCCGTTCTCTGACAGAGCAAATCCCTCCCAATGACATTTCCTCTGGTCCATGTTCCGCCTGGTGGCTGATACTTAAGCACAATGTGGCGACCGAGTGGTGGGGCGTAACTTATTCTCTTTTGTATGACAAAATCCTGACAAGTAATGTTTGGAGGTTTTCGGGAACAGTTTTTTGGGGGTTTTGTTTTTAGCGCCGCCTCTCGGTGAAATTGACATTACCGAAGAAGGGCAGAAAGTCGGAACCAGTTTCATTTTGATCTTTGCACATAACAATAACAATACGGCAATAAAAATTTACATTTATTTTAGGTTTACGAAAGCGATAATTAAGTCAAGGTAACCACGGGATTAATATTATTTGTTATCCACAATGCGTATCTTAAGGAGAACTTTACGAAAATGAGATACGAATCGTAATAAGTGTTACTACAGCAAATGTTCTAATAATCTACTGTTCGCAATTGACAATGATCAGTTTCGCAATGAAAACGAAAGTGCTCACTCAAGTGTCTTAATAATCCATGGTCTTCTCAATGTAATTAATACTGAACTGTGACCTTTTATTGATCAATATTTTAATGTAAACACAAATTATAATACTTCAAATTTCAAGAAAATGGGTAACATGTTGTGTGTGCATTCATATTAAAACATTTTATTACAATTCTCTATTGGTTATCGAACTCGGCCTTGATAATTATCCAATTTCATACTGTAATACAATGGCTTAGAAATATTATTTTGTAAATAACAATTATAATAAGGAGGAGTCTAAGGGAATCATTAATTGAAATAATGAAAAAAAATGCGACGAGACTAGCAGAATAGATTATCCAGCCGAGTGGTTAAAAGTACATCAGTATATTTCCTCTCAGCGGGAATAGAAATATAGGTGTGATTACGAAAATATCGTTTTACTGTAGAGAAAGTGGACAGTAGTTGAAGGTACTCACTTTATATATAGGAATAAAATTTGATTGTTACATTGAAAAGGGATTTGTAACATATTTTTTATATTTTATGTTTTATTATCTCTAAAGTTTTAATCTCTTTGAGCTGACGTGAGCTCGAAAAAACATTGCGACAACACTCTTTCTTTCTAACAACGCGTCGGCACACAACCACTTCTCGTACACCTGAATTTACGTAACGAACATTGAATATTCTCCCTGAGTCTATGGCAACTAGTATGAAGGAAAGCGAATTAGCAAAAAGAATAGGACGGCGATCAAAATAAAATGAACAGAGCAACGGTGCACTTCAGTATATGTGTGAATGGAAGGAGAAGTGAATTCATCGCAAAATTTACTATGAATCACAGGATTTGGTTATCACCTTTTGTTGCGTAGAGATGGGAAGCTATATTGTTACCCACTGCATATTGCTCCGCCTAAATTACCATCTCCGTAAATCTCGAAAAACAAAACAAAATCACATTGCGCACGAAAGCGACGTAGATTGCAAGCAACGCCGTGATAACGCACATCCTTTCCCATCTCGCCCCCAACCCCATCCCGTCCCACGTGAACGCGAACGCACGTGAGCGACCGAACGTCGATTCCGCTACCGCCCCAGAGGAAACGAGGCGGACGCAGCGCCGCCTTCAGCCAAGTTGGGTCGTCAGCCGCCCGACGGGCGCACCGTGGGCCCAAATGCCGAAAAGCTGGCCAAAACCCCCAAAAATAAATGTTCGATTTAGGGACTTTTGTTACTTTGGTTATGTAGGTTGGTATCTGGTCTATTGAAAACCAGCCTTAAATAACGGTCGAACTTGCTTAGGGGGCTCTGGGGTCCCATTGTTCCCACGCGCCGCGGCGAGTAGGGTCGACGCGTGACCGCGCGCCTCCACTTTTCTACCTGCGATTACACGTGAAACAGTGACTTGGATTGGACCGAAATGGATTCCCTTCAAGAAAGTAAGTCCTTCTTTATAATATTACATGTTTACAATTAATTTTTTTAATTATTTAACTAACATAACGTGCAAAATATGGGGTTTTATAAGTGCGAGATTTAACAGTTAATGTTTAAATGTCCATAACTAAAATTCCTCACGACTCCCCACTTTGCTCTCAATTGGCCCTTGTTCTGTGACATATCTTTAATGATATCCCCTTGGGAAAAGTTGCGCAAACTTGCGCAACTTTTTTAAATTGAATTTTATGTATAAATATTTGTAAACTGCTGTCAGTGCCATTTTAGTATACAATAACATTCGAATTCGTGATACTTTTCAGTTCAAGTTACTACAATTTATGAATAAAATAGAATAATTATTAATTATAAATTTTTAAAATCATAATGATAATCTATCTATCTATGATAATGTATCTATCTTTCTAGGAATAAGGAATAAAACCGAAATTTTATGCAAATATGACCTTTTTTTATTTTTGTCCGCCATATTGAATCCGCCATTTTTTTTCAATTTTCGTGTAAAGATTCTTCATAAGCTACATCTAAATACTCTATGTACGAAGTTTCATGGATATATGACGATTTTTTGTAATTTTGGTCCGCCATATTGGATCCGCCATTTTCTTTTTCAAATTTTTAAGTACAGATTTTTAATAAGTGGCCTCAAAATACCTTATATACGAAGTTTCATGAATATATGACCTTTTTTTTAATTTTGTCCGCCATATTGGATCCGCCATTTTGTTTTTTTTAGTTTTGAAAACATATTTTTAATAAGTGACCTCAAAGTACCCTTCATGTAAAATTTCGCGCAATTTGAGTGACGTCTTGAGGTTTTGACCACTTTTTCGGCATTTGGGCCCAGTGTGGGGCGACGCGCGCGGGCCGGAAATGGACGCAATGGGCGCACGGCGAGTGTTCGCCTGCCCACAATCGGCGAGCGCGAGCGCCAGCGCCGCCGCCAGGGGCGCTGTTGGCCGCTCGCCGCCACCGGCGGATGGCAGCCTCGGGAGCGCGTTGTCGATAGAGGGGCTTTGGCGTGTTGTCGGGTCGTAACTTTCAGCTATCTTTGTTTCGTGTCGCTTTTTATGCGTGCTTGCGGTTTTTCCCTAATTTTCTAGAACGGTGTTTGTTGTTGTTTGTGATGTGAGTGGGTCCCATAGGGCTGATGCAGAGGGTTAGCTTTGGATTGTCGTAAACTAATATCGAAATATTTTGATTTATGTATATAGCTCCATTATTGTTGTGGATACGTTATACGTTATACTATTAGAATCGCGCCCCGCCGCCGTTTTCACGTTCCGCCAGCGTTGCTACCACCTGGTGTTATCGTGCCACTACCGCCCCCTCGCTGTCGGCTCCTAGCTCAACCAGGTGAATTGGGAATTTCATTTAACTGAAGCGTCAGCTTTTGCTGCAGCCCAATCTAGTGGGAAGTTACAACAAAATTAATGACGTAAAAACTTTCTTTGTGAAAAATACTTAGATGTTAGATATTCCAATTTCCATATAGGCCAAACTGTGTTGAATTTTATCGATCCTAAACAAACCAATATCCTCACACACACTCGTACGTGTGCGTGCGTGTAAATGTGTGTTATATTTGTATATCTATCTTCTTTATTTACATTTTTATATTTTATTCAATTTCGATTTTCTCAGTTGAGTGCACATTAGTAGTGAGGCTTCATTTCTTATGAGCTGAAGAAGCAGATTGTCGATAGAGTTTATCAGTAGGAATAGCACATAATAACTTCGGACTATCTTTCCTTTTGTCGTTTTTCTTGCGTACTTCTTGTTCTTCTATTTTCTTGAACGATATTTGCTATGTTTTGTTGTGCTACCCCCGGCGCTCGTGGACCACATTGAATTGTCGTAACCTCATTTTAGAACGTCTTTGTTTCTATTTATCTTTATTATTCTCATTTCAATTTCCTTAGTGGGGTGATTAAAGTTATGAAGCTTTCACATTACGCATTATCGGGAGCGAATTGTCTGTGTTTTAGAGGGCCGTTGATTCGTATCTTCAAGCTACGTGCATTTCTTACCTTTTATACGAGATTTTTTTCACTTACTGTTTTCAACATGTTGGCTGTCGTTTGCGTAGCTAGGTGATGCTAATGACTGGTAGTTTTTTAATATATTCTCATATTACGCAATATTTTTGAAAGCATTCTTTTGACAGTATTAAAATATCTCTTCACTTCTCATTAATCACTCCGTTATAAAGATAATCGCACAGAAACATAATTACGGATGAAAATGTTAAATTTAATTTTCGTATAATGATAACCCACAACGTTGATATCAGCAGGAACATTAAATACGCAAATTTGAATTTTTTTCGCCTTCTCATGGTACTAGAAATTGTAAAAAATGAGATGTACAAAACATATAAAACAATATATACCAACGCCACCACTTGTTGAAAGCTTTTTGGTGGACTTTTTAATTTTTTTATGGACACGAAAACCTTAGAGATAATCTGGGTTATGCATTAACGAAATTACAATAATAATACATTGGAACATTCTTCATTCCCAATTAATACGTTTTTAAAATGAAAATGTGCTGTTTTGATTTCTTTTGCACTGAAACGCACAGTACAGGCTTAATTTCAAAGGAATATTTAACCTGGCGCACAATATATTCATGAATTTTCAATGCTTGTTATTGATTTAATTAATAATAATATTGTATTAAACTATATCAATGATATAGTAAAAAATAAATTTGAATAATTATTGATGAATCCTATAATTAAGTTTCAGATAAAATTTCATGTTTTTTATTAATATTGTTCCATTGTGCCTTTAAATTATATGATCTTTCATTTTATGTACCCAACACTGCTGAACATCCCCTTACTGAGCTTTATCTTCTTTACGCTGCAGAACTCGGCATTCATATTTACCTATAATGCTTCCTGTTCTTATCTTCTAGGCATCCCTTTATCTTAGACGTACGTTTTTTCACTCCGTGATGTTTCCCCCAACGTTCTACTTGCAGGGGCTGCACGGCATTCGTCGGAGCTGCAGTCTGTGGCACAACGGGCCCCGCCCCTTCCACCCTTCCGCCCCCGCAGCCGTTTCGCTTCCGCCTCCGCCCCCTCGGAAGCACGCGACGGCGGCGACCGCATGCCGCGAGGACGCTTCCAGCCCAGCCCGCTTCCGCCACGCCCACTCCGCTGCCGCTGTGCATCGTCCCCCCAACTCTATGCTCCCGCTCCACTCGACACCCGCTCCAACCCACCCCCGCTCCAACCCGCTCTCGCTCCAACCCGCCTTCGCTTCAACCCGCCCTCGCTCCAACCCGCCCTCGCTTCAACCCGCCCTCGCTCCAACCCGCCCTCGCTCCAACCCGCCCTCGCTCCAACCCACCCCCGCTCCAACCCGCCCTCGCTCCAACCCGCCCTCGCTTCAACCCGCCCTCGCTCCAACCCGCCCTCGCTCCAACTCGTCCCCATTTCAACCCGCCCCCGCCCAATCCACCCGCGCTCAACACGCCCCCGCTCAACACGCCCCCGCTCAACACGACCCCGCTTCAATCCACCCCGCTTCAATCCGCCCCGCTTCAATCCGCCCGCTTCAATCCGCCCCGCTTCAATCCGCCCCGCTTCAATCCGCCCGCTTCAATCCGCCCGCTTCAATCCGCCCGCTTCAATCCGCCCCCGCTTCACTCCACCCCCGATATACTCCATCCCCACTTCACTCCGCCTCCGATCCACTTCACCGTCTCTACAATCCATCCCCGCTTCACTTCCACCCCCGCTTCATATCCATCTCCGCTTTACTCTACCCCTGATATACTCCATTCCCACTACACTCCACCCTCGATTCATTTCGCCTCCGATCTATTCCACATCCGATCCATCCCCTACCCCCGATCTCTCTCACTCGCATCACTTGTCAACTCTTCCTCGTCACCCCATCCCTGCATCGTCCCACTTTCACATCCTTGACCGGTCCCTCTCTAGCCCTATCCCCTCTTAGTTACGGCCCAGCCCCTGCACCCCCCCCCCGAATCCTTTCCTGCTCTACCCCCTCAGCCACGTTCGCACTCAGCATCCGCCCCGCCTCACCGCCCCCCTCCCCCGGCTCCCGCATCGCCTTCGCCGCAACCCGGCGGCGCCTCCGTCGCAGCCCCAGCCAGCGACATAATGGGCGTCGCGTCTTTTGTCGGCAACTTTCGCGAATTATACTCCGCGCGCGCGCGCGCGCGCGCGAAACAAGATCTCGAAAAATTACGCAACTTTGTAACCTCGCGGCTGCACCGGCAGCAAAGCGTGGAGCGCGTGAAACAATGACATTATCAGCTGCAGAACGAGGAGTTTTTCCACGGGTCCGCGCCCGCGGCTCTGCTGATTAAATCTCCATATTTCCTCGGCCCAGCGACGGGTCGCATGCCGCGGGGCCTTGGACGCTTTCCGCCTCTATCCTCCATAGCCCTTCGCCTTTCCGCCCCTCCGAGTCCACCTCCGCCTCGTCTCAGCGACTCCCCTTGCCTACACCCTCTCACACCCTCTATTGCTCCCTACTCCACGCCCCGCCCGCCACCCTCCAATCTCACTATCTTCACCAATACCCTTTGCATCTGCCCTCTGTTATCCTCTCTCCACCCTCCGCAGTCCCTCGCCTTTCCATCCTCTCTGATCTCCACCGTCACTACGTTTCTCCCTGCCTTCACACTCCCACAGTCCCAATTCCATTCCTCGATCTCCATTCTCATATCCGACCATCAGCCCCTTACCCTTTGCTTCTGCCGTCTGCTCTCCCCTCCATTCTCCGAGTTCTGACCATTGCCCTCCTGCTTTGTCCACCACCCTCCGTTAGCCGTCCTTCTCCTTGCTCTACCCTCTTCTACCTTACCATACCTGCTCCTCGCTTCACTCTCTCCCTCTCTCCAATCTCTTTCCTTCTCCACTCCTGACCCCTCTACGCCTTCCTCCCCTCCCGACTTCCACCCCCTCTTCTTGATCCTCCCGGCAAGCGCCGCGCCCTCGCGATCGGAATAACGGAAAGTCGCGGGGTCGGCGTTCCATAAGCTGTTTCCCCTAACTTTTTCCTTCGCTCTCTGATGAATTTTCTCGACTTTTCCACCTCCGCGGGTGCTCCGTGCTGTGTAACCAGCGTCGCCCCTTTCGTGGACCCTTCGTGGCCTTGCTCGCCCCCACGCAAGGGAAGCAGCTGCTGCCGTTGTCGACTACGCTATTTTTGCTCCCATTATTGTGGAAATCTAGAGTATTTGCTGCAAGATTCTCTGATTTTTATCGTATCATACGTATAATATTTCCTAAGTTAGGTACTCGCTGATATTAAAATTGCCACGTTCGCTTGATTATTAATTTCCTCTCTGCATTAAATTTACTTTTCTATCCTTCACCTACATTTAACCTAATGCAACCTTTATTTTGTCATCCAAGATAGACTTTTCCGCTCCGTTTCCCTTCGCTCCTGGATTCCTGCGTAAATTTACCGTTCTGTCGGTAAACAATCTTGCCGACTGAGATTCTTCAATGTTCTTTCCGTCTCTGTGCTCCAGGGTGAATTTACCACTGAAATTGCATTTCCAACTTATTATTCATAACGTCATCTACATTCATTTCTGTCGTTGTTTATGTCACAAGTCAATTCATAATATGACGGACTTTATCTAAAACATTAGCTTCATATCTCAAATATTTGTTGCCTCTTTATGTAACTTTCTCTCTACTTATATTCGTTTATCTTATTCCTCCATAGCTGTCACAATAATTGTGATACCAATGAGTACCATTGTTACCATATCACAATTTTTCCTTTAATTTTCTCTTAATTATTTTTATCTGTAGTCTTGTTCTCACTGTTACTACCATCATCTCCACTACCTTCAAAACGTCGATCACTTTCTCTACCAAAGTCCTTAATACAAAACCACTAACTTCGCCCTATGCCATCTCCAGTACACACTATCTCCACCAACACACCCAAGGACAAAGAACCGCCATCACTAAGACCGTCACCGCTATCACCATCGCCACCATCAGGATCAGCGCCGTCGTACTCCCCTTCTGCTTTCTTTTTCCTCCAAGACCACTGCAATCTCTACTGTCGCCGCCACATTCCCTAGCGACGCCCGAATCCCCGCACCCTTCCGATACCCTTGCGTGACGCGGCGCGGCGAGGCGCGGTGGCTCGCGTTCCTATTCCGCCCAAACGGAATATAATCCGCGAATCCCCCGCGGTGATTCAGCATATAACTTCCGGAGGAAAAAGCCAAGTTGGTTTCCAGTCGAGTACGTCGCACCCTCGCGACCTCGGTGCTCCCAGCCGCTGCAGGAGCGCGCTCTGCGAGGACGGGGACGGCCGAGGGCAGCCGGGCGATGGGGCCGAGGAAGCCGGAGGTGCGCCGAGGACCGGAGGTCGTGGAAGGCGGCTGCGCGATTTCTCTCGCGGACGTAATGGACAGCGCCCACGTCGTCCACCCCTGGAGCCCGATTCCGACGGCCAGCCACTCCGGGTGGAATTTCTGGGCCGTAAGGTGATTTCTCTGTGGGTTATGTCGGGGTTCTCCCGTTTCCTCAGCCTCTCATTCCTTCGTTGTTCCGCGATCATTGGCATCTTTTTCGCTAAAACCTCATTGGCTTCTGAGTCATATGGCTCAATGACCTCACAAGTTGAACACCCCTTTTAATCCACAGTAAATAATAATAATAATAATAATAATAATAATAATAATAATAATAATAATAATAAATGTTAATTATATATATTAATAATTTACAGTACGCGCAGAAATTGAATGAAAACTATGCAGTCTCCGGCCATGGGAGAGGTGTCTGTGTCTTCATTAGACACCAAAGACTTAAGTAAAAATTAAAACTGAATGAATATGTTTCGATTTGGACCGAAAAATTCAATATTTTCTGGTAAGTAAGGTGATTTCTCTGTGGGTTATGTCGGGGTTCTCCCGTTTCCTCAGCCTCTCATTCCTTCGTTGTTCCGCGATCATTGGCATCTTTTTCGCTAAAACCTCATTGGCTTCTGAGTCATATGTCTCAATGACCTCACAAGTTGAACACCCCTTTTAATCCACAGTAAATAATAATAATAATAATAATAATAATAATAATAATAATAATAATAATAATAATAATAATAATAATAAATGTTAATTATATATATTAATAATTTACAGTACGCGCAGAAATTGAATGAAAACTATGCAGTCTCCGGCCATGGGAGAGGTGTCTGTGTCTTCATTAGACACCAAAGACTTAAGTAAAAATTAAAACTGAATGAATATGTTTCGATTTGGACCGAAAAATTCAATATTTTCTGTAATACTTAACTTGTGTTGTAACCTCTATGTCATATGATCTTCTATCTTGAACACATTTCCAAGACTTAAGTCCTGTTGTAGATTCCTGAAGTTTTTGCGTCATTTACGAAAATCATGCGTATTGCAATTCTGACGGCCGGTTGTTGAGGTCGCACGTGAGACATGAGTGTCGTGATAAGCGCACTGATTCCGTCAATTCCTAAACTGTACGTTTTAGTCATAGCTTTTTGAGAAGAGAAGACTTTTCCCTCATCAATACTTGTAAACTTACTTAGCGCTTCGATTCGCTTTAAGAACAATCATCAGGACGTTATAGAAAAAGAACAATCGTGAAGTGTGTGTTGCGCAGTAACAAAACAATCCTCAGCAAAATTACTTAAGAAAGACTTGTCCGTCTAACAGAGAATATGAGGGTGGTGTGTTTTTTTACACTTTAAATAACTCACCGTGCATATCTCATACCACAACGACTCAATGTATTTTAAGCACGAGTTTACGTCGCGCTAGAAACATGTCCAGGATATTCCAGGACTCGTGGAGATGGAGTGAGATCGACGTTCTCTTGTGGTGGAGAGTCGACAGCGAGCTAGGCAATGGAAGACGTAGTGAAAAATGAAGAAGGATTAGAAGAAAATGATGAACGTCAGAAATGAAAGAAAACAAGTCTAAAAAGACACCGTATGCTCCACGTCAAAAAGCAAAGAAGAAAATCAAAGGAAAAATAGGAAACGTTGAGGAGAGAGAAGAAAATGAATAAGCAGAATGATTGAAGAGGAGACGGGTGGTAATAAAAAGGTAAGAAGAAGGCGAAGAGAAGGGGATGGAGGTGGGAGTGGAGCGTGCGGCGGCAGCGGAGGCCGGAAGCGAGCGCCGCGAAAGCCCCAGTGTGTGTTCAGAGCGAAGCGGGGCCGCCGGCGCGCGGTGGGCAGGGGGCAGGGGCGAGGGCGCTGGCTCGCTCACCAGGGGCTCGTTACAGCCTGGCCTCGCGGCGTCTCCGGGGACCGCGCCGCCCGCGCCCACACCCCACCCCATCCCCACCCCACCCGACCCCACCCCCGCAGCCTCCAGGGCGAGGTGCTCGGCGGCCCTCGGAATGGATCACAAAGGCCCCGCGGCGCTCGGCCGCTGACCCTGCCCCGGCAAAACCCGCGCCGCTCCTCCCCCCCGCCCCCCCCCCCCACGCGGCTCACCTCCCTTCCTCGCGAGCGGCCGACGCGGCGACACGCCATGTCATGTGCGCACTTGTTGGCGGATTTTTAAGTCCGCAGCTCTTCTTTAGAGAGGACCAGTGTCAGGTTACCTGTCTGATTCTCGAGGATCTCAATCCACTTCTGTCTGTCATTGGACCCCGTCTGTCGGTGGCTCCGTCTGTCGGTCGTTCCGTCAGTCGGTCCACCGACCAATCCGTCTGTCGGTCGTTCTGTCGTTCGTTCAGTCTGTCGTATGTTCCGCTGTCGCTCTCTCCCTCTCTCTTCCCCTCTGTCTCCCTCTCTTCCCCTCTGTCTCCCTCTCTCCCCCTCCGTCTCCCTCTCTCCCCCTCTGTCTACCTCTCTCCCCCTTTGTCTCCCTCTCTCTCCACCTCTCCCCCCTCTGTCTCCCTCTCTCCCCCTTCTGTCTCCCTCTCTCTCCACCTCTGTCTCCCTCTCTCCACCTCTGTCTCCCTCTCTCTCCACCTCTCTCCACCTCCCCCCTCTGTCTCCCCCCCTTCTGTCTCCCTCTCTCCCCCTTCTGTCTCCCTCTCTCCCCCTCTGTCTCCCTCTCTCTTCTCCCCTGTCTCCCTCCCCCCTTTGTCTCCCTCTCTCTCCACCTCTGTCTCCCTCTCTCTCCACCTCTGTCTCCCTCTCTCCACCTCTGTCTCCCCCTCTCCCCCTCTGTCTCCCTCTCTCTCCCCCTGTCTCCCTCTCTCTCCCCCTGTCTCCCTCTCTCTCCCCTGTCTCCCTCTCTCTTCCTCTCTGTCTCCCTCTCTCGTCCTCTCTATATCTTTATCTCTCTCGTTTGCCTATCGGACAGTCTTTCGCGCTGTGTGGGGGTCAGTTTTCCCATTTGTCCGTCACACAGCGATAAATATTGAGATGAGTTTCTCTTGGTAGTTTCCTCATTATCTATATGAAATGTATTGCTGTTGTACCCGTGCAAATTAATTTTCGGAGCGCACAATAGTTCAAAACATTGAAATACCAATATATTAACAATAAATTAAAGATGAAGAATGTAGCAACAATAATTGAAGATAATGTTCTCTAGTGATTTGGCAAGACTTCAGTGAATATATTTATCTGCTAAATCATAGTTAAATATATGTGTAAATATTTATGTACCATTGAAGTGTACATACGTGCATATTTAATATGTTAAGTTTGTTATTTGTGTATGTATAACTTTCTGTCATATTCTAGTAACGTTTTAAACTTTGGCAATGTAGTACATAACCAGGATACATAATAGCAATATACATGGAACTAAGTATGTACCAGCCAATTGAATATTCAAAATCGTTTACAATTTACAAATATAATTTTCGTATTAAAGGATATCCTATATTTATCATGCTTTTCTTTGAGAATAACGATTTTACAGTTGGTGAGCAATCGTTCTCGGTACAAAGCCACTCTGGCGTTCTAGAGTTCATCCCTATACCATTTATCGTGTTTCAGCATCTGAGCCTATTTTTGAGGTCACCTCTTGTGATGCCAAACCCTTCTATGCCTTACTGAATACACTTTTTCCAAGAAGTCTACAGTCATTCTCTTTTTTAAAGATCCGCTCTTCGACCCTCTCTCCCCAACACACTTCTATTTTTGGTTTAGGCTTACCATCGGTTCCCCGTAAATGATCCTATTTATCTAGATATCAATTTCTTTGACACAAATTTATCCATTTTGATTTATTTTCTTTCCTTACTCGTCTTTTATTGACTACACCTGAATATTAATTTGTTTGTTATATATTATCTCGAGTTTAATAAAATATTTTCTTTTGCTTTGCAACTATTCAGAGTAAGGCACAGAGTGAAACTGAATCTTCAAGGTCGATATTTTGTATTTTTTCCGATTTCATGCATAGTTATAAAATATTAGAACAACAGTCGTAGTTTAGCAATTTTAATTTATTTTGCTAGAATCATATAAACGGTTTTTAATATATGTAGTTGTTTGACTACACATGAGTTATTAATGTAATGGTTTTATATGTAACTACCTTTCTTATTCACAAGTAGTCTATTATTTATATCTTCAGAGAAACAACTACTGGTCGTACAGAGTGTTAATATAAAAACATTCTGGATGTTAAACATGAATTATAGGAAGCGGTTGACAAGTAGTTTGCATCGAAGAATGAAAAGCTTCTTTAAGAAATTTTTAATTTTTAAATGAGTAATTACAATAGTATTTTTTTAATGAAATCGTATTTACGTCTTTCAATTGGATTGTTCTAGATACTTTAGGATCTATTAGGCGTAAATGCAAGTATTAATCCTAAATATTAATCACCAATTTATTTCCTCAGCATACTTATTCCAAGCTGGTAATTAAAAATCTCTTCGTGAGAATTCCTAGCTTCAATTTATTTCGTGTTCCTGATTTTAAGATTTCTTTATGTTTCCAACTTTGGTTTTTCGCCTCTCACGAGAATGGAGCTCTCTTTCGTAGACTTAGAGTTTTTACCTTATCATATTCGTTGTTGGTCTTCTTTTTTCCATCTCCGTCCCCTAACAACCGCTTGTCTATTTTTTGTGCGGTTGCTCATTTCATTCTCGTGTTTTTATTCCGTAGCAGTAGACACTTGAATATTTTTTATCTCGTCTCGAAACTTTGGTCATGTTTCTTCGCTAGTTTTCTGTTTAACTTTTGGCACGTCGCATCTTTGGCTGATGAATCATAAAAATACGGTGTTACCAAACAGTAGTTTAATGTATCACAGAGATATATTCTTCCATGTTGTATCTTCTTTTGCAAAGCTTCTGCTTGTCCTTCAATTTACAAATAATGTTGTTTGCTTTAATACTTCTTCTCTCTCTAGTACGGCCAGTAACGCTTCGTTGCTTGTGAGTTCCTCTCCGTTTTTACCTCGGAGAAGACTGAATAACTGGAAAAATATGGTAGCCAATCAAATTATTGGCTCGAAAGAACATGAACTCCAAAGTTTGCTACTATTCTGCTGTAACACAAACCTTTCATTTACGAACGCTAGAAAAGCCAATGTTCCAGTTTTCAGATTAAAGTTTTACACTATTGCAAGGATTCCCAAATTTTTGGGATGGAAGGTAGATCAAAATTTTTTGGAGAAATCAATCACATGTATGTTAATTCAGAAATAAAATAATTATTATATATCATGTTTTATTTGATAATTAATTCGAATAATTTAATTTGTGAATGGGATTTATGATATTACATCGTGAAGAGTGCTTTTTGAATATACTTTTTCTCATCACGTTTTTACAATTTACTCTATGTAACTTTCATAAATGACAACAAAAGACGGTTTTAAATAAAAAACTGTTCATTCATAGGGCGTATATAACTCAATTCATTAAACTAGTGATTTCCTTCACACCGGAAGTTTTCATTTTGCCGAACAATGAGTATTACTTTTACGTGTCTGTCACTTAAGAATCTTTAAAGAGATCATTTTAAGTACTTTGAAAGGTATTAATGTCTGAATATAATACAGTTCTTCAATTAATCCTTAATGCACCACAATTTTTCTTTGATAATGCGCAACATGGGTTCCTGAAACCCGTGCGTACAACTTACGATATTTTCAAAAGAAAATAATAATTCTTATATTTTCTTGACTTTCTAGGTAAGGGGATTATTTTATAATTTATTAAACAGAACTAAACAAATTTAAAACTGTAAAATGACTCACGTTTAGAAAATATCATGTTTTAAACTGACGTTATGATGGAAGTTACTTGAAATATATTACAAAAGTTTTGATTTTGTGGCCTGTTATATTTTCATAAATAATGAAAATCTTTATTGAGTATGTTGTAAGCAATTTAAAGTAAATATATTATCATTTCCATTATACCCAATTAATTCTGCATAGAGTTGAACATTGCGGGGTAGTTATATGATGTTAGCTTTTATAAATATGTCATTTTCATTTTTTATTCTACTACACTCCTTAGAGTTATATTTTATTTGGCTAATGCTAATTGGTTCAGCACTTTGAAAAATGTTTCGAAGCGCGCAGCTTCATTTGCGGAGGTTATTAATTGTTGTGGCAGTTCATGCACAAATAATCCCCTGCAATGAGTTTTGTTTCATCGTGTCTCCTGAGACTCTAGTAGCAAAATTTAACAACTAGCAAACGACAACGGTTGCAACCAGATAGCGGAAACAAATGCCCTGCTGTCTCGGTTCTTAATACTTGCTTACATGTGCTGAGTTTGGTACTGAACACTTCGGTATTTCCCTACAACTGATTCCGTCGTGTATATGAATATATCGCAGGGAGACGTTTGGACGTCCCTATCCGCTGCATCACGTGAGAGTTCTATTACTCGTAACTCCTCCCTCACCCTCACCCCCCACCCCTACGCCCACTCCCCGGATTCCGGCAGCGGCCGCCGTCGAGTATTCGTTTTCGCTCGCAGATAATCAAATCAACCTCTCGCAGTAAACGCTGTTCACTCCGAGCGCTCCATTTAAGGGCCCGGATTTTAATATGATCTCGCGTAGACAGGACTTTACGCGGAAGTTTCATTTGTACTCTTCTATCCCACACCCCCACCGCTGAGGCTCCTGCGCCTTCTGTTGCTGCTACCTCCACCACCATCACCGACCACACAATGGCCAACCGGTGACCCAGAGCGTACCACAGCGCTTAACTGCCCGCCCGGGAGTAATTGCTAAACGCAGACCTGCAGCGCAACCTGTGCAGACGAAAATCTTTCTGGATCGAGTGTGGAGGCAAGGAAAAAGAAAAATGTATAGTAATCAGTCTTCCTGACCTGTTGGATCCTCAGTACATAGGAATCCCTTACATCCCAATTTTCCCGCATTGTTAACCTCTGTTCTGGTGTCCCGACTAATTGCGGGACGCTAAAATGTCATGGGTACACATTTACAAAAATTTTCGATATGCTCTGATATTCTGTACGGTTATTTTGAATACAGGATTTTATTTTTTCACGATGAACTGTTGGTCAACTTGTACATATAACTAATACATATATACACAATACATACTAACATACACACAAAAAGTACTTTCAAATTGTGAATCACATTAGTACACTCTCGACTTATACAAACAACACAATTATGGTATTTACAAAAAAATCATTTCAGAAAATTTTTGTGTATTTTTACTATTGACGTTTAGGTTTAATTACTAATAAAAGTTGGACCTACGCAAATTTTCATTTTATAAATCATACGACAACATAGCATTATAAGGAAATCAAATTTAGAATGTTCCTGTCAACTCGTGATATCAAGCGAGGGTAAATGTAATAGAATTTCCCAAAGTGTTTGATTTTTAGTTTTCGGCAGGATAAACCCAACGTGCTAAAATCAGCTTTAACGGTCCTAGTTACCGTTGTTTCATAATTAAACACGGTATGAATGTGTTTTGCTGCGAAATGTCTGTTGACAAGTTTCAATATGAATAGAATATAAAAAAGGTTAGGTTGTGTGTTACATAATTGTGTAATTGCAATGCTACAAATTTCATATAAAGTAAAGCTGAAAAGAGAAACTACTGCTTAAAAGAGAAACAGCAGTCACTTAATTCTTATATTCATTGCAATAAAAAATTAAATTGACGTACTAATGCAATTATATTGTTCCATATTCTTTATAAAAAGTTTTCATTATTTTGTCTTCGGCATGGTTGATGTTGATTTGTAAGAATGGAGTCAATATTATTTTTCACATTTAGTTAAGACTACCACTTATTTTTGAGCGGTGGATTTACTGTAATCATGCCTAAATGTCTATTTAATTAATAATATTTGATATTAAATTCGATTGACTCATTATTTAGTGTGTCCGTACACATCAACTTCTATGGTCGTGTCCCGTAAGCGGAGGGCATGTTTTACCACGGAAGTTGGCGGTGATCTTCCCGCGCTGCATGGTGATATCCAACACCTAACTACACGTCGGCTTGCAGGGTAATCCCCAATCAGGTATCTCCCACCAGCGGGGAACCGCTCAGCCGAGACTAGACCTAAGCTCACAACATGTGTGGTTGTGTTGTGCATGTAAGTGTGAGTGTGCTTAAGTAAGCGACCAAGATTAGACAAGGATGAGGAAGGAAAGATCGCGTGCGACTCGTGGCCCAATTTTTAGGGTACTGCTGTGGCATTCGCCAGGTGTATTGGAGTCGATTTTCACTGATTTTTCCATCAAGTACAGTTCTCACAAGATATCTCTATGGTCGACGACTGTTAAAATTGAAACCAATGGTCGCAACGGTGGTTGTGTGCTTAGATATTTTCTGCGAACTCTACATGTGGAATGGTTGTAGCGCTGCATCCCAAGCCTCGCACGTGCTCCGTCTGAAGCGCTGTGAGCTGCCGCCTTCGACCCGGCCTCGGCTTCGGCCTCGCTGTTCCGCCGCAATTAAAGAAAGCTGGCCGCCGCCCCACCCCCACCCCCTCACCCGCAGTCCGCGCTTGTTTCCTCGGCTGTCAGCGGCTGTTCTCTGGAAGTGAGCCGCGGCGAGACGGCGCAGAGCTCAAGCCCGACACGGAGGCAGGCGGTGGAGATGGGAGCAGGGGGTGAGGATGGCGTGGAAGAGAAGACGTGACTGAGGAACGATGGCGGTGGAAGGAGAGGCTGAACAAGGGACAGGGATTGTCAGGGGGAGATAGGGGAGGGGTGAAAAAGGCAGGATGCAGAGCATGTGGATGTACAGGTGTGTGTGTGTGTGTGTGTGTGTGTGTGTGTGTGTGTGTGATGTAGAAAAACCCAGGCAAAGGTGTAGAGTTATGGAAGAAATGTAGAGAAGTGGCGGAAAAACAGGGAACGTTGAGGAAGCGGTGCTGTGGCTGGAAGATACCAGGAAAACGAGTGAATAGACAGCTGGATGATCCTAAAGGCCATGATTGTGAAGAGTATGGAAGAATAGTAGAGAACCAGGAGGCTGTGTGTGTGTGCGTGTGTGTGTGTTTGGGGGGATAAACCTGAAGGAGGGGAATGGAAGAAGGTGGTCTAAAGGGAGAAACCTGGTTGGAGAAGCGAAGAAGGGCTCTGACAACGATGGTAGAATGAAGGAATGAGGAGGCAGGGGTGGGGTTTGGGTTGGGGCTGGAAGTGGCGACGTAGTTCGCTTGCCAGCGGCGGTCTGTCCCGGGCCGTGGGCTCGCAGCCAACGAACGTCAAGAAGAAACCATAAACCATGAGCAGTAAGATGCTCTCTCTAACAGACTGCACGTTTGTCTGTATGATTGGTGAGCGATTATCGATGTTTGTTTGAATTTTGCGACCCAATTTCTGCACGCTATGGCCAGTAGCGAATATGGCGCACAGTATGAGAGCTTGAAAATAAATTTATGGCGTTTGTCTGCCTCGATGTTTAAGGATTAAAGGAGAAGTAGTTTTATCTAGATCATTTTCTGGTACAGTTATGGAACATTTCTTGTTTGTTGAAGGAAATTTGGGACAAACTCCACACGAAATTTCTGTGATATAGAGTCATTCCCTTGATTAAACGACCTTTTTTATGAACTTTATAGACATTACTCGTAGTAATAACACGATATTGAGAAACTTTTCTGTATTTTTTAAAAACATGTGATCTGTTTTATTGTGGTTGATAATAAAGAACGACATTCAACCCCAATTACTATAATTAACTAGATTACTGGCTCACAGATTGTTTACATAAATATACACTGCAATATAATATAATGATGTAGGTTGCGATATACACATTTACTAATGGAATACCGCCAGACTTTGACGGTAACTGAGAAGAAATCTACAGAAGTGACTGTTATGCAAACACAATAATTTTAATTGTTATCACTGCTTTTCTACGCTTATTGCTGTTAAAATAACACTTGCGACAAATAAAAGGGAAAGCGGATCGCCCAACGAGATAAATCAGGGATATTGGTAGGCTTAATTCTGCAGCGAAGATTTAGTTAGATTCAAAAACCTGGTATTTAAAAGAATAGAGGTGTCATTATGAGTAGTATATCCATTTTCGTTGTAATGTACCTGATTTTACAGTAATGTAAAATATAAACTATAACATCATACCCTACAGACTTGCCTACTTCATGTGACGAAAGTACCATCAGTTTCAACTCGCACATAAGCGCGGACATAATCGTTTATTCAATTAATTTTACGATTTTATTAAAATATAAAGTGTGTACTAAGAGTATAAAATGGGACAACAATAGCATGCTAAAACATTTCTGGAACCCACAACCTTTCATTTAAAGCAAACATACAAAAAATTGGTTTAGTAGAAAGCTCAAATTACTATCTAAACAAAAACACTTGATGTTTTGAATCTAAAAATTAAATTCATATACCTACTATCAACTATCAACAATTGAATTTCTCGAAATACGGAAAATTACGTTTGTGCAGATTGTTCAAACACTGTGGAACGAGTTTGCGATGTGCATACATCGCATTCTAATTCATTATTCATATTGATAACAATTTTTCTTTTGAGTAATTGAAAGAGTTAGAATGACATTGTGGACAATGTAAGCATTCACGTAAATATATAGAGAGTACATACTCGTATATTTGTGTTCGCGTTCCGCTGTAGGTGTGCAACAGAAAATCCACATACCTGAACGCATACAGGACTCGTTTCTCTTGAACAGATAAAAGACCTCTAGAAACTCAGAAAGTAGTATACGGTACACAGGCAAGCTCACGCACGCAAATAAAAGCGTTTTTGGTCGCAATCTGCCGCACTCAGGCTTCGGCCGTTAAAAAACCGGCACCTCGCGAAGTGGAAGAGCTGAGGGGTCGTGAGTGGGAGAGGTTGCTCTGGTCTTGCGCCCGGGCCAACTAGATGAAGCTTTCAGCTGGGGATTTCCTTATCTGCTCGGGACAAATCCCGGTCTGGTACTTTTAAAGCCTCCGGCAACAGCTCCTCTGACACTCTCCCTCGCACAATGTCTCCGGTCGCACGCGTTCCCACGAGGAATGAGTCGGACCGGGATGGGATAACGGCGGTTGACGACCAGACCGCACTGCACGCTTTTCTGAAGGTTGCGTGTTGCATCGCCGAAATATTCGCTTTAGTTGCATATTACAGTTGCTCCTGATGTTTCATCACATTGGTTGCATGTGATAGATGCTCGTATAGATTGAGTTTCCTTTTTCTCTGATAGATAAATGAAAAAATCTCTCTGACGGATTTTCTGAGAATTAGTGGTAATGGCAAATCAAAAAAATTCAAAATTCAGAATTGGGTTCGCGACAAAAGTAGTTTACGACGAAACTACGTTGCTTTTGTGGAGGTTGCAAAGTGCTTCACAGAAATTTTATTTTAGTTGTTTGTAGCAGATGATCCTCTAAGTTGATATTATTATTTTCATGTGATACTTCCTCGTGTAGATTGATTCTCTTGTTTGCTGCTACTAATAAGTGAACGTGAATATTTTCTATGAGTATTCGTGTTAATTGCTGGTCAGAATGATCATGCAGTTTGGAGGTTGAGATAGCAATGTTAAACGACCGAATCTCTCTGCTAGTTTGTTTTGTAGTTTTCGATTTTCTTCGCTTTAAGTCATCGAAATTCGACTAAAGTTTATTTGCAAGATGTAGTTGCTGCTATAAATTGATCCCATTGCAAGAAGTTTTACTCGTTTAGGTTGGTTCTACAGATATGACAACTTCTTTTTACGTGGTGAGTTTTTGAGTTAATTTCTGAAGCATATAGGATTTTAGAATAACGGCAATTGACGAAAGACATGCACAACACGCTTTTATGAAAATTAAGTGTTGCTTTACCGAAGTGTTGGATTTTCTTGCCGTAGATCCTCCTGTAGGTTGATTGCACTGCTTGAATTCCTTCGATACTGAAGACCTCACACAGTTGCTGCCCTCCTGCCTGTAGATCGTGAATTGATCGCTAGAATTATTAGTTGTAGAATGCGACATTTTAGTAGAATTTTACATTTGCTGCAAATATTGTGTGTATAATGAGAGTACATCATCTTTGACAGATGTTGAAGTTGATCTGATTGATGAAACTAGATGCGAACCTGGTTTATGATTTTGATTGTTGATTAGAATTGCTGATGAAAATTGACTGTTCATATTTTGATCGAGATTTGATGAAGTTTTACAACCTGCGTTTATGTAGGTCGCGAGTTTCTCTGCCAAAATTTTTACAACCTGCTTTAGTTATGTTATGTGTTGTCCGTACAGTTTGTGGAGGTAATTGATCTGAGAGCTTCTGTAGTTTGTAGCGTGATTTGATTTTTCTCTACGTAAACCATTATTAAAATACTAGATAATGTTACTAATCAGATCATGGATATTTATCATGATTTTATAATGGCTATTTGTTGCTTCTTCAAGCTCCTACCGGGGACCTTTCATTATTTGTTACCCGCTCGGAGCTGCAACGGTTGTCATTTAAATGCAGGTGGTGGAAATTATATTATTTGTACTTCTGCAGGTTTTATGTAGTTTTATTTGTGCTCCTGCACATTTTAGTACTGCATTATGCGTTTATACTGAAGCATATTTGACAAGTTTCTCATCGTTTTATGAAGACGTACAAATTAAGGGTATTCTAGGACACTAATATGCACATGGTCTTTGTGAGCTTCATTACTCTGTTTATATCCTCCAGTGGAAAACTATTATACACAAATATATCCAATGTATAAAAATTAAAAAATAAATTGAACTAAGAGAAAAGTTCTACTATCACAATTCTCAACAGTTTAGAAGATGTGTAGGTATACGAAACCGAGTTTTCACATTGATCAATATTAAAATAAAACTATTTCACAATTTAGTTTTCTCATTTTTCCGTTATCTATATATTCCATTGATCATTCAACCTGAACATTTGAAATGCTCTTTCTTTCTAGTATATTATGATTCCAAATATAGAAGTAATGTATGTATTCTTAATGTTCACTGTTCTACAGAACGAAATGCGACTCCGTCAAATTGAACGCGACACCTGCTACAAAATACAGAGCAACGAAATCACATCCATCACGATATTAACGCGACTTGCCGCAGTATCATTCAGAATTACCAACTCCTCCTGCGCTTGGTGTGATTTAGAACTGCGCGTCGGCCGCTACTTCCGACATTTAGATTTCTGACCAATGGCGAGCGAGTGCGCTGCCACATCCCCGGGCGCCGTCGATGAGCAATGACAGCCAGTCGAGCGGGCGCCCTGCGGAAATAAATAACTTGGATGGCAGCCCAGCGTTGTCGCGTGGATTCTGGGAGCCAGCGTTGAAACAGCGTTCTGGGCGCTGGGACAACACGTGGATGCACATAGGAGCCCATCAACTCCAAGCCTGCGCAGATGCAAGAAGGGGGGAATAGAGGGATGCGAGGACGGGAAAACGGGTTGCCGCAGGGGCAAAGCAGACAAGTAGGGTGTAGATGAAAAATGTTATATTGAGATGAATAGAATCGATGCAGACATTTGTGACGAGATGGCACATTATATCGTCGGTGTCAAGTTCAAGGTATGTACCGATGAATGTTCAGGTTTTCTTAGTGCGATCGCATACGTTACGTTCTTCGCAAATAAACACCTTGGATAGCATCCCTGTGATGAATGGATGTTTCACATTAACAGTCGTTGAGTTCATGATCTTGGCGATGAAGACATCTCCAGGATGCATGGCAGGTCCCTCCGAAGTAGTGTTGATCCAGATGAAGCCACAACTTGTAGGAACGGGGAGACTCACGGGGCAGTGGTGGCGAGTCGCAGAAGTGGCACATGCGTTATTTATGGAAATAGTAATGTTTACGTCAATATACAAATTTTTGGGTAGATTATAGATTATATCACACGTGAGGACAATCGTATATTCCGCCCAGTGTTGAGGTTTGTCTCTCGCGAAGGACATTTTTATTCCAGTTGATACATATTGCCCTTCGGAAATAAAATAACTTGGGCGGAAGCACTGTGCATCGCCGGGGTATTCTCCAGGGCCGAGCGCGTTGAAACCCCGCTCAGGGCGCTGGGGACGGCAGAGGCACACAGGTGGCTAGTGGTGGCTGCACTGGAGTCTCATCGGGGACGAGGTGGGGAGTGGCAATGGAGACACGGGCATGGAGTTAGGTTGCTAACCCGATTGTGCCTGTAGAAAATGGAAAGCTGCCAACATTTCCTGTGTATACTGCACGTAGTATATTGTGCGTAATTTTGTGTGCGGTAGTTAAAGACGCCATGAACGATCTATTTCATTATTACTGTACGTCAAACATGGCATTGATCTTTGTGACCCTATTAAAATCAGATTAATGAAAACGTGATGTTTGACCATAGTACATAATATACACGAAAATTTTTGAGCCACAAAGCAGTCGTATCTTCAGTACTATGGACTCTCTAATTCTATTATATGTTTATTTTTGTATTGCACGTTCCTTCTGTAAAATAAAAGCAAAAAGACATCTCTAGTTTTTGCACTTAAATTACATATTCACTCTTGACAGGAAGTGTGGTGTATGGATCGAGTGACATTTTCGCACTCCATCGCAGACGTGAAGCAAGACACTCGTGGGAGGCGAGGGAGAGGTCTGGGTCGGACGTGTGTGGTGAAAGAGATGGACCGGTGGACACTGCCACACGCGAAAGGGTGTATCGGTATCGGTAGTAGTGGCGGAAGACGGACGAAGAGTAGTGGTGGTGACGGGAGCAATGGGAGGCGGAGAGCGGGGCGGAAGTAGAGAGGGTGGGGCGATGGCGAGGGCGATTGGGGAGTTGGGAGTCCGGGCTGCGCCGGGCGGGTGGGCGACGTGGCTCGCTGATTTCCCCGTGGCCGCCCGCGGACGCCGCTTATCTGCGTAATTAGCCTTCCGCCGCCGGCCGCCGACCGGCGCCCGTCCGGTCGCCGTCCGTCCGGTCGCCCGCCAGCCCACCCACTCGCTCGTCCATCCGCCCGCCCGCCCGCCCGCCCGCCCGCCCGCCCGCCCGCCCGCGCCACCCCACGGTCACCTAGCGGCGACCGCAGCCCGAGCGCCCCCTCTGGCCGGCCGCCCGCCCGCCCTCGCTGCCCTCGCCCCTGGGCGAGGCGACGCCCATGCAGCCTAATCAGCTCCCGCCCTTCACTGGGCTGCCCAACTCGTCGCGGACCTCGCTGCTATATTCCTGCTTCGCCCGGCGGTTCCTATTTGACTCCAACACGTTGGCCAAGCTCACCTGTTTAACTCCCTCGCCGCAAACTCTCAACTAAAACTATCATCTTGGCCCTCGGAAGGTTTCCCCGACAAGACTACTTATCCCTTCCTCCCTCGCAGGATTAGATTTCGTTTTCAACCTCTCCATTCAGTGGAGTGTGCTTACTTCCCTTACTGTTTTCGGCAACACGGCTTTCATTCCTTATATGGCTTATCGTGGCAATCGTATTCGTGATTAAGCTGACATGTGCAAATTTGCTGTGGAACTTTAATATCTCTTACGGTATTAACAAATAGTTTCCACGTATAATATATTAAAATTGTAGTGAAGTTTTCAAGTTTAATTTATTTTACAGAAATCCAAAAATTAAAGTATCCATTATAATAATTGTAAAACGAATCCATTTTACCTTAACGTAGTCCATTCTTTAAATTTTTTTCTCAAACAAATGTACACATTTATTGTCATTAATAATTTTGTTATAGAGTTTGAAAGATAAATCTTTCTAGAATACTCTAAAGATGCTCTATAGAATTTAAAATTGTTTTAGAATTCAGTTTTTCATTTGAGAACAAATAAGGTTCTCCTCTAGTACAAAAGGATGCAGAAGTAATATTTTGTTTCCACACCCAAATTGCTGCTAATCTACAGACCTGCTTGATTGCATATAAATGTTTCTTTTTCAGTCATTTTGGTTGAAATCAGTATCTTCTTTAATACGTTAACTGTGACAAGGGCTTGCCGGCAATTGATATTGTATGCATTCCACAGTTCATGTTGATTATCTAGAGAGATGTTCTAGTTGATGAGGTAATAAGAGATCGCATATACAGTGATTCATGGAAATTCTATTGAGCGTGTATCATCAGAGTAAAACAATATAATAGTACAAACAGCGTAGCAGCATTATGTCACACGTGCTGTAAACGTTTCCCTACATACATAGTGCAACAACAACTTTGTATCTTGCCGCGAGATGAAAGTACGTATTCTTTACTAAATCACATAAACTGATTACGAAAATGAAATCAGAAAAATTCCATCACGTACCATTTTTATCTGAAAAAGGTACTCCACATATATCACTTTCGAGAAACGTCGAAATGACACACTAGCAATACAGGAGGAATGTGTAGTGTATTAATCTACAGATCATGTAACAAAAATGATGCTGTCTTTGCAGAATCCGTCAGCAACTGTTTATAGGTAATGTCTTTCATGAAGTCACGGACCTGAGGCCCAATGAAAATTCCTTCATTAATATTTTCAGTACTAATGGCATGAAACTAGATAGTAACAATTCAAAACCTTGGCCATCATTAGCCAGAGGTTTCACAAAATTCTTCATAAAGCCCAATTTTAGTTGGAGTAGTGGTAACATCACATTGTCTTTCTCAATTAGGAATTTATGCGACACATTTTTTTCACATGAAAACGTCAAAAACAACTTTTTGTCTACATCATATTCTTTCCTTGTCCTACTATTCCAGTTTCACCAAAAACATCAATATTTTGTGTAAGCAGTCTGCATTCTTAGATGTCCCAGAATTCTGAGAAGACCATAGATTTGGTGTTTCGAATAACTAGTATAGTTCAGGAGTACCCTATGTTCTCGTTCTTTTTCTTTAACAGAACGGAGCGGGCCACGGATATCGAAGGTTTCTTGTTTTCGTTATGTAAGAGAATGGCTTAGAGACTATTAATTGAAGAATCTATAAATGGGCACCATTCTTTCCGATTGTGAATCATCCAAGTTTTTTAAGCAGCCCATTTATCTTATTAGAATATTCCAAACTATGTGTCATTTTTTCATTTTCCCATTCCTTTGGTGCTTTTGGAACTGCGAGAGGATCAGAATACGGAATTGGGCGCATTGGAGATTCCATATTTGGATACGAAAGCATGTGTTTTGATTTACTTCAGATTCCTGTTACTTTCGTTTAACAAAAGTAGCAATCTGTAATGTGGTTTCTATGTTCCCTTCACAACTGTGGTATGACAAATGGCATAGTTGGGTGGGTTCCATGCAACCGTGCTCTTAAATAGCGGGAGCTACACGAGCAAAAGTTCTGTGGTAATCGACACACTAATCCTTATCAACCTTGGATTCAAAATACAACTCGTGTGCCTTTCTGGCGATAGGAGAAATAGGATGTCTGTGGGACGTAGTCGTAAATTGATCTAGAAAAAATTTGGAGAAACATCCTAGACATCGTCGAGTATAAGAAACACAAGAACATGCACAAGTAATATTCTTCACGTTAGCGGATTTCCACATCTCAAGAATTGATAGTGTGTGAACTCACTATGGATTGCCTGATGCAAGTGCAACTTCCTTTTATCTACCCCAAGTGCTTATCGCACCTTCCCTCTCTAATTACAATACCAGGCAATAATACTACAAAAATTACAGAATGTGATAAGCGCCGCGAGAACATAAATAATGCTGCCGAGCCCAGATGAAATTGCGTTTCCAGAAGAAAGTTAAGGTGATAGAGAAAATGGTTTTCACTATTGTTGTCAGGTCACTAAACTAAATAACAATCACATATTTTTATTCTGCGGCAAATTTATTTGTCGCACTGTGATGTAGTTACTAAAGTTTGGTCTGCGAAATTCCGATTCAATTTTATTCAGATGAGAAATATAGAGTAATATTGTATAATTGCAAAAAAAGTATACGTTTTCTAGATGACTATTTATTTTGAAGTGTTTTCCAACCCTACAATGGTTTTCTCTAAAACATTCACACGGCTGATTCTTCGTAAATATTCGTTCGACTTACCATGGTGACTTCAGAGATATGAAAACAAAGATATTTTTCATAAAAAAACCTTTTATGTAGGTTTCTTTTCTGCACGAGAAAAACTGCAAAATCGTTTCTCATTCTCAATAATATATTGTATTATGTGTGTTGTATCACTTTGATTCATCTGTATTATTTTCAGTTTGTAGTAGCTGATCAATGACTCCCTGGAATTGATGCCGTCAGAGATCTGACGTGTTCTCGCGAGATATTCCCTAGAGATCTATCCCGGTTTCGATGCTAATGACTGTATCTTTTTATTGTAGACCACCGCGGTAAAACGGTTTGTTTTTTTGTCGGGTGTTCGATCCCTGCCTGGAGCCGGAAATTTGTTTGTGATTAACATGGGCGGGATTGTGCGCATGTACCTGTCAAACTCGTAAGCCGATTGCTCTGATCACTAGTTTCCATTGTTTCCCTGATCGCTTCCTGGCAAAAGTCGAAGCTGCGCAATAAAATAAGAACCACAACCCGCGCGCGGTTCTTACTACTCTATCTGGTTCCCATTTCCTTCGTTAGGATGGCATTATCGGTTAAAATGAAATATTTTGACGGAACATTCATCTGATTCTTTATCTGCTCTTCATAGGATCTGTTTCGTAACACTCCTGAAATCGATGATTCCAAAATAGATTTTCACGAGTTACACTAGAAATATGTATCACAAAAATCACACCATTGAATGAAACTTTCTCGGTGATCATAGCGACTTCAGCTCCTCACAAACTCATCTTTCATGCGTGTACTTCACCTGATGCTACCTCGCTCTGGATTAGGCGCACTTCAGAGGTCTCGGATGCAAGGACACGGCTAGAACTGGAATGACAAGGGTAGGAATTGTCCTAGACGCCTAAGGGATGTTTTAATCGAACTGTTTAAATAAACGTTCTGAATGAAATATTTAGGCAAGTTCGTCTGATATTTTTTTTTATTTTTTAGAATCCGCTTTCGTGAGAGGTTCTACACATCTATCGCGGAAACATACAATTCAATGTGAGTCATCGTCATCGATAATCACCGCGACCTCACCCTCACACATTTCCTTTACGCATCCACGTCCACTGCCAGTCTGCGTCATTGATTCGCTTTCATTAGAGAGCCCCGACAGTTGTTTTGTATTTCAATCACAACGACGGGAATGAGCACTAGTTCGGGGATGTAGGGAAGCACAGGGTTTCTGATAATCGAGTAAAATAATATATTTTAAGTCAATAGTTTTAATAATTTAAACGGAATATTTGACGGAAAATTGATTGTACTCTTAGCGACATACATACTCTATTGTATTTAGTAAAATTACTGTAATAATTCAAGAGAATAAATTGTTGATTCAGCCACAACTGGTTTTCATTATAGATTCTAGAATAGTCTATCTCGAAAATCATCCTATCGAATGCGTGTCTCGGTCATCGATCAACATCGCGGCCTCCCCTCGCGCGTCCACTTCCGCCGACGGGTGAGCGGCCTCGAGCAGGCGTTCGTCAGGGGACGCCTTCAGTTGTTCCGCGCGTCGAGGACGCGGACGAGGGCGTGGGCGCCGGGGGCCTTCTGCTGCCTCTGCCCACGAGGCGGCCGTAAAGCCGCCGTAAACCGGGCGGGGCCGGGCGGGGGCGGGGGCGGGGCGTAGGGGCGGGGGCGTGAATAAGGCATGCGGAGCGCAGGGCGCGGGCGCCGTCGGCCCCAGCGGCGCGGCGCGGCACGGGAGGCCCAGGGATTGACAGCGGGGCTTACGGCCGCCGCGCCGGACGCTCTGTGGCGGGGGTGGAGGAGGAAGCGGCTGTGGCGCTGGCAACAGCTGCATGTTGGTGGTGGAGGAGTGATAATAGTGGCGGTTGTGGTAATGGATGATGGTGGCGGAAGGCTAGGTGATGGTGGTAATGAGTGGGTGATGGTAATGAGTGGTTTGGCGGTAGTGTTGGTGCTGGTGGTCATGAGTGGTTAGACTGTAGAGTGGGGGATGGTGGAAATGAGTGGCTTGGCGGTGGAGTGGGTGATGGTTGTAATGAGTGGTGGGGATGGTGGTAATGAGTGGTTTGGCAGTAGGGTGGGTGATGGTGGTAATGAGTGGTTTGGCAGTAGAGTGGGTGATGGTTGTAATGAAGGATTTGGCGGTAGAGTGGGTGATGGTGGTAATGAGTGATTTGGCGGTAGAGTGGGTGACGATCGTAATGAGAGGTTTGATAGTAAAGTGGATTTCCGGTATAATGAATTAGCGAACAATGATGATTGTAGTGATAGAAATAGGTAGTGGTAATGCTCGTCAGAAGAATTAGTGTTAGTGGTGTTTGTAATAGATTGTATGGTCGTGGAAATCGGTGGTGGTGATGCTAATGGTCGATGTCGTGATGATAATGGGTATTATAATGGAGGAGGTTATGGCCATGTAATGAGAGGTGGTGTGGAGGTGGTAATGGTTGTGGGTGGTAAAGGGGGTAGAACTCTTGGGGGACACGCCGGTAGTGGTAGTGGTACTAATTTTCGACTTTGGGGTTTTGGCATGGAGGTGGCTGAGGCGTTGGTGGTTGTACAGAATAATGCGTGGGTGGTGATAGAAGGGTGACGTGGGAGAGTGATAGTGGGAGACGGAAAACCAAGGAGACTGCGGTAGATAGCGAATCCTCCTGGGACGTGAAAATGTATGATGTAGAGTACAGAATTGTGTAAGGTGGGTTGGCGAATTTCTTTAGGATACGAGAAGTAGGACTGATAAGGTTGAAAAAAAGCGGTTTAAGAAATGTCGGTAACGACAACTTATATAAGTCGATTATTTTTATACAGATAAGGAATTGATTAATAAGAAATAATATTGCTATGGAGAATTTCGTTGGCATTTCAGGTATGGTCACAAAATACGATAGCAAAAAGTGGAGTTTAGAGAGCGTATTTGGAGGGGAAGACAAAGCATCGACCGAAATCGACGAGGATTTGCGCCGTTGCGGAGAACATCCAGGGACGCTGAGTAATTCAGAGGCGGCTAATGAGCAGGGCTCTGCGTCGCAGGGAGGTATGGCATTGTGGACAACAACAGCGAAAGTGCCAGTGGAGACGACACCAAAGTGGACAGTGCACTTGACGGACACTCTTGGACCCTCGCATTATGAAAATGGAGATGACAATGAAGTGGCTGAAGCGAATATTATAGAAGCTCATTTAACGTAGATTAAAATAGAGGGCAAAGAAGAGAGGAAGTAGGAAGTACAGTAAGGACTGAATTTAAAGCGAAATTTAGAACAAAAACAATGGATGTATAGCGCTCGGTGTCGGGAATACCAACGTATACATTCTAAAAGAAATGGGTAGAATGAGTGGAATTCTAAATGGAAATGGTAAAAAAAGTATCATGAAAACTGTGGTCAAAATGACTCGGAAATGATATATGTATTATTGTTGATATAAGTGTAACAAACAATGACGCGTGAATAATATGGGAGAAAACAGTTGAAAGTAGATGAATGTTGGCTTCGAAATCCGACAGAGTGAAGAACAGCTATCATGGAGGTTTATGGCAGAAAGTAGTTGAGAGATAATGCCGGTGGTGTGAGTATGACGTAATGAATGATGGCTCATCGGAGGCTGCGGGGGTGGATAATGACGGATGGCGCAGGCGCGTGGCAGGTGCGCGGGGCGGCGCCAGGACGTCAGGGATTGCGAGGGGGGCGCCGGCGAGCGGCGTCGCCGGCTCGCAGGGGCTCCTCTGGGTTACGGGTGGGCTCAGCCGAGCGGCCGGCAGCGGGGTGGGGCGAGGGAGGGGGCGGGACCGGCGGCGGGGGCCGTTACCGCCGGCAATTAGCGGGCGTTGCCGCACTGCGGCTGCCTCCGGCCTCCGCCCGCTCGTCTCCGCCCACCTCCGCTTCGGCTCAAATGTCCGCGACGTTAAGTGCCTGGCCGGCGAGCGCCTCGCCTCGCCTCGCCTCGTCCCGCCCCGCGCTGCCCCGCCCGCTCCCGTGGAGTCAGCGCATCCCCTCGGCGCCGACGTCGCCCCGTCGCCACCGCTCTGTCACCAGCCCCGAAGCTGAGACCGCCGCCGTCACCTCTTCCGCGCCACCCACATCCGCAACCGGCTCTCTGACATCGCCGAGTCCTCCTTCCGGACGACGCAACTTCTGTCCCCACTCGCTATCGATGTCGTGTCATCGCCCCCCCCCCCCACTGCTCTGCTATCACAAGCCCATTTTCACTTATTACAATCAACCAATCAACACCTCGGCAGTGTATCTTTTTTATTCCAACATCATATGTCGACTCATTCCCCATCAACTCATCTGTCAGTCACCTTACCCATTATCATCCTGTTTCATCTCTTTACCAAACTCGTGTCAGCTTTGCCCAACCTTCGGTCGCGTTCCTGTCAAAATGCCCGGTCGTCTCCCTCGTCACTGCCGTGTCTCCTGCAATACTAGACCCTCTTCACGCCATCAACTCTGATACCACCCCACCCATCGTCCACGGGGTTTTCTCACGCCATCCTCGCTGCTCGACGAGTCTATTCCATCATGCTCACTCCCATAACGAGTACACTTACTACTTCAATAAGGATGGCAAAGCCGATGCTGATTACGGATGACGGTGTTGGTGGCGATGATGATGTTGGTGAGAATAATGATGTTGGTGATGATGACGGCGTAGATGGCTGTGACATCGAAGCGGCGACGACGACGGCGACGACGATGGTGACGACAGCGACTTCCAAAACTCACCATCTTCTGCCTTGTTCACTGCTTTCCGTCTCCGTTCCCACTTCATCTGGCGTTCTCACTCTGGTCTCCACCGCTGTTAACTGAAGTCTCTGTCGCCACAGCGTTGCGGGCTGGGTCCGAGGTTGCGGTCTCCCGTGGCTGCGTCTGAGCGATAGACTTGCGTGAGGTTTCGAAGTAGCCCACTCGGGGAATTACCTGCACAAGGGGAGTACGCTTCACACTGGCGAACCAGACCTTCAGCGCTGTTCCCCTGGTGGGGGCTTGTGCGCACTACGGGGCTATGATCGCGTTCCAAAAACATTTTTACGGTTTATTTTAGATAACGAGATGATAATGATCTTTGTTTCCTACACAACAGTATTCATTTCTCAATATGTCAATATGTAATGTGAACATTTATTTCGATATATTGCAATATAATCATACAATTTACTGGTTTTCAGTTGAGTGGAAATCTGGTGACAGATCATAGTCGTGCTACATTGTATTATAGATGTTACATATTTGACATATATATATTGAAACCCAGAATATGTGTTTCATTACACTAATTAAATCATTAGTGTAAGAATTCAATAGCTATTCTGGACTGCGCGGTGCGAGCGCCGGGCGCTGCGAGCAGCGGGCAGCCGGCAACGGTCGCCGCCGCCTCCGGTGCCACCACCGCGAGCAGCGTGAGAACGGCGGGTACAAGCGTGGCAGCGCGCACGTGCAAAAAGTTCGTTAGTTGGATTGAGGCGGCCGCCGCCGAAGGATGTGCCGACGTGCGGCCGGCGAAGGAGAGGTGAGCAGAGCGGCGACCAGTGCGGACGTGTAGCGAGGGCTCTCCGCTAGTGAATGGACGCATGTAATACGCGACATAGTTATGTGATTAGGAATCGCAAAGTAATGGACATGTAAACAGAACATTAGAAGTATCAGTATAGTAAAAGATTAGTGTTGGTAAAATAATTGACGTCGCTCTTATTAGTTGGTGCGGAGGGAACATTCTTGAAAGCGTGCGGTACAGAACTGTGACCAGTATACGGAATAGGCGGGGGTCGTGTAATTAAACCCACTAATGGACAGTGATTCGAGGAAGGTGCGCAGCCGAGGTATCAAGATCTTGTTCGGGGAAGAATTGTTGGAGCATCAGCCGTGGATGATCACCACGCCATCTGCTGCCGACGGCCCGCAGCAGTAGCAGAGGTCGACAACCCTGTCGGCACGAGCGGCTCGACGAACCTCATAGGTATTCAAACGGGGCCCCGAAGGTATGAAAGTTGTATTTTACTCTTAATCTTGGTACCAAGGCGGAGTATAAAAACGGTGTCTGATTATGTAAATAGTAACTTTGATTTAAAATAAATCTTGTCATAATTGTATCTCTATGTATGAATAACTTCCCCAACGTTGCACCGACTTATCCTAGGACCCATTCACGTAAAAGACACCCTCTCTTAGTGTTATATTGCAGTGAAGATACCCGGCACCACCAGGTACGTCACAGCTGGCGCCCGAACATGTGGATAACGTATAATTAAGAAATGTGGTCCTAGGGAAATTGGTGAAATGTTGGAAAACAATGTGCATGTAATTGTTGTATAGTAATGCAGGGTATAGATGAGAAGCAGGCAGTACAAAGTGTATTATTATAGAGTAAAAAAAAAAAAAAATAACAATACAGGTGTTAGCAAAATATGCACAAGTCAAGTAAGCATAATGAAATGTTGATAATTACAAAAATGTTGTTGCGTAATTAATTGCGGGCTGACATAGGCAATTATTTGTGAGCATCCAATATATAGTTAATATTGTAGTTACTGAGGTTATGAAGGCTATACATGTACATGTTACAAATAATATAATGTAATAGAATTCCAAATTTTGTAAGACATATTAATAATATTTGAACTGCTTGGCAATTTTTTTATAACATGGAAATCAAAGAAATGGGGAAGTAGTAATAATTCTTATGAGAATATAAAGGTGGTTAATAGTGTTGTACAAATTATGCACAAAATTGTTTTTTTGCTGGGAACATTCACTCAGTAGTGCATTATCTATTGGTGATGGTAAAGTGTGGGGAATCTATTAGAAAAGATACCAGGTTGGGAAATATATACCAGCAGTGTGAATGTTTGTTGTGAATATCTATATGATATTATTGAGGAAAATTCAGGGAGGAGATATGACATGCAAATGTGAATGATGATTATGTACATAATATAGCAATAAGTGCGTTGAAAAGTAATTTCAATTAATAAGGGATTTATTATAATTTGAAAGCATTTTTGTGTAATAGTATTAATGAGTTTATTAGCAGTGTATATGTGTTTCAATGGTAATAATATTATGTATTGTAAGGATTATGTTTATGCATTGGTAGGTGAGTGGAAATTATATGGCTGTTATTGTGTTTTGGTGGTGAGTGAGGGTTGTCCGTCATTAGTTAGCAATTGAAATAGGTGTGCATTAATCCATTCACGAAGGATACAGTGTTGTGGCGGATATAGTTAATTCATAGGATAACTGTGATATCGTTGGTAGGTGAGGCAAGTGGAAAATTTGTGCGGTATTTTAGTGTAGTGAGAATCGATCGGACAGCTCAAAGCAACAGAATGGAGGCGCAAAATGTAGTGCTGGTCCGGGAAGAAAAGGCGGATGAAGTAGGGGAAATAGATGTAGGAATCGATAACAGTAGGTCATCGGAAAGCAGGGATAGTGGAATTGGGAGCCGGTTGGACGATACGTCAGGGGATAGTTTTAATAAAGAAGTAGAAGTGACATCAACACCGATGATCCAGGCAACAAGAAATCCGAACCTGGGGGGTGGGAAAGATAACCAGTTAGACATAATGCAGATGATAATGATGATGCGGGAAGAACAGAAAATATTAGCAGAAGACCAGAAGAAGGCGGCAGAAGAACAGAATAGGAAGTTATTAGATGAACAGAGTAGGAAAGCAGAAGAACGGGATAGGAAGGCAGATGAACGGAATAGGAAGATGTTCGAACAACTGAATGGGAAACTGGATGAACAGAAAATATTCACGGAGGAGCAGAACAGGAAGTTAGCTGAAGAACTGAATAGGAAAGTAGAGGAACAGATTGGGAAGTTGGCAGAAGAGCAGAACAGGAAATTAGACGAACAGAAATTATTCACAGAGGAACAGATTAGGAAGTTGGCAGAAGAACAGAATAGGAAATTAGATGCAATAGGGGGGCGAATAGGACGCGCTGAAGAACAAATGGAGTTAACGAAGAATGAGATGACTAAAATCACGGAGCGGGTAGAAAGTCATGAGCAATGGACTGCCGAAGAATTAGGGAAACAGAAAAAGGAGTTAGAATTCCAAGTAAGTAGTCTGGGGGGGGATTTGAAGAATAAGTTATTCCAACAACTAGATGCTAAAACCGCTAAGCAGGACGAGAAAATTGAGAGGATACAATCGGTAGTCAAGGAAGAAATGCAGGAGAATAAGCGGGAATGTGAAGAGAAGGTTGTGTTACTACGAACAGAGATTGAACAAATAAAAGAATGCAAGGCATCCCCAGTTGCAGCAAGCGGGACGGTACCATTTACCCCTCCAAAATCACTAAAATTTTCAGGAGACGGGAAAGAAAATCCATGTATATTTATGAAGGCAGCAGAACGACATCTAGATGTTATCAATACTTCGGAAAGGTGTAAAATACAATTATTATATTTAATGTTAGAAGGCAACGCAAGGATATGGGCCGATACATTTGATAAGTTTCCCGAATCAGTAAAGGCATTTAAAGATCGATTCCTTGAGCGGTATTGGAATGAGGAAATTCAAATTAATTTTAAAATCAGCTTAATGAATAATCATTACAACCAGTCAATGGGAAGTTTGCGGGAATACGCAACAAGGCGTATTATGGAATACAAAACGCTATCCCCACCGATGAGCGATCAGGAAATAATATGTGTACTGACAAGACATTTCCCAGTTACGGTGCAGAATCTTTTACGTAGTGTGCAGCACACCGACCTGGAAAGATTCCAGAATGTGTTAGGAGGGTACGACTTGACATTTGCAGGCGTACCAAAGAGCAGAAATGAAGGGAATGTTAATATGGTTAGATCGGAACGTAACCAGGGGCAAGGGAATGATAGGAGCAACGATTACCAGAGAAACCAACGCGGAAGAGGGGGAGACGGATGGAGACCAGAGCCGGGGAACCAGAGACCGGACTGGAACGGATCTAACTCAAACCGTATGGAGATACGAGGCGGGGGCGGGAATGCACCCGACCGATCAGCACAGCCTAGCACAAGTAGTGATCAAGGACACTATTTAAACTAATAGAGTCCGTGGTGATAGGTGGCCCCATTGCGGACGCGGAAATCGATGAAGTAAATGCGGTCTCCATAAACGCTATGCAGACGGTAACCTACGATACCCAACCGTGGCGGAGATGTAAGAACTCAGCGGTCAGAATCAGGAAATGTCCCACGATATCGATAGAATGTGAAGGTATAATTAAAGAAGCTTTAGTGGATACAGGGTGCACGACTACAGTAGTATCAGAAGAAATGTATGAGGAGTTAAAAGCAACAGGAAAAGAAGTAATGTGTTTGCCTATGAATAGGGCGTATGTGATTGGGGCAACTCAGAAGAAGTCAAGCCCCATCACAAAACAAATCATGTTTCAAGCCAGGATTGGCAACCAAGTATACGAGATGGTGGCCCTGGTAGTCAAAAAATTATTGTATTCGGTAATCATAGGGACGGATTTTCTGGTCGATCACAGAGCAAATATAGATCTAGAACGGCAGGTGGTAGAACTGGGGAGCCAGGCGGTAGGATTTGACTTGGGGATGGACGAAGAATACGAAGCATGTACGGGTGTAGTGGCCGAAGAATCTTTGGAAGAACAACTGAGGACAGCAGAAGAACAAAATAGAAAATTAGATGAGCAGAGTAGGAAATCAGACGAACATAAAATAGTTACGGAGAAGCAGATTGAGAAGTTTGCGGAAGAACAGAGCAAAGAATTAGGTAAACAGAAGAGATCCGAGGAGGAACAGAATAGGAAAGCGGAGGAACTGGATAGGAAAGATGATGTGCTAAAATTTCAATCATACCATCAAGTAGATGCTAGGGTTGCGGTAGCAGATAGAAACGAGGGGATGACGAACCAAATCCATGAAGAAGTCAAGACAGCGGAGGGCAAAACGGTGGAGGTCCAAATCGAGGCCGAGGAGGATGTTTATAAAGTAAAAGTGAAAACGGACGAATTGAAGTTGATAATGGAAGAAGAAGTGGAAATGAAAATAGAAGAAATGAAGCGTATAATAGAAGAAGAAATTATGGAAAATATGCAAGGATGCGAAGAGAAAATAATACAAGAAGAGTTTAAACAGGAAGAAGACGGGAAAATGTCGCCAAGTGTCAAGTATGGGGTGACACCAATTATGCCTCCAAAGTCGACGAAATCTCTGGGAGATGGGACGGAAAACCCTAAGGCAGTTATGCGAGCAGAAGAACGGCGCCTAGCATCAAACAACATATTGGAAAGATATAAGATCCAGTTATTACACCCAATTTTAGAAGAAAACGCCAGGACATGGGCAGAGAAGTCTGGCATATGTCCGAAATTTTTGAAGGGATTTGAAGACAAGATTTCCGTACGAAAGCAGAGTGAAGAAACCCAAATAAACATCAAGAACGACCAGAGGAATAGCCATTACAACTACATCACGGGAAGTCGTAGTGAATACAGAACGATGAGCACTATGGAACCAAAAACATTATTTGCCACTATAAAATATCAAGGAATTAGTTGCGTGTCAACACAACAGTATCCTGTCACCGTGCAGAGCCTACGGGGCAGAGCAGATTATACCGATTTAGGAAGGGGTTTGAAGATATTGGAGGGGTACGAATTCACCTTTGCAGATGACCCAAAGTATGGGAATGAAGGAGGCGCAGGCAGGTCAAGAATGGAGCGAAGCCAGGGGCGAGGGAAGAGTGTTGGTATGGTCAACCATTGGTACCAACGTAGAAGAGGTCGGAGCTGGAAATGGGATGATACTTATCAAGATGTGTTCAACATGCTGGAAGCTATGTCCCACAACTGTGATTTAGGAAATCACTGTCAGCAAAATGGGGACGAACCGTCGCACAAGAAACAAAACATAGTAGGACACCACAAGCTTCAAATCGGAAACCTGGTCAACATGTATGGAAAATAGTGAAGTGTAAATAGTGTAATATTAGTGTTAATACAAGTAATCACATGTTAATTCGATTCTAAGTTATGAGTGTATATAGGGCGTCGAGGAATATGCAAAAGAGTGCAACCATCGGCAGTGACGATGTTACTAGTGTGAATTTTGTCCAGAAGCGGGAAAAATTCAAAAAAAGAAAGGGGGGGGTGATGAAACCCAGAATATGTGTTTCATTACACTAATTAAATCATTAGTGTAAGAATTCAATAGCTATTCTGGACTGCGCGGTGCGAGCGCCGGGCGCTGCGAGCAGCGGGCAGCCGGCAACGGTCGCCGCCGCCTCCGGTGCCACCACCGCGAGCAGCGTGAGAACGGCGGGTACAAGCGTGGCAGCGCGCACGTGCAAAAAGTTCGTTAGTTGGATTGAGGCGGCCGCCGCCGAAGGATGTGCCGACGTGCGGCCGGCGAAGGAGAGGTGAGCAGAGCGGCGACCAGTGCGGACGTGTAGCGAGGGCTCTCCGCTAGTGAATGGACGCATGTAATACGCGACATAGTTATGTGATTAGGAATCGCAAAGTAATGGACATGTAAACAGAACATTAGAAGTATCAGTATAGTAAAAGATTAGTGTTGGTAAAATAATTGACGTCGCTCTTATTAGTTGGTGCGGAGGGAACATTCTTGAAAGCGTGCGGTACAGAACTGTGACCAGTATACGGAATAGGCGGGGGTCGTGTAATTAAACCCACTAATGGACAGTGATTCGAGGAAGGTGCGCAGCCGAGGTATCAAGATCTTGTTCGGGGAAGAATTGTTGGAGCATCAGCCGTGGATGATCACCACGCCATCTGCTGCCGACGGCCCGCAGCAGTAGCAGAGGTCGACAACCCTGTCGGCACGAGCGGCTCGACGAACCTCATAGGTATTCAAACGGGGCCCCGAAGGTATGAAAGTTGTATTTTACTCTTAATCTTGGTACCAAGGCGGAGTATAAAAACGGTGTCTGATTATGTAAATAGTAACTTTGATTTAAAATAAATCTTGTCATAATTGTATCTCTATGTATGAATAACTTCCCCAACGTTGCACCGACTTATCCTAGGACCCATTCACGTAAAAGACACCCTCTCTTAGTGTTATATTGCAGTGAAGATACCCGGCACCACCAGGTACGTCACAATATATATATATATATATATATATATATATATATATATATATATATATATATATATAATGTACTCTATTGATATTTAATGTATTTACGTAGGATATTAAAAAGTCATCCTTATCTAAATATCGGTATACTCATTTCAGAAAGCTTTACAACACTCTCCTTAGAAAAAAGGTACACCCCGAAAAAATATAACAGATAATCCTAGTAGTACATACTCGTATGTACGCAAATAATATCTCTTTTTGGATTTTTTCTTTTCTGCAAGCAGATTTACTCGTATAAACCATTCGAATGAGTCCAAAGTTAGATTTTTCAACGTTCTTTTACATCCGTTCCTGTACCAATATTAATTCAACACGAATTTGCTTACACACTAAAAATCTTCATCCCCTTACGTGTATTATTATATACTATATTTATTGTATTCAACGAGTCGTAAAAGTGATTTGCGCCACGAGGATGATAGACCGATAAAAATAAAATCACTTTTACCACCAGTGTCATACACTACTTTTTACGCTGCCTTCGTGACTTTCCTTTTATTTTCATTCAAATAAACAAACGACTTAATTCCGTATATTAAGGGCAGTACTAGTGATGCTGTCGTAAGAAAGTATTTAGTTTTCTTTGTTGCATTCACAGTATTATCTAAGCATTTAAGCATCGTCTCAATTTCAGCACTAGTAAAAAAACTGAAGTTTTCACACGTAGTTCACGCCCTTACAGTAACCGCTTTGAGTAGTGGCTGTCAAAAAATACATGCACTTTTAACCTACTATTTAACACGAGTAATCTTTTATTTTCCTTTTTCAATCTATTAGTTAGTAATGAAACTTCTTAATATCACTGACTCCTGCAATAATTTTACATAAGACATGGAAGTTTTACTTAGAAAATGAACACAATGTTTCATTTGTATTTGAAATACCTATTTAACGACAATAAAATGTAAATAAAATATCACGCAACTTAATATTGCAAGTAACAAACAAGAAAGAACAATATGCAATTAAATGAACACATTAAAAACACAAATCATCATTAGTCAGTAATTCATAATTTAACATCTCTTCATTTGATGTTTTGAAGGAAATTCACAATTTGTTCTGCAGCACAACTACTTAAATATTTCCATAGGCTGGGCTGTTCCTTTGTTTTCACAATTTTTAAGCATTTAATTCCTTATTTTCTCCTCCAGTTTTCCAAAATAAGTATCACAGACTCGTTTAACATTGCTTTAATATTTACATAGATTATTTTAACAGAGTATTTTAATTTTACTACTGCAAGAAAAAGAGAAGCAGTTAGCTTGGATTTCATTGACGATAAAAAGTGATCATTTTTTGCAATTATTGACAGCTGTTATTGGTTCAAGTGAGAGTCAAGTCTTTATTATTGGGTACTCTACAAATGCATGACATGGATTAAAAATAAAATGGTGAAATGGTGAATTTTGAGCTGGAAAGATTCCGTATTGTAGCGGTACAGAATTCTTAAGACAAATTAAATTAAGTAAACCAGACCTAAGGAATTTTTACTGAAAAGAAAACATACGGCGTCACGCGCGCAGCCCCCCTTCTAATAACAGCCAAGATCCCCCGGCCCATTTCGAATTTTTATGAGGGCAAAGGGCTAATTGAAAACCGTCCAGACGCAGCCACATCTGGAAAATCTTTGAAACGTCTGTCGTCGTGAACGGGGAAACCCAAAACGATAATTCTGTAGCCGGGGGGCCCCTTCACAGACATGGCCTATTTTCGAGACGAAACAAAGGGACACTGTATTCCGACAAACACAGAGAGTGGAAAATTCCTTTGCTCCCCCCGTCGCTATTGGCCGACGCCAATCACCTTTAGCCTGTACAACGCCATCACCTTTAGCCAATAGCGACGCGATCATTGTAGGGAGCAGGAGCATATGAGGAAAAAGGGTGGGGGTAAAAGTTAACTTCATGCGTTTTTGACTTACAAAATTTCAGTGGGTAGAGAAACTTCTTTGGGGTGGGAGCCAGTCGCGGGGAGAGGCGAGTGCGCCTCTGAAGGCACTTGGAAAATTGCAGTGGGCTGAGAACAGTTCGAGAGAGACTTCTCTAGGGGTGGGAGCCAGTCGCGGGGAGAGGCGAGTGCGCCTCTGAAGGCACTTGTAAAATTACAGTCAGAGAGAAACTTCTCTAGGGGTAGGAGCCAGTCGCGGGGAGAGGCGAGTGCGCCTCTGAAGGATTTCGCAACTTTTTGAATTTGTACCTGAGAACATTCTCATGAGAATCGGAGGAACACATTGTTGTGTGCTCCGCACCTGCGATCGTGAGCGATATCCCCGGCTACCTACAAGCTCCGCCGAAGACGCCGCCAGACGCCAGCCGCCCCCTGCTGACGTCACCAGACGCCGCCAGACTCTGCCGCAGACGCCGCGAGCCGCTGCAAGCCGCCCAGCTGTCGAGAGGGTGCAGGCCATAACACATTCCAGGGAAGGTCGTTCCGCCCCCCACAAGCTTCGCCGCGCCCGCCCGCGGGCACATTGAACTTTTGACACGGAAGCTCTCAGGCAATGTAACTGGGGGCTATTAACCTCTAAATTTTTGTCAACGCGGTGCCGCGCCAAGGCACATCGAATGGTCATTTTTTTATTGTAATTCTAGTTATAAAATAATCGTGTACTCTTCTCTAGTTGTAAGCTTTCCTGTTAATTTTAATCTTTATTTTCTTTTTTTTTCATTCAATCTCTTCTTTCTTTTATTTTATAAATGTAACTTCCCTGGTACAACTTTGTCCAGGAATAAAAGTATTTTTTCACCAGTAATCAAATTGTTTATTTTGAATGTCCACGAGAATCAAATTAACAATTCCTTCCATCACCGACTGAGCTACAACCGGGCCGCTAACCGCGCATTGTTTAGATGCGCGGAGGTGTTACAGTATGTCGGTTTCCCTTTTCACGTACATTTGTTTCGAGAGATAAAAATATTTCATATTTTTAGTTTGTAACTTTTAATCTCTTGCTTCTTGGAAACATTGTATAGATCATGGCAGTGACATTTAAAGAGGAATTCCAAACATTGCAGGTGAAAATTGAATAATCTTTCCTTTATTACGGAACCTTTTTGCGTTATGATTGTGTAGCCATTTTATGATACTTTTGAATATTTTACATTAAAAATAGCTCGACAGAGATAGCGTAGCTGTCGGTTTTTTTCGCATGCAAGATTTCCTATATTACCATTCAGTACAGCGAGAGTGTGTCACATATGAAACGTACAAACGTTACAAGATTAATCGTCGGTGGTAGTTTAAAATGGAAATGCATGCACAATGCAAACGTTTGCTCGAAAGTTTGACGTTCCTAACTGTATTTCTATCTTAGTAAATACGATTTTTGTAGCTGATATAAAATATAGTACATTTATGTATCTGTATTTCAAAGTTTGGAATTTTAAACAATGTCAGGAATTATTGAGTTACAGAGATTAGTGAATGAACTCTCTGGCATTACCTAATGTATCACGACCCAATTTAGTACTTGAGATTGTATTTACTATTTTAGCCATACTTTTCTTAAAGAAATAAATGTTTGTTATAAACGTAAATATTTTATTTTAAGATAAGGAATTTAATCTGACGTGTTTAATATAGAAACCAATCTATTACAGGATACGATTCAGCTGTAAAAGAGACAACCTAACAGTGGACTGCCTGGCTTTCGCAGATGACTTAGCAGTATTGTCAGATTCGGAGGAAACAGTTATTCAGCAAGTTGAATTTTTGAGTGAACACGCCAAGAAAGTCGGCCTACAATTATTTTTGACAAAACCAAATGTATGACAAACATTAAGACATCCCCTGCAACAATGAAGACAAAATATGGTATAATATTCAGAACTAAAAGAATCAAATAACTTGGAGAAATTATTGAGGAAAATATCTCGGAGAAAGAAGCCAGTAAATCTATAATTAACAAATTCAAGTTATCTTCCAACTTATTTTTAGATGTTTATAAACAGGAATAAATCTCCATCAATGCAAAACTTCGGCATTATTCACCAGTAGTTAGACCAGAGGCATTTTATGCCGCGGAATGTCTTACCTTAAATAAGAAAATGTTGTTAGAGGAACTGGAAACTACTGAACGCAAAATTCTCAGGAAAAACTCGGGCCGAATTAATATTGGAAATCAGTAGCAGTGACGCCATAACAAAGAACTATACAAAAATATTGAGAAATTACAGACACGATGAGAAAAATAAATACATTCCATGAACATCTTCACATATTACATTCGAAACATTAACTGGAAGACTCTTTCATTATTTCACAAAATTAAATATGACCAATATGTGGTTTAACGAAGCTGAAAAGGACTTGAAGGAGCTCAAAATTGCACCAGCTGAGCTCTTCAATGAGGACCTAACTCAGGAACTTTCAGGATATGCGGACAATCAAAAAAAGATGATATGTGCCATTTGGAGTGAGGAGAGGAAAGAGAAACATCAGGTCAGAATGAAAGAGAGATGGAAGCAAAGAAAAGAAGAAAGGTAGAAAGTTTAATAAGCCTAGTCCATAGTGGCTCATTCGAAAAAATATCATTTTATCCATTTATTGCAGGTGCAATTTATAAGTTTTCACTTGGGACCGATCACAGTATTTTGCTAATGACGTAATTCTAAAATTCTTAACTTTTGTTGAATTTATTTACTGGAATGCATCTAATCGAGTTTACCGATAAATATCTTGAACGTGTGCTAAGCTGGTTGTTGGCTCCAGTACACCGTATTTAATCGAATTTTTGGACTAGTTCGCATGCGCAGAAAACTGATTTTATACATTTAAGAGGAGTCAGAACATGCAGGGCACAATCTGTGATGTAATATCCAGGAGAACCATGCAGTATCGCTACAGGCTGTCGGTGAACAATGACGCGATTCTCAAACCAAATTCCGGTTATGAATGCTAGAAACACGCTGATTATCAGTAAACACCAAGGCTATCTGACTCACCTGCAGGATCCGACACTGCTTTAGTCAAAGCGTTACTTAAACTGTCGAAGCTTCTGATGAGAACTACTGTCTTACATGTACGTCTTTTGAGAGGAACTTTAGGATCTCTTCTTTGAACGAGACACTTGGTTTTATTTTAAAACTAAAACCATTAATAATTGTAATTTAATTATTACTGCTTGGAACAATAACCAGTAACAAATTGTATTTTTTCCATTACCTCTATAGACCTCTCTTAAAAAATATATCCGTGATTACTACCAGACATTACGACAGGTTCAATTCCAGGGGGTTGAAGACAACTGAATGCATTGAAGCAATCGATCAGTTTGAGAAGATTCCTAACCTATTAACGACCTCGATTTTCAGTTTTCTGCAGAATACGTTCTGTGTAGATGCATCCACACAAGTAGAATTATATTAGTACTTTATTGAAGGGGGGAAATTGCAGCGAAGAATGTTTATCAATAAAGATACTCTCTGGTAATTGCACGCCCAGCCAATTTATAACTTTTGTATTCCTCATAAGGCATATAAAAATTTCTTCTTCTTCTTCTTCTTCTTCTTCTTCTTCTTCTTCTTCTTCTTCTTCTTCTTCTTCTTCTTCTTCTTCTTCTTTTTCTTATTGTAGTTATATTATTTAAGTTACGTTATTCTTAATGATCATATTACTGTTTCTCTCACTTTTAGTGCTTCAAATAGATTTTTAAAGTGTCTCTATGTAATGTTTTCATCAACATTATAATGAATACAGACATGTAATAATTTGTAATGTAAATTGTCGGATTTTACGACTAAAAATGTAGTTTTGGCAATACAGTGAGTCTTCTTAAACATTAATGTAATAATGTGTGGTGTTATTAGGTAACAATTAGTAGAGACATTTTATGATTACAACAAAAAGGGCAGACGTGTCTGTAATGAAGAAAAAGTTGTTTACTTTCCTCATAAAAGAAAAATAATAAGGTTCTGGAAGTGTCACGTCAAAAATTAAACCTAATCTTGCATACATACCATTTTTGATTCGTAAATAATGTCGTAAACATTAGTTGTTCGTAAGTCTAACAATGTCGTATACATATATTAGTTGTTCGTAAGTCCTAATATGTCATGGAAAATGATTCCAGCAAGCGGTGGACACGCATTGTAGAGTTTTCAAGCAAATAGATAATATATCTTAACATTGTCGTAATCCGTGGTGAATCACTATTTCATCAGTTTTATTAGCATGATAAAATAATAAAACATTTTCTATGCAATATTAATATCATATTTATTATAACATGAATTTTAATACTATGTTATTTCTGTTTTAGGTAAGTGGTGACAGGCAAAGAACTAATGAGCAACCATTACTTTGGGTAAGCTACATCATTACAATTCCTGTATACTCATGTCTTCATTCTATATTTCAATCTGGAACATTTTTATTAAGTTATAAATAACGATTAATAAGTCGTCTCACGTATTTTATTATAAACAGTATGTTATTTCGCTTTGACTCGTTATTGGCGCCTGGTCTGCTCCTATTCCATCTGATTCCTAATGAATGACCTGAGATATTTTTACGTCTCTCTTCTTATTCCTTAATTATTATTTAAAAGTAGATGTAATCCCGCAAAAACGTCAGGACGAAGTAAAACTTTCTACCTCGACAGCTAGGAAGAATTCAGCCACTGTTTGGACGAGAATTCTAGCGACCGGCTACTCTGATCGATAGTTTTCCGTGTTTTTTCCGACCAACACCACGCGAGTATCGGAGAAGAATCGTAGTAAACGGACCACACACCGCGAACGATATTTTCTTCCTCTTCCTTCTCCTATCCTCACACCTTAGTTACATACCCACGCACATGCACACAGTCAGTATTGAAAGAGTCATAATGATGTCTTCTGATCGTTCTAGATAAATTCGAATTTTTTTCACAAAAAAAAATTAAGCTTAATTTTAACACACTGTAGTAAATAAACAACAATAATGAATAGTCACGAACTCCCTCAAGGGTAAAGAAGTTAACAAAGATTTAAATTTCACCAGGGGTCGAAATGAAGTCATTTGCTTTCTCGTGTTAACTCACTGTAACTTGTACGTACTGTTCCAGTTCACGTTCTGTAAATAATTGTCGAAGTTTAATTACGTAAAAATACTTCCCATGTTTTAGATCGAATAATTTCCAACTCATGTTGGCTATCATAGTGTATTTGCCGCTGCACCGTTTCGACACGATATTTCCTGTTGGCTGCGCCTCGTTTCCATCCGGCTAGTTTCGCATTAAACGCTCTGAGATAAATTCCCGTCACGCGGGCTATTGTCCTCTCGTTGCCAGAAACAGGAATCCGCTTGCGCGCCCATACGTCGCCTCTCCGTATCTTTGTGTCGGAGGGAACGTCGTCCTGCAGCGATGAGCCAGCATCGCAGCCGCACAACGCTCGGGCGATGAGCTCCGCGTCGCTGTGGCGGCTACTCGTTAATTACTAATGCGGTATTCTGCAGGTAGTGCACACACACACAGAGCATATCACTCCAAAGGGTTGTTTAAAAGCGCGATTCTACTCCGTTTAATGAGCTCTGTGAATGCGTGCGGCGGGCTGTGGCGTAGGAGGCCCCGACGGCGGTGGCGGTGGTGTTGGTGGGTGTGAGCGGTGGTGACGGTAACAGAGACAGTGAGTGTGTGTGTGTGGGGGGGGATATAATGGTGAAGAAGGAAATACACAGGTTGGCGTTGGCAGTAGTGATGGTGGTGGAGGGCGTTGTGTCAGAGGAGGGGATGGCGGCGTTGGGCAGCGGGAGCGTTGGCGGTCGAGGGGGTGGCCGGGACGGGGCGGCAGTGTTTGTTTCCGAGCCTCTGCCAGTATTGGATGTGTTCGTGACTGAATGAGTGATTGATTGGACAGTAGTTGCAGTGGCGCAGCGGCGGTGGCGCTGATGTGACGATGACGGTGACGTGACGGTAATGATGACGGCGCTGACGGTGGTGGAGAGGTGGAGCAGCGGATGGGCGAAGAGGCGAGGAAGGGGAGGTGGCGGTGATGGTGGCGGGGAAGGGAAGGAGGTGGTGATGGCCGCGATATGTATTATGATGTCAAAAGGCGAGAATGTAGACGGTGGCTTCTAGAAAGGTGCTTAGTGTGCGTAGCAGGAGGCAATTGCGCGGGAGGAACAGAAACAAAAGCCACGACGAAGTTAGCCGCAGTGAGCTGGAGGGAAGAGTGATGAGGGACTGGGGACGGCAAGAGATATGGAGATCAACGAGACAGGGTCACATACGAGTAAATTAATGCAAGAGAGGATCGTGCTGATAGAAAGAATAGTGGTGGCATCGCTTTGCAGTTGAGTTGACAAATGTAGGACTTCAAACTAACTTTAACAGTAATGCTGAAACTGGTAAAGGTGAAGGCGAAGTGTAGGTGATGATTGATCAGTTTAGGCTTGGAGACGTGAATGATTTGTTGGTATTTCCGTTCTCTCTTTGCAACTGGCTGAGGTGGCTCAGGGCATCAGTGGAAGTCACCGCAGTGCCTCTGAACGGGAAGTCCTAGGCAATCCCAACAGCAGCAGTATTTTCGAGACTTAAACAAAGCTATTTCGAGTTAAGCTGCTGCCTTTAGAAGAATTCTAAGTGGCGGCTGCTCTAATCGGTACTTTTCCGTGGATTCTCCGATGAACACCAGGTGAACCGTACACTAAGAAATGGACCACAAACCCCGCGCGATCTTTCCTTCCCTTTCCTTGCCCTATCCTGTCCCTTTCTTGGACACACTACACTACCACAAATGCCGGGAGACCGGTGGGGAGCTTACATTTTTTTTCAGCTGGATCTGTGCCCCGGTGGTAAGAGATACCTGGTTGGGGAAAAACCCGCTAGCCGTCGGTAGGTCGGCGCCGAATATCTCCATCAAGCGCAGGCAGATCACCGCCACCTCCCGAGAAAATAAACATGCACTGCACGTACAAGACGAATGACCTCGGCAGTTGACGCACACGGAATCACTAATCAAACAATCAGAACACCTTATATCTAATATGAAACCTCAATGAAACCACCGGGAGAGAAACTGATGCATCATTTGATGTGACTGCAGTCCCTCTAACCTGGATGTCCTAGGTTCCGACGGTGGCAAAATTTTCGATACTAGCTTTCCAGGTAGGTCGAATTCAGTCTGGAGGAGAATTCTAGCGGCCGGCTGCTCTGATCGGTAGTTTTTCCGATCGACACTAGGCGAACACAGGAGCTTTTGGGCAAATTGCAAATTTTAAAACAAAGTGCCAAAATTGTAGCATAGCCTTGCAGCCAATAGGGTGGATTGCTTATCTGCACATGTCCACTTCCTGCGAAAAGATGCTGTACTCCAGCCTTAACGTCTGCGATTTCCCGTGCTATGTATATTTTCGTACCATTCGAAATATTGTAGAATACAATGTTTTCTTGAGTCACTCGTACAATAAATTTATTTTATGAACAGTGTACATTCCCTATTTAGTAAACACATAATCACATAAAAACATAATTAATAACAATAAGGCGAATGAAAGAAGGAATTCTTACAGAATCCCATACGGTAATAAAATACCTAAAAAAACCTATAATATTTTCAGTACAATCGAACATTTTTCTCCACCATTAAAATACCTTGCTACGTAAGCCCATAAGGTGTCTGGCGGTCTAAGCTTTTCTGCTGCACTGCTAGGAGAAGCGGTGTTTTTACCTCCTCCTTGCATCGCCGGTTGCATCGAGGTGATGAAAAGCTCAGAGCACGAAGATGACTATGGCGTGGGGCGAGGGAGGGGGTGAGGGTGAGGTCGTTGGCGGTGGAAACGGCGGTGTCGGCCGCGGGTGCGAGGGCGTGGGTTTGGCGCGAGGGACGTGCGTACGTGCCGAGCGCTTTGCAAGCCAGTGAGTAATGCCAGTGGGTAATGCCTGCCTGCTCCAATAGAGTCGCTGCTCACCATCGACGCATTGACGCTGCAAGAGTGGACAGTGGATCGAAGAGAGCATGGGTAGAGTTCGTAGCGGCGACGTGGGTGATGATAACGGTGACAAGAACGGCAATGGAGGCGGGGACGGCGGCGGGGTACGGCGCCGGGGACGGAGGTGGGGACGGAGGTGGGGACGGAGGTGGGGATGGAGGTGGGGATGGAGGTGGGGACGGAGGTGGGGACGGAGGTGGGGACGGAGGTGGGGACGGAGGTGGGGACGGAGGTGGGGACGGAGGTGGGGACGGAGGTGGGGACGGAGGTGGGGACGGAGGTGGGGACGGAGGTGGGGACGGAGGTGGGGACGGAGGCGGGGACGGAGGTGGGGACGGAGGCGGGGACGGAGGCGGGGACGGAGGCGGGGACGGAGGCGGGGACGGCGGCGGGGTACGGCGCCGGGGACGGAGGTGGAGACGGAGGTGGAGACGGAGGTGGAGACGGAGGTGGGGACGGAGGTGGGGACGGAGGTGGGGACGGAGGTGGGGACGGAGGTGGGGACGGAGGTGGGGACGGAGGTGGGGACGGAGGTGGGGACGGAGGTGGGGACGGCGGCTACCGCTGAAACGGTGGCGAGAGGCATAGGGGCAACGGCGGGAGGAGCAGTGAGGGGAATTGCAGTGGGTTGCAGCGTCGGGGCGGCTGCCGCGGCGGATCTGCGGCTGTGACGGTGGCAGCGGTCGTATCGCGAGTGCTGACAGCTGTCAGCCGCTAGTGCAGCGCGCGCTGTGGCGAATAGCTTGCGACTAGTAAAACGTTGAGTGTGAATGAGGGAATAGTAGCGGAGAGGAACGTGCCTGTACATGATGGATGAATTAACTTAATGTGGTGAATGAAGCATAAAAATGAAGTGGAGAAGTGTTAATCATAATACGTGATGGTGTGTACGGTATTAGCGAACCTCATGTGGTATAGAACATGATGTAATGGAGGCTGGTGAAATGCGTGATATAACACGGAAAGATAATACATAGAGACAATGATCGTTGAATAAACAGAACTAAACTAGTAAAAAACTTTTAAATACAATTGTGCGCTTGTGTTTCGGTAGTGTGCTCGTGTGGATAACTCCAAGTGTCGCATCATAATAATGTTCTTTATGGTATTCATTACAGCAATTCTGGCTTTACATCAAAGGAAATCTTTCTTAGAACAATGTTGCTTTAATACTATTGCCATTAAGACTTTGAATATTCGAAGGTTTTTTATCTACACTATAATTCACATATTAAATAACTATCCTTTTTGGTACCTTACAGTACTGCTCCCAATGCGTTCAATTTTGTGTTTACTAAGTTCAAAATCGTATCTTTACTGCGATTATTACATTTTTATGTTCCTCACGGGGCGTGATAACGCATACTCAGATCCTTCCGCTTGCAGAATTATGTTGAATGTGAGACAGTATTCTAGAGAGATGTGTATCGTGTAACAACAGCGTGGGATGGAGGGTCGGCAATGTTGACGTATCTGCCAGGTATTGCAGTACAGCCTGCGAGCTGTTGCGAATATCGAGAACGAAACGCTCCGGGCTGGGCTGAGGAATGCAGGGAATGTCGGAGGGCGTATCGGCGAGCGCTGGTGACGGAGATCGAAACGAGACAAAGGTTGGCGCGTGAGGTTCAACCGAATCTGTGCCGGGTGGAAGGCAGAACACCTGGGCTGAACGTCTGCACTTGATGTGGTTCTGTATTGAAGATACGAAATACGACGAATCTGTGAATATAAAATAAGGGGTGAAGAAGATATTTTATTTATTTTCTTATACAGCAGATTAACGTTTTACAATAGAGTTTTGATATTAATAATACAGAGCTAACTAATCATTTTAGCTTTAATAAGATCACTCCCTCTGGAGTCCTCAATTTCTAATTACATATTACGTAGTTGGGATGATTTCGGGGAATGGTAGTGGGTTAGGAATTAATACCATTAGGTTAGATGAGGAAATGTGTTATTAAGGTGAATTTATACTTGAGAAGATAAATCACGCATCAGGAAAATAAAATAAACAGGAGTGAAAAGGTTTAGATTCCGAGTCTGTTAAGGGACGAATTTGTATCTACGAATATAATATACCGTCGTTCTTGAGTGTTAAGTTAAACTGTATAATATTCTACGCTTTACTCAAAGTGAAAAGGTTTGAATGTTTTAATGACGCTTCAATGTTCAAATTTCCGGGTTCAAATGTCACATTTTACTACATACGTAAATTATTAGTTGTAAACTGTACTTTAGAGAAGTGACTCAATATTTATTTTCATAATAAGTTTAGTAGGATATCTTATAACAGTACGAGATTTGAGAGTTACCAAAGAAGATTGTTAGACCGACATTGATTACCTAAATAGTACTGATTCTAAAAATTCGATTTTTATTATGTGGTTGAAATCAGTTTCGTTAATTATGAGTTTATATAAAGTGAATAAAAATATCATTGACGAGAGAGAAACTAAACACAACAGAATATACTTTATCGCATTATTTCAACTTTTTTAATTTTCAAAAATTTAAAGAATTTAACGAAATTAAACCTGTGCCATTTTGAATGTTGTTTTGTTTTATTTCCATGGGAAAAACATTTGAAGAAAAAAATAGTTTTTTTGAGAAAATGTTATTTTTATAAATTGCATTAACGTCACGCAGGAATACTCGAAAACTATTCTTTCAAAAAAATTGCAGGATCTTTTTTAAGGATTTTATTTTATAGTACCTGTTTTATTTCGAACAATAATTCCAACTTAAATATTGTACTTTTGCAATATTTATATCTTTAATTTTCCGAAAGTATAGTGTGTTTATTGTAAATGGAACAAGTGCCAATATTTTTACCGTCCTTTGACGGAAGGGAAAATTTACTCTTCCTATGTCAGGTGAGAAAGAAGAAGGGGGGGGGCAGCATGCCGAGGACAATGAACGAGAAAGAAGACAAATATAATAATGGGTTAGATGGATAGATAGACTTATACAGTTAGATTTTTTATAGGTAGTTAGATTTATAGAACCTGGTGGCAGAGCACTAAAATTAGGGAGTGTAGGGACGCGGAGTGGCGCGGAGTGGCGGTCTGGGACCGCAGAGGCCTGTGGCGCGACGGGCTGGCGCGCAGGACAGGCACAGGGTTGGAGAGGCGGTGGCTGGACAAGAGAGAATGCGTAGGGGGAGTTCGGATCGGGGAGATGGCTGAGAGAGGCGGGTCGGGGAGCAGTGGGGACGGATGGAAGGCAGTGGGGAATCGACAGGGAAGGGCAGTTGGGTTGGGTCAAGGACAAATTTGTGTGGTGCCGTGAGGGGGCGGGGCGAGGTGGAGTAACAGCGTGACGGTGATAGACTGGAGATTGAAGGGAAGAGCCGAGGATGTGCCTGGAGGCGGGTGGCACGAACGAAGGGCCGTGGGGCGGGAAGGATGCGGGGTAGTGGAACACAGCAATGTTGGGGGAAGCGGGACGGTTGTGGGGACAGCGGCCTTCTGTGAAGAGGCAGTGATGAGCAGGACGGCATCAAAAAGTGCGTGATGTGACGGTCACGTGATTGTGGCGGGGAGGGCAAATGGGGTTGCAGTGGAACTGGAATAGAGACGGACCGGAGAGAAGGGAAGGGGTTGGAGGTAGGGCGGAAGATGTCGCAACGTGGCGGGGCGGGACAGGATGACATGGGACGGGACGGGCGTGGCGATGCGGGGCGGTGCGGGGCACTGAGGGGCGAGGCGGAACGGGTCAGGACGGAGCGGGCCGGGGCGGGCCAAGGCAGGAGGAGGTGGGAGGGAGGGTGGGAAGAGGGGGGAGGGTGACGTGGCGTGGGGCGGGGCGGGGGCGGGCCCGAGCGCGCGCGTCGAGTGAGCGCTATGCCGCCGGCATGCGGCCCACGCGCGCTCTACTGTGTGGAATTCGGCCGCGTGTTAATGCGAGCGCCACGCAGATACGCGCCGGTCGCTTCGCCTCCCCCCCCCCCCTCCCGCTCCGGTCTCCAGCAGCGAGATTCGTGCGCCGTCCTCGCAGCAAACTCTGCTGCATTTGCCGCTTTTGTTCTGGCCGCCTCCTGCTCCCCGAACACATTCCATCGCCTTGTTTTGCTCCCAGCAATCTGCAAATTCAATCGAGCAAATTCTTCCCTATTATTTCCTTTCGTGAGCTGTCAAAGGATCGTATGTGTTAAATTTTAAGAAAAAGTATTTTTAGAATAACGATAAATATATAAATCAACATATGTGTAACCATAAAGTGTATGAGAGGATCTGCACATTCTTGTTGTCCCACTTGTCTTGTTGTCTGCACGTCCTTGTAGTTTGATAGATAATTTGGATTCTAAATAAAAATATTTTTTGTCTCCCTACTACTCATTTCCCAACAGGATATTTTGCCGTCATCACAATAATCTCGACTCTTTTTTAATTTGCAACAATCAGTCTTTTATCCATGAGATACTGTATGAAAAAAATATGGTAAGTCGAATAGGAAAACGTGGTGGGTATGGAATTGCTGGAAGTGAAGTAAGGGGTGGATACGTTTACAACAGATACAACTTTTCGAATATGTGAAAAAGAAAGGATTTGATTTTCATAGATTGATTGATGTGTTGCGACTTTACAGTATCCTACTTAAGAGTTCAGCAATAGACAGCTGATATCGCAGTATTCCGCCTTTTTAACGTCTTCTGTTCTTTTTTCAGGTCTTGGTAGAAACAATCCCTTGCTTTATTCTGAAATCTCTCTACAATGTCGACATAGCTCTGAGGGAAATGTCTCTCGATGCAACCCAACTACTGCTACCCAAATTTTTCATCTCTACCAGGAAGTCTTTCACAAAGTTCTTGAGGCTTGTCAGTCTTCTTTTTTTTCCAAAACATTTTTCACAATCTTCAATCCTATTCAAGTCAGTCTTATTTCATTGGTCATCAAAAGTGTTTGTCATTAAGTGCCTTACCTCTGGTTCCACATTGATTTCGTCTTTAAGTTTTGTCTCATACAGAACGAATAGTTTGGAATTTATATATTTCAGTCCCTCACCTTCTTTGTTGTTACCATTAACGAACTCTTTCACAATCTCCAGTTTAATATGGAAAGGTGGCGAAGCGATTATTCTTTGTTTCTTCAAACTTGTTCCTATACATTCTTCTCTTCTGATTCTATTGATGTTCTAGCAGGTCATTCATTTCAAAACTAGATAAAATGATGCGAGTTTATCGCATAAAATTAGGAAGAAGGGAGAGATTTTTTTCAAGATATATTAATGTGCAGCCAGTTGCTACAAAAATATTGCTAATGTGTAGAGTAAGTCTTGAGATATTTGATTTTATCAACAAATAATCCCCATTATATATATATATATATATATATATATATATATATATATATATATATATATATATATTGTGGCGTCACCAATTCATTAAGTATAATTTTATTGTGGCATCGCCAATAACAAAATAATTTCTACATCTGGAAATAGCTCGCGTCGAGAAAGAAGTGGGTCAAGGGACGCTGCCTTCGCCGCGACGATTTCTTTCGTTACGCAGCGGGGCCCGCCCCGACCGCACTCAGCCTCCTTTTCAGAGGCGGACCCGTTTATTGCCCCCCTCATAAAAAGACATAATGGCCCTGGCCGGAGCCCGGTCGAACAATGCACACCCTCGCGCCCCCTTTCTTTTGCCACCACCCTGGAAAGAGTGCGGAGCCCCCCGAAGGGGTTGGCCGGGTGTCAATTAAGATGACGACGCATTTACAACACGTCGTGAACGAAACCTTTCTCGGCCCTCAACCGATCCCCTTCCAAACAATGCCCGCCCCCAACACCCGTTTTCGCACGCGCCGGGACTAGGCACCCGAATTCCCGCAGGGGCTGTTTACAAACTAAATACAGTAGGCTGTCGATTAGCCCATGCCGACCGTCGAGGATCCGTGAAATGCACTCCTGCTTGAACACGTGTCCAGACAGCTGCCAAAAGATTCTGGAACCGTTGACAAAGGAAAGCGAGCGAGAGAGAGAGAAGCCGGTGTTAGACAGAGAACAATCTACGGAAAAATACGGGAAAATTGCCACATGATTGGTTAATCAGAATTCTGCGACGCAGCCACCCTCAGCCAATGGGAAGCTTCGCCATGAGGGAAGGGAGAAATTCGGAGCTAGAAGCATTTTGGGAAGGGGAAAGGGAGTTCTTTTAAAAACGTGATGCACAGTGGAAATCGGGACACTTTTTCTAAGAATTTTTGGCCAGACTTCTAAGATTTTTTCGGCGGCACTTCTAAGATTTTTTTGAAACGCTCCTAAGAATTTTTTGAGAGCTAATTTTCTGTTACTTCGAGATACTTCTACGATACTTCGAGAGAATTCCAAGATACTTCTTGGTTGCTAAATTTGCTTGATTACTCAGTTACTTACGATCGGGACGCGAGTTCGGGAAAGACTTTCCCAGAGTCGAATTAGTTAGGACGCGACTAGTGGACTTGTCGCGGAGGAAACTCGGGCGGGAGACTACTGGATCCTGCGCCGTTTCTGCATCGGCCCGCCAGCCTTTGCCGCCTCCCGCGTCGGTGCTGATTGACAGCCCACCGCGTTACGTCAACGCCCGTGGGCACCCGCCCCACTGAGCCTGCTCGAACCGACGACCTGGGATTGCCGCTGCCTGCCGAGAGGGGACGCGCCGCAGAAGGTCAGCGACCCGGGACTGCCGCCGCCCCTGCTTCGAGGCTGCCGCCTCGGCCCGCCCGCGGAGACAACGCAGCCACTGGTGAAAAACTACGAGACGAAGCCGTCTCGCAGAACAATCGTAACGGCGAGAAATTGCAAGTGGCCGCGCTCAGGCCCTGCAGACCTTAAATGATGAATAGCACGCTTCATCAAAGAATAAGCCTAATATGTTAGCCTTAAGGGAATTAACAACTAGTAATTAAGATAACCAGTTCACAGAGTAGATTTAGTAAAAAACTTGCGTCGCCCTTTGCGACATGTAACTTCCCTGGCAGCTCTTGGTGCCAGGAATAAATTGTTATTTGTTACAAATGACTCTGTGCTAATTCATGACCTCCCAACTCTTCCATCCAGTCACATTTCAGGAGTTGAACCTGGCGCCCTCCCCCGCTATTATTACATATATATATATATATATATATATATATATATATATATATATATATATCTGTGGCGATAAGGAAAAAGGGAATAACTGCAATTTTCATAATTTCGAGAAAAATGCATTTAAAGTCATAAATTCTATTTTTGGAGATTTAAGTAAGTTGACCGTAGGTTTTTTCTCAACACTTTCGTATAAACAAAACATAGTTGCAGGACTTCAAATAAACATTTTATAATAATAATAAATTTAATTAAATGTTAATTTTTCACTTATTCCCTTTTTCCTAAATATTTGCAGTTATTCCTTTTTCCATAAATGTTTATTTATCATTCTTTTCCTTTATTTTTATCTTTATTTTAATTTTATGGAGTGAATACATATATATATACTATATAATCTTTAAGAAAAGCACACTATTTTTGTAGTATTTGACTTACGAAATAAGAATTATTAAATTAAATTGTAGTTAAACTTTTCAGTTAAAATGATTTTAAAACATTTTTCCTTTTTTGAAATAAATTATTTATACACAATTCGTAATTTAATAATAATGTAATATGAAAATAAATAATAACAATAATAATAATAACAATAATTTCGAAAGAAAAAAAGAAGATCTGATGAGTATTTTACACCTTTTAAGACCATCCGTTGGAGACTTTTATACAAATTTACTGTCCGACATCGAAGCAAGTAACTATAATTACGATCCCGATCTAGACATCGTAGATGCAAATTTAGTTGACGCTGAAATGAATTCTTCTAGCACCATAGAAAATGTAACTGCACACATTTCGCGAAGAAAGCGTAAACATTTTCTAATCAAGGCAGACACTCAAAATTCGAGCATTCAAGCAGAAGCTGTTGAACAAGCTGACATTAAAAGGCACAAAAATGTGCGCAGATCTGAAAGATTGTCAAAAAAACAGAAGCAAAATTACAACGAAGATGCATTTAAGTAAATATTAATGATTGAATGTATTATTTTAAAATTTGTAATATTTGTTATTTATTATAAAATGATTTAATTTATTGCTTAATTTCGGTATAAATTAACTAAAAAATGATTAAAAGTGGTATAATATTTAGAATAATTAATAAAATTAAACAGAATTAATGTTCATTACTTTTAGTATTGATTTTAATGCAGTTATTCCCTTTTTCCTCAAAGTTTTGCAGTTATTCCCTTTTTCCTTATTTTAACCACTTATTTGATAATTTAACATTGCTCGTATATTCAAATATTACAGATTACTATATTTATTATCTTGTCTGATGAAAGTATAAGTATCAAAGATACCAAATTTAGTATTATCTCGAATTTGACAAAAATTGCAGTTATTCCCTTTTCCTTTATCACCACAGATATATTAAGCCACCAAGAGGACACTTTTTTGTTATCTTCTGCGATACAATGAATGTTGGAGCTAGACGTCCGAAGTATATAAAAAATACAAAAGTCCGCGTCCATTTGTGAACCCTCTTTTACATTTTTGGAAATTTAGTTCTTTTGGGTAGTCTCACTCTGTGGCTCACAAATGCGATCGGAGTCGAGCAGAATTTAAAATCTGTAAAATTAAATTGAGAAAATAGAAAAAACTAATCTTTCGCGATAAAAAATAAAGAATGATTTTCTTTGCAATTTACTATTAATTTGAGCAATATTATACGGAGCAATATTATATTACCCACAACTCAGGAGTTGGCCTTTCGAATTTAGGATCCAGTATGAAGCTACTTTCTCTTCTAAAACATTAGTTTGCAAAAAGCTGAAAGTTTCCAGGGGTGCAGCTAATACGAGTAATGATAATAATTATGATTATTATTTATAATAGTCTATGTTAGATTATTGGGCTCATTTGTCATGTCTCTGCGTAAGTGCCAGAAATTGACCCATCCATTTCTATTCCTTTTTATCCTATTTCTTTTTCGCAAAAAATTCTAATATTTTCATCGAGGTTGATGTGTGCCATTACAGCTTTGTTAGATTTTCGAGGAAATTTCTGGGCACGTTATCTTTTGCAAATGTATCAAAGGTCCGTTCACTATATAACATGCAATAAATATATCAATTAATGTGAATTATTTTCACATAACTTTTTCTGTTTATTATTATTATTATTATTATTATTATTATTATTATTATTATTATTATTATTATTAAAGACCATTCTGAATGTGTATCTCGTGTATGAATGCTTCGTACGACTCTATTCTATGGCATAATCGGCTTATCGGCTTTTCCATCTCCGCTCGACCTGCGTTTCTACATGTCCCTGATGAGTTCTGTAAGGAATTTACGCCAGCGCACGTAACATGGAAGAGTGCCTGTGTGCGTTCAACGTGCCGCGCGATGAGCGAAGTATTGGGAATTGTTCAACATTTCGCGTGAAATGAAATTTTCGACGTAATCCACTAGATATACGTGAATATGAGACCCGAATTATTTCTTGAGAATATGTCTATTGATTTTTTCTTCGTGTACCCTGTAGCAGACTAGTTTTTCATTCATTATTGCCTCAATTTTAAGAAAGTTCATAATTAATTGAAGTTTCCCAAGATTATGCTTTTACGTTGCACGATAAATAATAAAACAGCTATTTCTTTGGTTTTGGAGGTACACGCTGCATTTTAATATATTATTTTGTGGTCAGTGTACTTGATAGCAGATGTTTTACCCTGTCCTTAATTTCTGCGTTGGAGCTGCATCCTAGAATACGAACCACGAACCGTACATGAAACTTCCTTACCTGTCGTGTTCCGATAGCTCAACCATAGGGCCAAGGGGCAGATCACCCTCCCTGGCATGACCCATTCCCTACTGGTTTAGATAACCCTAACAAATACCGACAGTTACCGCCCAATCAGTTTATTAACAGTTCTTTACAACATAATCGAAAAAAATCATATTAAAATACTGAAAAACTACTTAAGAAAACCAATTCCATCCTCAGTGTACATTTTGGATTCACTGAAAGAATCTCGAAGCAACATCAGTTATTAAGAATTTCAGAGTTTATTTATTCCTCTTTAGAAAAGGAACAAAAATCACACTATAGATATATTTATTGATATCGGGCAAGATTTCGACCGAAGTTGACACCAAGCTCATATAAAAAGTCACGAATTGTCACACCACCATACTTGAAATCAATAATAATAATAATAATAATAATAATAATTTCCCGATTCGAAGACCGATATCGCTAAGGCAGTAGTACCATAACGGTGTCATACCTAATGGTCGCAGGTTCGAGTTTCATCTCAGGCATGTGTTTGTGTGTTTATTTCATCGTATGTCATTCATCACCATCATAATTTCATCCCATCACCAAGGGCTAACAACCCTGGGCATACAAATGGAATCGGCATTGAAGTGCTGATTTCCTCCCATAGAAAAAATAACATGCACCAACCCCGATAATCTAGTCTGAGCCCTGGTAGGATTCACGTGTCGCGTGGCCCTATGATGGCCGATTCGCGAAAAAAAGCAATAGAACTTTCTCAGACAATGACAATAATTTATCCAACCCAAGAACAATGATGCTGGACTTCCCCAAAGTTCTCTGTTATCACCCACCCTATTCAACATCTGAGTTTCTGACCTACCCGCACTTAATAAAATCACGATTGCACAATTTGCTGATAACACTGCCATATTTTCCAATAGTATAGCCCTCACTGAGTTAAATTTCTTACGACCTTTATTTAAATCTGATCGAGAGTTGGGCTGCTAAACTTAAAATTCAGTTAATTCCCAACAATCAGCCGCTAAAATATTTTCATTAAGACTATACTCTCACCCATCATACCCCACTCAATAAACAACAACACAATGTAAGGGTACCCTCGAAACAAACCCGTATATTACTTAGGTCTATACCATAGATATCAAGTTAAATTGAGAAAACATTTTATGCTTAAGTGATCCTAGCTAAACTAAAACTGTCACAAGAATGACCATTAATTTACAGTCCAATGTCTTATAAATCTGCTATTGCAATTTACAAGACAATTTTATGACCTGTAATGCCCAATTAGAACCAATTCTGCTAAAACTAACCTTCAAAAATGTCAAGTCCTACGAAATAACTTCTAAGTATAGATACTAATGCCGTTTGGTATATATCCAACACTCAGTTCCACAACGAATTGAACTTGGAACCCATTGATCAATACATTTCATTACATTACATCTGACCACCAGCTTTTCCTACTATAACCAGCAACTTTCCAGCTATAACCTACCTCAAATACCAGCTCTATCACCTTTCAAACTTGCTAAAAACATAAATTACCAAACCCAAATTCAAAACACAGACATCCATATCACATTCCGAAAAAAATTTGCTGATTTATATCCAGTCTGAGGACCCGAAATATTATTTCCTCCCCTTTGCAATTAGCAATAAGTTTATATTTGTCTATAAATACGTTTATATACTTACATTTATTGAACTAAGATTTGTCTTCAAAATACAATAAAAAAGCTTAGTTAGAAAAAATTATCCTCTAATAATAAGTGTCAGAGAGAGGCGAAGACAAAACTCTAAATGCGGTTTTGCGATAAAAAGAAAGTGAGAAGAGGAAGAGAAAAGAGAGGAATGAACGGAGGAGTGAGAGGAGGAGGAGGAGAAGGAGGAGAAAAGGGGGGAAAGAAGAGAATGTATCAAATAAATGCTGTTGTAACTCTTATGCTTTTCATATGAGGAGACGGCGGAGATGAGTTTTATCGATTCCGAAGTTAAGTACTTTTAAATTGCTGTGGTTTGCATTACGCTGTGGTTTTGAATAGTTGGATTTGGCTTGAATAGGGCTTGGATTAGATTGCAGTCGGATGTGCTATTGTTTCTTAATTCAACCCTAATATTATTCTTTGAATTTTCGTCGAATCAACCCATGTTCTCTGTATTATTCCTCTGCTTTTCACTTTGCTGGTCGAATTCGTTCACGTTTGCATCTGTCGGAGTCATCTCTACCTGCTTAGCCACCGCAGAGCGGTTAAATTTCATGTTGATGGGGTTGACGAAATTTGGTGCGGGAAATACAATTTCTCTTCAATGTTGTTACCCCACGGTTAACGAGTTCTTCACCAGGAAGGTTAAACATGGTGTTGATAATATGTCCATGAATTTTCCCTAGGGTTGTGATGTACAAACACACGGCAACGAAACGAATGAGTTTGCTCATTAACATCCTGTAGAGGTGGGAGAACTGCTTTGCCGGACGTTTAAACATAGCTCCAGCGTGATGTCGTATTTTCTGTACATTTGAAGCGACTCGAGTCACCATTTTACGTTAACTTTCTCCAAAGGTTTTTTCATGAGTACGGATATATGTTGTAATATTAAAAAAATGGATGTTGTTATATGTAAGAGAGGTAAACACCGACACCGTGTGACCGATCTCCATGAAAGTTGGCACAACTATTGTTTTTAACCCAGAAGATTTTTGTGCTGGTCATTTTTTGTAACTCTACTCGCGACACAGAGAGACACGGAGAGACAAATAGACATGAGTCTCCGAGACGGAGAAATGGGGGGACAGGGGCACTGAGACGGAGACAGACAGGGAGAGGGGATGAGATAGGCAAAGAAAGAGATAGAAAGAGTCAGACAGACTGAGACAGGGACAGAGAGAGACGGTGAGAGATGGTGAGAGAGACGGTAAGAGACGGTGAGAGATGCTGAGAGAGACGGTGAGAGATGCTGAGAGAGACGGTGAGAGATGCTGAGAGAGACGGTGAGAGATGCTGAGAGAGACGGTGAGAGATGCTGAGAGAGACGGTGAGAGATGCTGAGAGAGACGGTGAGAGATGGTGAGAGAGATGGTGAGAGAGACGGTGAGAGATGGTGAGAGAAACGGTGAGAGATGGTGAGAGAGACGGTGAGAGATGGTGAGAGAGACGGTGAGAGATGGTGAGAGAGACGGTGAGAGATGGTGAGAGAGACGGTGAGAGATGGTGAGAGAGACGGTGAGAGATGGTGAGAGAGACGGTGAGAGATGGTGAGAGAGACGGTGAGAGATGGTGAGAGAGACGGTGAGAGATGGTGAGAGAGACGGTGAGAGATGGTGAAAGAGACGGTGAAAGAGGGAGAGAGCCTGAGAGGGAGTGGGGGAGAGGCTGAGGGAGAGGGAGAGAGATTGTGAGAGAGGGAGAGAGACAGGGAGAGGGACTGTGACGGAGACGGAGAGGGACTGTGAAAGAGACTGTGAGAGAGACTGTAAGAGAGGTTGTGAGAAAGACTGTGAGAGAGACTGTGAGACTGTGAGAGAGACTGTGAGAGAGACTGTGAGAGGGACTGTGAGAGGGACTGTGAGAGGGACTGTGAGAGGGACTGTGAGAGGGACTGTGAGAGAGACTGTGAGAGAGACTGTGAGAGAGACTGTGAGAGAGACTGTGAGAGAGACTGTGAGAGAGACTGTGAGAGAGACTGTGAGAGAGACTGTGAGAGAGACTGTGAGAGAGACTGTGAGAGAGACTGTGAGAGAGACTGTGAGAGAGACTGTGAGAGAGACTGTGAGAAAGACTGTGAGAGAGACTGTGAGAGAGACTGTGAGAGAGACTGTGAGAGAGACTGTGAGAGAGACTGTGAGAGAGACTGTGAGAGAGAGACTGTGAGAGAGACTGTGAGAGAGACTGTGAGAGAGACTGTGAGAGAGACTGTGAGAGAGACTGTGAGAGAGACTGTGAGAGAGACTGTGAGAGAGACTGTGAGAGAGACTGTGAGGCAGACATTCCATTGTGGAAACTCATACAACAGTTCGAAATTTCATTGAGTGGTTTAATAGTATTAGATATTGAGTGATACAGAAAAATACCGGAGGAGTGCCCTATCCGTAAAAATTTATTAAACCATATTATAATGGAATATACTTTATCCACTTTACGACGCTTTATGACACTGACCACAGTTTCGTAATTCAAATTTTACGAAACTGTGGTCAGCGTCTTTGTAGATGTTATTACAATTGTTATAATAATACATTTTCATCCAACTGTTACCATTTGCGAGATGAATGGTCAAACGTAAAAGAAAATTATAATAAATTTTAATTTTAATAGTGTTTCAAACGTTGTAATATGTCCATTTCGTAACACAACACAACTCCATTGCTTATCGAAACCCAGTCTAACGGACTCGTTTGATAATTCTTCAATCTCGTAATGTAATAAGATGGCTTACGTTACATATTTTAGTAAACAACTCTTAGAAGGCATATTTAGTACATATTCTCTAATCCTTTACTGCTTAAATGCATGCATGTTTAATAGATTATTAGTGCATATAAAACGGTCATAGAGATGTTTTACCGGTCCTGGCGATCTTACTGTACGTGGCTCGTTGGAGAATAGCAGCTCCCATTCAATGGAATTGGATTTGGCAAGGTGACAAATCGTAGACGGCCAACAGACAACTGCAACATAGACCGGGACTAACCTCAACGTTTCCACAAAGCATCAGTGGGGGACTTGTAACTACAGACGATATAGAAAGTTAAAAGTATCGTTAGAATTACGATTTCTAGACACCCGTAGTTTCTGGTGGAGGTTATGCTATTCAATGGTTTTCAATGGCAGAAAACTAAAGGACGAAATTAGAAAACCTCATTGTCAATTTGTCTGTAATCGCACAAACAGGGTATAATGATACAAAGGCATCTCTTTGAAACATGGATGTAATCATGTTACTAGTGTGTCATCGGAATAACTGGCTTCATCGATTGAAAGCGCTGTAATTCACTGCACCGGTGACACAGGTCGGGAAGATTCAAGTTACTGATAATGTGAGCTGATTTTCGAATGAACTAATTAACTGCACTGGATATGTTTATTAATGACCGTAATGAAATACAACCTCATAACATATTTCGTAAGTAAATTCAACATTTGTGAATCTGTTTGACAATTGTGTGACTTTTTAGTGAGTTCATTTTAAATAAACACGAATTAAATAATCAATATCAAATACAAACATCAATCTTAATGAAATTGACGGACCTAACACCGTAGGTGTGAATGCCATAGTGGTGGTTTACTTGAGATAATATACCTGTATAGTTTTCATGGGTTTATTAGTTGGAAACCATTCAGATACTTAAACAGTACTCTTCCTGTAGCAGGATGACAGCAATGAGATGGTGTGGAGTGACGAGGAAACGGCGAATACTAGTATAAAGTGTAATATATTTGAAGGAAAATTTGACATCACAATGTAATAATAGTAAATGTACTTAGCGATATATTAGAATCATTTTCTGCAAGTTTGTGAAAAAAATATTTTCATTTTATGGCAAGGTCATGTATTTGAAACATTTTGTGTACTTGCGGTCCCTCCTACAGGGACGCAGAAGGCCATGTCGTTTTTGTAAAGACCTAGTTCAACATCCATTACATTGCTTCCAATTAAATAATATACCCTACATCGACAGATACTAATAAAATATTTTAAGATTTTAAGTGGTTATGGGCAGGCCTCGATGCAAGAGAAGTTAACTAAAGACGAGTTTTCTAAACGCTTAAGTATTTAATTTCAACTCTTAAAAGGAGATCTTTGCTAGTCTACATAGTGGTTAGTGATGTCATATGACCTGCAGTTACCGTTTTGTAACGTCCAGATACTTGTATAGAAAAAAAATATTACATGTAGATAAATGAATATTTGCAAAACAGATTTCCTCGCGCTGATTGCCTACATATCTTCTCACTGCAGCGGCCATCTATTTGCAATGTGCAATGTATCTCCCTAGCAGAGGGGCTCACCTCGTCCGTTGCAGCCAGGGCGGCCGCCCCCTCCGGAACCATAGCCCCGTCGCGTCGGGGCGGCGAGGGGGGAGGGCGCGATCGCCCCTGGGCTTACGGGTGGGGATTTTCCAAACAAAACGGCGCGCAGCGGCCTTCGCCTCCACCGCCTCCCCTCCCTTTCCCCGCCACGCGCACGCGGGTTAATTGTTCCCTGCGGCGCTGCGCGCGGCGGCGGCGGTGGCGGTGGCGGGGACGCACGGTGTGAGCGAACTCCACCCCCGGCGCGCAAAAGTACGTCCGATCTATACCGCAGGAGAACGTTTTACCACTGTCTGGGGAAGAATTATATCTGCCGGCTGCTTTCGCGCGATCTTTCCTTCCTCTTCCGTGTCCTGCCCTCACCCTTTACTTGCACATATATTTACATGTACTACACTACCCCACACATCTGGAGACCTGTCAGGAGCTTAAAATTGGTCTAGAGTGAATTCGATTGGGGGATACCTCGACAGGGATAAATCACCATTACATCGTGTTTATTATTGACTTTGTTTCAACTGACCTTGGTTTTAAAACAAATCTGATTTAAGATTGATATTACAATAATACAATGGTTATCTTGAGATTGGGAATATTTCTGAATGTTTTCAGTTCAGGGCTTTATAACGAGAAGAATACGTTATACATCAAAAGAAATGGTCGTATTTCGTGATTGGTCGTATTTTAAACAGGCAGTATCATTTTCATTTCAGTTTCATTTCAGTTCCTGCACTTTTTGTTCTTCCAGAATTTGCAAAATTTTCCAAGACCTTAAATTTTAACTATGCAGCTTTAGCATATGAACTTTTCAGACTTGCGTTTTTTTAATTGATAATTTTTTTCATATCCTAAAGCAATGTAGTTACATTTTTTAGTGAACTTATAGTATTGATCAGTAAATATAAATTTCATGTAGTGTAAACGAAATCGTTTTCATGATTTGGATGAACCGACAGTGTCACTGTAGAATTTCATTTGATAAAGCATAATTTTCGTGAAGCAGCTAGAATACGCATCACATTACTGCTGTAAGTGTAAGATCGTTTCTGTAATAAGCTCCAGTACTTGTACAGGATGCACATCTCGGCCTATTATTTGGAACATTCACAAATGAACACTATAATAAAAAAAGGGAATCGCGAGAATCCACATTCTTGAAGCACTCATTCAGAAAAACTAAATAATAAAATCAATAATTTTCAGCTAAAACAATGTTTATTTAAATATGAAAATTGCAAAAATATGTTTAAGATGTAATAAAATTTCATATCCTTGGATTCAAGATGACGGCAAGCATATTTCTACCCCAAATACTGTAAGTCTGGAACACACAACTTAAAACATGTGTGCCTAACAATCCCTTCTGTTTTGATAACCTGCATAATGCTATACACATCTTTTAGGTTTTTTTTTGCTTTCCACTCCACAATTGATGTTATCGACGTGGATGCTGTTGTGACTACTGTTACTTCTGTCGAGATCCAACACGAGACAATGCACGCACTCAAATGACAGCGCGAAGGAACATACCGGGACGATACGCTAACCCACAGGCCTTGGAACCGTGCTTCAGTATTGGATGAAATACGTTCTATCCGCTTCAATTATCTGAGGGTGATATTTTTAAAACTCTTCCATTAAAGATTGCACCATTTATTTATTCATGGAAAGCTTTCAGCTGGTGCCGACCCACTGCGCGGCGCGCGAGTCGGGGCGAATGGCCCGCGGCCGCGCGCAACGCTGCCCTTGCGTCGCGCCGCTGCTTCGCCGCGCCCATGCGATCCTATCAATCAATAGGCCAGGCCGCATTTCCATGAAAATTTAAAATAAACACCGTGTCGCCACCGCGCGCGCCGCCCGAATCCGCCCGAGGGCGCGGGCACCTGCTGCGCCGCCACGCCCCTCGCCCTCGCCCTCGCCCTCGCCCTCGCCCACGCCCACGCCTCAATCCTGCCTCGCCGCTCCCTTGGTCTCTGCCCGTCGGGAAGATCAGGCCCCCGATCCACGTGTACCTTGCCCTGCCGTCATTCCCCGTTACATTCCCGCGACCTCGCACCTGCTCTCCGCCCCTGGCCCGCGCTCCTGTGGCCCGCGACCGTGGCCCGCGACCGTGGCCCGCGACTGTGGCCCGCGACCGTGGCCCGCGACCGTGGCCCGCGACCGTGGCCCGCGACCGTGGCCCGCGACCGTGGCCCGCGACCGTGGCCCGCGACCGTGGCCCGCGACCGTGGCCCGCGACCCTGGCCCGCGACCCTGGCCCGCGACCCTGGCCCGCGACCCTGGCCCGCGACCCTGGCCCGCGACCGTGGCCCGCAACGGCGGCCCGTAACCGCGGCCCGCCCCCGAGAACTGCTCCCGATGTCCGCTTTCGAGACTCCTGAGACCCCCTTCCGAGACCCGCTCTCCATCGCCCGCTCTCCATGGCCCGCTCCCTTGGCCCGCTCCCATGGCCCGCTCCCTTGGCCCGTTCCCATGTCCCGCTCCCACGGCCCGCTCCCTTGGCCCGCTCTCATGGCCCGCTCGCTTGGCCCCTTCCCATGGCCCGCACCCGCGGCCCTCTCCCGTGCCACGCTCTCGTAGCCCGTGGTTCGCTCCCATTTCTCACTCCCGTGCCCCTATTTCGTGCCACACTTTTGTGCCCCTCTCCTCTGCATCACTTCCCTCCCCCAGTCTCAACTCCCAGCCCATCTCTCATGCCCAGGACCTGCATGCTGGAAAAGGCCATTCAATTGTGTATATTTGATTGGTATTGTAATTGTCGTTAATTCGTTCGTTCTTTAAATAGTTTGACATGAGTTGTTTATTATTTCGGACATCATTAATCAATACTTTATTACTTTCGTTTGTTTCTATGCTATACCATCATTTCTTAGCAAATTTATCATTTTTCATTTCTTTATTTATTCATTCACTCGTTTACTTTGCATGAGACACATTCATTCATATTGCTGTGTTATTCGTTTCCGCTCTCATTTTAGCGTTTCTTATTTATTCGTTATTCATGATTTTCGTACATTTTTTCATTCATAATCATCATCCCCTGCAAATTGCACATTATTCATGCCACAAATGTTACATTTGTGAAATCACGGATCGCTCTTACGTTAACCTCCATAAGGCAACTGTGTTAAACGACGCAAAAAAAACAGTTCTCAAAACTGTAAATTAAAGTTACAATAATTTAGTGATCAATTTATTTTATGCAAGACACCACACTATATTTTACTTTCAAAATGAACATTCGAGCGAAATTTGAATGGAATATGCTACACGAGGAGCATTATTTTGTATTATTTTCTTCTCAGTTGTAGTGCAAATGTTTTCAAGAATTTAAGATCGTTTGATTGGCCAGATTTTATAGTACTCGAGCATTGAATAGTAAAGTTGGTTTATTAGGAGTAGAGGAAGCATAACTATGATTATTAGTATATAGGTGCTTGGGCCCTGTAGACAATATGTGTTTAATATTTTAGCCAGTGGTCGGTAAGTGGTGATAAATGTCAATAAATGAAATGTAAATTCACCGATCAGTGAAAGATTGTCAACACGAGTCCATAGATGTTTATATTTACTAGGCTCTCCGGGTGGCGCCGCGTCCATGGCGAAGGTGCCGACGTTTCGGTCGCCACTCAGCAACGTGATACATCTTTATAAAACATGTGTGGAGCAGAGAGTACCTAATAAATTAAAGGTTAGAGGTTAACGATGGTATAGACATGGATTTATAGACGTTTATCATCTATCGATTTTGCAAAATGACTCAAGTCATTTTACTAAAGAACTGGAATTTTTTATCAAAATTAATTTATATCACAAAGATATGAAATTGGCCATTAATAGCAACTCTCAAACTCCGATATATTTCTTTTGACTTTAGTTTTAGTTAATACTTACATCACAATAATTTCCTGGAAATCATAATGGACTTTAATATTCTCAAACAATTTGGAAATTAATGCCTTTGTATTTTCTTCTTTGCAACCACAAATTATGCGATGTGTCAAAAAGAGGAGAATTGTGCATGTAGCGTAGCTTAGAAATACATTCAAGATTCCGAATAGGGGCAAAACGATGGTATCCTTATTTGGTCACATTTAAAAGGAGTGGGGATGCCCTTTTTTGAAAAGAATAATATCGTCTTCGTGTCGGCTTGAATGCCTGGAAAATTTGAAATTAAAGGACTGGATGGAAATGTTCCTGCTACATCCGCGAGGCCCGGGGCCTTCCTGGAACTCGTGTCCTCCCCCCTGCTGCCTTGTTCCATACCCTCTTTCCGTTCCTTCCACCACCCACGGCCCCCACCGCCCCCACGGAACCCGCTCCAAAACCCCCTCTTCGTTCCCCCGCTCCCGGTCTTTGCCCACTTCCTCATCCCTACCCCTCACCCCCTTACCCCTCCGGCCCCACCCAATGCCTGTCTACCCACTTCTCCGCCCCTACTCCCGCCCCTGCCGCATTCTCCCTCTGCCTCCACCCCTGCCCAAGCCCCTGTCCTCTCCACCTTCATCGCATCGTGTCACCGCCCCCTGACTCCATCACTGGTACTGTCACACTCACCGCCACTATCAACGTCAACGCCACAACCTCTGCCCACGCTTTTGTCCCCTCTATCGTCATCGACTCATGTCTCTACCCCCACTCCATCGCTGCTACCGTTGCACTCACAGTCACTACTACCACCACAACCACCCTGCCTCGCCCCTGTCTCCTCCCCTTCTTCCCACCCTAAACTGTCCAGACACTGCTCCGGCCTTGCCTCACCCATTCCCTTGTCCCACTCCAACCTGACTCTACCCTCACCCTACTTACACCACACCCACATCCACGCCCCTGCCCCGTAAGAGAGTCGCCCCAGCGCCCCCCCTCCAAGCCCGACCCTGGCTCACCTTTTCTGTCCCTCATCTCTTCCTTACCTCCGCCTCACTTTGCTTCGTCCCTGCCTTATCCCGACCTCCCTGGGTCCCGCCTTCTCCCCCGCCACAATCTCGTCCCGCCTCTCCCTGTTCCGACCCTCTCCCGTTCCGCCCCTCACATCCTCATGCCCATCCACTCTCACCGCAGGTGTACCCCATCCCGACTCGTCCTGTTCGCCATGGTGCTCTCCCGACGCTGGCGCTACGTCTCACTACGCTCCTCTCCACCCCGCCCCACTTCGTTTCACTACACCCCTCTTCGCTCCGTTGCGCCCGCCCTCGCCCCGTCTCTGTCCGGCAGCCTCGTGCTGTTCAATACGGAAACGAGCGCCCACGATCGAGTGGCCCGGCCGCCCTTTGGCTCCGCTCCCTTTGCTCTGCCCGAGGGCGGCCGGCCCAGCCGGCCGCTCCGTTGGCCCTCCGCCCTTTCCACGATACCTGTAGTCCCGTTCCAAATACAGCGAACTGTTCTCGCCGACTTACTCGCCAACTTCCACCCTTCTATATACTCCTGTGCAATTCTCGTTTCTAGCAATTAATTTTGGCGCGACCGAGAGAAGGAACAATGGTTATGATATTACGGAGAACAGCGGCTGAGATAGCTGAGGGAAACACATGATTCCACGAGTGTGTGTCTGAGTGGGAGGTTGTAGAGTTCGGGACTAGTGATGGATTTCCGTCAGTAGATAGTATCTCCAATTCAGCCATTGTCTGGAGGAGAATTCTAGCGACCGGCTACTCTGATCGGTAGTTTTCCGTGGCTTCTCTGATCAATACCACGCGAATGCTGAAGCAATACCCTAACAAACACGCTACGGACCGCGCGGATCTTTCCTTCCCATTCCTTGTCTTATACTATCTTTTAATTACACAGAGTTGCTCTTACATTTACTACACCCCCCACATGCGGGGAGTGGTCGGGAGCTTAGACTTTGTTCCGGCTTGGGCAAAGCCCGCTGATGGGAGATACCTGATTAGGAAAACCCTCTTGCAGACGGTAGGACAGCAACAAATCTCACTATTCAACGAAGGAAGATTACCGCCGCGTCCAGAGCAAATAATATGCATTACACTTACGGGGATAATGACCACAGCACTTGACATGATTGAGAAACGAAAAGTAATTTTAGTGTGAGAATGCTTGAACATATACAAAATTATTTAGTACTACGTCGAAGCAAATTGTTCAATGTTCCAACACCAATCAATTACTTATTCATTTGCAAAGAAACAAAAACTACTTACAAAAAATAATACTTAGATTGTGAAGAATGGTCTAGTAAGCTATTTAATTTTTCTATACTATTACGAAAACATTCCAGAAGTTTTTGTGTGTAAGTATTTATTATTCAAAATAACTAATAGCAATTTTCCGTTTTAGTATCTTTTTAGAATATTGAACGTTTAGTAAGAAAGCTAAATGTTACAAAGCTTCGTGTCGTTTAAGAAAGTTGGTGTTTAAATCCCATGTTGTACAATTAAACTTCCGAGCGAGTACCTTAATTAAAGTTACGTTCACAGTAGTAGAGAAATGTCTTTAAGACCTAAAGTAGTGTTTGTTCCGGTGTGGAACGAACGACATCATTGCTATCCTCTTTCATTTGTAAAACAACGTTTTTTTTTTTTATCTTTTACATCCCGTGTGTAGCAACGAATGATGTTTTTAAAACTAATTGTTCTGCTCGTCGACGACATCAGTCACTGCTCTAATCCAATGTAAGCCCCTTTTATATTTAACATTTGCAAAGACGAACCTGCAAAGCATGTGGTTTAATTCTCATTGTCAATTCCAGAGTATTCTTACTTCTAATCTTTGTTTCTCAGGTTTAAGAAATTACTATTCTCTGAGGGGACGTCGTCTAATCCATATTTTCTGAAACCTCTTATACTGCGACAATCCAGAATTAATTGTTGCAAATATTTGGGTTGACTTTAGTTAAACGCAAGCTGCAAGGACGCCTTCCTATAATAAAATTACAAACATTTTAAATAATACACGAATTCTTTCACTTTCCTGGTTCAGTGATAAGAGTAAAGTAGCAATAAAATGCTGTTTATTAAACAGTAGAATATATTTTATTCTGCAATGAATGTACATTTATTACATGTTCTATATGCACTTTAATTCTGCTTAAATGATGACTGCGTTTGTATGAAGCACAACACGTATAATCATGTAAAAATGATCTTGTTTTATTAACTTCTTAAGTGTTATATAGTTTGCATTGATGAAGTTTCATTTGCATGATAAACATCTTTAAAAAAATATATTACTCTGTAAGGGAGTCTGGCAAGTGTTTTCAAAAAAACTTAATCATTTGAATTCTTCCTATCGAGCTACAAATATGGTTCTCTCCTACAACCTGATGTTTTATTCCTGTAGTATTAGTAAGTTTCATTTTGAGAAGAGGGGAAGATAAATAAATCACTGTTTCGTTTTAATGAAAGCGGATATTGCAATTTTAATTCCTACTAACACGTAGTGTATTGAAAAGTGAGGAATATATTGTGTCACGAGCTTACATTCTATTGTTATCGCACTTTATTCCCTTTAAATTTTCTACATTCCTCATCGGCAAAAAAATTAAATTACATATTAGAACACGTACTTCACAAAGTTTTGTCATCGAATTATTCTCTAAGCATGTGAATTATTTCATTATATGATTATTTTCATATAGTATTTTAATTTAAAGTAAGAACCTTACATCTATTCATAGAATTTTGTAAGAACCCAAGAATGTATTTAAATTTGTGGAGAACATGCAGAAAATTCCCGGGATGAAAAACTGCGGGAATTCGGGAAACTCTGCTCCAGACCCTAAAATCCCCGCGCCCCCGCCCCGCGCTCCCCCGTCCCGCGCTCCCCCGTCCCGCGCTCCCCCCGTCCCGCGCTCCCCCGTCCCGCGTTCCTCCGCCCAGTGCTCCTGACTCGCAGGGGCTGCGGTGGGCGCCACCCTCGCTCACCAGCGAGTGCTATTTCCAGTCTTCGCTCTTTTACGGTCGTTTCGGCGGCGGCGGCGGCGGATGCAGCGGAGGAGTTGGAGGTAGAAACGCATGCGGAGGAGGAGGAGTACGACCATGGGTTGGAGGGGGAGTTGGTGGGAGAGGATGTGTGTCGGAGTGGAGACAACAACAGAAGCGCAAGCGGAGACGTAGGAGGAGGCGGTGGAATTAGGGGCGGGTGGAGAGGCGAAACTGGAAGTAAGAAAAGCGGCGGAGGTAGTGAAGACTAAAGAGGAGTAAATCGATGGACGGAGTGTAGAAGGTGGAAGAGGTGGATGAGTTGTAGGTAGTAAATGTGGAAAGGGGGCAGGAGAGGAGACCTTGGAGGAGCCAGCGGAGGCGGGGATGCAACCAGAGATGGAGATGCGGGTGGGGATAGAAGTGGGAGTTGGCGTGGGTGTAGAAACGGGGTGAAGGAAGTGAAGGCGGAGGACTCGCCGCGGACCCGGCGCGCCGAGATCGGTGGAGGATTCCGAGACGGGGGCTGGGATGGGGGTGGAGGCGGCAGTAAGTAAGAACAAGCAGGAGTGGGAGACAGTTGGCAAGGGGAGAAGGGACGGCGATGGTTGAAGCGAGAGGGAGGCGCGGGCGTTGGAGCCACCGATGGGTGCGTCTGTGGAACTAGTGGGCGGCGGGGTAGGGGAGTGGGGGGGGGGGCGGGCGAGGCGAAGGGCTGGGTGGACCCAAGGGAATCGTGGCGATTGGGACGTGGCTTAGGTGACCGGCGCCGCCGGGCAGTCAAATCGCCGCTAGCGCCCTCCCCTTCCGCCCCGCCCCTCCGCGTCACGCTTCGCCGCGCCGGTGCGTGCCCTGCAGGCGCAAGGGCCCCCGGGGAAAGTGGGTGGCGGGCGAAAGGGAGGCGATCCCAGCGGGGTGGCAGTGGTGATGAGGCGAAACCTGAAGGGCTGGTACAATCGTTGCAACTGTGTAATTCGAATACTGCTGATGTGCCGTTACTAGAATTGCTTGTGTTTTTGTTTCAATTCCTATAAAGTATTTTTCATAGTCGTAATTCAAATGTATTTGGTCATTTAATATTCATCAAGCTTGAAATGAGAGACAAGGGACAAATAACCATGTCCAAGGCGAGATTTAAACCCATGACCCTTAGGACCGACGAACTGAGTCGATACACGTTCTTAGACACATCGGGCAACCAGGTCGTTTTGCTTTTTTTAATAGAGTAAAATAATGCGTTCAGAATCAATGATCGTAAATGTTGTTTTGGAAGTGTGTTTAGAGTCTTGAAAATGTTATGTGTGCCAGGTTTGTAAATTTCACATCTTATCTGACAACAGCAATTTGGTTCCATGAGATTTGACTTGCATGGTCTGGAGATGCCCCACAGTCGTTTAGTAGCGACGCCGACATGACTCAGAGGAAAGCTGGAAAAGGGCCGGCCGGGCTCGCCCTCGCGCTCTCTCCTAAACAGCGGCCGTCAATCACCACGACAATGGTTCTTCGGAAAGAGCTCTTGGATTATTTTGTATTGTATTGGGAAATTTACAAGAAAATTGTACATGAGGCATATGCCCCTGGGTGGTAGGCAACCACCTTGAACTCATATACATAAAATATTTTTGTCCACGTCAGGACGTGTACCTGTGAAACAAAGTACACGGTCAATCAGGCGCAAATATAACACATGTAACTTCTTTAAACAATAATTTCGCCACATGCTCATCTTGCAAAAAGGGATTATCATTAACCTTCCAGCATCTAAGTTTATAACATTTATGTGTGATGTCCTGAATTTTGAGTAACTATATATATATATATATATATATATATATATATATATGTATATATGTATATATATATATATATATATATATATATATATATATATATATATATATATATATATGGAAGTGGCACTATTGGTGGAGTGTTTCAAATATTGAAGATACATTTCAGTTTTGTGCGGAACCCAAAATCACCCAGCCCCAACCCCGACTGAGAAAGTGCCTGTGAGCAGCATGAAAGCGGGAGATACGGCCCTACTCTGGGAGGTGATGGCAAAGAGGCGAGGCGGTATTGCCACCGCCACCTTCGCCCTCGCGTGCTCTCCCCCGTCGGCCGCGTCGAACGCCACGGACGACGGCGCATTGGGAAGTGACGGCTCAGGACCGCGCGCGGCGATCGCCTCCTCACCCGCCCGAAGGTGGCTGGAGAGATTTCCCTGGAAAATCACCGTCGTGAAAGTTTTTAGGACGAGTTCCCGGGAAGGAAAGTTTTTGATGGGAAATGAATACAAAGACTGGTGTATATAACATCGGATCTTTTATTAGCCTGGAATTCGTTGAAAAGATTTCGTATTATCCTTCTTTCTATTCTTGGTTTTTACTATGGATTTTAGAACAAAAGTTTGAGTTTCTTGCTCTTTATTTTTAATGCTTCAAGTTTTCCGTCTTTTTAAGGGTAATGGTTCTGCTTTGGACACAAAAGCAAGAGTCGTTGACGTTAAGCATCTCGACTTACGAGAGGTTTTAATTCGCCACTTCTTGTCGCGCGTACTCTTTCGTTCCAGAAATTTAGCTTAATTAACAATTGAAGGAGAGAATGGAATGAATCTCTCATCTTTTCTAAGCGAATGAATACAATTCATTTGCTCTCACTAGATGCGTTATCTATTAACACTAAAATTAGTAACTTTGTTGTGTATGCCGTTTCTATCCGTAAAACATAGTTTCATTAATTGAACATTCCGTAGGCACAAACCTACAGACTTATTGATGGGCAAAACACGATGAACTGACCGTAAGTTTTAAAATTACATTTTAACTTGAGTTCATTGATTTTTTGGAAGTAATGAGGTTATATATGGCACAATAAATATTATTTCAGGTAAATCGTAAACACTTTCAAAACGAGTATTCCATTTGAATTTGAAAGTTGAAACTCATCAATATTAAAGAATTTAATTTTTTTTCTTTTCTATTACGAAATACACTTCAGGAAATAACTCATTTTAATGGAGCATTTTTTTATGATTTACAGATTAAATAATAGATAATTTCGGGCTGTTTTAACACATCTCTTGTAAATCATGTAAAAGGATGTACCAACGCTAAATTTATACTTTTGAAATGTTTAGTGATAAAGGGGACAGCAAATGTATGTAGACGTTATTCCCACTAAAACTTTCGTGGTAATGGCCATGTCTCTTTCTCCACGTCAAAAAAACAGCTCTAAATTTCTTTAAATGCCTGTCAATTCAACCACAAAGATGGCTTCCAAGAGCCTCTCGACTAACAAGACACTTCCTCATCCAACACGAGCTCCGACGAGGGCCGGAACGGGAGTGGCTGGCTGCTTTCCCCAATTTCGAAGCGCCGCCAGCGAACCCGAACGATTCATCAACGCCCTCCCCTACAACAGATTTGGCACTCCACCAACTAATTTAAAAGCCGTGAAATTTCCCTGCAATAAAGAACTATAGACCATTAATTCATCCCCATGATAACTCTCCCGGCCTAGAGAGCCTCCTCGCGTCCTCAGCGCGCTCAAGCGGCGATTTGCGGAGATATCGCTGCCGAGCGGTTCGGCTTCCTCTCGGAATCGCGAATTCGAATCTTCGAACGAGTCGGCTTGTGACAAGCGCGATCGTTCATCATCCTACGCGTTATTTCCTTTGGCGAGTGGGCGGAGTTAGGGGAGGGGCTGAAGTCCGGTCGCACAGAGCTTTTCCTCGAATTTTGTTCCGAGGACATTTTGCAAGCGGTGAGTGGTGTGGAGGGAGAGGAGTCGGGAAAGAATGGAGAGGATTTCCGCTTCTGCTGCGGCGGTGTGACGCAAACAAATGAAGTGCGGTTGGTTGTTTCGTGGAACGTGGAGGATTGTTGGTGCGTGTATTGAGTTTTCGCCGCTTGTTGCGAGAAAACGAATGATTCGCCGACCGTGATCAATGTTCTGACACCTTTGCATACAACAACATAAACCTAACTACAATATTTTTTCTATTGGGTCAACTGTATTCTGCAAAAGCAACCTTCTTTATATTCAATTCGGGGGAGTAAGAAAGTGAGTGAATAAAATGATGTTTTCTTGCACTTCCATGTTCTGACATTTTTTTTTTTGTTATTGAAGGTCACATTAACATCTATGTCATTAACGACCACTATTGCATTTAACGGTATGGCAACTGTGAAGATGATATGATATGGTGATTATACGGGATGAAAGGACGAACACAAATACAACCATGCTTCAGGCGGGACTCGAAATCGTGATCCTTCGGCCCGAGATCACTACGCCACTACTGCCTAAACGATCTCGGCCATGCGGACCGGCATTATTCTGAATTTACTTCGTGTGTCTGTATATATATATGAGGATAGACGAGCCATGCAACTTTATTATTCTTAAAATTTCTCTTTAATGTAAAGATGCGTAGCACACACAATTGTCAAAATTACAGTAACCGGGTTCGGAAGCTCTGGAGTACGCTAGTTATACATAATTATTATTCTGAGATTTCAAATTATAAAATCGAAAATTACAGAACCTAGTTCCATAGGTCTACATCATGAAACATATTGGATCTCTTAGTATTTTCTACACATTACCAAAATTATTTTCAGATAAATTTTATGAGACAATTGTGTTATCATCCGACTTAGAAAATGTTAAATGAGAATTTATTAAAAAATTTGAAAGGTTCGCATTTTACATATGGTGACATTCATTTGGTTAATAACAGAAGATTGATTTAAGGAACCTTCAATTTTATATTTGTAAATGTTAAGTTGCCATTTATTTTATCAGTCACTTTCATAATGCATTTGTAACTGCATTCTATATAGAAGCCTTTTCTTCTCTCCTGACATTTCTGTTAGGACGCTTGAAAGTTACTTTCTTGTATTTTGATCACAATCCTTCATTTGTTACCGTAAGTAAAAAGTGATAGAAAAATAATCTTACCAACAATCGTAAAAAGAAAATTAAAATTAAATTTCATTTCAAGGCGACGTGTCATCATGCCAGGACTCGGTACCCAGCTGTCACTGGGCTGTCACTGAGTGAGACTGCCTTACGCGAATTAATGTGTAAAAAATGTAATAAGTCTGTTTCAAGAACACACACAGAAAATAATAACTGCATAGCAGAGACTATTTGTAATGAAAAGGGAACAATCAGAAAAAGTGAAAGCCTTTCACGGAAAATATTTTGCATTTTAATTTTATAAATCTTTTCGATTCTAGTGTTTTATTACTAGAGAAATTCATTTTTTCTTTAAATGGCACTTTATTCTAATGCTCTTCAGAGAAGTTCACGATGTATACAACATTTTTCCTTTTTGAATAATAACGTGTACATTTCTATGCAGCAACAAAGCCAATTCCCTATATTTATACCGTCGTATAAGTGAAAATAACTGCAAACCCGAGGGAATGAACGTTACGATTCAAATACAACACAATGGCAAGCTTAACTCAATATTTATTTGATCCTCCCTCGTGCATTGAGAACCAACGAAAGGGCACTGGAGTTACAAGCTTGTATAATGAATGGTGTGATTAGGTGAAAACGACCTGCACCTGTTCTCTGGGAACAAACGATGGATATAGCTGGCTGTAATGTACGGCTTTATTAACACGCCGTTACATGAGCGAGCCCTCATTTTCACTTGCAAATTGTCTCCTCCTATTTTATCTTTTTTGAATGCTGAGTTTCTAACAATTGATGTAGTATTGTTCTTTAATTCACGCTGGAAACAAAAAAAAAGGACTGCTTTTGATAGTAGAAAATTATTTTTTTCTTCGAGCTCACTTTATTGCGATTTGAGAATAATTTTAGTTACATAACCATTTACCAGAAAACAGAAAACATAAAAAGTGATAACAGGGCGTCTAATTTATCTATTGTATAAAACCGAAATTGTTTACAATCAAATGTGACATAAGAAATTACTACCACTGGAGGGATAGTGTTCATATTTTATCACAAATTCCTTCCGATGTAAATGACCACTGACGACTTAATTCGTTTATTCAGTAAAATGAAGAAAAAAGAGAAAAGTGAAAAAATTATTACTTTATTGTCTAATACATTTTAGTATCTTATGTATTAGTTGAATGAATCTGAATTGCCAGCTGTTTAAATATCATATGATTTTTTTAAAGCAATTCAATGTATTGATACTAATATTGATGAAGAAAATGCTAAGCAATAAATTACATATTGAATTGATTTTTGTTTTTTAAAAGGGAGCTCAGAGAAATATTTTCAAATAAAATATCTCATTTACAAAGCATACAAGATAATGAATCGTAGAATTCCATACTAAATTTTTAGATTCACAAGCAGGCTGGTGGCCTTGGGTGTCCTCACTTAAAATTAAGACATTATCATTTCAAAGAGCCACCGCCACGGTTGAGACCGGCGCCCACCCAGGGGGCTTCGCGAGGCGGCGCAGTCAGCCGATGTGTGCACGTGCGCAACGGATACTCGCTGTCCCCGCCGTCTCCCTGACACTGACAGCGTTCCTCCTGCAGGCTCCCTCTCAGTCTCACTCTCGCCTCCCGCCCCCGCCACTCCCACGATCCCGCCCCCGCCCCCGCCCGCACCATTGGCATCGCCCCGGCACCGGACTCGCCACCCACCAGCTTTTCTTCACCGCCATCGCCAACGCCAGCGCCAATGCAAGCACTACCCTCACCACCACCGCCACGTCCCCGGCTCTTTCCGCTAGCTACCCCATCCACAAGCCGCCCCATCCCCCCCCTCGTCCCCACTCGTCAAGCGGACCGCCTCCTCTCCGCCACTCGCCTTCCGTTTCACGACGCGTGTATCCTAACCGCTCCGCCCAGATCACGCCTCCGCCCCCGTGACCCACCCGCCCCCACTCGCCTCTACCGCCTTCTCCCCCGCACCTTACTCCATCGTTTCCTTCTCCCTACAGTCGCGGCCGTCCCCTCTACTGGCTTTGTCACGCTTGCACAACCACGACCGCACACGCCCGTTCATCCGTGATCCGCCTGCAGCGCCGCCATTCATGCTGTGACATGGCTTCGCACCCACTCCCACCACGACTACTTCAAACCCGATCCTCATCTCTCCCACCTCCGCCGCCACCTGCATCTCTGCAGTGGCGAACGGCCTCCGCCGCCGCCGCCGCCGCCGCGTTGGAGGCCTCCCGCATTCCGCGCTTCTTTGGCGCACCGCCCTCCGCCCCCCGCCTCCGCCCCCGGCCGCCCGGCGCGCGACGGCACCTGGGCGCCGTCACGCATGCAGGCACGCACCTGCCCTGTCGGCATTGAGGCACGGCTTCCGCCGCCGGGACAAGAACCCGGTCTCGCCGGCACGCGTCGCCGAGCACGAGGCAGCGCCGCCGCCGCCGCCGCCCGCGGCGGCCGCAGCGGCAACGGTGGTGGTTGTGGCAGGACGAGTGTAAATGGAGGCGGAGGCGAAGTGTAAGGCGGGGGCGAAGTGTAAGGCGAGGGCGAAGTGCAAGGCGGGGGCGAAGTGTAAGGCGGAGGCGAAGTGTAAGGCGGAGGCGAAGTGTAAGGCGGAGGCGAAGTGTAAGGCGGAGGCGAAGTGTAAGGCGGAGGCGAAGTGTAAGGCGGAGGCGAAGTGTAAGGCGGAGGCGAAGTGTAAGGTGGGGGCGAAGTGTAAGGCGGCGGCGGAGTGTAAGGCGGGGGCGAAGTGTAAGGCGGAGGCTAAATGTAAGGCGGGGCGAAGTGTAAGGCGGCGGCGAAGTGTAAGGCGGAGGCGAAGTGTAAGGCGGCGGCGAAGTGTAAGGTGGGGGCGAAGTGTAAGGCGGCGGCGAAGTGTAAGGTGGGGGCGAAGTGTAAGGCGGCGGCGGAGTGTAAGGCGGGGGCGAAGTGTAAGGCGGAGGCTAAATGTAAGGTGGCGGCGAAGTGTAAGGTGGCGGCGAAGTGTAAGGCGGCGGCGGAGTGTAAGGCGGGGGCGAAGTGTAAGGCGGAGGCTAAATGTAAGGCGGGGCGAAGTGTAAGGCGGCGGCGAAGTGTAAGGCGGAGGCGAAGTGTAAGGCGGCGGCGAAGTGTAAGGTGGGGGCGAAGTGTAAGGCGGCGGCGAAGTGTAAGGTGGGGGCGAAGTGTAAGGCGGCGGCGGAGTGTAAGGCGGGGGCGAAGTGTAAGGCGGAGGCTAAATGTAAGGTGGCGGCGAAGTGTAAGGTGGCGGCGAAGTGTAAGGCGGCGGCGAAGTGCACGGCGGAGGCGAAGTGCAAGGCGGAGGCAAAGTGTAAGGCGGAGGCGAAGTGCACGGCGGAGGCGAAGTGCACGGCGGAGGCGAAGTGCACGGCGGAGGCGAAGTGCAAGGCGGAGGCGAAGTGCAAGGCGGAGGCAAAGTGCAAGGCGGAGGCGAAGTGCAAGGCGGAGGCAAAGTGCAAGGCGGAGGCGAAGTGCAAGGCGGAGGCAAAGTGCAAGGCGGAGGCGAAGTGCAAGGCGGAGGCGAAGTGCAAGGCGGAGGCGAAGTGCAAGGCGGAGGCGAAGTGCAAGGCGGAGGCGAAGTGCAAGGCGGAGGCGAAGTGCAAGGCGGAGGCGAAGTGCAAGGCGGAGGCGAAGTGCAAGGCGGAGGCGAAGTGCAAGGCAGAGGCGACGTTGCAGTCGACGACAGTGCAGCGAATGTGGAGGTCGAGGGGAACGTAGGCCGAGGATCCCGTACACCGGGCGGAGCTCACCCACCCATGCGAGACCGGCCGCGAGACCAGCCGCGAGCCTCCGCGGCAGTGCCGACATGTGTCTTCACAGCTGCTGCCGCCGCAGAGCTTCAGAACTCCGAGCGGACTGGCCGAAAGGAAGTTTCATTCATGTTTTATTCCGAGCGATGGGGGTCTCACCGACCCAAAAGGAGCCGCCGGCTGCGGTGGAAACACTTCTGCGCTAAGGATTGCGAATTCGAATCCCTTAATCCCACTGACAGTTTGACGGGGAAGAAAAAGGCTAGCTGTTGTGTATTCCATAACATCTAGTAATTTATCCATTTTCGCTTTTAAAGATTTTATATTTTTTAATAAGGGTTAGGATCAGTAACAGTTTAAAATCACACCAGAGGAGTAACAGTCACAGTTTCAGTCACACAAGCCATTGCAAGTGTCTTGTTAGTAGTAATTTTGTTTCTCGTTCCGTTGACAGTATATGTTATCTAGTTGCTGTTCAACATGTTAATATTTATGAAGGTCTTGGAACACAAGAGAGATGACACGTTTCAACCAAACTCGAGATATAAACATTTACGAATGGTGGGAGCTTACTGTGGCTGGTGTGATGTATTTTGTTATTGTCCCAAGCACTTATTTGATAAAATTTTTAAAAAAATATTAAGTGAGAAAAGACTATTCTGGGAGATTTATTTTACCTCATTCTCTTTCCACAACTCTTGAGAAGTCAAGCGAATGTGTAGAGAATCAGTTTGTTTTATACGTAATCTAGAAGCGCAAGCTTTTTGCGCAGAACCAGTCTTCCATGTGTATTCTGTATTTTCATTTCTATGGAACAGTGTTCGAGATTGCTGAACAGGATAAAATTTCATTATCTTTTCCATTTTTACTGGGCCATTTTATTGCATTTTGTTCTGCCTCTCGAAGCTTCTATAAATAACTAATGCAGAAATGTTTTATATGTTGAATATCGTACCTTACTGTTGTTCCCGAATTTCCCTATGCACTGCTGATTAAGCATATCTAATTATTTCGCGTGAACGGGAACTTGTCAATCAGGATGCTTCCCGGAAAAATAATATTCTCTAAAATAACATTTGACTGTCCGTTCGGTGAGTACGGTATGTATGATCTTGTTTTTACTAGACAGTAATCGGAAACAGGTTAGCATTGACGAAATGTTTCGAGTTGAAGATTTATTGCAAATGGAAACTACTGGATTTTGCGACACGGTCGTTGATAAAATCTCCAACAAATGAGCCAACTCTCCTTTCACCCAGATTCACTAATTACTGACCACTGGCGCGTGAGAAATTCCTATTTGTGCAGATCGCAACGTATTGTGTGCCATTATCAACTCGGACAAATTGGAGGTTATCGGGCGCACGGTCGTTCACTTCAATCAGGAGAAATTTGATTCTCGCCGCGTCGCTTTGGCCCTCTCGTCTACTTAACAGAACCGGGAAAACGTGAACAGTGAGTTTTGTGTTTATATGCCGACAATAACCGCTTCGTGAACGTGTTCAGAATGTTATTTTCGTATGTGAAAAATTAGCTTGCAACTGACCGCATCAATTAATTTTTCATGAAGAAAATCAAATACTTTTCTAAAAATTAAATTTCGTGTATTGGATTATATGCGGCAATGAAATTGCAAATAATGTATATTTTATAAACATATGATACTCCGTCTGTCATGGGAATCATGAGTTCTTTCCGTTGCACTTCTAATCAACCCGGTACAACTTGAAATTACAATACGGTGCTGTATAGTCGTGATATAAATGAAATTTATTTAATAGCAGTAAGATTTGAAATATTCTAGAGATAATTTGTTTAGTATTTTTTGATGCGATGATATTTGCAATTGTTTGAAATTTTCGTTACAATTTATGTAAATGCACCTCATTACATTTCTTTGATTTCAAATGTTGTGTCATTGCATTCTATTTTTCAACTAGAGTTTGAAACAATATGAGCAATATCCCGAGTATCTAAAATCTTTTTCCTCTCTTTCATTTTTTATTTCTTGTTTCCTCTCTCCCCCTCTCTTTTTTCTTTTCCAATTACGCAATCTCCTCATTTATCTCCCCATGTCCTTATAAAATTGAAACAACAGATTGAAATTGTTTTGCTGAATGCACATTATTATACGTGTTGTCTTAAAAGAAAAACACAAAAATACCAAAAGAGAAAACATGTGTATTAAGACTTGAACGAAAGAATTTATCTCAAATCGTTTTACGACTAGACCTTATACCAGTGGCAGTAGTTTACGTTGAAAAAGCAGCCCAGACGGCGCGGCGTTCAATTCAGCGTTGATGCCTCTCGACTTACGTCAGTCGATGGCGGACGCTACGCAGAAGCGGCGTCTGCAACGGACATAAGTCGTTCAGTGCGCTCCACAAAAAGGGCGACCAGCTGTCTGTCTGCACGACCGTCAAGCTGCCGAGACCCACTTCTGTCCGGCCATGAACCTCCGAGAATTTAATGATTCCCTGCAGGCGCGTCTTGTTACGGCCAAAGAACAACCACTGCGACGTAGGATCGAAGCTCTTAGCGGCCCTCCCGGGACTCCAGAACGTTCCAAGTAGGTCGCAGATTCCTCCTTTTTCGTATTTTAACTGGCAGTTGGATTCTAATATTTTTCCAATAAGGAGCTCGCTTATTAAATTTCTTGACTTACTGACCTCTTTAAAGAAATGTAGATTTGTCGTTTACAACTTGTTGCTCTTTCTGCAATTCATATGTTTCTGGGTGGCGACGTAAAATTGAAACGGCTGTTCCTGGAAATTATATACCCGTGCATATTCGACAAGACATAACATTAATGTACCAGTTAGGAAATAATTTAGTCTTTACCTAAGCTATCTCATGATTTTTTCTATTTGAACACACAGGTTAACGCTAATAATAATGATAATAATAATAATAATAATAATAATAATAATAATAATAATAATAATAATAATAATAATAATAATAAAAATAATAATAATAATGTGTTAATAATGTTGGAACTGTTGAAAGCAAAAAGTATTTGATAAAACTCTAATTTACTGTTAAATGTCTATTTTAGAGCTTAATATGATATCATTTTCTACATCCAAATCAAGATGAAATTTGATACTGAATGCTGGAATAATTCTTGATCCTCTCTCAGTCAAGTGTTAACAAATATTTTGAATACAGTGAGCCACAGATTTGTAATTCGAGAGCGGCTCTTGACAAATTGTGTTTTGCGGATGCCCGCATCGATTATTGGATTGCAGATTTTTCTCCCTACCCAAGTCTCTTCGGTGATATCTTTGTTATTCTGATATGTGATATTCGTAATTATAAAATGCTTTTCTTCTTTCGATCTTCCAATAATTCTGCAACATATTTCACTGGCGATCAACCTAAGAAACTTAGACTTAATTGTTCACTGAACAAAAATTCTGCAATAAATATCGTCCGTGCACAAGAATAGGGTACACAACTAAATAATTTTGGTGAATTGTTCTATTATGAACCGCGCCGTTTATTTCGAGGTAAACGAGAAAGTGTTTTCTTTATATACCGGTTTTCATGTACACTTCCTTTATGAAATATGTCTTTTTGTGTTTATGACATTTTTAATATTTGCTTGCATGTACTCTTTTATCAATAAATTTCTTCACTTTAATTCAATGAAAATTTACCGAAATGTCTCTTTTCTTTGTGCCCTACAGAATATGTCTTACGATCACAATGTTCTCATTGGTCGTTCGGAGTCCCATCCGACAAATAGACATAATTATGCACATTTCCTTAAAATGAGCAAAATCAATGTAATATTGGTTATATATTTGGACATAAAATTAATTAGTACACGTGAAACACTTTCCTACTACGAGATGAATGCGATGAGCCCCAAACTGTCTCAAAGTTACATGCGCGCCGCAGCTCACTGACACGTCGACACACACATCCGGGCAGCGCACCGGTTTCACTGGGAGTACCTCCAACGTCATCATTTTGAATATATCTGACTTGAAATATTTGACTTGAAACTCGTTTGGCAAAGCTGTTGACGCAAATTCCTTTAACTTTCGGACTCGCTTTCGTATAAGAATACCAGGATATAGAGTAATTAAAATTAATTAATTAATTAGAAATATCAAATATCAATATACTCTTTCAAAGTAGAAATGTTAAGTTTATCTCTATCAATAGCAGAAATACAAAAACTGTAACCATAAAACGTAGCTATAAAAGAATTAAAATATTAGAGTTGAAAATTTAAGTATTGCTAGAGCGATCCACGAGACTAAGATGCGTAGTTGTGTAGAAACGTTCTGCTCAGCATTTTACACTCCAAAACCCTTCCCTGGCTAATGCCTTTGGAAGTTACCCTGACACTCCAGTGCTACCCCGATGTCGGATCAAGGGGCTCTCGGAGTTTCGGATGATGCGCGATTGTTCGGGCGACGCGAAGGCGGCTACGGCCTACAGAAGCCTATCTCAATGGAGGTGGAGAGCAACAAATGTGGAAAGGGAGGAATGAGAATGAAGACGAGTTCTGAAAATGCGAATGCTCTGTCGCAAGATGACAACTGGAGCGTATATGAAATAAAACGTGAAAAAGAAGAGCAAACCGAGGGGGAAGCGAACAATAATGGATGTGGGAAAGTGCGAAGGCGTGTAATGACGAGGTTTACGAGAATTCAGTGATAGATGGGAAGAAAGGATGGGTCAATGGTATATAAAAGTGAATGCAGTTGTAATTTGGAAGACTGTGTAAACGGGGCAGAGAACGAAAGCTTGTAAAGACGGTTTATGTGGAGTGAAAGAGAAAAGAGACGAGACAAGAATGGGGTCCGGTAGCGATAGAGGACGTATTTCTAAGTTCGCAGCTTCAGTTGTGTACGATGTTCCTGGTTCGAGTGCCGACACTGGCGAATTTCCGACATCAGATAAATCACAGGATCGAGACTGCCTACTGAATGATAATTCTAGATGTTGACTGCTACGGTAGTTTTCATAGTTTTCTCCAGACTCTTTCAAGTGAGCCGGTCGTTTGAAGAAAAGAAAAAAGAAACAGAAAAAGGACCCTGACCTAATTAGATGTTCTTTCCTTGCCCATTCCTTAATCTCTTCCATAACATTTATCACGAAAATGCCAATCCCTCATTCCTCAATGATATATTCTTCACGCCTCTTCAGCATAGCGTCTTTCAGTACTGTGAGGTCGTAAATGTTAGGCAAAAAGTTTTGAAATGTTGCAGAACCAGAGAGAAAAAAAAGGTATTTTATGTTGTATAAAAGTGAAAGTGTAATCTTTGAATCTGTAAATGTATGTGAATTTTTTTAATTTGCGAATGTGTTCTTGTAGGGATGTATGCTTGTATGCATTTATGTCTGTAGTCATGCATATATACAAGTATGCATGTACGTACGTGTGTAAATCTCATGTACGTTGCAAAAGAAAACGTTTTGGAACTCTGAAACGATAGTCACCAAACGCGATTGAGGCTACTACTAACAATGTTACCCAGAAATGTGTTTTAACAAAATTTTAGTTCAATGCAATTTGCAATGCATGTAGGAGGTGGTGTTACTGAGACGTTGCCTGAAGACGCCGTGCAAGGAAGGGCTAGGCGAAGAGCATGATGCTGGAATGGAGCGGCTGGCACTTGGTGGGCTTTATTTCTTACTTTCTGTTTTTCGGAGTCGAGAATGGTCAGGTCCTTAACTTCTACTTATTAATATAACTGCGGGGTCCCGCCGGGTAATTGAAAATTTAATTTATGTATGTATATATTTGGCATTTCGGGTCGATTGTCCGACTTCGTCGGCTAGCTGTCCCCCCCAAGCCTGAGCCTAGTTTAATTCCCGCACTTGGAGGGTAAGCATGTGGCGAACATTTCAGACTCCTTTCACGGTAACTAGCAAACTCTGCCTGTCTGAGCTTTTCCTCATCCCACAGCTTCAGAAAGCGAGACGATTTTGAAGGAAAGCTACGACTCTATTTTTGCTCCGCCCTTCAATCGAATCCGGGTATCGCATTGTGGAACGTTGCCCATGAGCCACATTGGAGTCAAATTTTATTAATTATAATAAGCAGCTGAAGCAGCAACATTTTTAATACGCGAAATCCTACATTGCAGCTATTTTATTTGTAAAGAACGAAATGTTCTTCAAGAAATTTGAATTTTATTTCCAGAAATAATTTTTCGGATTGTCCAGTATTGAAATTGTTGGCACAAGGTGCAAATGGAAGGAAGGAGAAAAAATGTTAAGCTTGATTTGTTGTCTGGTGATTGTGTTAAAATTGGAAGTCGTAATTGATGATACATTTGAGTGCTAGAAATGAACCAAGCAGCTTTCTAATATTTCTTGTAAAAGTTTAATTTGTCTCATTTGTAAATTATTTAAGTTAAATTTTGTAGTATTCCTTCAGATTGGATGGGCATTAGTAAGTGAAGGTTGAATAATCGACGTGTACATTAATATTCCATTATGTATATTTAGATTTGGTTTGGACTGGTGAAGATAACCCTGCAAGAGGGACACGAAGGGTTATTCCGCATTTGATTGCGATGAACATTCGGACAATTCTGAGTAATCTGCAAGTTTGGAATAAAATTCATTGTAAAATCACCATGCGACATTGAAGAAATGTAACTAAATGACCTTTGAACGTTCGCATTAATTTTATATTCATCGTTTATTTAAATAGTTATTTGGACTCGCGGTCATCGAATATATAAATCTGATATGAATGCAGTTATATTAAAAAAGTATGAACGGAAATACATTTTCTGTTATTTACTTCGTATTTGCATACAGTATGATATTTCTGTGTACAAATTCTTGAATATATGATTCAATAAAATAGTTTTACGAAAGAGTGAGATATTTTGTTTTTTTTATTTAATTTCTTTTACTGTCTTTGAATATCTTGAAAAACCCTTGCCATTCTAAAATTGTGAATTATTTAAAATTGATATGTAATGACGAAGCATCACAGAGATATTTTTACATTCATTTAATTCGTTATGATGAATTTTCAAACGTTTTCATTCTATTAAAATTAAAGGAAGTCATTGAAACCCGTTTGTTTGCTTTGATCATTTTTTCGCATATTCGAGAAACGTGAAAAAGTGTAAACTTTTTATTGTATATTTTAAAAGCACAATTCATCGAAACTCACTGTGCTTAATGTGAAAGGTGTAAAATGTGATCAAATATTTCGTTTGTATCGCATTTATAAAAACGGAGTAATATTACAATCTGTTTGATGCATTTCAAAATGTGAATAATAAATCAATGACTATTAAATGAGACTTTTTTGTGAAATATATTATTTCCAATAGAAATGAATCACAATATAATTTAGAGATGAAAAATCCGTCAAAGTATGATTTTCGCTTTTAGTTAGCTTAGCAGTACAAGGGTTGTTGTCATTCCTCTTTTAAGTACTTTGGTGTATTTGGTGCGTTTCCGGTGTAGGAAGCATTTGATGTTAATAATCTGTGTCAATGAGAAAAGCAACGGCAAACTTTTTGTTGATGTAAATTTGTGAGTGTCATTTATTATAATTTATTTAATCAAATACTCATTATTTGTTTCAAAAATGTTAAACACACGTTATGTGTACCTGAATATTGAATTAAAACAGGAGATAAAAATGATAATGTAATATCTAATCAATTTATTACGCTATAGTAAAAACAGCATTTAATCAGTAGAGGTAAAATTCCACTGATTTCTCTCTATTTGAATTGGACAATTTCGCACCTATTCGTTGTTGACTGGGTGTTTTCGCCGAGAGATGCTCGTTTGGAAGAGAGATCATACTCGTTTGGCGGCGAGAGCGCGCGCGATGTACTACTACCACCATATTTCATTTAATTTGCACAGCGAAGTATTAGTATTCCAGGGCAACTCCGCCCTCGCCCTCGCGTGCTGCCTGCACGGCGCGACAGAGGTTCACTTGAATCGCGCGACTAATGCCCGAAGCGCTGCGCTTGTTGGCAGTTAACAACTGAAGTTGCGTGTAGCGCCTGTCGCACGCGACCTGGAGGGGGGGGGCGGAGAAGGAGCAGGAGGAAGGGCTTGGCGGAGTGTGTTGTTGGGAGGGGTGAGAAAGAGAGATCGGGTTTGAGGAGACGGAAGAGTCGAAAGGCACAGAGGACACAGAAAGACCGAAGGTTTGGACGATAGGGAGGATATGGATGACTTGTATGGTGAGGAAATGGAGGAATTGGAAGAGAAGAATTGGATGTGGAAGATATGAAGATGCTGTATAAGATATGATGGAGCTGTGGAGACAATGGAGAATATGTTGGGTGAATTGAGAAGCTGGTGGTGTATTGAGATGCTGTGGAGTGTATGGAGGAGACGTGAAGGGTACTAAGACGTGGGGGTAACGGCGGCCAAGTAAAGGAGGGTATCCAAAAGATGTGAGGGGAATGCGGGAGATGTGGAGGGATTGCAGGAGATGTGAAGGGATTGCAGGAGATATGAATGGAATGCATCAGATGTGAATGGAATGCAGGGGATGTGAATGAAATGTAGGGGATGTGAATGGAATGCAGGAGATATGAAGGAAATGCAAGAGATGTGAAGGAAATGCAAGAGATGTGAAGGGAATGCAAGAGATGTGAAGGGAATGCAGTTGTTGAGAGAATGGGGGACGTGAAGGATGAGGGGGATGCAGATGAGATGGAGGGTATGGAATAATGGAAATGTGGGTGTTTTGTTGAGGTGACCTGAGGTGATAGAAGGGGCCCTGCAGGTGGAATTGAGAGCAATGTGTATAGCCCGCCCCATTGTGAGAACGTAAGGGCATGATGATGGCGACATGTTGACGAGTTTCTACTATTGGGGATAACAAATACTTGTGAGAAACGAAGAGGAGAAATCACCAGAAAGTGACGATATGTCGAGGACGCCAATTTGTCAAAACTAAGGAATGGTAGAAATGTTTGAGAATTGGAACGATGGGTTCAAGAATGATTAAAGATGGCTAATTTAGATAAGCAAGGTAGATGGAACATTGTGAAAGATTGTGTTGAAAGTGTGACGAGAATAGTTAGTGTAAAAATGGAGAACAAGGAATATCTATTAATAGTGAGCAGAGGAGACACACGGGAAGTGGAAATGGCTGGGGAACAGGTTGCTGCGGGGGAAGATGTCCGAGGGTAGAGAGCCCTGGGGACAGCTTTTTGTGGGGATTATTTGTCGAGAGTGGAGAGAGCGATGGCGGGAACTGAAGATAGCAAAACAACGACGCAGCTGGCGGCGTGGCTGCGGGGACAGTGGAGACGGCAGCTCGCAGGAGATCGTTGGCGCGGCTTTGGTGCAGGCGGGGGAGGAGACGGCAGGAGCGAGGCCGACAGCGGGCGGCAAACGCTCGCTCGCTCGCAGGTAGATGCAACTAATCAACACAAAACCCGCGCGCGTGCAGTTGATTTAATTAAACCCAAACACGACTCTCGCGCCGCGCCGCGCCGCGCCGCGGAGACCGCTCTCCGGAGCACCGGGCGGCGGCGCAAGTGGCGACGGGAGCTGCAGGACCGGCGTAGGCGGAAGTGGCGACAAAGGACGGCGACGGGGCTGTTGTGGCGACGAGGGTGGTAGCGGCGACGGGCTGGTAGGGGCGAAAGTGGCGATTGAGTAAGGCCGGAGGCGGTGGGAGTTGCGTCAGGGGTGATAGTGGCAACGGGGGGCGGTAGGGGCGTAAGAGGCGGAAAAGGGTAGTGGAGGTGGCGGAAGTGGTAACGGGGGTGGTACTGGTGGTGGCAGGAGTGGCGTTGGGTGGAAATGACGATGGTAGCAGCGGGAATCGTGGTGTGGGTGGCGGGTGCTGAGAGGTGACGGGAGTCGAAGTTTGGTAGGGGCGGCAGAATTGGCAACGACGGTGGTAGTGGCGGCGGCGAGAGTAGTGACGGAGGCAGTGGTTTCGACGGCGACAGTGGAGGTGGGAACAGCAGTTGTGTTGGCGGTGGGGTGGTGGCGGCGGTGGCGACCGGAGCGTGTCGTAAATGTCGTGGCCGCACACGTTCTCCTACGGTTGTGGTCGTGGCCCGAATGAAAGCAATTGAAATTGCCTCGCAACAGCTGGAAACATTTTTACACAGAATCAAAATGATTTAAGGGTCCTTACCTATGAAAACGGGATAGAAATATTCAACTACCTTTTTCATTATGTTGTAATTGTCCACTCAAGAAACTAGGAAGAGCGTTATTTAAATTATTGCTATTCTTTGCTTTCAATTTTGCCATAATATGCTCGTTGAGTGCCAACTTCGTGAAAATGAAAGGAACGAATTAAGTTTTTAATGTAATAAACACAAAGATGACATAACAATCAAATTATTCTTCAAATTTAGTTCCTTCTGTTCCATCCCAATTTCTTTTAGACACTTGTAAGTTGATTTTTGTAGAGTTAAGAATATTTTATATAACGATAAAAATATCAATTCTCAAAATCTCTCATCTTAGATTTTAGACATTAGACTCAAATTGAATAACAGTAGTACTACAACATACTTAAATTACGTATGTTTTGGACATTTCGATATTAAGGAAACTTTTATCGGTATTAAATCTATATTCGTTTTTATATTTTCTTACTTTTACAATAAATTATTTGAATGTGTATGTAATTCAATTAAAAAGGTTATTTATAAGTAATCAGAATTTTATAACAGATCATTACTTTGTTATAAAATAAGCTACGTTATTGCGCACATCATTGCCTATAAGACAAAAAGGCAAAGCGTATTCATTAACTTTGTCATTTACCTTTCTCTTACCTTGCATTCTCAAATTAAAATTTTCGTTCTTCCTTATTTGTGTTTTAATATTGTAATTTATTTCAGTGACTAAGTGGAACAGGAGGCAAGCCAAAACATTAATGAAATTTACCTACAATGGGTGACCCTTAGAAAGCTGGCTTTACACTTGCAAGAAAATGGCGAGCAATATTATATCGCAAAACAAGTTGTAAATGTTCCGGCAATAAATATTTCTGATATTGCCAATGTAAACATTCCGGCTATAAATATTTCTGATGCTGGCAATATTGCTTGCTAGATATTCTGGTCGTAATGTAAACTCGCGTGTTTCCATCCTTCTGAAAGAATTGCCGGTTGTTGGTGGGACTAGAATTGTATTAAAGTCTAAGCAAGATATTGCTGGAAGAAGCCAATGATGGTCTCATGCGCTGTATGTACGGTTAAGGTAGTACATAGACGTAATATTTGCATTGTAATAAATAATCCCTCTACGGTTGATTATCAAAGGTTCAAATTTTGGTTCAGCTATAGATGCCCTCTGATTACGTTAAAAACTATTAAGATATTAATCTAATCTAAACCAATTTTAAAATTAATCTATAATACATCAGTAGTAGGTAATGGATATTTTAAAACTTTTTAACGAATTGTTAAATGGTTAAATTAAAAGAACATTACTTTGCTACCTCGAGAATCGAAATCTACAAAATCAGTTTGTTTATGAAAAATATGAAGACACTTCTACCTAATTCGCACAAGCCCCCTTTTGGCCTTTCTTCTTAAAATTTAGTCACACGTCCTCACAAATCGTCGGCGTTACTTCATCTCCTCATTTAGCACAATAAGTGCGACCACCACTCTCATCTTCTGCCTTTCACTGGCTGTGTCGGGAAGTGATGTATAATCTTATTTAATGCGCAATTTTCCTCGCGCCGTCCCCAAACACGGCAGCAAATAGACCTAACAGCAATAACTTGCCAGAAAGATCTTTCTTACAATATATTCACCCTCCATGCTCTTGCTAGTGTAAAGATGATCGCAAGAAGCTGAAAGAAATTGCTGGAAGATACTGCGGAAACATATTGCTCATGTACGGTCAGCATTGATACTATGGTGGTCAAGAAGCAGCTGCAAATTCGGGTGGCGAAGGGAGCCTGTGGCATAATGTACACTGGCGAGGTGGAGCAGATGGCGTAGCGCACATGCGGTGCTGCACTTTGAGCTTCGGAGAAGAATGGCGGCATCATAGGAATCAGGGACGTCGAAGACAAGTACGGGGTAACGGGGGAGGAGGGTGGCGGAGGGCGGCGGAGCGCGCCGGAGGGCAGCTGTGGAGGGCGGCTGCGGAGGGCGGCTGCGGAGGGCGGCTGCGGAGGGCGGCTGCGGAGGGCGGCTGCGGAGGGCGGCTGCGGAGGGCGGCTGCGGAGGGCGGCTGCGGAGGGCGGCTGCGGAGGGCGGCTGCGGAGGGCGGCTGCGGAGGGCGGCTGCGGAGGGCGGCTGCGGAGGGCGGCTGTAGAGGGCGGCTGTAGAGGGCGGCTGTAGAGGGCGGCTGTAGAGGGCGGCTGTAGAGGGCGGCTGTAGAGGGCGGCTGTAGAGGGCGGCTGTAGAGGGCGGCTGTAGAGGGCGGCTGCGGAGGGCGGCTGCGGAGGGCGGCTGCGGAGGGCGGCTGCGGAGGGCGGCTGCGGAGGGCGGCTGCGGAGGGCGGCTGCGGAGGGCGGCTGCGGAGGGCGGCTGCGGAGGGCGGCTGCGGAGGGCGGCTGCGGAGGGCGGCTGCGGAGGGCGGCTGCGGAGGGCGGCTGCGGAGGGCGGCTGCGGAGGGCGGCTGCGGAGGGGCGGCTGCGGAGGGCGGTTGCGGAGGGCGGCTGCGGAGGGCGGCTGCGGAGGGCGGCTGCGGAGGGCGGCTGCGGAGGGCGGCTGCGGAGGGCGGCTGCGGAGGGCGGCTGCGGAGGGCGGCTGCGGAGGGCGGCTGCGGAGGGCGGCTGCGGAGGGCGGCTGCGGAGGGCGGCTGCGGAGGGCGGCTGCGGAGGGAGGCTGCGGAGGGCGGCTGCGGAGGGCGGCTGCGGAGGGCGGCTGCGGAGGGCGGCTGCGGAGGGCGGCTGCGGAGGGCGGCTGTAGAGGGCGGCTGTAGAGGGCGGCTGTAGAGGGCGGCTGTAGAGGGCGGCTGTAGAGGGCGGCTGTAGAGGGCGGCTGCGGAGGGCGGCTGCGGAGGGCGGCTGCGGAGGGCGGCTGCGGAGGGAGGCTGCGGAGGGCGGCTGCGGAGGGCGGCTGCGGAGGGCGGCTGCGGAGGGCGGCTGCGGAGGGCGGCTGCGGAGGGCGGCTGTAGAGGGCGGCTGTAGAGGGCGGCTGTAGAGGGCGGCTGTAGAGGGCGGCTGTAGAGGGCGGCTGTAGAGGGCGGCTGTAGAGGGCGGCTGTAGAGGGCGGCTGTAGAGGGCGGCTGTAGAGGGCGGCTGCGGAGGGCGGCTGCGGAGGGCGGCTGCGGAGGGCGGCTGCGGAGGGCGGCTGCGGAGGGCGGCTGCGGAGGGCGGCTGCGGAGGGCGGCTGCGGAGGGCGGCTGCGGAGGGGCGGCTGCGGAGGGCGGTTGCGGAGGGCGGCTGCGGAGGGCGGCTGCGGAGGGCGGCTGCGGAGGGCGGCTGCGGAGGGCGGCTGTAGAGGGCGGCTGTAGAGGGCGGCTGTAGAGGGCGGCGGTGGAGAAATGCGGCGGTGGTGAAGGGCGTAGGGCTGTGGAGAGTGGTGCTGGACAGCGGCGGGCGGCGGCGGGCGGCGGCGGACGGCGGCGGACGGCGGCGGACGGCGGCAGAGAACGTTATCTCTCCGCGTCGTCGCCTCGCGGTCGTCCAGTGGTCGGCGTAAAATGCGAAATGTTGCGAGGAACCCGAGAGTGTTTTCCACCCCAAGGGCTGGACTTCCATCAGGACTAACACGACGCCTGCCACCGAGAAACCGTAAACGCTACTGGTTTCTCCCCTCGCTTCGCCCTTGCTTTATCAATTCTAGAATATATAGCTGGAGGCCCGCTGAAAGTCAATATCTCTACAGAGCAATCAGTTTAGGTATATAATCCGACAAAAGTGACGGTCCCCGAATAAAAATTTTCGTTAAAAAATATCGATTTACCATAGATTGATTTACTGTTTTTTTTTTCAGGAAATACAAAAATAAATATTTTTGTTATATATTAATAATATTAATATTATTTTGTTAATATTCCTATTTTTACGTACATACAAATATCTTGAATTTTTGAGAGCGAGTAGGCAGGCTATAAGAAATTGTGTTAAACTTTCTCTTATTGTATTCTGGGGCGGTTAGTCGTTCTTTCTGCTTTCCCCTGTACCCTTCAAAAATATATTTACAACTAGACTATGCATCGAAACTGTAAGCATCGGTTTTAGCCACACTAACATTAAGTTCCAGAGCTCATTAAAAAGAAAAGTGCATCAACAGAGAATATTGAATGAATTTCAGTAAAATACTTTAGCTATTTCTGGAACTTACTTCTTCGCCATCTAGTTGGAAGGCGAAACCCACTGCTTACGACTGCGATCGTTCGAGCATCCCACTTCCGCTACTCTAACTATTAACGACTCCCTCTGCTTTATTTATCGGAACAAAGTTCGCTTGCACTGGCCGGCGCCCGTTCGACGCTTCGTTCGTCCTTCCCCGCTTCGCAGCCCGAGGCGCGGTTGCGGTGAATGGGCGCGCAGAGAGAAACGGCTACGCCCAATTAGGGCGAAAACTGGCAGAACAATCAATAATAATTACTCCAGATTTTTAGAGTGAACTCAGCTGTTCAGAGCGGAGCGCGTCGGAATCATTTCAGCTGACGCTTCGTTCACGCCGCACCATCAGCACTTCAGTGCAGAAGTCGACCGCAGCAAAATGGAAGAGACATCATCTACCCGCGGGACGAGTCTAGGACTAATTGCTCACAACGGAGGGATTCTAACAGCTGGAAGTCGGGATTCAGATGTTTACGAGTTGATTCGGATGTTGGAAAAATATTGTTAAATAAAGTCGGTGGAATCAATAGACACCGAATTGACATTTTTATGCTTTGGGTGCGTTTACTGGTATGGTCATTAGTTCGTAAGTGTGGTAGATGCTATATCTCTGGAGGGGGCGGCTTTGTATCCCGCTGGATGGTGAAGTCTTTCCTATCTTATGCGTGTCCCCTCCCCCTCTCTCTCTCGTTCTCGCTCTCGCTCTCTCTCGCACTCTCGCTCGCTCGCTCTCACTCTTTTTCGCTCTCTCTCGATCTCTCGCTCTCGCTCGCTCTTTCGCGCTCTTTCGCTCTCTCTCTCGCTCTGTTTCGCTCTCTCGCGCTCTCTCTCGCTCTCACTCTCTCTCGCTCTCTCACTCTCTCTCGCTCTCTCACTCTCTCTCGCTCTCTCACTCTCACTCGCTCTCACACTCACTCGCTCTCACTCTCTCTCGCTCTCTCTCACTCTCTCGCTCTCTCTCGCTCTCTCGCTCTCTCGCTCTCTCACTCTCTCTCGCTCTCACTCTCTCGCTCTCACTCTCTCGCTCTCACTCTCTCGCTCTCTCTCGCGCGCTCGCGCTCTCACTCTTTCTCGCTCTCTCTTTCTCGCTCTCACTCTTTCTCGCTCTCACTCTTTCTCGCTCTCACTCTTTCTCGCTCTCACTCTTTCTCGCTCTCACTCTTTCTCGCTCTCACTCTTTCTCGCTCTCACTCTCGCTCTCACTCTTTCTCGCTCTCACTCTTTCTCGCTCTCACTCTTTCTCGCTCTCACTCTCGCTCTCACTCTTTCTCGCTCTCACTCTCTCGCTCTCACTCTCTCTCGCACTCCACACACTTACTACTTTCACTACGTACTACCGTTACTTACACGCACTTACACACACGCACTTACAAACACTTATACACACATGCACTTGCACATACACCTACATGCTACACACCCACACACACTAACTCACATACTGAGAGTTTGGAGTTTGTCTCTTCTGAATCGGTGCCCCGCCGGCGAATATTCCCGAAGCGGGAACACCCCCGCAAGTCGAACGCCCCCGCAAGGTGGCGTCCAACGCAGAGGAATCACATCCTCCGTCGTAGAAAACTGTGAACGCATTTTTGTCTACACCCACTCTGTTCTTCATACGGAAACCTAACAGTCTAACGATGGGAGTTCATTGTTCATATGTTGCAGACAAGTAGTCATACTCCAGTAGGTGCCTTCCCAGATGCTTCAGACATACATGATAATAAACACAGTTATAAAACAACCCACTTATTTACCTATATTGATGTATAAAGTGCCAGGAACCGTTAAAAAAAAATATTAAATTGAACACCCTCCATTCTAAATTAAATCCAACGCATTTACTCCTCCTTTCTGAAATATGACGTGAAATATTTTGATGTAAGTATAATTCCAAAATTCATAACAAAATCATTTTATCTGCTCTCAACATGGCTTGTTCAACAAAACAGCACACATTTCCAAACACGCAAGTCCTACGTGACTGGCACATTAATTACAACTGGAGCATCGTTCTTTTACATTTATGAATACATCCATAGCAGGCGAGGAATACGGATCTTCCAAACTCGTGAACGCGATTCCAACATGTCTAGTCGAGACAATAGCAGGCAGTCCCACGCGTGACGGAACAGTTTCTACATCCATCCGCTTGCGTACCCACCCTTCCTCCTAATCGGCCTTTCGTTGGCCGGCCTGCCTCTTCGCCACAATCCGTATCTGACCGCCAGCTCGCATCCGCAGGCACCCATCCACCTGCGAGCCACCCTGCCTGCTCACGCACTCGCCCACTCGCTTGATTGATCTCTCGCTCTCTTGCCCTCTCGCCCTCTTACCTGCTTGTCCGCTTGCCTGCTTGCTTCCTCGCCCACTCATCGAGTCGCCCATTCGCTCAGTCGCCCACTTTCTCGCTCGCCCACTCTCCCGCGCGCCCACTCTCCCACGCGCCCACTCTCTCGCTCGCCCACTCTCTCGCCCGCCCACTCTCTCGCTCGCTCACTCTTCCGCTTGCCAACTTGCACACTTGCTTCCTCGCCCACTCTCCCACGCGCCCACTTTCTCGCTCGCCCACTCTCTCGCTCGCCCACTCTCTCGCTCGCTCACTCTTCCGCTTGCCAACTTGCACACTTGCTTCCTCGCCCACGCGCCCACTTTCTCGCTCGCCCACTCTCCCGCGCGCCCACTCTCCCACGCGCCCACTCTCTCGCTCGCCCACTCTCTCGCTCGCCCACTCTCTCGCTCGCTCACTCTTCCGCTTGCCAACTTGCACACTTGCTTTCTCGCCCACTCTCCCACGCGCCCACTTTCTCGCTCGCCCACTCTCCCGCGCGCCCACTCTCCCGTGCGGCCAGTCTCCCACGCGCGCACTGTCCCGCGCGCCCACTCTCTTTGCCAGCTTGCACACTTGCGCTCTCGCCCGCTTCCCCCAAGCCCGCTGGCTCACTCGCCCTCTTTCTGGTTTTAACGCTTTCCCATTCTTTCGCCTTCCCATCCTCTTGCTTTTCCTCTTGCCTATTAGCATACTCGCCACTTGCTCACTCGCCACTCGCCCTTACGCCCGCTCTCCTACGCACTCGCTTTCCCATTTCCCGCTTTCCCAGTCTCTCGTTTTCTCTTTCTCCCTCTTTCCCATTCTCCTGCTTTCCCATTCTGCCTCTTTTCTATTCTCCCTCTTTACCATTCTTCCTCTTTCCCATTCTCCCTCTTTCTCATTTTCCCTCTTTCCTATTCTCCCGCTTTCCCATTTTCCCTTTCGCCCACTTCCCCAGTCGCCAGCTTGTCCACTTACCCTCACGCCCGCTCCCCAACCCCAACCCCAATCCCATGCCCGCCCGCCCGCCCGCCCGCCTTAGCAATCTCCCATCTGCCTACCCACCGCTCACCTCCCCCCATCCGCCCCCCTTCCACCAGTCCGCACAACCGCCCTCTCTTAAATCCGACCTCCCTTCCCCCGGCCGCCGCCTGCCCACCCGGCCGTGGCCCAGATGGGGTTACCGCGCGGCGCTCGCCGTGTTTGCAGCGGGCGACGCGAGTCATTTCGAGAAAGAGACGTCTGCTCAGGGCAGGAATATAATAGCGCCGGGCGGGGGAGAGGAGCGCGGCCCGCTTCTGGAAAAATGCGAAACACGGCCGCGACGGCGCGTCCGGCGCGCAAAGACCGGCCGGCGCGGCGCCTCCGCTGCTGTGGGCGGGGAACTGGGGTTCCGGAACGGAAATAGAGGCGATGGGTAAGGAAGAGGGGAGGGAGTGGCGGTCAGAGGGAATGCAGGGGAGTGCAGTACACGAGATGCTGAGTGTAGGTTGTGTGTGTTGTTTCAGATATGTTGTTATCAAGCAAAATTGTACTAAGAGTTTCGAACCTTACTGATTACGTTTGATTCCTACCTTCATATGCCTCTAAACGCACTCATCTGCATTTGGAAAAGTTGAAAAACTGTCTTGTACAATGTTAAAAAACTGCCTGTACACAGATGAAATATTAATGTCTAATATTTATTTTGCATCTTACTTTGTGTTTTTGTAAATTCTATCGTTAAGTATTATTTAAAATGTATAGTTTCATTTATTCAAATATATTATTTACTTTGTGCAAAGTAACCTGACAAATAAGGTAAGCACTAATGGTGCGTGTTTACGCTAACAGAACGCGTAAACTTTGGTTAGGGCAAAACACCCGTGGAGAAAGCACGTACGTATTTGGGATCCCCGCTTGGCAGAGCTCCCAAATACTATTTTAATAAAACGTTTACATTAATACATTAGAATTACTTTTCGTATTTTTTTAATTACAATGATTGCAATTAATTTTCACAATTTTAATTACTTATAGTTTATTATATTACAATACTATTAGGAAGGTGTTATTCGATCATGTATAAGATTCGTCCCGGAGACAGATTACGTTTAAATGAACGAATGCTGGTAGTTTAGGATAGAAGAAACGTTGGTACAATCTCATAAAAAGTTAACTGGCATTGTTGTTTATAAGGAAATGGTGAATATAGAACACACATGTATAGGAGAATGCAATGACTCAACGAATGATGAAGTTCGATGGTTGTAGTGAACGTGTTAAGGAGAAGAAAAAATTCTGTAGTTGTAGCGACTGAGTTGAGCGAATGAGTTAAATGTATTGAATATTGCGAGAATTTAAAATGTAACAGAGTTTAATTACAATAAACGCGTGATACTAGAAGGCTTCTTATCAACTGAAAGATTATGATTGAAACAGTAGCTAGTAGACGTTGCAAGAAAAATATAAGCTTATATAAGGTGAAGAACTGGAGGATAAAAGCAGGTGAAAACTAGAGCGGGGGAAAACGAAAGCGAGGGAAAAGGAGAACGAGTGGAAACGAGAGCGAGTGGAAACGAGAGCGAGTGGAAACGAGAGCGAGTGGAAACGAGAGCGAGTGGCAACGAGAGCGAGTGGCAACGAGAGCGAGTGGCAACGAGAGCGAGTGGCAACGAGAGCGAGTGGCAACGAGAGCGAGTGGCAACGAGAGCGAGTGGCAACGAGAGCGAGTGGCAACGAGAGCGAGTGGCAACGAGAGCGAGTGGCAACGAGAGCGAGTGGCAACGAGAGCGAGTGGCAACGAGAGCGAGTGGCAACGAGAGCGAGTGGCAACGAGAGCGAGTGGCAACGAGAGCGAGTGGCAACGAGAGCGAGTGGCAACGAGAGCGAGTGGCAACGAGAGCGAGTGGCAACGAGAGCGAGTGGCAACGAGAGCGAGTGGCAACGAGAGCGAGTGGCAACGAGAGCGAGTGGCAACGAGAGCGAGTGGCAACGAGAGCGAGTGGCAACGAGAGCGAGTGGCAACGAGAGCGAGTGGCAACGAGAGCGAGTGGCAACGAGAGCGAGTGGCAACGAGAGCGAGTGGCAACGAGAGCGAGTGGCAACGAGAGCGAGTGGCAACGAGAGCGAGTGGCAACGAGAGCGAGTGGCAACGAGAGCACCAATTATTCGACCAGAGATTTAAGAAATCATAAAAAATAGCTGAGGAATATAAACACACTGACATCATTGGATCGCGTCGTACACATAAACGTAAAGTGATGATGGAAAATAATGTGCAATTTGAAGTGTATAAGGAAAGCAAGAGATACAGAGGCGATGAAATGTTTGGAAATATTGTGAAAAAGAAAAATATGCTTAATTTAAAAAGCGGGATGGGAATAATAGTATTAGAATCTAAGATTAATAGATAATGTCTATTAAACGTTAATGTACCTATAGGTTACGCCACGAACACACCGAGAGTTTGTTATATTTTGTATGTCGCCTGTTATATGTTTATCCACAAAAACCGAAACTTGGGAACCCATAAAGGAAAGCAAGCTTTCAAAAATGGTTGTTCTTACATTCATATGTAACATTAACAGAGTAAAACAATGCCGTACCTACTAAAATTCTGTCAGTCTAAAATGTTGTCTTTTTCTCCTTTTCCTTATTACCCCGTCCCTTCAATTACCCCTTTCCTCATTCCCCTCTCATCACCATTCCTCCCTTGCATCCCTCATTCCGCTCTCCTCGGTCCTCTCTCTTCATTCCCCCAGCTCTTATTCTTCCTCGTGTGGACAAGGAGCGAGAGCGATAGTGACGGAGGCGAGTCCGTAGGTAGTGGCGGGAGCGAACAGACGGCGCCCGCGGAGCGCAAGGAGGAGGGCGGGGTCGGGGAGGGAGGGAGGGGGAGGACGCCAAGGCGCGCGGCGACGCCGGCGCAGACATGCATGCGAACAGGGCGGTGGCGGCGGCGCCCGTCAACGCCGCCGTCCGCCGCAGCCGGCGCCTCTGAGTAATAGCGCTTCTCGGCCGCGGCCCCGTTCTCGCTGTCTCGCCGCTCAACCCCCCCTCCCCTTTCCCCTCCCCACTCCCCGCCGCCGCCCCCATCGCCCGCATTGCACGCGCCGCACATTGGGTCTAAAGACGCGCCATGCAAAAAGAGTACAGGAAAACCAGTTGTGGTTCCACAGCATTTCTCAGTAATATTTGTAACGGTGCTTACTGTTCTGCGGGTGTTTTATAGTCGATCCTATTTACCGCCAAAGATCTAACGACACTCACTTCAGTCGAGAATTTGTTATGCTCCTTTCTCAGTATGTATTGTAGCAGATGCAATTTTTATAGGCAAGAGGAGCACCCCCTCTGCAGTACCAACTCTGTGTCAGATGTCGCCTTCGCCGAAGCGAATTACTCCTTCGCTATGTACAAAGTGACATTAACTTTGAACGAATACTCTCCTCCGACAGTGTTCAGTTGAAGGTAAAAGTACAGAAGTATCTATTCAAAATTGACTTTGAAACACTTAAATTCGAGTACATGTTTTTAGTAAAATGAAAGTATGATGGAAGTAGGCCAATAGATAAAACGAAATTTTGTAGCCAATTGGCAGTGGCTATCGCGGAAAACTGTGTAATATTTCGAACATATCAAAATTGTAACTTAGTCATGAGGTTATTTCGCATGCCGCAAATTTTTGACATGAACAATCGCCGTGCATCACTTCCGAATGAAGGAGTACAAATCATTTTTCTCTTTCATAAATCCTCTCTACTAATTTGTACGTATAACGTCTCTGATGTTCTGACATCTGTCTTTGAAAATATCATTGAAACATAATCAAAAATAATGAAAAGGGTAATGAAAAACGAAACTCACTATTCATTTTCATCTAACTAGTTTGTTTTTTTAAGTTCAAGACTAGTCTTAAATGTAGAGAAACCTGCATCGAGCGCTTAGGTGTGATTTTGGCTCTCTGGGTATCGCGGTCGCCTCCTCCGGCTGTGTCCGACCTCCCATTCGCTCTTTTCGCCAACCTCTCCACTCCTCTCCCTCCCCCTCCCCTCTTTACCCTCCGCCTGACCCCCTCTCTTCCCTCCCCCTCTACCTTCCTTCTCCCTCCCCTCCTCCCCTCCCCGCCCCTCCCCTCCCCTCCCCTCCCCCTCCCCTCTCTCCTCCTCCCCCTTTCTCTCCCCTCCCCTCCCCTTTCCCCCTCCCTCCTCCCTCTACTCCCCTCCTCCTCCCCCTCCTCACATCCTGCGCTCTCCACTCTTCCAGTCTCGCCCGGGCCCGTGTCTCCATTCCCCACCTTGCCCCTCCCAGCCCTGCCCCTCCCGCTTGGCCCTGCCTTCCTACCCCACCCCGCTTCACCATTCACTCGCGGTCTATCTCGACCTCCCGCTCGCCCTGCGTGACCTCCGACCCATCTGCTGCCTCTTTTCGCTCGTTACGGACATCCCGCGCATGGCCTTGCACGAGTCCTTTCCTGAGATTTGAGACGCAAAAGCGGAGTCCTCCACCACCTGCTGCATGCGGGGTTTTCATTGCCTCATGTCACAAAATCCCTTTTTCTCTCAGTGTTGGCATTGGTTTTGATCGTATGACTGTAGGTCCGCTTCAAGCCAGGCAATATTTTAACTTGTTTTACTTTCAATAAGCTGATTATCCAGTGTTTACCACACACAAATACATGCACGAGCACACACATGTCTCCTTTAATTATTAATATTTAATGCCTTTTTTAAAATACTAATACTCATAATTTCTGGAATACTTTTAATATTTCTCTCTTTGCAGTTATTACTGAATTTAAGAGACATTTATGTGTAATCTACCTTCAAGTTACAAAAAAATTCTGTCATCTTTCATTCGCTTAATCGGGTTATTTTATAATTTTATTTATCCCTTTCTTAGTTTTCATCAATGTCAAAAAATTCCTAATATAGTTTCATCTCTCTAGTATTATAATCAATCATCCGCTCCCCTCAAAATTACCAGTCTATTCATTTCCCCCTTTTCACAACACTCTTCGTTGTCAATACTATCTCAAGATAACTACATTACCGTTCTTACACTACCCCTCACCCATCACAATGCTCCCCGTATCTTTTCACGTCTCTTTCAATGCCATTCCCCCAATCGTTCTTCCACCCTTCAAACGCAATCTCTAGACGTCCACTTTTTCTTTCTGCACGATCTGTCTCGTCGATGGCACTACAGTCGAAGGAGGTCTGGGTTGACATTAGCGTCCTCACAGTACTGTTGAAATCTTTTGGGTTCATTAGCGTTGCAGCACTTACAATGGGGAAATCAAGATGCCTTAAGAACGGAAATGAGGACAGAATGAGTAAAAAAGGTAAAGCGTGTTTTGTAAATCGTTGAGTACGGTACAGTGTCATGACGTCCTCAACTTCATCGAAAGAAACCACAGAAACGATAGATCAGAGCAGTCAGTCGACCACTACAATGCTCACCGAAGGCATCTGAACCTGCTAGGTAACTGGAGTCGAATCTTCAGTAGCGGACTCGCATCTCATACTCTAATTCAGCTTCTCCCGTATCTTTCAGTCTCTCTCTCCTCAATCGACTCCTGAAACACCGTTTCAAGACGCCCACCTTCCCCTTCCCCGCCACCCCCCTCCGCCGCCACCCGTGCTCTGCTCCGCGAACGAGCCGCTTCGGCTTTGCGCCTCTCAAAGAGTCGCGCCTTCGCCCCGGCCCCCGCTCGCGCGACCCGCCCGGGGCGGCAGCGACGACGAAAAAGGACGGGGCTAAGTTACTAACCCGAGATCCGATATTCAAATGGTATCAGCAGCGGATAGCAGAGCGGATTTTCCGGACCGGGCCACGGTTAGCGTCCGCAGCAGGTGCGGCCGACGGGAGGATTTACGGACGTTGCACGACTCACCAGGAAGAGAGAGACAGAGGGAAAGAGAATAGAGAGCGAGAGGATAGGAGAAGAGGGAGCGAGCGAGCGGATAAATGAGAGAGTGAGATGATAAAAGAGAGAGAGTGAGATGATAAAAGAGAGAGAGTGAGATGATAAAAGAGAGAGAGTGAGATGATAAAAGAGAGAGAGTGAGATGATAAAAGAGAGAGAGTGAGATGATAAAAGAGAGAGAGTGAGATGATAAAAGAGAGAGTGAGTGGAATGATAAAAGAGAGAATGAGATGATAAGAGAGATAGTGAGATGATAAGAGAGAGAGTGAGATGATAAGAGAGAGAGGGAGATGATAAGAGAGAGAGTGAGAGGATAAAAGAGAGGGAGAGCAAGAGGATAAAAGAGAGAGAGAGTAAGAGGATAAAAGAGAGAGAGTAAGAGGATAAAAGAGAGAGAGTAAGAGAATAAAAGAGAGAGAGAAAGTAAGAGGATAAAAGAGAGAGAAAGTAAGAGGATAAAAGAGAGAAAGTAAGAGGATAAAAGAGAGAGAGTAAGAGGATAAAAGAGAGAGAGTAAGAGGATAAAAGAGAGAGAGTAAGAGGATAAGAGAGAGAGTAAGAGGATAAGAGAGAGTAAGAGGATAAGAGAGAGAGTAAGAGGATAAGAGAGAGAGTAAGAGGATAAGAGAGAGAGTAAGAGGATAAGAGAGAGTAAGAGAATAAGAGAGAGAGAGAGTAAGAGAATAAGAGAGAGAGTAAGAGAATAAGAGAGAGAGTAAGAGGATAAGAGAGAGAGTAAGAGGATAAGAGAGAGTAAGAGGATAAAAGAGAGAGAGTAAGAGGATAAAAGAGAGAGAGTAAGAGGATAAAAGAGAGAGAGAGTAAGAGGATAAAAGAGAGAGAGAGTAAGAGGATAAAAGAGAGAGAGTAAGAGGATAAAAGAGAGAGAGAGTAAGAGGATAAAAGAGAGAGAGAGTAAGAGGATAAAAGAGAGAGAGAGTAAGAGGATAAAAGAGAGAGAGAGTAAGAGGATAAAAGAGAGAGAGAGTAAGAGGATAAAAGAGAGAGAGAGTAAGAGGATAAAAGAGAGAGAGAGAGTAAGAGGATAAAAGAGAGAGAGAGTAAGAGGATAAAAGAGAGAGAGAGTAAGAGGATAAAAGAGAGCGAGAGAGTAAGAGGATAAAAGAGAGAGAGAGTAAGAGGATAAAAGAGAGAGAGAGTAAGAGGATAAAAGAGAGAGAGAGTAAGAGGATAAAAGAGAGAGAGAGTAAGAGGATAAAAGAGAGAGAGTAAGAGGATAAAAGAGAGAGAGAGTAAGAGGATAAAAGAGAGAGAGAGTAAGAGGATAAAAGAGAGAGAGAGAGTAAGAGGATAAAAGAGAGAGAGAGAGAGTAAGAGGATAAAAGAGAGAGAGAGTAAGAGGATAAAAGAGAGAGAGAGTAAGAGGATAAAAGAGAGAGAGAGAGTAAGAGGATAAAAGAGAGAGAGAGTAAGAGGATAAAAGAGAGAGAGAGAGTAAGAGGATAAAAGAGAGAGAGAGTAAGAGGATAAAAGAGAGAGAGAGAGTAAGAGGATAAAAGAGAGAGAGAGAGTAAGAGGATAAAAGAGAGAGAGAGTAAGAGGATAAAAGAGAGAGAGAGAGTAAGAGGATAAAAGAGAGAGAGAGTAAGAGGATAAAAGAGAGAGAGAGAGAGTAAGAGGATAAAAGAGAGAGAGAGAGTAAGAGGATAAAAGAGAGAGAGAGAGAGTAAGAGGATAAAAGAGAGAGAGAGAGTAAGAGGATAAAAGAGAGAGAGAGAGAGTAAGAGGATAAAAGAGAGAGAGAGAGTAAGAGGATAAAAGAGAGAGAGAGAGTAAGAGGATAAAAGAGAGAGAGAGAGAGTAAGAGGATAAAAGAGAGGGCGAAAGATGAAGGAAGGTGAGAGTATTGGAATGGGAGGGGGAGAGCGCGCGCACCCCTGTGTGTGTGTGAGGGAGAGGAGGGAGGTATGGGGAATCGGTGAAAGGAAGGGGGAGTGGCAGTAAATGGGAATGGAGGGGGAGGGAGAGGTAGTCGGCGGGAGATGAACACCGCGGATAAATGGAATAGAGGCGTAGTTAGTGAATTACGACGATCGATGACGAGCGGGCCGAGGGCGCGTTTTTGCCGCAGCGGTTGCCGGCTGCGGAGAGCGACCTGTGTTTATTTCAAGCCATTACTCTATCCGGTTTTATCTCCCGCTGCCGCCGCCGCCGCCACCGCTGCGCTGTTTGACGTCGCGGCGAACCGCGGGGATCGAACGGGGAGCGAGGAAGCGCGCCAGCCAGCCCGGCAGGCAGGCTGTCAATTAGTCATGGCGAGAGGGACAAAGAATGCGTCGGAATGCGAGAATCCCGATCCGCCATTCAAGGGCGCGCCGCGTTCTGCCGCGGGATTGAGTGAAAGAGGGTGCGAGAGGGTGGCTGGAGGAAGGGCGTAAGAAAGTGGAAGATGAAATAAATGGAGGTTGGTCTGCTGGAAAATGCGGCGGGCCCGCCGCGCCGGCGCGAAAGGCTGTCGTTGTGAGTTCGCTTAGCGCGGACGGGTGGAAAATCGAATGTGTGGGCGCAGTGCCTTTCTTACGTGCCTGAGAATCTATTACGTGGATGAAGTGGAAATGAATCATACAGCGCGGGAAATATCCTTCCAATATCGCCGCCTCTAGGCTCATTATGGTTTGCGTCCATGTTATGAACGACCACTAATTATAGGTTACATACAGCAAATTGCCGATGGCATGTAAATAAAATACCTAAATCCTCCAGCTGACATTTCCTGGGTTTAGTTATTGATGGCTAGCTAATATATTACATACGAACTATGTGGATGAAAATGTACTTACGAGTGAAGCGTAATTCACATCAACATAGTTGGTAACAGTACTCCAGTTTGTTGTTGTTGTTGTAAATGAGTAACGTGTGATACATACTAGGAAATAATCCAGATTTCCGAAGTTTATTTCAGTTTAGGAAAAATTTTCTTTTTGCATCCCAATTTGAACGTATTTTCAGGAAGGCAATAGTTTTGCTACAATTGTCGGTAGTAGTATTATTTAAGTTTTATTGGAGCAAGTTTGTAAACAGAGAGAAATGTACAGTGCTTAATGTGAAAACGGAAGGGATATTTTAAGAAGCTTATTTAGTTGATAAAGTTACATACTATTCAATAAATTGTAATGTTTTACACGATATCTAATCATTACACCATACATGTATTTTAGAGCTACATTCAAGGTCAAAGGTAACACGTCGATTGATATATTTTGTAAATTTTAAGGTGTTCTCAACTAATATCTTTCAATTACAACGAATATTTTTAACGTCTGTTAAAATGTTAAAAACTCACAGTCTGTTTTCTTTAGATCAAGAAAATTACAAGTATATCTTTGCAGTTATTACTAGTATTTACAATTATATCTTCGAACAGTTTCCTCTAACACGAGGAGTGTAAAAAGTATCAAGAAATTTCTTTTGTCATCATACGGTTCAATTTAGCATTATTTGGAACTGAAAACGATCGTTCATAAATCATGCCTCTTTTCTGCAATCATAGAAAATTCAATTGGAGAACTTTGATAAAACAAGACTTTCCAGAAACTATTCCTTGGCGAAACAAATGCCAGTTTTGAAATAAATTATTCTAGAAACAGCGCATGATGAAACAAATAATTTAATAATAGGAATCTCTAAATTTGATTAATTTTTTTTAAGGGCATCGGAGATTATTTGATATATCTATTTCAACTTTTACAATTATTTTCAACGGTTTTGCCACAAATTCAACTTTTCGTAGACATTCTTTGTATTGATTAAATCAACAGCTCCAGTGCCAGATGTTTTTATAACGTTGAGAGAAGACATCTGCCTCTGTTATAAGAATGTTCATTGTATTAACAAGATATTATCTCGTCAATGTGCAGAAATATCATTCGAACAAGATAGAAACCTGCTTGTCTTGCAGACTAAGTTCGTGCGGTGTGTTTCCGTTATTCATTGAAACAGCTCAAGGGTTATATTTATATCTTAAAATCAATGCAATTTTTCTTCGTCTGTCGAATATCTTACGTGACATGAAGGCCACCACTGAAGAACTAAACTGCTGTTACTGCCTTCTACTTCTAAGTAGCCGCTGCAACCGGTCTTCCATTTCATCATTCTGCCCTGACCCTGGGCGTTTTACTTTTTTTATAAAACCTCGCATCTGACACAATGGTACGTGTTGTACAAAACGATCACCGTTAGCTGTTATTTGACAGATGACAAGCGATTTTGTCTGCGGCATGAGAAGGTGATTCAGGGAATTGACAATCAATTTGCGTGAGGTACCCACGAAGTCTTCAGGCAAGAGAGGACACTTCAAAGAAAAGTGGTATGTTTCATCAGCGCATTCAGGTTCATCAGCAGATTTCTTTGGAGGGGGGGGGAGTCGAAGCATTGAATACAAAATGAAGTTATATTTTCATACTACGTGATGAGATGCTCTTTACATTATCCACATCCAATATTGTTTTACGTATAAACACTTTGCAATCGACATATCATTCATATTAAAGAAACTCGTTATCTCTTGTGCCTATGAAGGTATTTCAGTCATCCTATTAATGTCGAGGTAGATTCCTATAGACATGACAGAATTCAGTCTTTTTGTTTCCATTCAATATGTTCAATGTCGCTCACCAACTGAGAGTAATGGCAAAAAATATAAATTGACTTTCTATGTTGCTCTGACTAACGCAAACTGCTACGTAATACTTTTATGGTTTTTCATTTCTTTTTATTATTGAAAAGTTCAGGTGTGAGATATTAAGCAACTGCTCCACTTGTCCTTATCGTGTTTGTAAGTTCTGTCTAATAAATGTAAAAAGGTTGAAAATTCGAATTAGAGAAAAGTAGCAAAGTTTGCACTGCAAGAAGTGCAGGAACATTAAAACAACAGACTATTATTGACATTTTAAAATTATTTATAGATCGACATCGAGATCATTAACCATTATACAATTCGATACATTTTACAATTACAATTAAACATTGAGAAACTTCTTGATCAAAGATCATAGTCAGTATGAAAAACAACTAACTAAACGAACAAACAAGTGTACAGTATGTACGTCATCTACTCAATGATGTAATTATTAACCAACGAAATAAATTATTTTAATTTGTAATCGATTTTGATATATTTATTTCGAATTTGGTAACTAAATCAATACTTTTCTTTTGTAATCTTTAGAATTAAAATTGTTATCGTATCTCTCTTCTACTTATTTTTTGCCTGTTCCTTTTGTTAAAGGGCTGTAAATTATTGTGATGTCCATTTAATGGAACTTTATAACGGTCATATTTAGGAGGGGGTTTCCAGTAATTAGATGAATATGCGTTTATTAGGACCACTTCGTTCTTAATCTTATAATGACAATTTGATCTCTGTTTCTCATCCACTTGATCTGACAACTTTATGAGAATTCTTTAAATAAATTTAAGTTTTTAATGTTGGAGAATTTTTCGAGTGTTTCAATAGCCTTCATCGATTTCCATTTACCACATCAGATATTTTGCTTTTTTGTTAAATATATAGTTCCACCACTCCTTGAATGTGTTTGAAATTTCAAGAGTAGCTGCAGCAGAGTCCCCGAAGTAGACGTTCGTTTATTAGTCTTGACGTTGCCAATGCATTTGCCTATTGAGGGGCGGGATCCACATGAAAGGGATTGTCCTAACTGTGTTAAGACACAATATAGTTCATGAAATAAAATTACCATTTCATTTTTGAGATGGTTGCTGTTTATAGCACTTATGGCTTTTAACGGTTTGAAAAGACAAAGAACGTTTGGAGTTTAGCGATTTAACTAGCTTGAAGGCTGCAAGCAGGGAAATAACTCTGCTGATGTGGTATTTGAGTGTGATTGGTGGTTTATATGTACTTCTTCAGTAGTTACAATAGCGATACTGAGATTTATGTTCTTCATTATCATTAAAGAACATATTCAACAGAACTGTTCGTACGGAGAGCTCGAAAGTACTTATGTTTATCCAAAAAAGACTGAAACTAGGCAGACTTCGATTCTCAATGCCAGGGCTGGGCCCGGGCAGGCAGGGCGATCACCAGCAAGTAAAGAGGCCCAATGGGGAAAAAATTGTAAAAAGTTGAAAAAGAAATTAGAACTCGAGAAAATCGTTATCGTAATTTTATAAGTCGCGGTACAGTATTCTGATATTTCATTAAATTTTCAATGAATTTTTTACCTTTAATAGTCAATTATTGTAATTACTTGAACGTTAGGACTATATAATAAGAAAAATGTCTGACAATTCTGAAAATTTTGCAAAACAATGAATGAATGTCTTTGAATGCTTTTTAAAACTTCAATTTTTCTCATCTTAACATAACTGAATGTAACAGCCGAGATACTTTAATACACATTTTTGTAAAATATATGTAATACTTTATTGGTCATGTATTTTCACTGAAATGTTGGACTGAATGTAACTATTATTTAAAATATATTTCCAACCACTTTTTTTGAAGCCTAAACGTTGTGATTTTTGTTATTTGTTCAAATGAAGTAACTCTTATAGTTTCTTGATACAACTTTCATTTTTGGGGGCGGGGGGACTACGTTTCAGCATTACCCCAGGTCCGAAATTGTCAACCGGTACTGTCAATTCTCATAAGTTTCATAAAATGAATTCACAAACTTCCTAAAAAATTGATTTACAGTAGGTTCCTCACAAACAATGAACGGATCCAGGAAATATTTCTGGTTGGGGGACAATTTCAGCTCGAAGCCATATTTTTGAGACTATAAAAACAATTAAAAAGGGTTAGCTCAAAATTTAGAAAATAATATTCGTAATGCGAACATTCTTGGAATGTGATCGACTTATAATTATGCAGTCACTGATTTTAATCAATTTAAAGGAATATATTGACGTCTGTTATTTTGATTAAATGTAATTGTTTTCTGAACTTATTAAAACAGACTCTAAATTATTTTATTTTAATTACTTTTTGACGTTTTGACCACAGTTGGTCTTTTTCAAAATTCCTTTTCAACAAGGTCAGAAAACTATTACAATTTATGGTGGAGGGGCATGGCATAATCTGCCCTCTGAATCCGCCATTGCCACCCACTGCAAAAGTACACGCATTATGGGAATAAAAAGTACTCTGCATGTGCAGTACCAGTGACTTTTTGACCGCAGGGGTCACACCAATATTATTACGTGTTTAGAAACGTAAAAGCTTGCAAGAACACATAGGATGGCACGGTCTAACAATGGGTCGAGTGTTACGTAAACCAATCGAAAATGTGCCTTGGCACAACTGCTCCTTACTTTTTGCAAGAATTGCCATGAATTGGTCCGTTCCGATTGCACTCCCCGTCTTGTTTTTTTTATTCCGATTGATTCGGTTATTGGATTTGCTCACAAGTTGTGCTGAGACAGTAAGGGAAATAAGCATCAGGTCTATTATTTTATCGGTCACATGCATCGTTAACCCTTGTTAACATGCAACCCTGTAAGTTTGTTAAGTGCACTTGTACCTACCACTAGGTTAAGATATTTAAAATTCTTAACAATGGGTTTTAACATCCTTAGTAACCTAAATAAACTATCACCCATTCATAGCAAGTCAACATTATTACGAAAATATCACTTGGTAATTTACAAGACAAATAGTGATCAAAGAAACGCATTATTTTTTGAAATGTTCATTATTAATTATAAAGTTATTAATTGTGCAGTTTGAAAAAGAAATATTTGATAAATGAGCGTTATTTTCATTGCACTTAACAAAATGGATTTTTTCAGTACTATTTACTGACGTTGTGGTGTCGCCACTGAAAGTCGACGTCCCACCTTCCTGGCCGATAGTATTTGTTTTTGCTATTTTCACTTTATTTATCAAAGTCTCCTCAATATACGATTCGACCACGGTATAGCTCCGCCACCTACCAAAACGTTTCAAATCAGTAAGGGAAGCTCCTAAATTGGCCAATGCCGTAGCCGAAGTTGTTCTTAAAGAGTGACCAGTATATTTTGCTTCTATGACACCAAGATATGTGGCTACAATTTTTGGCACTCCTGAAATCTTGTGAATGCCTACTTTCTGTACACTGCATTTTCCACGGTTGTAAAAAAATCGAATTTGTCGGGGTTAATGTGCTTTGGACACAAGTCTATATATTTCACAACTGTTTCTACATTGTTTACAGGGCCATCACGAAATATGGTAAAAAATCGTGAATTATGATTTTTAGAATCCCTAATATGCACATTTAGAATGAAACCTTCCTTCTTAGTATCGTTGAAACAAATCTGATATATTTCATCACAGCGCCACGCCCCGAAAAAGCCAAATATTAGAACAACCTGCAAAAACATCGACTGCTTTTACACCAAATCCGTACCGCGTTTCACTCCAAAATACTAATGTAACAATAATCATACCTTGTGAAACAAATATTCTTCATCCCCAGCCTCTATAAAGAACTTCCATAATCATTATTTGCCAAAACGTTTGCTTTTTTGTTTGCACACCAACGTTCAATCTCTTTAAGAATGTGGAATGTTTTCAAGTACACATTTTCATTTATACTTATTGTGTATCTCAGCATAGAATAATATATCCATAATGAGGTTGGATTATGTACCAGCGACTGTAAAACAAAACGTAAGACAAAGGTTTGTCTTTATAAAAGGAATACGTGTAAATTACCATTCCAAATTCTTAAAGTACGCAAGCATTACATCTTCTGTAAACACGGCTACGCTATTTTGTAATTGCCAATTTTTAAATTCTTCGTATGCCTTCTCGTATCGTGCTTTAGTTTTTCAGGGATTAAATCTCGTGTGGCTTCCGCAGCTGCATCCAAAATTTCTTGAGGTACAGACGAATTTTCAGCGTCCATCTTCCTCGAGTCACGGTATACACGTATATTGTTGAAATAGACATATAGCAAGCAATACCCAACAATATCGATTATCGTGCCGCAACAACAGAATTCATGTGTTTTATGTCAGTAATGTTGTAAATTTTCTCAAAAAAAAGAGATTTTATGGTGACCGATAAAACGTTGAACATACCACGAAATGTTACAGTGTTATTACTGCCTCGTCCAAATTAAAAATCTCGAGTTCTCGCTCAGCAGCGGTCACGAGCAGACGTGCTCCGCAGCTCCGCCAGTTAGCCGAAGGCTAGCGCTTATCGCAAGTCCGACTGCCCCGGCCGCTACTAGTGCCGGTCCGGGGTCAGAAAGAAGTGCATTTATTTGTGAACAGTGGTGAATTAGGAACGTTTGCAACTCACAGTTCAAATTTACTAGTGATACAGTGGTGACCGCTCGTATTTGTGTACAAAGGTGACTTCATTCTCGTGTGAACAGTGGTGCATCAAGATATATTGAAAATCAATACCGCCCATATATAGTGAAGTGAATTATGTTAACTGATCACGTCCCCTTAAGGGGACTAATCACACAGACAACAGAAATACTAAATAACCAAGAAAACAGTGAAGCTTTCGTCAACAATAGTACGAACGGATCGACTTTAGAACACAGTGAAATAACACTGAACCTTCAGCAACAGCACCAATTTTTATTGCATGAACATCAACAGCTAAAACAACACTTACAACAATTAGTGCAACAGAACCAACAGTTACAATTTCAAATACAGCAATATGTGCGTGAAAAAGAAATCCCAGCCACCGTCCTAGAAGCTACAGCAACTAACGGCCAAGCATCTACAACGCAGGAAACGGCCTCAACCTTGTGCAGCTCATGGCAAACAATTCTGCTGCGTGGACAAAAAAGACGCAATGATGACAACTTTATACAACCCTCTAAGAAGACTAACAGTGAACACGACCCCGTATCATCAAAAAACAGGTATGTACATCTCTCTTGTGATGAAAATTTGGAAGAAACCTCGAATTCTGAGAAAATCAATGATACAACAACCAAGGGCAGCATACAAGAACAAGACAAATATCGTACACCGCCTATTTTCATTCCAGGCGTCAGAGTAATATCTGATATGATCAGATCTATTAAAGAAGTCATTAAAGATGAAGACTTCTCATATAAACTTGTCAAAACCTACCAAGATGAAGCAAAAATTACTATGAACAATGTGAAAATCGTACCTCAAACACCGGAGGTTTATCGAAAGCTTGTTAAACATCTGAATCTAAAAAATATTGCTCATTATACATTTCAGTTAAAACAAGAAAGAGCCTTTCGGGTAGTATTAAAAAATATGCACCCAACAGCAGACATAACGGAACTTAAATAAGCTATAGAAGCACAAGGCCACAAAGTAAGACAAATTCATAATATCAAGCATCGTTTAACAAAAGCACCTCTACCATTGTTTTTTGTGGACTTAGAACCTCAAAGTAACAACAAAAAATATATGACATCGAATACTTACTACATGCAAAAATAAGTTTTGAACCACCGCGTAAAAAACGAGAAATAGTACAATGCAAGCGATGTCAGTCCTACGAGCACAGTTTTCGGTATTGTACGCTTCCGTATAGCTGCGTCAAATGTGGAAAGAATCACGATAGTCGAACCTGTACTAAAACGAGAGACACACCAGCTACATGTGCTCTATGTAGCCGTGACCATCCAGCAAATTATAAAGGCTGCGAAGTCTATCAAAAAATTCGTAACATCAAGTATCCTAGTCAAAGTCAACACCGTAGAAATGCTACGCAAAATATAACTGAAGGCAACAATTCAAGTTCACTAACTAGTAATCAAACCATAGGAACAGGTAGACAGTTCACATATGCACAAATGGCCCAACATTCGCAAATCAATAATCAAAATGTGTCGTATGAAAATAATCTGATTTCCATAATGCAAGAATCATTTAAAAAATTCGAGTCCATCTTAGCAAAGCAAGCTGAACAAATCTCCAGCCTAATTAATATCATGACTGCAATAATGAAGAAACTATGAGTAATTCACTGCGAATTGTCTCCTGGAATGCCAACGGAATACTTCAACATCGAAGAGAGGTAGAAGTGTTTCTACATCAAGAAAATATTGACATACTCCTAGTGTCTGAAACACATTTTACCGAAAGAAGCTATCTACGTATATCTGACTACGAAGTATATTGCACAAATCATCCAGATGGGACAACTCATGGAGGCACAGCAGTAATAATTAAAACAAGAATCAGACACAATATGTACAAAGATAATGCTAAAGACTATCTGCAAGCAACCGCTATACAAGTATACGATAAGTTCGGTCCGCTCGTTATTTCAGCTATATACTCCCCTCCAAAACACAAGATAACCACCGATCAGTATATCAAGTTTTTTAGAACGCTCGGCACAAGGTTCATTGCTGGAGGAGACTACAATGCTAAAAATCAACTATGGGGATCAAGACTGGTAACTACAAGAGGTCGCGCTTTAGAAGGAGCCATCTCTACACTAAAACTCCAAACAATTTCATCAGAAAATCCCACATACTGGCCAACGAATGGTAACAAGGTACCTGATGTCTTGGATTTCTTCGTCACAAAGGGAATGGCACAGACCTATCACACAATAGAACCGTCTTTTGATCTTTCATCTGATCATTCTCCAGAAATACTGACAATCAGTTCTTCTGAAATCAAAAAGAAAGAAAGCATATACCTTACAAACAGAAAAACGAACTGGGAAGAATGCAGCAACTGGCTTTACCATAACACCACTGCCAAGGTCCGTCTAAAATGTCCAGAAGATATCGACGATGCTGTTGAATACTTAATACAACACATTCAACAGGCAGCCGTATATGCAACTCCAGAAATGAGAGTGTTTGAAAAAAATAAATACCCATCAGAAATACTAAAAATGATTAAAGAGAAAAGACAGATGAAGATGACCTGGCAACGCACTCATCACTCGGACGACAAACGAATACTCAACAGAACTTCCCGCCTCTTATCAAGAAAATTACAAGAAATTCATTCGGAGGAAATGAAGGAAAGAATAGAAAAGTTGTCACCCTCAAAAGCTACAGATTACTCCTTATGGAAAATTACTAAAAAATTAAAAAGGCCTACAAAACATGTCCCCCCTCTTCGTAAAACCGATGGAAGCTGGGCTAGAACGGAAAACGATAAGGCAGAAGAATTTGCAAAATATTTTGCAAAAACATTTCAACCACACCCCTCAGCACTACTCACAGAAGAAAAAGAAATCATAGAGTTCTTGGAATGTCCCCATCAAATGTCGCCACCAATTAAATTCTTCTCAACAAAAGAAGTCACAGCAGGGCTGAAACTACTACCAAATCATAAGGCTCCTGGACATGATCGTATTACAGGGGAAATGCTTAAAAAACTGCCTAAGAAACTCATTGCCCTTGTAACATCCATTTTCAATGGAATAATACGCATCGGACACTATCCTTCGCAGTGGAAACTGGCACAATTAATTGTAATCGCAAAACCAGGAAAACAGCTACAAGATGTTTCCTTGTACAGACCAATAAGTTTATTACCTTCTTTGTCTAAGGTATTCGAAAAACTATTACTATTTCGCATATATCCATTACTTAAAGAAAATGACACAATTCCAGACCATCAGTTCGGTTTTAGAAATCATCATTCTACAATAGAACAAATTCATAGAGTAGTCGACACCATCAACGGAGCTCTAGAAAATAAAATGTATTGTTCCGCCTTGTTTCTAGATATCGCGCAAGCGTTCGACAAAGTGTGGCATCAAGGCTTGCTATATAAAATCAAGAAATGTCTGCCGCATCCATACTATAATATACTTCGATCCTTTATTTCAGATCGATTTTTTCAAATAAAATTCGGAGATGAAATAACACCGTTTCATCCAGTATTATCAGGAGTGCCACAGGGGAGCATCCTTGGACCAGTGCTGTACACGCTTTACACCGCTGACTTACCTCAGTCCCCAGACGTCACCACTGCAACATATGCAGATGACACAGCCCTGCTAGCTTCGCACGAAAACCAAGAAACGGCAACAAGAACATTGAAAGAGCACCTCGAGCTTATAAACGAATGGTGTAAACTCTGGAGAATAAGAATGAATGAAACAAAGTCCAAATGTATAACATTTCTCTCAACAACTCAGACGAACAAGAAATACAAGAATAGAAATAAACGGAAAACTAATTGAAAACGTAGACACCGTCAAATATCTCGGACTACATCTAGACAAAAAGCTAACCTGGAAGAAACATATTTCGATCAAAAGAAAGGAAGCAGAACTGAAAAGTAGACAAATAATATGGTTAATAGGAAGAAAATCTAGTTTAAGTCTAGGAAACAAAATTTTACTTTACAAAACAATACTCAAACCTATCTGGTCTTATGGAATTGAACTCTGGGGAACAGCATCACATTCAAATATAGAAATAATTCAAAGATTTCAATCCAAATGTCTCAGACTATTAAGCAATGCTCCCTGGTTTGTATCAAACGCCACTCTACATAAAGATCTTAATATCACCACTGTTAAAGAGGAAATCACTCTCAAATCTCACAAATACCAACACAGACTCGAAAATCATATTATTCATCTGGCCATAAACATCTTAGATAACAGCACAACGACAAGAAGATTGAAAAGAGTACATCCTCTTGATCTGGACCACAGATATAAATAATATTTTTCTTTTAAAATAATTGTTACTGTAGATATATTTTTTTTGTCACAATGCTTGCACTATTGTATGTTTGTTTGTTATTGTGTTTTTTGTTATTTCAATGTGATATTGTTTACTGTTGCTTTTGTTTGTTTGTCTTTTTTTTCTGTCTCTGAACTGGACAATCAGTTTAAAACCATTTTTAGAAAGAACCAGAATTGTATGGTTTCTTTACATGTCAATAATATATGTACAATTGTATTTGCCGAATGTTCGTGTAGAACAAATTGCAAATAAAGCAGATGTTTAAAAAAAATTAAAAATCTCGGCAGCGCTACGCTCCGTCTCGATTTTTAACTTTTGGCATCGGCAGTAATAACACTCTAACATTTCTAGGTGTGTTAATAGCTATAATGGCAAAGAGAGCAAAAAGAAGCCTTGTGAGAACAATGTCCGATGCACGCGCGCGTGCGTGTGTTAGACTGGAATTATGATATTAGCATTATCAATACGCCTCGTGTTCTAACATTTGACTGACAATATTGCTTATTTTCAATTAAAATTGATATTTCTAATTGACTGATTCAACTGTAATAATTATGATAAATAAAACGTCTTAAGTGACAATGGTCTTAAGTTATAAGAAATACGTTTTCTGTAAATATAAAAAAAATAAATTTCTCTCCACAACCGATTCTTTTTATAATGGTTTGCGTCCACTTCGAATTACACAGGCACAGAAAATTTAAAAAAACGTCAGTCCAAAAGACTTCACACAGGTTTCTCAATGTATTTTGACGCGCTGAATCCGAAGCCAGAATTGCGCTCCTCCCTCCAGTTTTTTTAATCGCGAAAAACACATGCGAATACTAGATTTTGGTGTCTCGTAGCATTATTCTCTACAGAAATCAAAAGTTGTCAGACCCAGGACTTGACATATGTTTCTCTAAGTATGTCGATGCGTTGAATCTGAATCTGAAGACAGAATTGCGCAAACTCAAGTCCACAAACAAAGAGTAACATTGGTCAAATCTTTGAGTCGAAAACGTTTTTTTTTTATTTTGTGGGCCTGTGTTATTTGTTTTAGAATAATATTATTTAATTCAATTATTATTAGAATTCAATTTAAGCTACCAGTAATTTATTTAAATTGAAGATTAAAATATACATCACCATCGTAATGCACTTTTCTATATAAATTCATGAAATACCCTCAGTTTTAACAAAACAAAGACGAGATAATGAATATTTATTCATGGCGTACTACACATGTTAAAAGTACTATTGTTTTTCTTGTACACATCTCAAGGCTCTGCGATTCTTACACTCTATTGAATATAATTATTGCAATGAGTGCTAAAATTACAACACATTACTCTCTCACTCTCAGTGCGAATTCTTGATTTTAAACGTTTATGCTTCAGTAGTTCACATGTAATGCATAATTTTAATATTTTTTCTATAAAAATCTTACTCAATTTGCATTATTATACATAAATAGGTCTTAATCATTGCAGGCTTGTGATGAAGAAGCATAAGGACATTTCTCCGTATAAAGGGAGCACATTCTTGTGCACAGTAATTTCATTGCCATATTTAACGTCTTTCAATAATTGCATAATTTTGTCCCAACCAACTTATTTGGAACAAAAGTAACAGAGTAACTCAGGACAATTTTAGGTACGAGAAGCAGTATTTTTTCAGCACAACTCGGCGCAGTTTAAACACCAAATTACTCTCTAAAACGTAGCTCCAAAACATTGACTTGGAAAGCAAACAGAAGCTTTATAATTCAATTTCGAAGTGCGCCGACCGCGTTTCGATCAGCAGAAACCCTGGCTCTGCGGGCGACGCTTTTCAAAGTTGGCAGCGGAGTATATCAGTTAGGTTCCGCCTCGCTTCACTTCCGATGTGGATGCCCTGCAGCGGCCCACACCGAACGGGGCAGCGGAAGTTGAGGTGGCAGCACCGAGGTGCGCGCACTGAGCAGGAAACCGGCAGGGGGCGGGGGTGGGGGGCGAAGCCTAGCCCGGAGGCGATGAGCTGAGCAGAGATCGGCTGAAGGGAGGTCAGTGGGTACCGGAGGTATTGGGACGTTTCGAAAGGGTCGACGATGCGAGGGTGGAAGACGGTTACTGACCGCGAAACACATGCAGCAAAGAGTGCTATTTGACGTAGAATAATGTGATAAAGATTACAAACAGGTTTTAACGTTTCACGTGTGAAGATTTGAAAATTATATTTGACATGGATTGTGCTCAAAAGTTGAAACTCACGTGGTTAGAATCGAGGCGTGTGTGTGTGTGTGTGTGTGTGTGTGAGAGAGAGAGAGAGAGAGAGAGAGAGAGAGAGAGAGAGAGAGAGAGAGGAGTAGAAACGCAAACAAATAATATTAATTAAATAAAACTCATTAAATTCACAACCCACGGATTTATTAATTCACAAATATGATAAATTCTAAGATATTGATATTGATATCGCAACAAATTATTGAAATATTTGGAATTCAGCGAGATTTGGAAAAGTGGTAATTCTAAGGAAAGCGTGACTAAGCGGAACAGAAAACCGAGGAAGTAAGTTAGTAACCATCGGATTGAAATCGAACAAATCCAACCAAGAATCACGATAAATAAAAAAAAAATGACCTACGGAAGAAATTGATGAAACGTGACGTGTCCCCATGAGTAGCAAACTCCGGTATCCTGAGACAAAAATCTGGAGAAGGAGAACAAACTCGCCAAGAAAACCAATAGATAAAACAGGAAAAAATTACCAAGAACCAAAAAGTGGAGAGGGATTCTATGTGTTCGTGTGACGTCAACCCCTTTGCGCAAACTTCCAGAACGTACATCCACACTCCGGGACGTGCTTTTGCTTAGGCTGCTCCTCAATTAGTTGTGTGAAAAGAAAAGGTGTCTCTTTGAAACAAAGAGAAGTGTTTCGTATTAAAGGCTTTGTTTTGCAGTAAATTCATATTTGCGCTATTTGGAATATAAAATATGGAATATATACAATTGCACGTTCATGACAAGTCGCTGCTCAGAAAAAAACACGGTGCGACTGTTTGGGAGAACGAATGGACCAGAGACAATTGGCCAAGAAATTGGAAGGAAATACGGCCGACGTGCAAGGGGCCAGGTAGAATGACCGAAGACCGACCAGCCAACGGGAGTAGATTGGTGGGCCGCACGGCACGCTCTGGTCCCGACGTGAGGAGCCAGACGATGGGCTCGGGCAGTGTGCAGCTGGGAAGGGGGGGGAGGAGGGGTCACGGAGCGGTGCTCCGAGGTCACGGGTCAGCCGGCGACAGATTGGTTGCCCCGGTCTGCGCCGCGCCGCGTCGCTTTGTCGCTGGGATGGGGCACCCGGGGTGCCACGCGGGGGTGAGGGACTCGGGGGCGCGGATGGCTTCTGGGTGAGGGGTGGGGGTGGGGGCTCAGAAGTGGGCGGAGAGAGCGTGGCGGGATGCGGTAAACCGGGAGCTGGGAATCTTGGATATGGGCTGCGCGGCAGCGGGCGGGGGGGGGGGGTATTTGTGGCGGGTAGAGGATGCGGGGGTGGTGTGGTGTGCGGTGGTGAGAGATAACACTGCGGAGAAGGTAGGGGAATGGGAGAGAGGACGAGACAGTGAGGGTGGGAGATACAGGTAGACTAAGAGGTAAAGGGGGAGAGAGATGCGGCAAGGAGGCAGTAGGGAGCTACGGTTCGGAGTGCTGGGCAGGCGGCGGCGGCGGCGGCAGGGGCGACGATGCAAGCCCGCAATGCGGGGTGGCCCTCCGGCGGCGCGGCGCGGCGAGGTGCGGGTCCGAACGGTCAGATGTCGCCCATCGCGTCTCAATCCATCTCGGCCCTCGGGACGTGGCTGACACCGTATTCATTATCTGCTGGAGCCAGATGGCCACGCGGAGGACTCGCTGAGCGTACTTCGTCACTTGTTGCCCATAATTCACACGCTTCACGTCTGCGAGTTACTGATGCAACAATGGGCGCGATACCCACTTAATCTTGTTGTATTCGTACGTTGGAACAATATGTCATATGTAATATTATCCCCATAATTCATGTTCTTTTAAATATTAAATAAAGCCATGGCTAGATTCAGACTAGCTTGTTAAGGGGCACGGCATTTGCGTGATACAGTATTAAAGAGAGAAGAGTGCGTTCGATATTAAATGTTTTTTGTAAATAACAGTCAAACAATTTAATTAATGTAATTTGAAGAATGTATGAGTAAGTCAACTTTTTGTTATTGCAGTAATTTCATTTCATTTATACGTTTCTTCTGATTTATCTGCAATGAAAAGTGTTCGTCTTTTTTACTTTCTCGTATACAACGTAGTATACTGAAATTATTGTAATTTTGTAGATAGAACACCGACTCTTTGACAGGCGAAAAGGTTTTATGAGGTTTTCGTAACGAAGAGTGGATTTCCTTGCTCTTATTCCTAGAAAATTACTTTCTTGAGTGTAACAAGGATCCACCTCTGCGGGGGCAGTGAAAAAGTGATTTCCGAAAATTCGTCCGTCTGTCCATTTAAGAACTAACGTCTAATTCGTTCGCAGAATTTTCATCAAACTTGATATTCGTCGGTAGATCCTAGTGGCCTTTCTAATTTGAAACACATGTTATACTTCTTAGAGTACTTTTTAAACGAAGTCGCGACCATATTTTCAAAATTTTGTTAAAAGTTGCTCAAATACCATAAACTTAATCGATGTTGTGCTATGGAATAATCATTTATAGTTTTGAATTTAAAAAAGTAACCTGCATGTCGTTTTCCTCTGACACTATTTACTTCGGAGATTAAATGATAGCTGATGTATTTGTGATGCGATATATGGATCTATTATGTGGGCAAGGTAAATTACATTCTTTACAGAAATCACGTCGAAGGTTTTGGGCGTCGATGTTGTCAGGTAAAAGAACACAAATAGGTGGAAAACATAATTACATTTAATAATAATACTCTCATACTAGAGAGTAAATTAAAAAGAAACCAAACGGAATCAAAAACAAAGAAACAATACATATTACTCATCCTTTTAGTTACGGCTGTGCGAATCCTGTGGTATTGCTATTTGCATTGAATTCCTCTCGGTTGTGTTTACCGCGCGATATGCGCGTCCTTCCGTGCGTTGGTTGAATGTCGCTTGCGCTGCCCATCAAGCGCACGACCAGTTCACGCAGCTCCGATGGAAATCTTGCTCAGACGGAGCGCACTTTCCGTTCTCAACACACATTACTTTTAAAAACTGGACGGTTGATGACGCTAGATAATTCTGAGGACCAGAACTGCCGTGGACACAATGAGAAAGTATGAGAGTTCGCGGAAAGCTTTTCATAGAACTTTTCTTATGGCTCTTTCATGGAGTGCACATTCAGACTACGCCATGCCGTGCCATTCAGACTATGCCACTCTATGCTTGCCCTGATTGGTTGGGTTAGAACACACACATTGCCCACAACATTTTTGGCGGCAATGAATGACAGCTGGGAAGAGAATGGGGAAAACCGAAAACCTAGCACAAATTCAAGAGAATAGGACACTAACTAGCGCTAGTAACTATCTGCCGTTGTCTAGAACCATTAGTTACAATTTTACTTATTTATCAACGTTCGTAGCTCAACAATTGCTGTACTTTAAGAAAATGCAAAATAAATAATTATGTGAAACTATCTATATGGAAAACGGTTCATTAAAAGTACATAAAAGTTTACTATTTTTCGGTCTTGCAAACTACTTTATTTCAATATTTAAAGAAATATGTTATGTGTATGTGTCTCCAATTTTTTATGAAGTTGATGTAAAGTTAATTGAATTGAAAAGGAAAATTAACGAGCATTTATGTCTATTATCGAATGAACATTTTTTTGATAATATATAATAATTTTCTGCTTAACGTTTCAGAGTGAAACTATTATATTTTTAAGACTAATAACGTTTTTTGTTGATGTTTTAACACACGTTTTTTGTTTCAGGTAAGTGTCGAGTGGAAAGTGCGAAAAAATGTATGCAGTTGTGTTTCAGGTATGTTGTGTAATTTCACATGATATTTTAGTACATACGTTTTCAATATGAAATTGGATTCAATAGGAGAAGCTATTGCTCGAAGTTGAAATGGTTGTTACAAATTGTTACGTTGAAAACCAATTACAGATACAATTTAAATGAGTCAGATTGTTGATGCCAATTCGGGTATTTCTGCGGCGAAGCCAAGAGCACCCGAACCACCCGACCGAATCCCGGGAGGTTCCGAACCCCCCAATTTAGCTTTCACCTGCACACACAACGTTTGCAACGTGAGTTTCGCCAGAAACCAGGTTCCTGAAAGGGAGGATTTCAATTTCCCAATAGGGCTTTTGCATGTGGAATGTAGTCAAAGCTACGCAACAATCCTTCCTTGCGGTCGGTCGTTTTCTTTTATACTTAATACCAGGTAGAGACCACGTGTCAATTTCATTTCCTTCTCTTCAGATGTTATTTGTGCCCATCTTATCCTTTTTCTCTCTCCTTGCAGCACTCCGTACCGTTCTTTACTATTCTACTTCAGAATTATCCCATTTTAACAATGTCATTTCAGATAACATTTTTATAGTTTCTTCTTCTTTTATACAATTTATTTCCAAATGTGCTTAAACTCCTGTATCCATGTTATTGATGACTTATTAACTCATAGATATTTCAAAATATTATGTACTTTTATTACCTTTCAAAGTACATAAATCCCTAAAGAATATAACTTCATTTTCTTTATAGTGTTAGTTTTATTATTAATTAAGCAATAAATACAAATTATCTCAATTTTTGCGGACTAGCACCAACTCTCAGAACACTGGTGGCCAAGGCAGAATACACACGATGTTGCTGAGAAGGAAATGTAACACTTTTAGAAACAAGAATTTCTACCGCAGTTCTGTGACATTTGAACCACGTAGCACATTTAGAGCTGACCCTGGACTTGGAACTGAAAATATTTTGAGGCCTTTGAAACAGTCCATAGGAGACATAGGGTAAATATTTACGGCCGAGGCGCTTTCGTCCAAAATGGTCTCTGGCGTCAAAAGCCGCCGCGTCGTCTGTCACCGCGCGCGTAGCACTGTTTACACGCGCGTCACAGCGGCGGCCCCGTCCCTCCCCGCCTGACCTCGTCTCACCCCTCCCCTTCCCTCCCAGCCCCACACAACACATCACTCCACGCCGCGTCTCGTCTCACGTCACCTCGCCTCATATCCCCCTACCCCCAACTCCACCTCACCCCGCCCCGCCCCGTCCCACCCCACCCCGCTCCGCTCCACCCACCCCAACTCGCCGTTCCCCGCCCCGCCCTACCCCGCCCCCCGCTCTACCCCGCTCTACTCGACCTGACCTGACCCGACCCGCCTCGCCCCGCCTCGCCCCGCCTCGCTCCGCCTCGCCCCGCCTCGCCCCACCCCACATTGCTCCGTCCCGCTTTGACCTTGCTCCTTCCTCCTCGCGCTGGCTTCGTCTCGCCCCTCCTTTCCCCTTCTCTCCCCACCGTGCTGTGTCATGTCTCCCTACTCCTACCCCTGCCCGCCCATCCCCTCCCCGCTCCACCCCGCCCGCTCGCTAGCCCCTCTATCCGGTAGCCCGACCACTGTCTGCACGGCCGCCCTTCTGCATGTCCGACCTATTGCCTGCCTGCCTGGCTGCCTGCCTGGCTGCCTACCTGTCTGACTAACCTGCCTGACTAACCTGTCTGACTAACCTGTCTGACTCATCTGGCTGCCTGCCTGCCCGCCCGTCTACCCGCTCGCCCGTTTGCATTTTCCATCTGCTTGCCCCCTGGTTGCCTGCCTGCCCGCCCGTCTACCCGCTCGCCCGTTTGCATTTTCCATCTGCTTGCCCCCTACTGCCTCCCCGCCCGCCCGCCGGCCCTCCCTCCCTCCCGCCCGCCCGCCCGCCCGCCCGCCCGCGGGGGCGCGCCCGCGGGATACGGGGGTCGACAGGTGTGCACCCACACGACAAATAATGGCGGCCCGTGAAGGGGGGTGGGCGGAAATGGCGGCGGCGATGAGGAGAATGATGGCGATGGCGACAGTAGTAGTGGTGACAACACCGCACGTGTGACGGTAACGGAACACGTATGGGGGATACAAAGGCGGCACGGTGTCGATAGGGTGGTGGCGGCTGCGATGGCAGAAGAAGCAATGTTGCGTGTGGCGTTGTACCTATGGCAGAGATAAGTGAAGTAGGGAAGAGGTAGGCACTCCGACAGTTGGTGGCGAGGACATCAGAACTTCGGCACTTTTGCAGTTCAGAATTTCTGACGTGAACAAAGTTACCGTGTCACCAGTCTCTTTCTTTCTGTGTGCTGGGATACGACCATATGGGTGTCCAGGTGTCTTCCAGTTCGATATTTGTCGCTGAAAGGCAGGCATCTCTCTCAACAGTAACTCTCTTAAAAGGTTGCTTCCGGCAAGAATCGTACGTCAGCCCGTTTAGGCGAACTGTACACCCCTCACGGTGACACCATTTCATTATGCAATTTACGCCGTTTAGGTGGAGAGAGATCATGTACAGGCGCTCACTGGTTGCCCATTTTTTTCTCCCTTAAAATCAATGATCACTTACATGTGACGACTATCTTTTCCATTATGAAATTTGATCTGCGTGTAAAAATTCGGTGATAGTGTAGATATGGCTTACAGGGTGAAATTGGCTCCCTTTGGTCAGTTAGAAATCGGGTGGTGGCTTGAACCGTCATATACATGACAAAATTTTCACATTATGTACGGCAGTATCCAGCCAAGGCATCGCGAAGACAAATGCAAATTTTAACCCCTCTTGTCCGTCCGTATTCCAGATGTGTGTGGTAGTGCAGTGCATGTAAGTGTGTGTGTGTGTGTGCGTGTGTGTGTGCAAGGGGAGACGATAAGACAAGAGAGAGGAAGGAAAGATCGCGCTCGGTCTGTGGCTCGTTTGGTAGGGCATTCACCTTGTATTGAAAAAACAAACAAACGAAAGAACACTACTTATCAGAGGAGCCGCCGCAAGAATTCTCCTCCAGACAGCAGATGAATTCGACCTCAATATGTAGATAGTGTCTAGCCTCCAATCCTAGGCCCCACTGCTCAGACCTATTACAGAAACAGCGAACCTCACCTAACTCAGCAGGTAAAAAGCATTTAGATGGCTGAAAATCGAATGGACATGCTCTGTGTGACGATTACCCAAAACTACTCGAAATATGAATGATTCACATTCTTTCACTAGGTCACGCTAAAAACGTACATTTTTTAATAAGCTTGAAGACTGGAAACACGTTCTAGTTTTGTATGAATGGTTTTGAACCCTGTCAATGACGCCTATTCTTATGTCACCGTGAACACAATATAGTCACAAAAAGCTATTCACAGGTGCTAGAACAACTAAATTATATTATTACTAGAAGCTCTATAGTTATATTACAAACCACAAAAGAGAGCTTCACAGAGTAATGAAAGGGAAAAAATGCAAAATATCAAGAAGTATTAAAGTATATTTACAAAGGCATGGTATGCTCATGAATTTATACATGTTTGTCGAAAGTTTGTGCAATTAAAGAGTAACAGGAAACATCTATTACTCAACAGAAGTTTAATTTTAAACCCATTTGCTAATAACAAAGATCAATAACACAGGTACGATGTAAGGCTAATTTTTATCGTCTACTTTTAACGTCGTTTGTATAGTTTTCAATAAAAAATAAAATGAAAGGGTCGTTTGTTTGAGGTGATTAGATCGCGCACGAGCGTATCGCGTACAGCGGCACGCGGCGACGACCGTAGGCAGCAGCGGCGGCGGTGGGCGCGTGTAGGCGCGAAGGGGGGGGCGAGAGGTCGCCGAGCGTTTAAAAAGGTCGAGCGACACAATTATCATACCGTAAATTTCCCCGGCGCGGGCGCGACGTTTATTGGGGACCCTCGTCAATTTCGGCAGCGGCGCCGGCGCCTGCGCCCGCGGGGGCGGTGAGGAGAGGAGAGGCCTCGGTCGAATTAATGCGCCGCCAAATTAGGGCCACGAGCGCGTCCGACCCGCCACTCCCCATCTGCCCGCCATACCCCGCCTCGCCACGCTTCGCCCCGCTCCGCCACACCCCGCCACGCCACGCCACGCCACACCCCGCCACACCTGGCCACACCACGCCACGCCACGCCACCCCACGCGCCGCCAAGCCCTGCCACGTACAAACATGCTCTACCACTCTCCGCCCCGCCCCGCCCCGCCCCGCCCCTGCTCGCCACGCTCCGCCCCGCCACACCACACCACACAACTCCCCGCCACGCCTCGCCACGACATACCAAGCCCCGCTACACCACGCCCCGCCCCGCCACGCCACGCTACTTCCCGGCTCTCTTCACCTCGCCTCGTCTCGCCACTCTCTGAAAAGCCCCGCCATTCCTCGTCACGTCATGTCCCACTACGGTCCGCCACTCCCCGCCAAGCCCCGTCATATCCTGGCTCTCCCCGCCACATCTCAGCTCTCCCCGGCACTCCACACCACGCAATGGTACGCGACGCCATACTACGCCACGACATGCTATGCCCAACCGCGTCGCGTCCTACCACTCCCCGCCCCACCACGCCCCACCATGCGCTTCCCTGCCACACGCTTCCCTGCCACGCTCCGCCACGCCCTGTTACATCCTGGCTTGCCCCGCCTAGCCACAGCATGGCACACTCCTCCACGCCCTGTTACATCCTGGCTTGCCCCGCCTAGCCACACCATGGCTCTTTCCCCCACACCCCATTCCGCCACGCCCCACCCGCTAAGCGACTCCCCACCACGTCACGCTCCGCCTCGCCACACGCTGCCACCCTTTGTTTTCCTTGTTGGCGCCCCTGTGTTTTCTTAGCCGCTGCCGCTTCGATGCCGTGCTCGCCGTTGTGTCTGTTACCATTCTGACTGCCGTCTCCCCGTCCACCGCGGGAGCCAAACCTCACTTCCATCGAATGTGGTCTCCTCGTACATTGTTCATGTTATCTCTACCTTTACCCGTCTCCTTCTCCACTATCATCTTGCGTGTCAACTGTCTTTCATTCTGTGTTTCTCAATTTCCACTTTATGCGCCTCCCTTGTACCATGCGCCATTTCATCTTCCTTCCTAACTTACTATGCCGTCTTCTGTGACATCTATGACATTCCTGCCAACTCCCCTACGATAACAGTTTAGTATTTCTTTTACCATTACCGCTGCCACGACGCTTCGAGCATGTTCCCACCTCTTAATAATCTTTTCCTATTCCTTTGCCTTACCTTATGTCTTTCGCACTACTTTCACTACTTCACCTCCACTTACTCCTCCCAATGTCTTAACTGCACCCGTGAATCTCGTGGCGCCCTGCTCCTCTCCCTGCCAACTACCCCATGGTTTCCTCTCCGCCTCTGCACTACCACAAACGCTTCCGTTCCACGTGCATTTCTCATTTCCGAACCGAATGTCATTCTCTCATCCAGACATCTCGACTGTCAACTTTGTACTCGAATTGATGCTCCGTGGTTGTCGCCCACCACACTACTCTTTCGTCATCATATCTTGCCAATCAGCTGAATTTAGCTCAGGGCCAACATTGAGGCTTGTTTCACCCGTGACCAAATACGAGTCACACTAGGGTTGGAGGGGTCCTAGGATTTGATTTTTGATGATTGTGAATTTTTGACTTTCGCTCTATAGCTGACATTTTTACATTCGCTGTGTGAAGAATTCCTACCTACCGGCTGCTCTGATAGGTAGTATTTTTGCTTTTTTTTATCTAAATGGAGGTGAATGCCAGAGCAATACCCTGACAAAAGGGCCACGAACTGTGTGCGATCATTCCTTCCTCTTCCTTCTCCTATCCTCTCCCCTTACTTGCATACAAATTTACTTACACTTACACTATGTAAGTGTAAGTAACATTACACTATCACACATATAATGATTTCAGTAGGGAGCTTAACGCTTGTCCTGGCTGGGGCGGGGCCCCTTTTGGGAGCTCCCTGGATGGAAAAAACCCCTCAAGCCAACGTTCAGTTCGATGTCGAATCTCGCCGAACAGTGGGGGGAGGAACGCCGCTACTCCCACGCGTAAAAACACGCACTAAACTAACGGGACTAATGAATTCAGCAGCTAAAGTGAAACACCAATAAATGAATCAATGGTCTGGCCGGTCCACTTTCTCTGCGACGTTACCAGATTATACTGGCGACCGCTCCACAACTTTGTTACACTCGCTATTCAACTATTAGCTCTTCGTTTCCGCTGCCAATTGCGCCGCCACCTCCTCCCGTTGCTCCCGCTTCCATCTCACTCTGCTTCGGCTGCCGCCGCGCCACACCGCTGACCTTGCTGTAGTTCGCAGTGGGAACCCTTTGTCGGCGGCTTTTGCACCCCCGCCCCCGGTACGCAGCCGCTGCTGTCAAACGTCCGCTGTCACCGTCGCAATTCGCCCCCCCCCCTCCGTTCATCCCTCGCTTGGCCCTCAGTCAAACTTGCGATTAGGCTGAACGCAGCACAATGCCTCTCCCGTCCACACTGCCGCTCCAGCCCGAAATAGTTCAAAAGAAGGCTACTAGATACATTGTACAACTTTCTGAAATTAAATTTTTCGGATACTTTTTGTCAAGATACCAATCTGTAGATACCCATAGGGAAGTTTGTTGTGGACCTAAACAAATAGTCCTTTAGTCCAACAACCTGAGTGACTCATGTTGGTGCTATGTTAGTGCTGGATAATTTGTGTTCGGAGATATTTTTCAGATAGGAAGATAACGTATTCAATATCATATTATTACGCGTTCTAGTTTAGCAAAATCATAGAATCTGCCTAAGAGTTTCTTCCGAAATAAGAAGTTTTGACATATTGCACCTGAACATTCTTACTGGTGACCAGGCGTTAAAGAGACTGCCGCAGTTCAGAAGAGATAATTAACTATTGCTATTTCTTCCACTAATCCTTGGAATTAATGAAATATTTTATATAGACTCTTCGAGTTATTCACAGGCTGCATTTTGATTAGTTGGAACATAATTCCATTGGTTGGATGAAAAATAAACCTTACATTTTGCTTAGAACTCTGATAATTTTCGTCGATAAATGTAGTTCATTATTTTTTTAGAATTCTATTGGAGAATAAAAGTTTTGAAAATTATTATTACATATTTACATTGTTTTGGCAAATAAATCGAAATCAGCATGCCCTCTGGCATATTAAATTCCCCCTGCACAAACATTATCATATATTACTAAATCTGTCATCAAAACCGATGGGGTTTGAGCAATGTATAATGAACATTATTTAATTTTGAACGTTATTGTTTTTAAACAAGGGTGCTTTGTTGGCGAAGTCGCATCTCTTTTCTCCATCATAGCGTTCCACTTCTCGAAGTCGCCGTCTGCATTCCCAGAATACCCGATGGGTCTTTCTTGGAAGTCGCTGTCGCTTTCATAGCGCTTGCGCTTTCCGTCAGCGGGTGCAACCAGCGACAATGCCGCTTACCTCGTGGGTAGGGCCGCTTACCTCGTGGGTGCAGTCGCAGCCGCTGTCCTCGTCGCCGCGACCGCCGAAGCAGGTAACGGGCTTGCACGGATGAACTCTTCAACACTCGCGAACTCGTGACAACTTTGTGAAAACTGAATGCGTTTGTCTGATACGTTTAATTCAAATGATGCGCTGGACTTTGTTGAAGAAAAGACGTTTTCTAACGAGTAAAAAGTATCCGCCTCGATGATAATATTTTACTAACGGTAAATTAAATCTTATGTGAAGCATTATGCATGGAGATATGCGCTATATACACAGTGTCACATTGTTTAAAGATGTTCGAGGGTACAAGTGTCTTTGATGTCTGCAATTGCCTAGTCTGAGGCTACTTTGTTGTATGTAACGAATTGGACGCAGTAATTTTGAGCCGAATAATTAATAATCTACACATGCTCAAATGGTCTAAAGGAAATTTCTGTATTATGGCTAAATGCACCGAAAATACTTGTAGGAAAATTCAATAGATCGCAGCACTATCACAGGGGAATTTACTTTACTGATAACGTCTGAACCAATAGTCCGATTTTCGATCTGTAAACGGCATTGGACGGCTTTTATAAAATATAATTTACGCTACAAAGCCCATTTTCCAAAAATCTAGCAAAAATTTGAATTTGAAATTAGTTCTCAAACTTTCAAGAAAAAAAAAGTTGGCTTATAGCGCGATGGCGACATGCTTCCTGAATCAAACGCCTTGACAATCATGCAAATCGGACGAATAGGAGCGTCGTAAAGTGAAATTTGGGAAAACACCTCGCCTCCCCTTCCCCTTCTGCGCCGTTGCGTCACCCACCCGATTGTTGTGGGCCCTCTGTCGGCGCGGCGGCACGGCCAGGCCAGGCGGCCGCGCCAGCGGGACTTGCGTGATACGAAAGCCAGGCAGTCGGTTTATTCTTTCGCCACTTTGCATTTCAATCTATTTTCCCACAGATACCAAATTAGAGTTGCTATACTACTATTACAGACCGAGGTAAACGGTCTGTAATTGTAGTACATAACTATCTTTTTCACATACTTCCGTCTTCCTTCGAATACGATCTTAAAATTGTTTGAGACATTAATCAAAAATATCGATTCCGATTTGGAACTGGTTTTTAAAAAAAGTAATTCTGTAAATATCACCATTATTCGATCTCCTCTCATCTTATTTTTGATATATTTTACATCTAAGGTCTTCTGTTATCATTCCACCTTGCGTTGTCAAATACCGGAATATTATATCTTAAAAATTCCGCGTGTGAAGAGAACTATTTTCTCCTTATCTTTTTCAATTAAGGTTGTCACCCTATATGTTCTGTCATTAATGTCAGTGTAATCGGGTATTTTCCGTGTATATTTCTTGTAATCCCTGCGTTGGAACGTCCATTGGATGTCCTTTTTCACCCCAAGGCGTAAGAATGAGGGTTATCTCGTTTGCCCTGGACTTTTTTCTTGCCTTCATGACGTATAATCACAGTATTAAGAATCAAAGGATCTAAATTCTGCGTGAATGATGTATGTGCTATTTAAAGTAGACAATCAATAGTTTTAATGATTAAGAAATTATTTCTTGCCTAAATTTTAAAAAGCAATGTTAAAATAATCACGTGTGAGAACACTTTAGTATGTGCAATGAAATGCAGTAAAATAATGAAGTAAAGCACAGCGTCTAGTTAAGTCTTCTATAGTTATGTTGTTTAAGTGATAATCTTATCTTTAAATTTAAGTTTGCTCGTATTATTATTATTATTATTATTATTATCGTCATCATCATCATCATAGTTATTTCAAAATTTATTTTCAGTTGCTCTGCCATGTATATATTTCTTTCTTTCTTATTGCCTTTTTTATCACTTGGTACATATTTTGAAATAAATAATCTGCCTTGTTCTCAATATTGTGATTTTTAACCGTTTAAAAATATTAGTGGTTTTTCTTGTTATATTCTTCTTTGTATTTTCATAATTTATCAAATGTTGCATTTCCTCTATTTCTATGGGAATGTTTCTTGAACAACTTATTTTCTCTGAGTTCTATGTATTATCTGACTTGTTCAACAATTTTATTATTCGTTTATGGAGCAGAGGTAGGTATTTTAAATTTCACTAGTAAATCCATAAAGTCTCACTGTTTTGCGTGTTTAGTCGTGCAATTTCATAGTCATTTTTACATGATCTAAGAGAGTATAAATGTACGCCTAGGAAAGTAAATGAAAAAGATGTTACGTCTTTTTATTTCCGAAAGCTAAATTTACTTATACACGTTCAATGAAACATAATTTTTCTCAGGAACGATATTTGCATATTGTATTAAGATTATTTCATGCACGGGGAGAAGAAACTGCAGCACCGACACTTCGGGGAGACATTTCTACTTTCTCCATTCCTTCCAAGTTCCCTTGCCGCCTCTGTATCCCCCAACGCAATCTCCTCGGCGCCCTCTCCACTGTCGATTTGAGGACCTCGCCGCCCCGCCCGCCCCGCCCGCCCCTCCGCCCTAATCTTCATCTCGCCTTTCCGGGCAGCTTCCTCTCGCATAACGGGATTCGAGCCACGGTCCCTCAGCCGCGGCACGGCACGGGGCAGGGCGGGGCGGGAGGCGGGGGTGTAACCCGAGTTCCCACCGCCTGGGCTATTCCGGTGGATGCTGTGAAGGTAATTAGACCGGTAGCTACGAATAGCCCCCTTCAGTGCACGCTGGCGCCGTCCACAGCGCGGCTGCTTGGTTCCGGCAACTCGATCTCGAGAAGGGAGCTACTCTTTATGCTCTTTATGCCTCGCGTGGGGAGGGGGGGAGGGGAGGGGGGGAGGGGAGGGGGGAGGGGAGGGGGGAGCGGGGAGCGGGGAGCGAGCTCATTCGCCAAGGGTGGACTTCGCGAGGAAATAATTAGATGAGGTGCTCTCCGTGGATGATTCTTAATTACTGCATTTACCTTTCTTACAAGTCAGACTTCGTGCTGTATCTGCAGTTCGAAGCTACTATCATAAAATGAATGTTATATTTCAATATGAGAACGTTCAATTGTATTTGGAAATTTGATATCTAATAAAAAAATTGATTTGATGCAAAAGCGTGTTTTGTTTTAAGAATTGCAACAATAGTGGAAATTCTGTGAATTAATTCATCGGATTAAAACTCTGATTTACATGAATGAAGGTTAAAAAATGTTAGAAATTTAGGAGGAAACCAAGCTAGAAAGTATTAATGAGTACATTGATTATATTAATGTTATTTATTTAAAAACTTAATGTCAATATACATTTTTATGCGTTTTCTTATAGTGTTACCCTCACATTTACCAGAATAGTTATAACAAATACTGATCACATACACTAAAGTTAATTTCCTATTTTACTACCAATGTCATGTTAGGTCTCCAAATAGACACTTATAAGCAATTAGAAGTGTTGAAGTCTGAATTTTCAATTTTATTTTTTATTTAAACATTGCCAGACATTCCACCCAGAGGATTCGTTATGACAAAAAAAATGCTTTCTGTACATGTATATTTTGGGCATAGCTTGTACTTCATTGGGTTTTCAGAAGCCATGTCTTGAAAGCATTAAATAAAGCTGTAAAATTAGAAAAATCTCTTTATTTGTATTAATAATTAATATTTCATTTATGTTTTAAAATTCATATTAAGTTTATTTTATATTTGAACTATTATACGTTGTACGACACTGATTATATTTTCATTTTATAATACCACGTTTCTTAAGAGGCAAATTAATTACATTGAAAGAGCTAAAATACAATGTTGCAATTGTAATGTCCGTAAAAATGTACGAATATTATACATTTAAAATTTCAGTTTACTGTTTGTAATTGCAAGGAATTACAACGATCTATTTAGATTTAAGAAATATTACTAAAAGGAAAGTATCTGATACGAAGAGGACTTCTATTTTCCTATATTAACAAGATTATGAACTTCTATTTTAATGTGCTATATCGATCAGAGTTCGGTCTTCTTAGTTTTATCAATTGAGTTTATTCAAAGCTAACTTTTGCCGTCTGAATCTGCTGTTTCGTTTAGAAGCAGTTTGTATCCCGACTTTCTCAAACTTCCCTCTATTCTCTTCTCCGTTCTTTGTTTGTTAAAATTACAGCTTATCTGCGTCTCACTGGCATATTTCACTCTTCCTTAATTACGATAACGTCCAAACGTCGCACTCCTTTCTTACTTTGTTATCGCCCCGGCCATTTCCTCTTGTGATTGAATTTTCTCTTGAAAGTCGCAGTTTCCGCGGCATAGTTCAGCCCTTCATAAATATCCAGCCACAACGCGGGACAGTGCTGCCATCCCTGAAGGACAATGGCTGGAGTTGCTTTCATCAACTTTCATCAATTAGTTGGGAGAAGTTGGCGACGAAGGCGCGCGCTCTCGAGACGAAGGTCCTCTCACAGCGATCTCGGCTTCTCGAATGTACGACTAACTAGAACCCCTCCTCCTAAAGTTGCCTCTTCTGCACTCCACGAGACTGTCACCCATCGTTGAAAGACAGAGAAATAAAACGTACATTAGTTTAATGTAGTGGTAACAATGAATCAAAAGAAAATGCGGAAAGGTTTCTTGGAAATTCTCATATTAAAAAAAAGGAATTCGCAGATCATTAGCAAAAATATATATTTTTTGATTTGCGTTACAACGCCGAAAACATTTTTTATTCCGGAATTAACAACTAGTTGTCAAATCGTAAAGCTACCTCTCGTATAGATTTTGCAGTACAAAAAAATTATCCTTAATATTCTGTAGAGTTACCATCTGAGAAGCCTCTCGAACTATAGAGTAGGTTCTAACATTATTTAATTAGCTGTCTGGGTGACGCCGCGTCCATGGCAAAGGTGCCGATTTTTCGGTTATTCTGCGACCTTCCTCAGGGCGTAATACCATAAGGAAGGTCGCATAATAGCGACCGAAACGTCGGCACCTTTGCCATGGACGCGACGTCACCTGGATCGCCAATTAAATACTTACTTCGGCCGCGGAAGCCTACGCTCTCAGGTTCTAACATGTTTGTGAACTGCTCGAAACTGAGGTAAAAGGTAAAATATTGTAGTAATGTGAAGAAATCGAAGCTCTCTGTGACACACAAATGACATGAAAAGAGTGCAATGTGGACCCGCGACTGTCCTATCCTATGACACTTCGACCCGAGGTTTCGAGTCGCCCAACCTCCGTACAAAATGTTTCAGGAACTGACATTCAGGCCTTTGCAAAGAAAAGAGTCATCAAATTAAATGGGGCATACAATTTTCGTATTTCTCTATTACAAACTACTTTCCAATAAAATGTTGGAGTTAATTGAAAAATACTGATAGTAACAAAAATTAAAAAAATATCGTAAAATATCCATTAAAGAATCTCTATTGGTCATGAATTACACATTCACCCAAAATAATAAAAGTTTTCAGACACAAAGACTTGACACAGGTCTCTCTCCCTCTCTCCCTCTCTCTCTCCCCCTCTCCCCCTCTCCCTCTCTCCCTCTCTCCCCTCTCTCTTTCTCTTTATCTATCTCCAGAATTGCGCTACCACCTTCCATTGTTTTTATATCGCGAAAAACCACCGTGAAATTGTATATTGTAAATTTGAGGGGTTTGCGATTTAAAAAAAATTGGGTGGCGGTGACGCAATTGTGTCAGATTCGGATTCAGCACGTCGACATATATAGAGAAACATGTGACAAGTCTTGGGGTCTGACAACAATCCCCGAAAACACAAATACAATTTGACGATGGTTTTTCGCGATTTAAAAAACAACTGAAGGGTGATGGCGGAAGTCTGGCTTCAGATGAGGATTCAGCGCGTTGAAATACATAATTTTACGTTGAATAACATGTGTTAAGTCTTTGGGTTCGGCAACGTTTTTTTATATGCCTATCCCATTTAACCACTATAGATCATAAGATTTATATTGTATTTCTCTTAATTAATGTTTGCTAGACAAATGAGAGCAATGTAATGAATGAACAAATGCACTTAGAGCAATGAGAAAATATAATACAACCGCCCGCTGCAAGATGTGCCCTCAACAGAACAACAGTAGGAGAGCGAAATCCAAGAACACCCCGCTGCTACAGCGCCATTCACGGACGGAACAAGTACTCATCTGGGAGCTGCGTCTTGTTTTCCATGGTCGAGAAAATCGGCTTGGATGTAGTTCTTTTGCGCACCGTAAGTCCTTTTGGGAAAACGTCCACGTCACATTACAAGAGAAGTGGCGTTGGGGAATTGGCGTGAAAGCAGGGGTTGGCAATTGTGTGCTTCTGGATGACTTGACAGTTCTTCGTTGGAAAAAATGAAAGGAATAATTTACCATTGTGTGCGATAATGCAGATTTCAACTAGGCAGTTTTTGTAGAAGTTTTCTTTAAATATTTTTTTTTAAAATTTGCTTGCCATGAAATTACTTCACGCGAAAGCCTTGAGATTTGATTACGAGTTTACATATCATTAGAACAGGGTGGCATTTTAAACGTGATGTGGCGTCATATCAGTCGCCTGGTACAAACCAGACAAAATATTAGCCACGTGCATTTCATGGACAAGGAACGCACGAGTAAGAATATTGTAAGCGACAGCGGGCAGCGCTGGCGGGAAGAGACGCCGGCTGCACAATAACAAACCCAGGGAACGGAAGGGAAGGGGTGACATGTCCTGGGTGGTCACTTGTGAACCCCCTTTACTACTCGGCGGAAACAGCGAGATGACGCAGTTTTGTCATGCGGCCCAGAAAGTAATATAAGTGGACCCCGGACGTAAACTCCTTCTTCGGATTCTTGGGCGCGTCGGTAGGAAGTCGTGTAGGTTGTGCGCGGCGCAGCATTTCAATGCATATGCTACTGAGGCAGGGAACTGAAGCCGGCATGCTATGTCAAGACGGGAGGTGCGGCATACCCGTTTGTATGCGCACGTAGGGCAACTGGTGCATCACACCAAACAAGATACCAAGTTATGAGGTTAGCGGTTGTGGTGACCAGGAACAGTCCTTCTGGTATCGGGTCAATATTGCTTATTGTAATTATTGTAAATAGTATTAAGGTGTTGGAACATATTTCAAATAAATACTCAATAATTACAAACCGTTCACGTTTGTGAATTCTTGCCCCGGCAAAGACGCCAGATTGTTAGTTGTATGTAGAAAAGTACAAGAAGGAGATAGTTTTTGAGTGATAATTTTTCCCTTAAATGAGAGAGATTTAAGCTACATTTTACGATAATAAAGCAGTACAGACTGAAAGCTATACGTTACCGATTTATTTATATACGGAACAGATTTATTTATTATTTTTTGCATGGAACTATGATAACTCAGAAACAAATAGTACACAAAATGTAGAATATTGTAAGTGAACGTAAGAGAGATTATATCTTCTTTTACAGTTTAGTTGACGTGTCATTGTTTTTCAACATTTTTTGTAAAAAAATTGTTTATATGAGTAATGCTTAGTAAATAAATACAGTAATTTTTGTGAATTTTCTAAGTTTTAGAAGGAGCTACAACACGGGAAGAAAGTATTTTAGTTGTGAGAATATGCCAAAAAATTTTAAAAAAGTTGTGCACGAGGCTATAAACAGTAATTTTTTCAGAATTACCGGTTTTATTTTGGACTGTTACAGTTTCATTACTATCAAACCATTTACTTACAGTCTGCACTCCTGTACGCAACTTCACAAACTCAACTCAATTGTGAAAACTCAACGAATCTCAAATTTTCAACAAAAAAGACTCGGTACAATAATTGGAAACCCTTTTCGTCATAAACCATTATAAAAGGTGATATGAACAGATTATACTCTGCATAAACAGAATAAAAGTTACAATTAAATTAGTACTAGTGTAATGATTGCCTGATTCTGTTATTATTTAAGAACACTCAATGCGTATATATATACGAGTAGTACTCTTTAACTGAATACTCGCATAGTGTATACGACACTGGATGGCATCGACACAAATTTATCCCATTATTTAGAAATTCCCTTAGAAGCTTTTTCGCAAACGAGTCAATTTGAAAGTGCCGCACATGGCGCCATCCTTTGGCAACCCCTGCGCAAATGTTTACTCCGCAGAGCGATAACATTCTCTTTGTGCCAAATTGAACAGCGCGCGGATCGCGTCAGGCCGTCCCAGCGGGCGGTCAAACGACGCTTTGTACACCCGCAATCGCAACGTGAAAAAGAACAAACTCGCGTTTCCCAGCGCTGCGCCGCGTCGCGCCGCGCTGCGCTCGGAAATAACAAAGCTTCCTTCCGCGGTCGCCGGCCGCGCTAGTGGTGCGCGTAGGTCGTGCTGGACTGGTGTCGTGGAGGCGTATTGCAAGACCCGACGCTGTTGAGTAGACGAGGTGGTTGTCGGAAATTCGCACTACAAGTTTGGGTGAAATGGGGTTGAAATGTGGGTCAGATGACACTTAGTTGTAGAACTACTGATATTTAACCGCAACCACTTAAATGAAGGTAGAGAAAAGGTGAAGGGAAGTAATGTTTAAAATAATAAATATAAAATAATGGAACTTCGAAAGTTCATGATGCAACTCCTAGGGCTACTAGGCGAGAATTTTAACAAATATGTTGTGTAATGATGTATAATTTAAAATTCGACGTAAACGGCACATTATGAGACTAATACTCGAATTCCAGAAGTTGCCTACAAGAGTGCAGACGGTTAGGAAATAGTTCAATACGTAGTAAAGCAACTGGAATAACCCAAACTCAAAACCGGATGGTAACTCTGAAAGATTTACTGTATTTAGTCTTGTTTGTAAGTTAAGCGAGAGTGAATTATTTGGCTTTTTGCAGTCAATGTTGATTCTAGCTAGGATACTGGTAACGAACTACACTTAAAATTCGGTCCTAATTTCTTAAATTTTCAGGTAGTATAATTTTTCAGCATTGTAGGAGCACATGCCCAATCCAAATGTAATGCCACTGCTGGATTTCTAGTAGATTTTGGCTTCTACGTTTTCCCTCTTTTTTCCCTTCCGTCCTCGTTCTTGCCTTTACCCTTCACTCCTCCTCAATTGAGCTCGGAAACAGAAGTTCCTTCTGACGCCTTCTCTCATGTCCTTGTCCTCATTTCCCCTTTTTTTAGTAGTTGCCCTAATTTTCCTTGCCCACATACCTACTTCGCTTTCTTTACGATCAGTAAAAGTGGAGTGAAGTCATAGACTTAACACCCGAATCAGATCTTTAATTTCATCTTTGCCCTAAAAATGCTGCATCACGGTCGTCAATTTGGCTCCTTTCCTTTTTTGTTTCTCATATCCTCTTCGTCAAAGATATCTAGCATGTATACCGACTGTCATAATCGGTGCAATTTAAGCAGTTTTCATTTATAAGTCCTTGCTCATCAAACATACTATCTAATGTCCTGGATTTTGTCTGCAAAAATACAGGTTAATTCGTTCTGCACCAATTCTGTCTCATTTGCCCTCTCCTGGTTGAAACAAACAACCATTCATCCCACTCATCCAGAGCTACATTTCATTCTTCGCGCCTCATGATTCTTCCTCCACGCTCGCCCCTGCGACAACGAAATTCACTCCCTGACACGTCCTCAGTCCTCCCCATCGCCCTCCTTGTCGCACGCGTCATTTCCCTCGCGACCATTCCTCAGTGTGTTGGGCGAGCGAGGGCTCGTCCACTGGTCCGGCGCAGCCTTTGCCGCCTGCCGTTGGCCCCTCCTAGTGATGGCGAATTCTAGCAAAACATCGAGACATCGGTACTTCGATAGATGACCAAAATATTTCGATCTCGATGAAAACATCGACAAAAGTCGATGTTTAAAGTGTCGACGTTTTAAATATGATGAAATTAAAATGTTCTGGTTCTAATGTGATACATAACACTTTAATATTATTTTAATGTATATTCTCCCTTAAATTTCACTGTTATCTTAATTTTTTAATCAGTGTTCTATGTAGTCAAAATGCAGTTTAACGATATTACCGCGTACAAAATAACAAAAAAAGTAATAATTTTTCGTAGGAAGGTTGCGAATAGCGGTTTCGTGCCCTCTGGGGATCGACAATAGGGAGTTATGAATGGCTGTTGATTGTGCGAAATCCACAAAAAAATTACATACTAAACATTTTATTTATATCATGAGATTTTTTTGAAAACATCGATATTTCTGAACAAATATATCGATTTGAAGAAAACTTCGAGTCAAATCGTCGATGAGAGCAAATCATCGATGTTATAATATGAATGTTTCTGCTTAAAAATATAGATTTTTTTGCCATCCCTGGATACTCCTGCTCCGCCGTCGACGCCCTAGCACTGCCTCACGTGCCACTTGCTCCATTTCCATTCCCGGCATCTCAAGGGAACATACACCGGCAAAACGTCAGGAGTGAATTCTTCATACAGAGGGAAGAAAGCGGATTTGAAGACTCAGAGCATCAATTGATGTCTCTGACCGGGATATTCCAGGGTCGAATTCCAATGGTTGCAGGATTTTAGACACTAGCTGGATAGCTAGGTCGAGCTCAGCCGCTTTCTCAAGGAGAATTCTAGCAGCCGACTGCACTGATCGGTAGTTTTCCGTGGTTTATCCGATCAACACCAGGCGAATACCGAGGTCAGGTACTATAACAAACGGTTACGGACCGTGCGCGATCTTTCGCCCTTCTCCTTGTCCTTTCTTCACCTCTTACTTTCACATACACGTACACTTACAAACGCTACACTACTTCACATGCCGGGAGACCAGTCAGGAGCATAGAGCAAGTCCCGGCTACGAAGTGCGCTTGTTGCTGCTGGTTGACATATGTGGATGGGGAAATCCCTGCATGCCGTCATGCCGGTCGGCACCGGATCTCACCATCCAGCAGTTTCAAATAACTCTGTAATTAAGAATTTCTGATAAATGTAGAAATGAATATTCAGTCATTTCTCTGTTTGAAGAATTATTTCACAAACTTTCGCCATCGAGTTTTCATACATCTTGTGCGTTCTCTTTGCCTCTTTCGTTCACTCATCTCTTCCAAAGGCATTCACTTCACAACAGGCATTCATGCAGCAGTTCACAATACTAACGTCGCCATAGACTTTGCCCAGTTCCGCTTCCATTACTTAACCTCTTCTTCCGTTTTTCTCTCTTTCTCTCTTGTTTCCTCTTCCTCTTTTAGTTTTTCTGCCCTTCTGCATTTTCTGCCCTTCTCTTCCCTTTTCATCACCATTTCATTTAAGCACCATCACTTCAGTTCCTGACTCAGTGTCTCCACCACCACCGGCTTCACTTTCGCCACCATAATCTTCTTTTGCAGTCAGCGTTTGCACTAGGGTTCGAGTCCCGAAGGTCGCGGATTTTTTTGAACTAGCTAAATAGTTGTATTGAGTTCAGTCTCTATCTGGAGGAGAACTCTAGCGGCCGTTCTCTCTGATTAGTCACTTAGAGCTAATCCCAGAAGGGGCGGTGATCTGCTTGTCAAGATACCTGGAGAGGAAAACCGGCAGCCGTCGTGGAGATTGGCGCTTGATGTCATATACCAGTGGAGGAGAAACATCGTCACTCCTAATCGAGCGCTAGGAATTAATCTATCGCATACCCCATCGGCACCATTGTCACTAACACTGACACCGTCAGCGTCACCGTCAGCGTCAGCGTCAGCGTCAGCGTCACCGTCAGCGAAGCCGTCAGCGTCGCCGTCAGCGTCGCCGTCAGCGTCGCCGCCACCGTCACCATCACCGTCACCGTCGCCGTCGCCGTCGCCGTCACCGCCGTTGTCCCCGTTTCGACCTCCCCTTATCGCTGCCCCCACCACCGCCTGGGACTCCGCCTCCTTCATCGTCTCCTCCTCCTCTTGCTCCCGCTCGCAGCCTGCGCCGCCGCCGCAGCTGACTCGTCGAGCGCGGCCGCAGCCGCCGGCTAAAACAGTGTTTATTTCTGCCCGTTGCGGGGGCTGCGTCTGCAGCGAGGCGCGTAGCGGGGCACGCTCGCCTGGGGACACCCATCGCGGCGGCGGTGGCGGCGTGGCGCAGTGGGCTCGATACTCTGGCCTGCCCGGCCGCTTGCGAGGCTCATCGTTCAGTAGTTCGACCATGGTGGGTAATGACTTTCCCAACTCCCAATTTTCAATCGTCAATTGAAACCAAACACATTGAAATTGAGACAAATTATAATCATACAAAAAACTGACCATTTCGAATTGAGATCAAACATTCATTTGAAACTAACTACGTCTAATTGGAGAATAAACAAGGTTAAATAGAAAATGATCATAATTCAAAACTTTTGACCTTTTGTTTGAATATTAAACTTTTGATGAATCCAACTGAGGTTCGAATGTCTCCTTCTTCTCATCTTTCCCTTCTTCTTCTTCTTCTTCTTCTTCTTCTTCTTCTTCTTCTTCTTCTTCTTTTTCTTCTTCTTCTTCTTCTTCTTCTTCTTCTCGTTCTCCTTCCTCTTCTTTCCCGGCTTGTTTTCCTCGCCCTTCTCCTTGTCCTCCTCCTCTTTCATTTTCACAACTTTCTTCTTCAACTCATTTTGATTATATTAGTTTCTGTTTTAATGTCTTATTCCAATATGCATACGACTAGATTCAATTAGTTTCAATGAGAATTTCAAGGGGAGAGAAAGTCACATAATAGCATCATTATCCAAACAAGGTCAGTATTTAAAATGATGTATTAAATAAAAAACATTTCAGAATTTATAAGATTGAAATTGAAATTACGAGTTTTAGAATAATTCATAATTTGGTTTTGAAGTTTTTATTTGTGGTGTATTTTTCGTAGTGAGAGTTTTTCAGTAGTGCAGCATAAAACGTTATTTATCAACTGGGATATCAGTGGCGTGTGTTGTGTGTGAAGAGCTTTCGTACGTTGCGTTCTTAAAGGAAGTAGTTCAGTACTGAGTTGGCAGTGTATGCTCTAAATTCCCATAATGACATATCCTCATGATTTCCATGTCTTCGACAAGAGCTGTCGACCAACAACCAATGATCTGTATTGCATCACTATATTATTAAGTAAATATAATGCCACCAACATGATGTTTGACCACGATAATATAGAGCTAGCAGTACACGCTGCCACTATAATTGAAAATAAATTCCTTGCGGCATGACCACGTGACTGGAGTAGTATGTTTCCCATGTGAATACAATCGCAACTTCTCCTCGAATAGAGTTTCCGCTATTTTTCAGCGTAAAATGGGAGTTTGCGAATGTACAGAGGCTCAAACGCGGTTTAAAATCGTATATGTTAGGGCAGGGTAGGCAGGACAGCGTACACGCTAAGGAGCCAAACTCTCTTTTCAATGCATATTGCTGTATTATAGATGTGTTATATTCAAATTTAGCCTACTATTGGTGGCAACCTGTTTCTAATTATACAATAGTATCTACCATCATCATATTATGGCTTTTTTTCAGAACTAAAATACGGTTCACGTGTGGCGCTAAAGCTTATTCGCTCTGCATTATTGGGCGTCATCGGATGAGCAGAGAATTTGAGAAACGTCGGGAAAAACGAAACGGTATCTTGCACAACTCCAAAGGTTCAGGACTAACACATCGTACCGTCGTCCTCTGGCATTAATGATTCCCACCAATATAAATAGCCGCTCATATTGGTGAATTTCCACTCTAAAGAATGCCACGATAGCATCGTTAAAAGGTTTTAAAAGCAGCCTATGCCATGGTGTCGCTCGAACAGTCCAGAGAAATCACATGAAAACGAAGTGATGAATAGATGGCTGTGCTGTGCGTGGGAGTTTTTTGACTTCGAAACGTTAGGTTACTCCTCACGTTAGTTGATCATGATTGGAATACTATGCGGCCTCTCGTTGGGACAAGATTTGACAAAGCACTCATATGTCTTAACTTTAGAGATAAGTTCGTTTGTAATACAATTCTAGGCAATTTTATGCACTACAGGTTGCGCAATTGCACCGTAAAATTGCATATAAAGGAAATTACAAAGTGCACTGAGTTTGTGATAACTAGATAACTATAAAATGTACATCCAGTAAGACCTTTATGAAAAATATAACTGACACATATTATTCAGTATTTCATTGAATCTCTTTTCAAAAATCTCCAGAAACATTGCTCTAATAAGCTTAAACCTTTAGTGCGTTATATTAGATAAAATTGTTTTGTAGATACTTGAAATTATGTTCATCAGAATCTATTTTACCCAGAATGCTACATGAATGTTGATCTCATATAATGCACTTTGACGTGTCATTTTGCACTTTGCCTCTTCATTTACTGAATTTTCTTTCAATTTTCTTTCAAATTTCATGCTTCGGCCATCAAACCCATGTGCCTCATACAAACCTCGCACAACGCAACCAATGCAAACCGAATGCAAGTAAAATCCTTGGCAATATTTATTTTTTTGTACATAAACATTCACAAAACATGGATTAACTGCAAAAAGTAATATTTAAAAGCCGTACTAATTTTGTTCTTAATTTTGATGCCCCTCTCTCATCCTTTACTCTCTTAAGTAATTGTGTTTGCAGTTTGATTTGGTATTTTATTATGATAGAACAGAGAAAATTTGTTCAGAGATGACACACGTCATCTCAGAATACATTTCGTAATAGTAACCTTCGAAATGGAATTAAGACTTAAACGAAATACTTATTAAAAACCTTACTGTTTGTATGAAGCGAGCGCCATGAAAAACAAATGCAGACTTTCATTTCAATTTTTAGCTTCTGTTTTCTCGGATAATTACATTTTAGGCGTCCCATTTCAGATTGTATCCTCTTTTCATTGAATTCATATGCCCGAATGTCTGTTCAATAAAATTACACGTTGAATTCATAAAACATAATTGCACGCGTTAGTGCTCCAACGCTCCGGCCTCAGAAAAATGATTTGAGATATGCACTATATTAATACGTTTTTAAATTTTCATCACGTATTGCAAGCCGGACACAACTAACACGAATTTTCATTTGCCATTCCCTGCTTGAATTCTGCGAGGTAATTGGGTTTTTGCCATCCCATTCCGCGGCACGGGCCACTGTGCGTGGGCGATGGCGCTCTGCGGAAAGGGGCTGGTCACAGGAGCGACGTAAGCCAGGCCGCGCGCGGCGCTCATCTTGCGAAGATTGTTCGTGCGAAAAAGTTTCATTAGTACTCGCGCGGAGCGACGGCGCCCTCTCTAATTGAAGCGCCCCGCGCCGCCCCATAAAAAGCCTACGACTCAAGGATGCGTGGCCCCGCGCACGGGAGGGCGACCACGCGCGGCGGACTCCTTTGCTGTCCCCGACGCCGTCGACCCCGACGCCGTCGACCGCGACGCCGTCGACCCCGACGCCGTCGACCCCGACGCCGTCGACCGCGACGCCGTCGACCCCGACGCCGTCGACCCCGACGCCGTCGACCCCGACGCCGTCGACCCCGACGCCGTCGACCCCGACGCCGTCGACCCCGACGCCGTCGACCCCGACGCCGTCGACCCCGACGCCGTCGATCCCGACGCCGTCGATCCCGCCAGGTTATTCGTGATGCCACCCGTGAATCCGTCGTCCTCCAACACTGCTTCTTTGTGTTCCCCGCGTTACACGCGCCGCCGCAGTCTGCTACGCATCCGACTCAGGCTCTGACACCTCCACCAATGCCACCCTTCACACCGATCAGAGCGCAGTCTCCACGAACGCCGCAGCCACCGCCCCCAAAATGGCTCTCGACGCCAAACAGGGAGCTAACTGCCATAGCTCTGTCATTTCCTGCCCAATGCTGACTGCCGTGGCTCTGTCATTTCCTGCCCAATGCTGACTGCCGTAGCTCTGTCATTTCTTTGTATTTATTTAGGGGTATCTTGATAGCTCAGGAAATGATGTCGGCGACTGCGACTGTACGATATGTGTGTGTATTACTTATGTAGCTGATTTTATATCTTAAATTATTAAATGAATATAATAAGGTGTATTATTAATATAAAAATAAAGAGTATCTATGATTATTAATTGAGAAAGAAATTGTGAAATTAAAGTAGATAATTTTAATGTAAAACTGTATTATCAAAAATGAATATAATCGATATTCGACAAGTAATGAAAACATTGTTCACAGAAGAACGAATCTATAAAAGTTCTCAGTTTTAATAAATTCAAAAACGTTCGTAGTACTGATTAAACCTGTGTGATGTGAATCCTTCTTGATTATATGAGTGGTATTTTATTTGTCATTCAAAGCACATTACATTTACACGATAATTATTTAGATGTGAATTGTATAATCGAGGCGTTAATGTAGTACGAATTCTTTCCCGGAAAGCTAGGGTAATCGAGTCCGCTATTTCCATGGCTTCGTCACTACTTGTCCCTCCTCCTTCCCGCAAACCACTTGATCGCCAAGGCCCGAGTGCTTCTATAACTGGCAACTCCGTCATCTCATGGTCATTGCCACCATAACACTTCAACATCTGTAACAGCCTCAGATTTCCCTGAGGGGAGGTCGAGGTCTTTGACCCGGGCAGAAGCTCCGCATAAACCGATTCTCCCGCCTCCCTTTTACCTCCCTAACCCCTCTAATTTCATGCCTTCGCTGCCGATGCCACCTCTGCCTTAACTTACCCTCTCGCCAGTTACGCTGAACCCACCTCAGTCTCCTCACCCCGCGAGTCTGGCTAGCCACCCGCCCACCCAACCGCCCGCACGCCCATCTGTCACTCCGTACGCTCTCGAATGCTACGTTCCAGTGGCGAAAATCAAAGAACGTCTTTGATCGTCTCAAAGAACACGAAGGAAGTACTTCAGTGTAAAGATGTGTGTGTGTGTGTGTGTGTGTGTGTTTGTTTGCGGATCTGTGGGTTGCCTCTGTGCATGTGTGTGTGTGAGTGAGTGGGTGGAGAGATAGTATGTGTATAAGTATGTGCGCGTGTGCTTGTGCGTGTGAAGTCCAGGGTGAACGTACGTAAGTTCTTGAAGAGGGCAGTGCAAGATGATGTGGCTGCTGGGCGAAAACCAGACGCACAAAATTAACAGTAGACGGAGCAACAGCCTCTAGACATCTCACTATCAGCTACAATATGGTGAAGAGTTCTCCAGAAGGTATATTGACCCTCGTTCGTTGTACCAGATGATTGCATTTGTTGGACGAGGAAATAGTTTTTTCGAGGTTCGCGATGGGGTTTCTTTTTTTCTCTTCACATATCGTCCGTATATATGGTGACATCTCAGCCAAAATCAAAATGTTCACTTTGAGTGCGAACACTGTGTGAAGTGCAGTCAACAGTGAGATAAGGCTACAGGGATGTTAAGAGTACTGAGTTCAAAAATCAGTTTCTGTAAATGGAGATTGTGGTGAACAAAATAGGTTCCCCGAAGATTTGAAAATAAATAAATGGATAATTCGATTTTGAAAATAAATACATGTATAAATAAATTCAAAGTTCTGGATAACATTCTGGATAACAAACTATTTAATGCGTATTCTATAAAAAACTAGGTTTGTGAGATATCATTTTACAAAGTAACGTGTTAGTGCATGTACAGTGCTGTATAGTGTTAAGAATTCAGAATATGATTTGACGGAAAAATGAAAGTATGATTAACAGATATTGATATTTTCGTTGATTTACTTGGATTTAAAATGCATTAAAGATATGGAAGACTTTTAACATACTGAGTATAATGAAAAGGGAGTGTCGTTCATTGTCATCTACGATTGTATTATTCTCAGAGATTTCTTCTCGATGTATAAAATGATAGTTATCTATTTCCAGTTAACTGTTTGTAGAAGTGTCGCACTGGAATATTGTTTATAAAGTTGTTTGCATGCCTGAGTTTGTCCTAAATAATGATTTTAAGAATTATCATTGAAACTTAATATTTACCTTTCACATATTCGTTGTGGTCTAAATTGTAATTTCAACATCCCAGAATAAACATGGCTTTGCCCCATATCAGTCGTTGGATTTCAATTAATCATAAAGTATTATATACTCTAAAATTAACTTAACAAAGAAATGAACAGCACTGACGTCATATCTAGTTACGTCTCCATTTAGACTTTAATTAATTAAAAAATGTAACTGCGTAAATTACCAATAATTCTTCATCAGATGAGAATTACAGACGAAGGACTGCACACAGGGTCCTTGATAGTGTCGACAACGGCGCTGATTTGTGGAGTAACTATTGGGAATCAATGTTGGAGGAGGTTAAAAAGATAGATATTTCGATACAGAAAGCTCTTGAAGGAGGACGCCAGTTTTCATTAACTCGCCCTGTTGAACTGGAAGAGTATTCCAATTTTTGGGCGCCTTTGCCCAACAAGACGAAGTCTATTGCGAAAGCTACGAATTGGAAGCGCGGACAGGCGTTTCGCGAAGATGCCGTCACCGCTTTCTTGTCTCATCTCGCGTCGGCCGCCGCTTGCGCCGTTTCTGCCGCCGACTCCCTGCCCTAGCTGTCGTCTCCTTGAGTCTCACCGCCCCCCTTCCAATTCTCCTCCGTCAAGTGGGTTGCCTCCCTACCGCTTTTCCACTTCATCTCCCTTTGTCCTTTCATTCTCGCTGTCTACGGGTTTTCGCACCTCGTCGAATTCCTCATCTTCCCCGATTATGTGATTTCTTCTAATATTCCTTCATTTTATCGTATTCTACCTTTTCTTCTGTACGTCAGCTGTCTCTTGCCGTCTCTCTATTTCTCCACATACCGTCTCACTGATTGTTACCTTTTGTTGCTGTTCCTTCTCCTCGGTTGTCAAGCTGCCTGCTTTCTATCACTTTGGTATCTCTTTTTCGTTTCTTTTGTTCCTTCTGGCTATCTCCAAGTTTGTGCCTTCCCCTTATTTTATATTTTTTTCATTTTCCCTTTGCGTTATTTGCTCCTTTCTAATTGTCTCTGATACTGTCTACCTCCGGTGCTTGCCAAGTCAGTGCTCCCATCTGCCATCCCTTCCCATCTCCCTCTCCGTCCCTCTTCTCCTCTGCAAAGGTGGTTGTATTGGCGCCTTCTCATTGCTGCAACGCCTTCATGAACTCAATTCTGTCATCTTTGAGCTGTTTCGACGCTAACATTATTCTTTTTTTCTCTCCTTCCCTTGCTGCATCTTGCTTTCACCTGCGCTCTTAGTGTCATATTATCTCAATTACTCTAATCATTGCAGTCTTGAACTCATTTGTTTCTCTATCCACATCGCTGTTCGTTTGCCCCTTTCTTCCACTCTCCCTCGCCTCTCCGTCCGCTGTGCCCGTCCGCGCTCTTTCTTCCGCTCTCCGGCCGCTCCGTTGCCCCGCTCCGCTGTCGCTGCGCCAATCGCCGCTGCCACTCCGTCGCCCCCGCTCGCGAACGGGCACTGCTCGATCGCATCGCTGAATCGAACTTCGCTTACCGGTCGCGTCGCTCGCTGAACTCTCTCGATGTGCCTCTGCCGATGCCCCTCCGCATAACACTGCATTTCCATTCGAACGGAGATTTTTTTCTTTCCCCGGCGTTGTTTCGCTGATTGGAAAACGTTGATTAGAAATGAATATTTCATCAATATTTAATTATCACACCGAATTGATTTTTCCGGAAAGTAATGAATGATTATTATTAATGACCAATGAATGAGCATAGTTCATTCATAGGTTTTGGATTTAGGCGTTGGATTTGTATGAGCAAAACAAAAAATGTTGGATTTACATTCCGATAAAAATCACATTAAAAGAATTTTCATACTGTGAAAATCGGCTGTCGGGTATAAGCTTAATTTGTTTCTACCAATTACCAGTGTCGATTAATTAGAAACGGCAGCCTTCGCCTGGCCGCTTGGGAAATACTCTTGCCAATGACGGCAAATTTGAAAAAAAAAAATAATTTTCGATGCGAGATCGTACTCATTGTAAATTTCCCTTCAAGCTTAATTTTCACACTGTTCTGTCAGAGCAGCGAATTTTGAAATGAACTTCATTCGTCGCAATAAAAGCAAAAGCCCGTCGCTGTTCTTTCCGTTTTATTGCACTTTTCGTGGACCATAATTTCTGATTCCTCGTGAAATTTAAAATGAAGGAGAATGGGAAAATCAATACTATGATACTGTTGCATTGTAGGGTGTTTGAAGCAAGTTTTGGGGGTTTAGAAATGGCGTGTAGTGGACGTAAAAAAAAGTAAAATACTCCTACTAAAGTAAGAAAAATTTATTAATTCTAATGTAATTTTCGGTGAAACAGTTAATTGTACACAGTCGCTCATTGATATGAAAATGTCATGAAAATTATTACCAAGCCTAACAAATGAAGTCGAGAGGAAATTTCTTACGATTCGTTGAAATCTCATCATATTCTTTCCGTCAGGTCGCGTTTTCTTCTTTCATCAATCATATATCAGATATGACATTGTGAAATGTGAACTTTATAAGGCCTGCGGCCAGTTGTAATTGAAAATGAACTCGGTGATCTAAAGAATCTGAAATTTCATTTACATAAACTATAAGATAAATATACGTTTGCTTTTCAATAATTCTTCGTAATTCATTACGTTGAAAAGTACTGCTTAACGCTATTATAGGAATAAGTGAAAAATTGTTTCCAAAATATTCAGAACTAACAAAAAAGGAAATAATATTTCTTCTATAGGTGGTAAAATTGTAAATCATACGTTCAAATCTTATCTAACATTAGTGAAAACATTTCATTACATCTAGTTACGTTTTACGAGAGAGTTTTCTTCAAGAATTTATGTTGAACGTTCATGATCGCGAATACAGGAGTTTCTTATACGATGCTAAAATTCCCCTGAGGATTGATAAATCGATACTTGACGTTTGGGAGTTGGCGGTTGGGTCACGTTTGACGAAAATGATCCCCGTTGGAGTAATACATAATTTATGTTGAAGAGCTTCGTTGAATTATTTATACCTGCTAACAGGCTACGTTCACGATATATCGAACAGTTGTGAGGTGTATTATATTGCAGGGTTTTATATTATGAGTAGACGCGGCTTCATGAAAGAGCAAATTTGTGCATTCTGACATTCCTTTCCACTTCTCATCAAGCGAACGTAGACAAATATAAGATTAACTTTATTTTAGAAAAAAAAAATAGAAATTAATTAATTTAATTCAATTTATATTTAAAAGGTTTTTAAACAAAGAAAATCGGCGAATGCACTTATAATGCCAAAAAATGTTTACAAATAATGTGCGTATGTTGTAAAGTTATCGTAATCGAGCTTGAAAGTATCTGAAAATATTTGTGGTATACCTATTCAATAAATTCAAATAATTTTAGAATTGCATTAATAGCAAGCAAAGTGTACAGATGGATGTCCTAAAAGCACCTTGCATGGTGCTGAAGCTGAATCATACAAGAAATGATGAAATCTGACTAAGAGCAAAGGTGAAAATACCAATCTGGGAAATAATTGCCTGAAGACAATTACGAGGATATGACCACGTAAGAAGAAATAATGCAGGCAGATGCCCAAATGATGCATATGAGTATTGTCCTACAAATAAACGAAAAGAAGAAAATCCTTGTCAACTTGGAAACAAACCATTGAAAGAGTAATGGAAGAGAGATGTATCTCAGATGACAGGAGAGACAGATAGTGAGATGGGGGTTGAGATGCAGGAATGGTGACAGCCCTAGGAACACTGCCATGAAAAATAAAAATAAGAAGATTAACAGAAAGCAAACTTATTTCTTTATCGTATCGGTGTGTTACACAGAAAAAATGACATACTATTTTTCAATTAGACTTGTCATTAGAATCTGTTCTTTGTAACAGTATTTTAGAGTTAGCCTAACGTTAACGTTCTTTACGTACAAAAGCAAATCTGAAAATAAGTAATGTTTGATATTAATGAAAATACCACAAGTTCATTACCAATGGGACCACTAAGAATACTCCAGAATTAATGTTGAAAGAATAATGAGAAAGTTGGATAAAAATGGGACAAGCACCAATTTTGCCCCATTGTATACTGTTTGAAGAAAAAATTTAGAATTAAAATAGCCATATTTTAGAAAATAATTGTTTAAATAATGTCTACACGTGACGCAAAATTACGCAAAAACTACTCATATTTTGGAAAATTTGTGTATGATTTTATTTAAAGATATGTATTAAAACAACAGATTTCATTAAAGAAAAAATATTCTTATTTAATATGGTAAATGTAAGAAGGGTCAAACAAATTTTAGACGTTTGCAATGTTCGAAAATACAGAAATTTCAACGAAAATTAGATATGCGCCATTGTTTAACATCCTTTTCACTTTCCAAGGACAAAGTTTTAAGTTAAAAATTGAAACTATTTCTGAAAATATCGAGGCTTTACCTAAATTATACTCAAAAATTAAATTACTCGTTGAAACTCGCAGGGCTTTGAGTTCGTTCAGTTTGATCGGGTAATATCAAGTTTGGAGAAAATCGTCTGAACGGTTTAAGCGTTGACAACAGACGGACATATAGATGTCAGGTGCCATTTTTTCGTAATCGGAGTTATTTTCGTGTAATTTTGAGTCAAATATTTCCTTCTTGGTGAAATCTATTCGTCAATATTAGAGCTTTAAATAGATTCACACTATTCCTTAAAAATATTTTATTTTTTCGCGTACTTTTGAGTTAGTATGTGTCATTAGCTTGAAACTTTAATTTTATGTTTTTATCCCGATAATGTCATAATTACATTTGGATACAGACACTTATATTTAAAACAGGGTTACGTGTAATATCTATTTCACTTCCAAGTTTAAATACTACACTAATTACTAATACAAAACCTTACAACTAACAGAACACAATCACATTCCGATAATTTAGGCTTTTACACTTTGTCCATCCAGGTATTATTATTTAAATATAGCAATCTTCAAACTATATATACACATCCAGTGTTAATATTGAGACGAGAAATCATTGCTGTTTTGATCACTCAAGCTAGGATGTTTCCATTAGCATCCTTGCTCGGGTGCCCGTCGTACACGCCTACTGAACGACATGGAGCAGTACCGTTGGCAATGTTTGATTTCAAGTCCGCACGCAAACGACCTCACTTGGCTACACTGTGTTCTTGCTTGCCTATTTCTCCCTGAACTCTGCCTTTGTGCGTGCTCGAGATCATACCGTCTATATGCAGTCGCCCGCTTTGCTCTGCACCCTGTTGCCCCATGTTGATTTCTGCTGGACTGTTTACGTCCTAATCGCATGCCTATCATAACCATCTTGCTTAAAGGTTAACTGCTCTACGAATCCTTTGATGAGATCTTGCACACTCTTTAAATTCAGTGCATTGAAATTGATACGATGTTAAATTGATACTCCATCAAACATCTCTTAAACTAATAATTTAGCTTCAATCGAACTGCAATTTGCACAGTGTTATGTTAGCAACTGGAAAGTGGGATTGCAATCTTCGATGGATGAGATGTGTCTCTTAACTGCACCCTGGTAAAGAATTTAAACTACTGATGCTACAAAATAGCACAGACGTTTGCGTACTAGTGAGTTTCCTATTCTCTTGCGTAAGGTATATTTTTTTATACATCCCGCTCTCTTCCCAGTTGCTTTCTAGTGAAGAACACCATCGTGCTCCCTAAACATTGCATATGCATATCTCGGTCTACATATTTGCCCATGGTATCCCTAGACCCCCATCTCAATGGTTGTAGCGCTGTTAGGTGAATTCCAGTTCCTCAATTGCATGTACTGATTGCACGCACATCCCACTCACACTCGCTTGTCAGGCTAAGAGATTATAGAAGTTTAAGGGAACGGATCTAAGACACTAGTGACTCGAAAAGCTCTCCTCGGTATGAACGCAATTTAAGATATTCATATCTTATGGGATTTCGATCGAACCCAAAGCCTTGGTGTTCAGGTACTTGGGCCCATTTGCCCCAAACGTCTGCTTCACACAGACGAATCACATAAACATACTCTTTCTAACCGTGTCACGCTTATGTAACGTAAGTAATAATTTGATAAGACTGATATATTATGAATCAGATCGCTGGAGAGGTATATACCTTCTAATAATTTATTATACTTATAGTGTAACTGAAGCAGACATATTTGTCCACGCTTAAATGTGCTTTGCGGCATTAAATCTATGAATGTGTTTGTTTCGATAGGAACAAAGAAACTCACTTACTTTTCAGCATTCAAATATATTAAATCGCACTCAGTAATACACCACTTGTTTCCAAACTCACTAACTCTTAAAACAATTTCAGTAAATAATGTTTATAATATGTATTAGTTAACACAATTGTTTAGTTTACTTTCATGTAATAATTATACTGAATAAATATTCTTCTACCAAAAATCACCGACATTTTTCTATATTTTGTCAGTTTTGCGATCCTCTAATAGTAGAATGGAAATATGACTTTAGGAATGTCTGAATGATTCTATGTGCCAGTTTTCATTGCTCAATTTTGTGTTCATTTTCGCCGAAAGCTTTTTTGTTTTCGAGTACCTTCGTAAGAAACCATTTGAAACACTAGTACTAACAAATGCAAAAAATTATTAAAACAACGCATATAATGTAAATATTGACGGTGCGAAAGCTATTGCAAAAAATATTACATAAGTGATTTTCTTGAAAAAACAAACAAACAATTAACGAAACTGCAGTGATGTAATGATATTCCGTGAACTTAGCTCAAAAAAGTGGAATAATTTTGAAGAAATGTGGGAAATTGTTTTGTGAAAATGTTGTTTTTATTATTGCCCTTATGTCAAAATGTCGCCTAAACTACTAATATTTTGAAAAAATAGGCATATCATTTTATTAAATAATTAATTGTGGAGAACTAATTTATATACAAATAAAATATAGCTTTCTTTAATAATATAGTTTGTTCTTGGGCGAGGGAAAAAATTTTAGACTTTTGCAAATTTAGAAATATTAATGAAAATTGGACATATGCAATCATTATAAGAGTAATTAACTATATTTTTTACAAGAAATTGAAAGAAAAAAATGCGAATATTTTAGAGGATATTTTGAAACTGTCCCAAGGATTTACTTTGCATTACTAAAAACAATAATATTCTTTTGAAATTTGCAGCTCTTTGAATCGTGATAGTGTTGCTTACAGATAAACAGACACACATTTGTCTGTAAGTGTTAAAAAATGTGCTTTCGGTATCAGGCGATCTCGTAAGCAAATTTCGCTTAAAATCACAAAATCGATTTTCTGCATAATTATATAACTTTCAATATACTACATATACTCTATATTCTGTATGCGCACGTACATATATAAGAAACTAAAAATGTACATATATACTTAAGTAAAAGAGGCTCACTGTACTATGCCTTAAATGTCCCCAATAAATGAACAAAATTATCAGTTCTGCATATCATTTGGCATGTTCTTAATTGCCTACAATCCCTGTTCTCCCACATTTTAATTCACTTTCTGTACATATACTGGCCCTAGGCCCCCTCATTCCCTTTGGATTATTTCTGTCTCGCACATACATTATTATTGTGAAATCAGTATGCCCCCGCTTGCTTTTGGGAGACTACGGATAGATATTAGAACTCTTGATTTTACCTTCTTATTTTGTTTCAATTCCTCGTCGCTTCCTGTCATATTAGTGAAGGGAAGAAGAGTATTTTCTAGAGGCTCCCTTGAAAATGCATTCATCATAGGCAACGTCAACACCCATTGTCCGTCATCATTAGCCTCCAAAACTCAGAGACAATACCAAGTTAGGTGAATAGGATTAATGGGGTCGACTAGCAGGACGCGGTCTCCCCCAGATCATATGCCTACACATGAATTCCCTCAGCCCTCATGCTGGCAACCATCTGGTCATCTGACCTCCGAGACGAATCTTAGCTCCAGATCGCTCCCAGACCGCCTTGGCAGCGCGCACCCGCCCTCCGCCGCCCTCCGCCGCCCTCCGCCGCCCTCCGCCGCCCTCCGCGGCCCTCCGCCGCCCTCCGCCGCCCTCCGCCGCCCTCCGCCGCCCTCCGCCTCCCTCCGTCGCCCTCCGCCGCCCTCCGCCGCCCTCCGCCGCCCTCCGCCTCCCTCCGTCGCCCTCCGCCGCCCTCCGCCGCCCTCCGCCGCCCTCCGCCACCCTCCGCCGTCCGCCGCCGCCCTCCGCCGCCCTCTTTCACCCTTTGCCGCCATCCTTGGCCTATCCTCCCTGGCCCTCCCCACGCCTACCCACCCACCCGCTCTCGCCTACCCGCCCTCGCCTACCCCTCCTTGCCTACCCGCCCAGCTTCTCTCAATACGCTCGCCCGCCCACACACCCGCCTATCCTCTCTCCTTCGCGTCTTGTCGGAATCTGCTCTCAGCGGCATGAGAGGCGGGGCGGGGATGGCCGGGGCGGGGAGGGAGCTGGCAGGATGGGGCGGAACGGGGCGGGACGGGGCGGCAGGCGATAAGGGCGCTGCCGGCGAAGTCGCGGTCGCGCGCGCACGCAAAGCGAAGCAGGGCGGGTGGGCGGGGCGGAGGCACACAGACGGGCCGGCGCGGACTTGGACAATGGAGACGCAGCTGTTCTCTGTATCTCGCAGTATCAGACGCCATCCACCCGGGCTCTCTCCTCCCCTCACTCTCGCCGGGCCTCGCCTGTCTGAGAACCCCCGTCTTGCCGCCACCCCCCTCCTCCGTGCGTCCTTCCCGGTACTCCGGCATTCCCATTCCTTCAGTCCCCCGTCTCCGTCTCGTCCTTCCCCGGCTTCATGCGTCATCCTCCATTTCCTTGTCCTTCTCCATCCCCCTGCCGTTTTCTTCCCCTTTCTCTCCGGTCTCGTCCTCTTGTCCTGCTCTCCCCCTCCCGCTCTTTCACTCTCCGTCCTCGCGCAGTCCTTCCTTCGTCCTCTCAAGAGCTTCCCCGTCTCCTTTTCTCTGTCACTCTCCGCAGTATCCATCATTCCCCGGTTCTCATCTATCGCCCATCACCCCCTGCCTCCCTCTCTTGCTCCGTCCTCGCTCTTCCCCCCGCGCCACAGTGGGGCCGCCCGCGATCGAACGCCGAGGCCTCGTGGCCCTCTCCGTGCGGTGGCGGCGGGAGGAGGAGGAGGGGGTCGGAATTCTGAGCAGATTCCTTTAAATTGTCGGTTTTATTGCTCTTGATTTTCTGGATACCGAAAACGTGAGTTTATAGGCGGTGGGTGGTCTAAAAATAGCCGGCCCCGAGTAGGCAGATGGCAAGTTTGTGCCTGCGATTGATAGAGACAACGGTTTGCTTCATTTGTTTTAACTCGCGAACTCAGCCGTTTGCTTCATGCGAAGCACATCTGATCAAGAGAATGAGACACTCGGTGGCATAAAGAATTGTTGATTCAACCTTCGTGTGTTTTGTAAATCAATCACAGAAATGTATCCTTTGCCATGTAAAAGCTAATCAAGTAACCTTTCATGTAGAGGGCGAGTGATTCCGAAGCTGGAGTAATGTTGCATGCACATTTTTATGCGGTTAACTGGTCGAATGCATAAAATGGATTTGTTTCTTTGTCGTATTCTAAGTAGAATTTCTTATGGAATAGAGTTGTATTTGAAAATTTATTTCTTAAATGATTATTATATAATGTAATAATCATATGACTGCTCGGGGGAGGGCGCCAGGTTCAGCTCCTGAAATATTTTGGATGGAAGAGTTGGGAGGTCAATGAATCAGCACAGAGTCATTTGTGAAAAATAACAATTTATTCCTGGCACCAAAAGCTGCCAGGGAACTTATATGTCGCAATGGGCGACGCAATTTTCAATTCAATTTACTTTGTGGACTGATTGTCCTAATTACTAGTTACTAATTCTTTTACAGTTAACACATCATGCATACTTTTTGATGAAGCGTGCTATTCATCACTTGAAGTTTGCAGGGCCTGAGCGCGGCCACTTATAATTTCTCGTCGTTACGGTCGTTCGGCGAGACGGATTCGTCTCATAGTTCTTTCACCAGTGGTTGAGCCGTGTCCACGGGCGGGCCGGGGTGGCGGCCGCGGGCGGAGGCGTAGGCCGTCCCAAGTGCGGGCCGGGGTGGCGGCCTCGGGCGGAGGCGTCGGCTGTACCAGGTCGCTGAACTTCAGCGGCGCGTCTCTCTGCAGGTCGCCGGATCGAACAGGCTCAGCGGGTTGAATGGCCACGGGCGTTGATGTAACGCGGTGAGCAGTCACTGGACTCGGCGCGTGAGGCGGCAAAGGCTACTGGGCCGATGCGGAAACAGCGCGGGATCAAGTAGTCTTCCGCCCGAATTTTCTCCGCGACAAGTCCGCAGTCTTGTCCTAATTATTCCGATTCTGGGAAAGTCTTTCCCAAACTCGCGTCCCGATCGTAAATAACTGAAGTAGTTGAAGTGACTGACGTGACCGAAGTCTCTCAGAAGTAAGTGAAGTAAGCTTGAGAAGTCCTCTCAAGTGCTCTAGTGCTCAAGTCCCCCCGTGCTCTCGTCTCCCAGTCTAGTCTCTCAAAAATACTTAAGTGCCTTAGTTCTAAAAATCTTTAAGTGTCTGAATGTCTTGATTTCTACTGTGCATCACGTTTTATGAGAAATTCCCTTTCCCCTTCCCCAAAATGTTCCTAGCTCTGGGTTATCCCTTCCCCCCTGGTGAAGCTTCCCATTGGCTAAGGGTGGCTGCGTCGCAGAATTTTAATTAGCCAATCATGTGGCAACTTTCCCGTATTTTTCCGTCGATGTTCTCAGTCTAATACTGGATTCTTTCTCTCGCTCGCTCCTCCCTTTGTTAGTTGTTCCAGAAGCTGCTCGCAGCTGTCCGGACACGTGAGCTTGTAAAAGCGCATTTCACGGACCATCTCGTCCGGCATGGGCTAAACGACAGCCTACTGTATTTATTTGTACGCAGCCCTTTCGAGGATTCTGGTGTCTTCCCGGGCGCGTGTCACTTTCGTCAGGCTTTGTTCGGAAGGGGATGGCTGAGGCCGAGAAAGGGGTTTCGATTATGACGCGTCGTAAATGTGTCTTCCTCGCCTAATGGACACCCGGCCCAACTCATCGGGGCCCGGCGTTCCCTGGTCGCGCGGCGGGAGAACGGACGCGGGGGCGTTCTTTTGTCCGCTAAGTTTTTTGGCGAGGGGGCAGCAAGTATTTTTATGAGGGGCAATATAACAGGGTTGCTTCTGAGAAGGGGCTGGCGCGGTCGGGGGGTGGGCTGGTGTGACAAAGGAACCCTCCGCGGCGGTAGACGCGTCCCGTTGACCCACTTATTTCTGTGCCGCGGCGCGAGCTATTCCCAGCTGCAGGAATTATCGGTTTGTTATTGGCGACGCCATAATAAAATTATATTTAATTAATCGGTGACGCCACATTAGCATCCCCCTCCCACTAGATTGATAATTCGAGTTTCTTTGTTAATTTCTAATAAAAGGGCGAGAATTCTCAATCGTCGAAAAAAATAACAGTGGTGTCACCTAAGATAAAGAAATGCTTAATTTAATTTTTTTAATTGGAGGCTTAAGATGCTGCGCCTCTCTGTCTACATTACTAATTTTCTATCATTAAAATCCTTACTTTTACGATGCTTACTTCTAATCGTGACAACTAGTGTCGTATGGGTCGCAGGTTCTGGCGAATTGTGGGCAGAGTTCTCTGAAACGTGACATTTTACTTTTTCTTTGAAACAAAAATCGTAGATTAAGAAAAATATTCAACCTGTCATAACCCCGTTCTCGTCATAATCCCGTCATAATCCCCGAAAAAGTCTTCAACCCGTCGTAACTAAATTCAATCAATTCTCTGTTGTCCGGATGGGTAGTTTTCCGCCTGCGTAAGTTAACAAATCTAGTGCCGTAAATATTTTGTTTTAATCAAGTTTCCTAACATCTCATCTACGTTTTGCGGCGCCTCGTTCTCAGGTACTGTAGCTTTGTTAATGTGCCTCTCTTCTAGGCAAATTCTGACTCCCGTCTTCCTTTTACAACAATAGGATTTAATTACACCGTAACACTTCTCTCTCTTATTCCCTCATTAATCTTTCCCCCCAGTAGTTTCATTAACTCGTTCCCTTATTAATTATTCCCCCAGTAGTCTCATTGACTTGTCCCCTAAGTGATCACTGTGCAGGATAATTATGGTCGGCAAGGGGTATCGTCAGTGACGTTAATCCGAAACAAAATTCTATAACAGAATGAGTTGGACGCGCGAACACATTCGAAAATTAAAAAAATACCTGCTCTAGCTAGGAGCGCTCGTGGTCATTAATTAAGTCATTTTCTGTGCTCTCATTGGGCTTATGACCCCACTCGCGTCATCCCCCTGACTCTAGGACGCACACAGTGTATTTTGGTTCTATTCCGCCGTCAACTTCATCCGTAAGTGCAATTTCCTTACCCCCACCAAAACTCATAATATCTCTGGAAAAGTCAATCACCCCATCATTTTCTTTTAAGAAATCAACCCCCAAAATTAGATCGTGTTTTAAATCCTCTATAACTAGACAAGGGACGTCAAATAAATGATCTTGTACCTGAAACGAGATAAGGGCCTGCTTATTAATAGGCTTACTTCGTTTATTTCCTACCCCGATGACATAACACTTAGCAGTGGGCAGTGTTGGCACGGGCACTTGTTCACTTATAAGGCGAGAAAATAATTTTAACGAAATGGCACTGATTTCACTGCCTGTGTCGACCAGTGCACGGACAGGAATTCTACTCAATTTAAATTCTAAAACAGGGCATTTCCGGACACGCTCATTGACTTGATTAGCCTCCCCATTGCCAAAGTCGTGGAAGGCGTAATCTACAGATATCGTTTCATCGAATGGTATCTCTGCCACAATTCGTTCGGGACCCAGATGACCCAAACGTTTCTAGTTTGACGAATTTGTTCTTACATTGTAATTGACACTAGTACCGGAACCGTTTCCCTCTGTCGAATTTTCCGGTCTCCCCACGGGTGGTACCGAAGGCGGTCGTCTCTCATTCTTAGCTTGCCACGCTTGTCCCATCTACCTTCCGAAATTTGCTTTTCGAATTCGTAGCGGGCTTGGTCCCCCCAAAATTTGTCCACGAATCTGTGTCGGCACTCCTCGTAACTGCTCGGGAACGGAGTGAGTGCTGTCAACCAGTGGGCGGCGTTACCGCGTAGCGACTCCGGCATGAACCTGGGTTTGAGCGAGGAGGGAACCGATTTAGTTAGAGCCATAGAATTTTCGGCTCGATCTAAGAAAGCTTTCGGGTTCTCGTCCGGAGATCCCGAAAAACAATGATTTTGTGGGGGCGCCCACGAAAATCGCAAGCCTGCCTCAGCCGTGGGAGAGCTTCCTACGCTGTTTTCTCCGTCCCAATTTAAAGGCTCTTGCACTAGAATTTCGACATTCCGGTCTATTTCTTCCCTAATCTCAGATTTGTTTCCCATCGCGTGTTCCTCTTGCGCATTTCCCATAGAATTTACTTCTTCCTGTGTTTGGCTAACATCCGAGCTTAATTCCTTATCAATCTTATTAACGTTTTCATTAAGCTCCTTTTTTGTTTCCTGAGTACACTCTTTTAATTCTTTAAGACGCGCCTCCCGAATTTCCCTATTTTCCTGTTGCGCCTCCCGAGTTTCCCCATCTTCTTGTAGCTCCCTTAGAACTTTCCTACTTTCCTCCAGTCGCGTCTCCTGAATTTTCCTAGCATTTTCCGTGGTTAGGCTACCAATGGTTTCAATAAGTTCATTTTTAGTTTCCTCAATACTCTCTTTTAATTCTCTAAAATGTTTTTCCTGAATTTCCCTTTGCGCCTCCTGAGTTTTCCTATCTTCTTCCCTTTGCGCTTCCCAAATTTTCCTATCTTTTTCCCATTGCTCCTTCTGACTTTGCATAAATTGTTTTAAAATTTCCTCTTCTCGCGCCGCCTGTTGCGCCGCCTGAATTTGCATCGATTTTAGAATTTCCGCTAAAATAGTTTGACTGTCGCGTTGCGCCGGTGGGTCACTCGAACTGTCTGAGCCTGCTAGATCGACACCTGATTCGTCGAGCATTTTTACCGAGTTCTCTTGTTCACTTAGTTTACCATTATACCGCACACGCAAACACCGACACACGCAACACAGTACAAAAACAACAAAAACAAAAACACAAACAACAAATACATCAATCAGAGTCCACAAATTATTGACCCTCCTACAACTTTCTTCCATCCATCTATTGCGGTAACTTGTGATTTAAGCTGTCGCAATAGAATTTTGAAGGAGCTGAACCAAGAAAAAAAGTTAATAACAAAATATTTTATGAGCAATCTGACTTCCTAATCTCGGGGTCGCTTACTGGGGTATTTAACAATACAAATCGAGCCCCACTTGGGAAAGCCAAATGTAATAATCATAAGATTGCACTCAACTAGCCCCACGTTGGGACCAGCCAAATGTAATAATCATATGACTGCTCGGGGGAGGGCGCCAGGTTCAGCTCCTGAAATATTTTGGATGGAAGAGTTGGGAGGTCAATGAATCAGCACAGAGTCATTTGTGAAAAATAACAATTTATTCCTGGCACCAAAAGCTGCCAGGGAACTTATATGTCGCAATGGGCGACGCAATTTTCAATTCAATTTACTTTGTGGACTGATTGTCCTAATTACTAGTTACTAATTCTTTTACAGTTAACACATCATGCATACTTTTTGATGAAGCGTGCTATTCATCACTTGAAGTTTGCAGGGCCTGAGCGCGGCCACTTATAATTTCTCGTCGTTACGGTCGTTCGGCGAGACGGATTCGTCTCATAGTTCTTTCACCAGTGGTTGAGCCGTGTCCACGGGCGGGCCGGGGTGGCGGCCGCGGGCGGAGGCGTAGGCCGTCCCAAGTGCGGGCCGGGGTGGCGGCCTCGGGCGGAGGCGTCGGCTGTACCAGGTCGCTGAACTTCAGCGGCGCGTCTCTCTGCAGGTCGCCGGATCGAACAGGCTCAGCGGGTTGAATGGCCACGGGCGTTGATGTAACGCGGTGAGCAGTCACTGGACTCGGCGCGTGAGGCGGCAAAGGCTACTGGGCCGATGCGGAAACAGCGCGGGATCAAGTAGTCTTCCGCCCGAATTTTCTCCGCGACAAGTCCGCAGTCTTGTCCTAATTATTCCGATTCTGGGAAAGTCTTTCCCAAACTCGCGTCCCGATCGTAAATAACTGAAGTAGTTGAAGTGACTGACGTGACCGAAGTCTCTCAGAAGTAAGTGAAGTAAGCTTGAGAAGTCCTCTCAAGTGCTCTAGTGCTCAAGTCCCCCCGTGCTCTCGTCTCCCAGTCTAGTCTCTCAAAAATACTTAAGTGCCTTAGTTCTAAAAATCTTTAAGTGTCTGAATGTCTTGATTTCTACTGTGCATCACGTTTTATGAGAAATTCCCTTTCCCCTTCCCCAAAATGTTCCTAGCTCTGGGTTATCCCTTCCCCCCTGGTGAAGCTTCCCATTGGCTAAGGGTGGCTGCGTCGCAGAATTTTAATTAGCCAATCATGTGGCAACTTTCCCGTATTTTTCCGTCGATGTTCTCAGTCTAATACTGGATTCTTTCTCTCGCTCGCTCCTCCCTTTGTTAGTTGTTCCAGAAGCTGCTCGCAGCTGTCCGGACACGTGAGCTTGTAAAAGCGCATTTCACGGACCATCTCGTCCGGCATGGGCTAAACGACAGCCTACTGTATTTATTTGTACGCAGCCCTTTCGAGGATTCTGGTGTCTTCCCGGGCGCGTGTCACTTTCGTCAGGCTTTGTTCGGAAGGGGATGGCTGAGGCCGAGAAAGGGGTTTCGATTATGACGCGTCGTAAATGTGTCTTCCTCGCCTAATGGACACCCGGCCCAACTCATCGGGGCCCGGCGTTCCCTGGTCGCGCGGCGGGAGAACGGACGCGGGGGCGTTCTTTTGTCCGCTAAGTTTTTTGGCGAGGGGGCAGCAAGTATTTTTATGAGGGGCAATATAACAGGGTTGCTTCTGAGAAGGGGCTGGCGCGGTCGGGGGGTGGGCTGGTGTGACAAAGGAACCCTCCGCGGCGGTAGACGCGTCCCGTTGACCCACTTATTTCTGTGCCGCGGCGCGAGCTATTCCCAGCTGCAGGAATTATCGGTTTGTTATTGGCGACGCCATAATAAAATTATATTTAATTAATCGGTGACGCCACAATATTAATTATAATTAACTATATTCGTTGAATATTATCCATTACATTTAATATTTTAACTTATTTTAGAGTTATTAAGAGTTTATTAAATATCCGTTCAAACTACCTTATTGCAATATTAAATTTATAGCGAGGGGAATCATTTTATTCAGCTGTTTCGGTTAAAATATCTCTCTTATGGCAAACTACTGAATGTAGATTTATTGGGTAAATTAAAACGAACTACCACTCTAAAATTTCGTAATCGTTGTGACAGGAAACGTCCTTTTTTAATATTTTTTATCGATAAGTAGAGTAAGCTCCCACACACTATTGATCATTCCTTCTGCACAAATATCGATTTTTTCCATAAACGTTTCCTTGGGACTGTGAAATATAGCATGCGTATTGTTGAATCAAAATTATTGAAATTTTATGAAACCAATATTTTGAGTGAAGTATTAATTTTCGATATTCTTTGTCATCCCAAAATATTACTGAACATTCCACTTCTCGATATTCTTTTAACTCTCTACATGTTATTTGAGATGGAAGAAGCGGAAGGAATTTATGGGAAAATGGCAAGCTCGATAAAGTAAGTTAAAGACACAGAAATTCGAACACCCTTCAATTACGTTTACTTTCCCACATACGAGTATTCATTCCCAATATTTAATGCCAAAGAGATAAAAAATGTGTCAGACGGGAAAGTGATTCAATTTTGGAATCGAATAAATAATAATGCAAGCTTCCTTCTTATTTTTCTTCTCGGTAGCGTTCGTTTAATTATTTTTGGCTTCCTGTTAAATGGAAAATAGCTTGTATCTACCTTGTATATTATGCAAAAAATCATTAACTACTTGTTTTCTACGAATAATTATGTTTCCTACTCACTTCAAATGTTGGACATAGTTCCGTTTCGAGTTCCATTTATTTCATTCAATCACCCAACGAGGGTTTTCTTGGCAGACATATTTTTTCCAGATGTTCTGCCCACAGGTTCAAAATATGCAGGTTTGTTGCAATATTTGTGTTGGTCTATGGATATGACCATTTTCTCTTTGTGTTTTTCGGTTGCATAGTCTATTAGTTTGCAGTCGCTTAAGGTTTTCTTCACTGATAATTGTATACGTTCGTGAAACCTCAAGCATGGATGGCATTACCTCCATTTCCGGTGTGTGTATTTTGTTTATGTCACTTGTTGTTAGTTTTCAATATTCGCTTTCGTTATGTTCGTTGTGTTCACCACAACATACTTTTGTTTGCGTTTTGATTAGTGACTTACTTTTATAACACTTTTAAGAGTGTCACGCATTTCATTAAATCGACAATATAATTTCCAAACAATTATAAAAATAAGTACAAAAATTAACAATTCCTTTGCTATTTCCTTGCAGTACAAACTTGAACGTTAGTCACAACGATTCTATGTGGAAGAAACAAAAGAAACTCTGCAGACGGGGTACGACTATTCCCGTTCGTCCAGAAATCGTCCCTCAAGCGGTAACAGACGATCAACTTCGGACGAGCGAATATTATTGCGACTCGTTCCGCTCAATTAATTGCGAACAGCCGAGGAGCGCGTGGCGCGCGAATCGCCGGAATTGGCAATTTTTAGAGAAATGGTCTGAAAAATTCTCCCAATCCTCTTAAGGTAGCGTGCTGTAGTCACCCGGAACGCGGTGCAGCCGAGGGAGTTTAAGGCCCTGTGTTCTTTTAAATTAACTTCTAAAGAGACTCTCCCGGACGGTCTTCGTGCTCGGGTATTGTAAGTACTTCTTCTTTCTCTGTATGTCCCCCGGAGCCTTAGCGGTAGCGAGGAAGAACCCTTCTCGTCGTACGGTTCAGAGGTTTTCTCTTAGCGTTGAGTAATATCGGTTGGCTGCTTCTGAGATAGGGGAAGATGGGTTGTAGAAAAAAGACAGAATATTGATTTTAGCATGCGATGTTTGTTACCAGAAATACCGCTATTTTCTATCTGTGTTCTTTCCACTCTTTTCACGTGACTCTGTCAACTTCATACTAAATGCACGTTTTAGACAGAGTTCAAATCCGATCTATAATATTTCATTTGCCAGTAATCCTTCCTATCAACAGTTCATTCCTTTCAAATTTCCTTTTCAGTTTTTCAAACATTTACTGTTTGCATTTTATGTTTTTAAAATCTTATGAGATTTTTGTACATGTATGTGTCTAGATGTTACATATTACGACTCTGAGACACAATATTCTGAACAATGGGGGCAATGTGTTGTATACATTTCTATGACTATATTTTAGGAGAGCTCATATGTTTCTGATAGAGATGATTCATTTTTAATGCAGTCCTTACTATTTTTATTTATTTGATTAGGTACTAACAGTAAAAATTAGGAAAAAAATTTAAATTTATTTTTAATTGCCAGAGAAAAACGTTAAAATATACATTGAGTCAATTACAAAATTGTGGTTTGAAAACAGCACACACGTTTCCGTATTATTGGTAACGACTACGTGATGTTAATAACAAATTCCATCTTACTAGTCCTTCTGCTATTACTTGAAAATATGAAACATTATAACTTAAAATTACACGAAAACTACTAATAATTTGAAAAAGTAGATTGGATATGATTTAAAGACTTGAAGAGTATAATGCAAAGTAAATATTTAAGACGTATAAAAATTTCAAAAAAAATAATTGAAAACGTAACTCCCACTTTCAAAATATTGTAGCCACATTATTTAAAAATATAATTTTGATGGAATGACTTTAATGAGAAAAAACATCGTATATTAAGAAAATGTAATTTAACGAGGGGATACAATTGTTTATTTGAAATGTATGATATTTTACTGAGAATCGGACCTACGCATTTTTATGCCCTTACTTGGCTCTCATCTTGTAAAAACAGACCATTTTGGAGCCATTTTTAGACACTTTTGAAAATTTCCTAGGGGCTTCACATTAGTATATTACTCCCAAACATTAAACTGTCGGTTTCAAATCGAGGGACCGCGACATTAGTCCTATCTAAAGAGAAATATTCAGTTTTGCAAAAATACTGGGTATAGTTTAAACTCTAGTGCTATTTAATGCCCGCTAGACGTTTAAAACCCATTTTTATCATCAGAGATCACAAAATCGGTATTTCCATTAAAAGGTGACATCGTTTTATTTAAGAAACACATAACATTCTTTACACTGAGAATATAAGAAATTAAATACATTATAATATAAATATATAAATAATAAATATATAGTATAATTAAATATATACACTTTTAATTTAATTTTTTAGCATTAATTGAATTTAACTGAGGATTGCGCAGAATTTTAATTAACGTGTGACACAGTGTCATGAGGGTAAATCATTTTATATGTCATTGCAGTAGTTAAGACCGGGAGATCCTAGGGTTCGTGTGCCGACGCGGCACACGAACCCTAGGAGCGGCAGGATTTTCGATATTAGATAGCTAGGGCGAATTCAACGGGTATCTGGAGGAGAATACTAGCGGCCGTGCTGCTCCTATCTGTAGTTTTCCGTAGTTTCTCTCATTAACACCAGGCAAATAACGGAGCAAAATCCTAATAAAAAGTCACGGACCGCGCGCGATCTTTCCTTCCCATTACCCATTTTTAGAAATTTTAAAGAGTCCGTTCTTTAATCCAGAGGATTGGGTTAACAACGGACATCAGTATATTAGAATTAAGTTCTTAAAATTTGACCTGAATTCGTGATGAAGTAATCATGATTTTATATTAGAACTATCAAGATGAAATTTTAATGTAATAGTTTTATTAAACAATCACTTTTTAAGAATATACATTTAATTAATATAATTAACTACAATTTTCAGTAAATTTACCACAATCTGCTTTTGTGATACTGTAGTACAAAATTATATCAAAGCGTTGATAGAAAATATTACTTTGTTCAGAATATATTCAAGCGGAACCCAGCAGATGTCCTGCCCTCCATCTCTTTCTCCTTCCCTCTCCGTTCTCTCTTCGTCTCTCGCACTGTCCCTGTCCCTCTCGCTCCGTCTCTCTACCCCGTTTCTCCCTGTGTGTCTCTCTATTTCTCTGTCTGTTTCTCTCTGCGTCTATGTCTACCTCGGTCTCTCTCTGTCTTTCTCTCTCTGTCCCTGGTTTCCCGGGCGTTTTTCCACTATCGCAAGGGCAGACACTCTTAATACTTCAGGGTTCTGTAGGTTGCGTAGAGCTCCGTTGTGTAGAGAGCCTGAAATAGGGCGCTTGGTTTTAAATCACCACCAACGCGCGTCTACGCTCGCAAGCATATGCACATTTCCCTCGTAAGCAATACGTTGACAAGGTTTTATCTCAATCAGATGAACGGCACAGCACCGCATTTAAAACGATCCAACCAACTAACAAACCTTGTTGTTTTATATATTAGATATGAATATACTCTCTCTTACACGTTATGATTATAGCTTGATTTTTTTGCATTGTGGCTGCTATCACCAGCCTTGTTGGAGCGTAGCTGCTAACACCAATTTGTTAGAGCAGTAATGTTGGCACTCAAAATGTTTTCAATAATAGTTTAGTATGTTGTTTCAATCGTGCTGCCATACCATCAGTTATATAACACAATTTACTACTCTTTTGATAGTTAAACACTTGTGAACTTTGAACTTTCAATCGTGTAATTGAATGAACACTTCTCTACGCATGTCAGATTAAACGAGGAAATAATATAAAAAGAATAGAAATTCACCCACATTGGGAAATGACATGCTCCATGAAGTGATATTTTGGAGTATGATACGAAAAGGGGTTTCTGTTCCACAAAATTAATTTTACTAACGTGACATTTAAACGAGACACCAAAGGAGCCAAAATCTATTTCGAGCTAATAGAAGCTATCGATAAAGGTTGGCTATTACGTTTCTTCCAAAGGGCATTAAATTTAATCTCATAATAGAAGACACATAATGCGAAGAATTGAATTTTTGACGTCGTTTCCTTTGAGAACATTTGAGCAAAAAGATATCGGTTCATTGACTAGATTTCAGTGCAGTTTGTTAAATTAAAAATAGTCTCTGTCATTGTCTGCCTACAGTGAATACTCAAAATATGAGTTTAATACCGATTAATTAATTAATCGTGAAAGTTTTCTGTATTCGGCTATGAACATAACTCTACTTAATATCATACCCAGTAGTTCCGATGTCGTTTTAATGCTTTTTGAACACGAACAAAAGAGAAAACTCATTTACGCAGCTCAGGTTACGTCACACTTTTTTTTCGCGAAAATGAAATGGAAATTGTACCCAAGAAGTCTCGCCAAGCGAACGCAAATCACATCGAACATCTAATGAGGACCCGCGCATTACGTCTGTTTGCTCGCTCGCCAAGGCAACATTAACTGCAGCGTCGTTTAGCCAAGAAAGAGCCTTTAGGAAACGAATTTAACGGAACCACGACCGCGTTACCATTACTGCCGTGTTCTCCGCCGCCTCCGCTACTGCTGCCTTTGCTATCTCAGCGACTCCCCCGCAATATCCGTTCCTTCATCCGCTTACATCTTCACCGCCCCCACCAGACCGTCACAACGCACCACCCCGCTTTCCCCGCAATCCTGCCACCCCGCAACCCTGCCATCCCGCAACCCTGCTACCGTGCAAACCTGCCACCGTGCAACCCTGCCACCCTGCCACCCTGCCACCCTGCAACCCTGCAACCCTGCCACCCTGCCACCCTGCAACCCTGCAACCCTGACACCCTGCCACCCTGCCACCCTGCCACCCTGCAACCCTAAAATCCTGCCACCTTGCAAATCTGCCACCCTGCCACACTGCAACCCTGCCATCTTGCAACCCTGCCACCCTAAACTCCTGCCACCCTGCAAATCTGCCACCCTGCCACCCTAAACTTCTGCCACCCTGCAAATCTGCCACCCTGCCACCCTAAACTCCTGCCACCCTAAACTCCTGCCACCCTAAACTCCTGCCACCCTGCAAATCTGCCACCCTGCAACCCTGCCACCCTGCCACTCTGCCACATTGCAACTCTGCCACCCTGCAACTCTGCCACCCTGCAACTCTGCCACCCTGCAACTCTGCCACCCTGCAACTCTGCCACCCTGCAACTCTGCCACCCCGCAACCCTGCCACCCCGCATCCCTGGTACCCCGCAACCATCACACTCCGCATACCTGCGACCCCGCATCCTCGTCTCCCCGTCATTCCCGACACCCTATATTGCCCGCAACCCTGCCACCCCACAAATGCATCTACACCATCCCGCCTCCTCTCCATCCTTCCTCCCTTCCATCCCGCCTCGCCGTTTCCCTGCCACGCCGCCTCCCTGCCACCCCCATTCACCGCCTCGCTGGCACCCGCCTCTCCGCTACCCGCCTCCCCCCACCTTTACACGCCGTCAGCTGCCACTCCCCAACCCCACCGCCTCCAGGCAACCCCTCTTCCTCGTCCCCCCCATCACACCGCCACCTCGCCAACGTACCTCGCGTCTCAACAACTGCGGTGCCGCCGCTTGCCACTCCCCAAGTACGCTTCCACCGCCACCACAGTCACCTTCTCCGCCAACTTTATCTCCACGACCACTGCCGGGGGCGTATTTTTCAAAAGAAACTAGCGGACACGGCAAGCGCAGAATTATTTTCCGTCTCGCACGATGATTACTCGGTGTCAGCGTGTAAAAGAAATTTCCTCGCCACTTCTCTCGTCGATAAATGTGTTTCTACAGGCGCTAATTTCCTCGCTGGGGAGTCTGCGGGCGACGGACTCCAGCCAGCTGGCGCGGAGGCGACGGAGGAGGGGAAACACTGCAAGACGGCCGAAGGTAGGGGGTTGCTGCGGTAAGAAAAGCAGTGGAAAAGGGAAAGGAGGAGAGATGGGGTGGTGGCTAAGAGATCGGGGCAAGAAGAGCGGTGGGAGCCGTTTGGTCGACAGTGAGTCTTCGTCTAGAGTGGGTTGATGTAGAGGGAAATGATTGAAGAGATAAGATGCGAAATCGTTATAAAAAGTAAGCAGAGTAAGAGATGGATGTCGGAGTTCGGAGACATGGTAATGGTGGGTCTTAAGACACGTGTGAAACGTCTAAAAAGTTGATATGAGAGCAGGCAATGTGGTCAGAACCTAAGGACGAGGGTGTTGCGGAGGGGGCGTCGTGGCGGGGGCGTCGTGGCGGGGGCGTCGTGGCGGGGGCGTCGTGGCGGGGGCGTCGTGGCGGGGGCGTCGTGGCGGGGGCGTCGTGGCGGGGGCGTCGTGGCGGGGGCGTCGTGGCGGGGGCGTCGTGGCGGGGGCGTCGTGGCGGGGGCGTCGTGGCGGGGGCGTCGTGGCGGGGGCGTCGTGGCGGGGGCGTCGTGGCGGGGAAGTCGGGAGGGGTGCGTTTGGGCGTGAATCTTCAAAGAGGATTGATTAAATAACCTAAAGCAATCTGTTAGAGACAAAGCGTTGTGATGATGGAGACGAAGAACTATGTGCACTGAAACCTCTATATCTGAAGGGGAAGTGAGAAAACTCGAGTTATCGAATAAGTTCAAAATACTGTCATGTGAGAAAAGGTTAAGCAGCGAGTGATGAAATACAATTAAAACCCAAACTATTGAGGATGGTTGCTGAAAGAAAAATCAGGGGGTGTAAGTTCACAAGTAGGCACTTAGAAATGGCTATGAGGGAAGCAATTCGAGGCATCGACGTTTCCGGCATCGATGACGACGACGACGCCGACAGCAGCAGCGGCGGTGGCGGGGAGGTGGCGGGGGCGGAGGCCTCGGGGATAACGGCCACGCGAAGCGAAGAAGTGGAGAGAAGACACGTTTTTTCCGCAGTTTTTGTCGCTTCAACAAGCGTAAAGTCAGTGGACGCTGGAAGACGAACGGCAAACGGATGACAAATGCCGGGCGACTAGAGCGCTCACAGCGGAATAATACAGAACGTGAGCCAACCCACGTGCGTTGCGACACGCTGCTGTATCTGCCATTACCATCGCCGCTGCCAGAGAACGTTTACAATTTTCATTAATGATAAATACGCCCATTTATTTGGAAGAAAACTACTACTTCCGGGCTATTATGAAGGTGTTATCATGTCTTGAATTTCAGTGTTTCAAAATTGTTGGTTTCCACCAGACATTTTCTTGATATTTCTGATAGTGATAAGATTAAAGATAGAAGTTAGTTTCATGACTTCCTGTATATCAGTAATACCAAGGTTGATGCCACCAGCAGGAGTTCATGGCAGAGATAGGACGACGAAATCCTCTCCAGGCACTTGACCACCTCGCCCCAAGAGAGCAGAAGGTAGTCAAAGTCGCCCTGAACGCGTCCTACGCTTTACATATGAAATACCATTAGGCGGGCTTTAGATAAATAAATTTAAGAACGGTTGTTGTTATTTTTTATTTATATGCTTACTTACATTTGAACGTTTTGCCTCAAACGTTGTAGTAAATTTGATCTTTGTTTACCAACCACGCTTTCATATTCAATCTACATTTCATTCCGTAGTGTTTTTGTAAGTTATACTTACTTATTTGATGTAATTGATTGCACACTAATAATTTTGTATGTGTACCAATATTTTCACATAGGAACGTTTCCTACCAATCTGGATCAACATATTTTAAAATCCCTGGAACACCGTACTGCAGTTTTCGACAACGCCGTCACTATCGGAAAACGACACAGTTAATACCGATAGTTATTCTTTCCTGATGCTTCCTGCGCTGAGAATCTCATGTTATGCCACGGTGCACGAAGCTTGCTACTATCATCAGTAGAAGTCTTTGACATCACTGTTCTATATTTTCTGTTGGTAGAAATGATACCACTATAGTTAATTTTACTACTAACAATTGGATTGTTCAGAATGAAACATGTCGTTTTTTCACTTCGTATTGAATATTATGAGAATGAATCTTAACCATTAATTAAACTTTTATATCTCCTAAACTTTCTCATTATTTTTTTTTCGAAAATGATGTACAACAAGGATTATTATTTTGAGTTACATTGTCACGCTGACATTCATTCCATTGCCCTGGTATCAAGTTATCTTAAGTTATTAGTACCTTAAAGTCACGTTTTAACGAAAAAACGAAGAATTTCAATGGTTCACCAATTTACCCAGAAGCATACCCTTTTCAAATCCTAAATGTACTAAAATTCATTAAAACGCGTTTACTTGGCCAATAATACACATGGTATGGTATTAACATTTTTCGACTCCAAAAGTTGCTCTAACTTTAACTGGCCCACTGTTGTAACCGTTGTACCAGAACATGGAGTTTGGTTTGTCAATACATCTCCCACGAGGAATGTTTTGCATTCCACAAATTCAGTAAATAATTATGGCGAGGAACAAGCGCGGTAGATAATAGAAAACGGTTTGCGTGTATGTGATTAATATTAATAGTTCGTGTGATATTATTTAGAATTTCAAATTCCTTTTAGTATATCCAAAGGGAATAGAAATATATCTTTATTAACTTAACATGACTCATACCTTTTTTGGAAACGATACGGTTGTAATAAACTGTTCAGTTTTCAATGGGGCTGAATGGATTTTTGACGGGCAATAATACACGCGAACAATTTAGATCCAATATAACTGTGTTTGTTTTTACAATACATTTTCCGTGTTCGTAGGTATGTATGGAGATATATACGTACTATAGAGAAAGTGGTGTAAAGCTTCCTCTTCAACCAAAAGAGTGTTTTTTCCGAAATTCATTTTCCACTATTCGTAGAATTTTTGAGAAAATGAAATTTCTTCAAATGATGTCACGCGATTCAAAGACTTGCGATTTTGAAAAAAATCTTTAAATTTTGGGCTTCTCGATCATTTTCAAACTTTGTGAAATACTCGTACACTTTTAATGATGGCATATGCCGGATTTTCATCGATTTTACTTGTTTCTGAAAAATGTTATGTGAAAATGAGTTTAAAAATTGCACATTTTCAGAAACGCTCCGATGAAATGTTCTCAAAATCAGTCTCTTAAGTCTCTAATATTTATATTACATGCTATTTTCATACACTAATACATTTCTGAGTTCAGAATTTCCTGCAAACATGTGCTAAATATTGACGGTTTTCAGAAACGTTCATACATACACTGGCGGAAAAAATATTTCAACACCCCAATTCCATTGTACAATTTACTTCTCCGCAGAGATACAGCACATACAGACAGAATATTACACATGATTACGTGGGCAGAGCCATGCGAGACTCGCACGTCCAGCAACAGAGAGAACCATGGACAGGAAACGCCAAGTCAATACTGCGTGTACCCGCCGCGGGCAGTACGACAAGCCCTGATGCGGGCTGGCATCCCATCGTACATACAGGTGGCGAATAGTGTCCCGGTAATGAATCGGTACTCTGTTCTACGCCTCATGCATCGCCTCACGCAGAGCACGCAGAGTTGCGGTGGGAGTCGCAGCACGGGTCAGGCGTTGGCTCAAATACTCGATCGGGGAGAAATCCGGTGGGCGTGCCGGCCAAGGCAGTGTCAGGGTGGGGAGTGTCCTCCTGGAATAGTGCACCACCCTCCCGCTGAAAGAAAGGTATCAGTACAAGCTGCACAACGTGATGGATGTAGCTAATATTCTAATGCTCTCGTGGCACAGTGGCGACGTCGCTCGCCTTTCACCACTGAAGTTCCGGGTTCGATACCCGTAGAATACCCGTAGAACCTCATGTGAAATTTACGAGAAAACGAATTATCATGCTTCACAGGGGCTAGTCCTAAACCTTACCCCCTAACCTTATTATTCAAAATGTCTGGATGATGTCCGAAAAAGGATCAGCTTCGATGCATACTTCGAAAATAAGCCAGAAAATCAGCCTTCCCAATTCTGGCCGATAGGTAGATGACGCAGCGCAAGACGCGAGCACGAAGAAGCTACCTATCGGCGATTCCCTGACTTAACTGCGACTGAAACTCAGCACCGACGTTGCATCACGGTCCACGTGGTCAGCAATGCGCCGAAAGGACCTCCCGGCTTCCCACAGGCCGACAATCCGCTCAAACTGGTCCAATTACTTAAAGGACGAACGAGTGCGATGCCGTGGCATATCTAAGTCCCGACTTGACTACCCAGAGGCCCCTAGAGGGTGCTGGGTGTATAATAAAAAGTGGAGGATTACTCCTATAATTAACGGAGGATTACTCCAAGGTGCGCTCAACGCCCTTAGGAGCTAGGAGACGCGTTGCATTAATAATCACGCAACAAATTAAGAAAAAATCCAGTGCTACTCAATGATCCTCCACAAACATCAAAGACGGACGCACGTTGTAGATGATGGCACCCCACACCATCATCCCGGGATGTGCCCTACATCACATGGACGAACACATTCCGGACGCACGCGCTCGCCTGCGCGACGCCACACACGCACACGTTGCAGGCAGAAGCGACTCTCATCCCTGAAACCCACCACACGCCATGCCGATCCAGCACATACTCGTAGACCGGGCACATTGCATCACGCCAGACGTGCCCGACGATGTTTCGGCGTGAGTGGCAGTCGGGCTAGCGGTATGAGGGATTGTAACCCTGCAGCAAGTAACTGGTTTTCAACGGTGCGTGGAGACACGTTGGGGGCCACATGTGGCTGTATCTCGGCGCGGGTGGCCGTAGGGTCTGCCAGTGCCGTCTTCACAATGCGTCGATCTTGGCGTTCGTCAGTGCTCCGCGGTCGCTCCGAAGCGGGTCTACGGTTATAGAAATGTTCGTCTACCCAGCGTCGCCTGCAACGCAGCACCGTCGTCGCATCACGGTCCACGTGGTCAGCAATACGCCGAAAGGACCTCCCGGCTTCCCACAGGCCGACAATCCGACCCCGCTCAAACTGGTACAATTGCTTAAAGAACGAACGCGTACGATGCCGTGACATATCTAAGTCCCGAGTAGACCCTATCGACAGCGCTTTTTAATGCCGCGGATTAGATGGCACGTCCGGGTCATTTCGTCAGGCTGCGATCACCGAGCCTCACTCATCCGTGAAATGTTTATCACGACTTTTACGATCTACCATCCCTATCGTCCCTTATCTTCTACTTGATTGCTCGTGCCCTTCCGAGTGTTGCAATACTTTTTTCCGACAGTGTATTTTCTCAAAAACTGTTCTAATTTTCTCAATGACAATTTGAATATAGAGACTGGTGTATCACATAATACCCACTATTAATGGTAACCTGTCAAAAAGACTTGACGAAATCTAGCTCCCATATTAAAAATTCATTGTAATGAAAAGTAGAACATAGTTTAATTTCTTTAATACTAAATTTAAGTTTTATTTGAAAATGTCCTCTATTATCAGAAATAGGTCAAACCGCTGTCTTCTAAGGAACCACAATTTTAGAGACACCTGGAGGCGTCACAAGATGAAAATTTATTCTCTTTGCGATATTGCCACCGGTTGCTTCGTCCCAGTCGTGTTACAGCGCGCCGTGTTACAGGGGTTTCTACACACAGAGTTTTCGAAATCCGAAAGTGTGTTAATGATTATATACACTACGTTCCCACGTTCCCCTTCGCACTAGGTGTGCAGTTAAATGGGCTACTTTCATCCCTCTGCCAAGGGAACAGTTAACGCTCGGCCTTATCTCCTTAGGGTTGCCCACCCCTATCGTTAGATTTTTTATTATATCCTTCTGTTAATTATCTTTTTAAATATTTTGTTCTGTAACATGTGTTCTTTATAAAAAAATCTGTATTTTTTTGTTTATTTTACTAATTGATAATGGTTTTAATTGAACCCGAGAGCATCTTTGCAACACAATTCCTTTATCTTGACCCTAATCAGCAACGTTGTCCATTCCTAGCGCGTGTGAGGTCAAGGATATTCTCTCACTCTGCAGACCTCTAGTTCCGAAGCATGTATTTGCCTGCGTGAATGTGCGCGCAGAGTCGACTTAGTGACCCTGTTGGTTTTTCATTTCTTTTTTTATGGAGACGTTCTGTCCAAAAAAAATTGTTTGGCAGGATTTCTTTAAACCATATGTAATAATAAACAAAAATTTATAATAATAATAAACAAAAAGTTATAATAATAATAAACAAAAAGTTATAACTTTCTATCCTGCTTCAGTGGCATAAACTTTACGATATTATCTGGAGGACGCAAGAAATTATGTCTTATATTCCTGATTATCGTAACGTACTTCAATTACCTCATCCACCTCATATTTACTGCACTACATATGGCTTATTTTAGAAGTATGCAACAAGGCTGTTCCTTTATCGTACATCATCCAGACATTTTGAATAATTTGAAAGTTTACGTGATAATTCACGAATTAGCCAGATTCGGACGTAGCTTGTCATAATTATGCATCTTATACTGACGTAGATACTGACATTCATGATCAGAAACCCAAAATATATGTTTAAAATTACCGTTACAAAGCATCAATGGGTGTGAATTTTGTTATAAGGCGAAGTGCAATACATATTGCGTAATATGTGGCAATTATACAATGTCTTAAACTGAAATTAAACGACAACCCAATTAGGCTAAGGGAGACCCCCCATGAATTTAATGAAGCCCTTACGAAATAGTTTTATTGATTTGTAGAAGACGCCGGGCTATTGGCTTAAATAATTTTATAAGTATTTTCACTAGTGGTTGAATTGCAAGTATTGATTAATGTTAAAGAAAATAAAATTATTTTGATGTATACTTTCACATGAACAAATGTTGATGTTATGTTTGTATTACCCGTGAATGCTACCAGAAAATAGAGAAATATTGTTGGGAACATTGATAAACTACAGCCAGTCAGCTAATATCTGCTCACTAATTTGCGGCGACGAAATATGAAAGCGGAAAACACGCAGCATGAGGGATGCACCTCTTCAGACAGGAGTGTCGTCGTGAAACATAGCGATAGGGAAATCCCGGAGCAAAACGCCGGGCCACGGCGCGGGGCCGGCTGCTGCGAATACGGTGATGTATTGGCGCTCGCATCCCGGCTCTCTTTCGCTGCGCTTGGCGGCGGGGTTTTGGGTGATGGGGCAAGCGGGTAGGGGGTGGAGGTGGGGGCGGGGGCGGGGGCTGGGGCTGGGGAGGGCGTGGCGCGAATCAGTCGGCTGCCGTGTCCGACAGGGGCGCGCTAATGCCCCAAGCGACGCGCGAAAAAGCGAAAGGGGATCACGGGGTTCCATCGCCCGTGCCCTGCCCCTGGTCCTTCCCGCACCTCCGCCACCACTAGGCCCCAGCCTCTCGCCCGAGAGCCGGCAGCTCGGCCGGCACACCCGTCCACCCGAACCTGCCCACACGCCCACCCGAACCCGCCCACACGCTCACCCGAAAACCTGCCGACCTGCCCGCTGCTCCCCCACTTGCAGGCCCGCCCACTTGCCCGCCCGCTTGCCCGCCCACTTGCCGCCCACTTGCCCGCCCACCTGCCCGCCCACCTGCCCGCCCACTTGCCCGCCCACTTGCCCGCCCACTTGCCCGCCCACTTGCCCGCCCACTTGCCTGCCCACATGCCCGCCCACATGCCCGCCCACTTGCCCGCCCACTTGCCCGCTCACTTGCCCACCCACTTGCCCGCTCACTTGCCCACCCACTTGCCCGCCCGCTTGCTCGCCCGCTTGCCCGCCCGCTTGCCTGCCCGCTTCCTCCCATGCACTCCACCCTGATCTAGGCTTTGAACTGCCCACGTTCCTGCATCGCGCTACCTTCTCCTCTCTGAATCCTTCTACACCCCGCCCCTATGCTACTCCCCATACGCCGTAACCTGCTGTCCGATCTAAGTTATTTATCGTCACCACGCCCCAATTTACCTTCCCAACTTTTCTTTCTCATGTCACGTCCGCCATCTATCTCTCCAACTCCTTCGATCATCCGGCCCTGTATCCCCGCTTTTCTGTTCTCACCTTCTCTTCTCCCCGTTTATTCCCATTCCACGTCCTTATATTCCTTCATTCACGACTCATTTCACCCCTGCGTCCTCGCTCTTGTTTCAATCTCTGAATCCCCCTTTACCCGCATTCACCACCCGCACAACCTCTCTAATCTTCAGCCCTTTCCACTTTAATCATATTCATCATTGCTCCGATTGCCAACTTTATCCCATCCCTCCCAATGCGACCTCCGGACCTCACTATCCCGGCCTCATCGAATCTTTGCATACAATCTCTGCGACATCCCATCGTCATATTTTACTGCTATCCGGCCTTCGCTCTTCCTCGTCTTTGCCTTCCCATGCCTCCACTTCTCCCTGCTCGTACATCGCCCTCGTCTGCAATCCATTATCCCTATCCTGCCACCGTCGCCGTCGCCTCCACATCGACCTCATTCCACTGCCCCTCGCCTCCTCACTCCCACGCGCGATCTCTTGCACGGGGAGGGGCCCGCAACGGCGGCAGCGGGATCGCGCTGGCAGAGGCGGCTGCGACCTGGCGCGGGCGGAGGGTGATCGGGAGCGGGGACGGCGACATCATGACAAACGACAGGCGGGACCCGGACGAGCCGGCTCGCGCGCCCCGCCCCCGCGGCCCTTGTCGCGCAGCCGCCTCCGCCAGTCCATTGCACTCGCGCGCGCCGCTCCCTCTGCCGTCGCCCGCGCGCACAGTCACCCGCGGCGAAATCCGCTCGGCACGGCGCGACTGACACGCTAGATCTCCAAACTCCTCATTAGCCTTTTATTTCCGAATAAATGGCGCACCATTTGTCCAAGTGTGATCACGTGAGTCACATCAGCTGAAAGAAGCACTATTGTGTTCTCAATTAGAATAAATTATGTCTTTCTCATGTCGTTTTGCGAAGAAGCCGACCTCAATAGCCGAGGAAGCTTAGAGTGTGTACCAACTCAGCGCTTCGGGTGGAAGGGTCGTGGGTTCGAGTCCCGCTGTGGGCGTGGTTGTTTGTCTCTAGTCTTTCAAGTAGTGCGTGTGTTGTCGCGGAAGGCCTTGTGAGTGTGCTGCTCACAGACCGAGGAGCCCGCATGTGTGACTAGAGTAAAAGTTAAAATGTGTTCCCACGAGGGTCGTAATGGGTACCCGGTGTGGATAGTCGATATCGGCATTCCCCGAAGCTGGAAAAAGCTCCCGGAAGAAAAAATGTCGTTTTGCTACGAAACTCTTTGTTTGTGCACAGCATTTTGTTGATGATTTCTGTTCATATGAACATCCACATAGTTTTTCTTAAAGAGAGTCGCACTGTTGAGGATATTTCTAAGTATTACCGAAAACCACGTGTTTTTGTGGGTACAAACTACGAAAATCGCAAATTTGTGATTTAGCGGAATTGGGGTGCATATTACGACACACATTTGTACCATGCTCATTTATCGTCTTTGGATTACGCCCTATCTCGCCAGCCGACCGTCAGAATTCAGTACTCTCGCTTTTTGCTAATGGCTCAAGTGACCAGAATCTTTGGTGTTTTCGAAATTTTCCCAGTCTTCAAATTGCGCACAACGTTCCGATGTCAGACAGTGAGAAAATGACTAATTACAAAATTACTAAACACATTTTCCACAGGAATCTGTTTTAAGGCCAAAATGGTAAAATAATTACTTCTTACTTATCTCATGCTGTCATGAAGTTACATGTGGGAAATGTGTCTCTGATTAAAAGGCAACTCATCAGTGTTAAGCAGGTACACGTTATGCCGCCAAACTATTTCGTGTCACATGTGTAACTTCATATTATAATTATGACGATTTACAACCCATGTTTTTTGTTTAAAAGTGGTCACCTCAATTCTCTACATCCCTTACAATTTAGTAACATTTGTTTTGAGACATCTGCGTATCCAAAAATAATTGACGAATAAAATGATCACTCTTCTTTTCTATACTTTTTTCTCTTGAAACACATTTCCAAAACATTAATAGTTTCCGAACATTTAGTATTTTGTCCTTTCAGCTACTCCATTTATTTACGTCTGGATTATAACCAACTCTCTCTTTTATTTTAATAAATAATAATATCATAATAATTCCCAGTTCCTGGCACGCAATATTTGACACATTTTTGCAACGTTTCTACAGATCAAAAACATGATAGATAACTGAAAGTCGTTGAATTAAAATATGTTTGTAATTTGCTCATATTTTTCACCGTTTACATCTTTGTTATTATAGCGTGCCTTAGTTCCTGACACGTAAAAGTTGACAAATTTTTGCAACGTTCTGACTGTTAAAAAACATGATAGTTAACTGAAAGCAAAGCATTAAAAGTCGTTAAATTACAATATTTTTGTAATTTGCTCATATTTTTCACCGTTTACATCTTTGTTATCATAGCGTGCCTCAGGAAATGTATAATAGCGATTCCCACTTTTTCCTACTATGTTTATGAGTATGCGCCAAGAGAATTGTAACTAGTAAATTCAGCGAGTCCATATGTGCTTCAACCGCTTGGAATTTGATTTTATAAATGGAGGGCAGATGCAAATTTAGTACTTGACAGTTGTAAATAAAAGTATGTTCTTTATTAAATTAACCACATGAATAGTAATTTATATACGGGAAATAAATGTGTCCTCTAGAAAATAAAAATGTTTTCCGAATTTTAATATTAACAGAATATTTACTATATAGGCGGTGACGAGAAAAAATTGTTTGAATAATGTATTATTATTGCGAATATAAATCAGATTAAAATACATATTTTTGAAAGTGAACGTTCCAATAATAATTTAATATCAATTTTAAATAGATTTAAATTTCATGAAATAATATAGGTGGTTTTACATATTCATTCGTGTCGTAAGTCGTAATGAATCTGAGAAGAGAAATACGGCATATAATAAAATTTAAATTCTCTACAATAATTTCGGATCCTCGAATTCATCTTCTGTCCATTTATACAAGAAAACTATCTTTCAAATCTTCTTGCTTTCATTTAACACTTTTTTTCGTGGTGCCAACATGACTGTCCTAAAGCCATTGAAAAAAATTCGAAAGTTTTAAAAAAGTACCTACGTTATAAATGTGTAAATCCTCATTTGAGTCGTACGTAATTTCTTTTGCTTATCGACAGACGACATAAACATGGTTTATTTTTATTAATAATTAAACACAAGTATCCTTTTGCAATTTGACCATCAATGATTTTTACCTCAAAAAAGTAAAAAAAAAATGTTCAAAAAAGCGTTTCCCTGCTGGGGTGCGGCAGTGTCCCGCTGGTGGAATTTAGATTTAGATTTATTGAGTCAAAAAAACTGTAAAGAACTGTATAAGACGTATGTTGGAGAATATCATCTGCGCACGTTCTCTTGAGTTCTAGAATCCCTTCCCATCATTTTAACTATAAATACTTGAAAGATGAGTAAAAGTTTAAAATATATAAATAAATAAAAATTAAAAAAAGCGCGACATTAGCAATATTTGAAAAAATGGACATTTCCGTTTCTGAGTTATAGAAAACTTATTTGAAACGGTAAACGAACTGCAGGTTCGATTTTTCTGCATTGCTAACGAAATAGTAACTCACCCGTACCTCTACTCCTACAACTACAAACAAAAGGAGACTTCAACAAAACGTGCGTATAGTGAAGCTACATTTACGACCAGAAGCAAAATAAGGGGCCATCTCAGCATTTGCTCAATGGATCAGGGAAACTGGACACAAACCTGATCGAGATAACCTAACTGACGTGTAGTTTGAGGTCGGATTTCACCATCCAATGGAAGAAGTTTACTGACACCTCCTGCGTTAGAAACGTGCACTATATTTACACAAATAATGACCTTAGCAGATTCCTGGCCCAGAATCACTAATCAATGAATCCAAAAAATGAAAAAGATCTAAATTACAGAACATGATAAACATAATTATTGTAAAACAAAACTAATTCATATTTCAACAACGATAATATTGTTTGAAAAATGTAACCAGAATCTGAGAATATATGAACTCGGTCGTCATAAACATTACACCTACAGTTAACAAATCCAACATTATTGCCAACTATTCATTCTGAAAGAACGTTCCACTTCGTGGAGAAGGTGGTTCGCCATATCCTAGTGAATAATGTAGCGATACCAATTTCATCATACAAAATTTCATAAGGCTGAGGGCAGTTGGGAAATGAACAGACAGCGTTGCACGTGCAACCTCGCTTATCGGACAGCTATTTGCGCCCCCGGCACATTAAGAAGGTCGTTAAAAGGGTCAGTCGTCGAAAGATTCACTGCGAGACGCACGTGTTCGCATGGCCAGCTGCGAACCTAGAACGCTCTTGAAATCGACATCCAGGGAATCCCAGAGCGATAAATTCTTTCACGGACAACGCCTGTCTTGTGCAAGCAGGGCCAGTGTTCTAGAAGGAATAGGAAAATTCTGGACGCTCATAGAGACGCAAAGAGTTGAAACTTCCGTGGCTTCCCCGTCGCGATTGGTTGGAAATAGTAATGCGCAACTACCTTTGGCCAATAGCGACGCGACTATCATAGGAGCTTGAACACACGAGAAAATTGGGTGGGGGCAAAAGTTAACCTAATACAATTTCGACTGAGAGAATATCAGAAAGTGCAGAGCAGACGGGGCCAGATCTTTTAGACGGGGGGGGGGGGGCAGTCGGGAGAGAATCTTCTCTGGGGGGTAACTATTCGTCGGAGAGAGACCAGTGTGCCTCTGAAAAACTTATAATTATTCGTCGGAAGGAGCCTGAGTTCTAGGCTGAGGGCAGTTGGGAGAAAAACTTATCTGGGGTGGGAATTATTCGGGCGAATGTGCCTATGTGGGATTTTATTATTTTGCTGCGAGTTTTGAGCATTGAGCCGGCTGCAGTAGACAGAAAAAATTCTCTGGGGTGGGAATTCGCCGTGATGAGAGGCGAACGTTTCTCCGAAGGATTGCTAAACTGTCCGAAGTTGTGTTCGACAATTATTATAATGAGAATCAGAGGTACGCATAGTTAATTACTACGTTCCTGAGATTGAGACCGCCCGGCCGCTCCAAGTCTACCAGTTACTACCAGTCTACCAGTTACTACCAGCTACTACCAGTTCCGCTCCGAGTTCAACCAGACAGACTACCAGACGCCGTTACAACGCCTCGGCCGCGCCGCCACCCCACTTGGTGATGTCATCAGACGGCCGACCAGCTGACGTGCGTGCCTGAGTGGGTGCAAGGGCATCGCCCCGGCCGCGCCCTCTGTGAAGGTTGCCGCCGCCTCCCTCGGCCGCAACGCGCCCGTCTCGGGCCCACAGAAAAAACTTTACCAAGGCAATATAATTCAGGGTATTCATCCCTGCGTAAATTCTGTAATGCGGTGTCGCGCTATGACACATTGACCTGTAATATTTGTTACCATTGTAATGTTAATTATAAGTCTTCCTAATTTTTAAGCTTTACTCTGGATACTAACTTTTCATCTTCTTATCTGTCCACCTAATTTTCAGATTTCTTATTCTATTTACAAGTGTAACTTCCCTGGGGCATTTTAAATTATTTTGCCCAGGAATAAAAGTGATTTTTACCAGTGATCAAAGTGTTTCTTTCATGTTACCAGTATCTGTTTAACGATTCCTTCCATCACCGACTGAGCTACATAGGGCCGCTTACCGGGCGTTCTCTCCCGAGACGACTGCGGGAGTGTTACAATAAATACACAAATAAATACGAATACACTTATTTACCATTATAAGCAGTAAAACGGACGATAAAGTGCACATTAAATGTGAAATAGCATACACAGAAATGGCAATGATACCACGTTAGCCAGACGAATTATTTGGAATAAAATGTGCACACAAATGTTACAATTGTATTACTTCACCATTTGTAATTGCGTGTATCAGTACATTCACGGAGCGTTTTGTAGTACGTGTAACATCCATAAAAACAGTATTAAGGTGCTACAATTAATAATACTTTTAAATATAGTAAATATGATCACGTCTATAGAAATAGTAATCAACGACACCACTTGTTAAATTCTTCAATTCGAAGTCGTTCAACGTTTTCCATGTGAGAAAATCCCTGGTCATCAAAAAGTCAAGACAATATCAGAATGTAGGTACGTACCATCACGTTCTCATACTACAGTTGAGGCTCGGCGCTCGGGGCATTGAGCTGGACCTAAAGCGTAATACGTATTTCCCTTATCCTTCAAAAGTTGAACATCTGAACAGTGTGTTCGCGGCACTTTGTTTTCCTCCAAAGCCACATGACCAGTGATGACGTCACCGCCCCCGCCACCCCGCCTCCCTCTGTCGCATCCTCCGCCCCGCCGCCCTCCCTCGTCGCACTCTGCCACCCCTTCTCCAATCATCCCCGACATCCCCTTCCCCACCTGACCCATAACCCCTACCAACCCGCCCGCTCCACCTCCGCAGTCTCCATTGCCCACACCGCCTCTCTTGCCTCGCCTCCTGCCCGTCTACCCACACTCCATGCTGTGAAGTCTGTCTCTCACCCCCACACCTGTAACACTCGCCGGGTCGCGCCACTAGCGCCGTTGCGTCGCCGCTCAACCGTTACCTGAAAGTTATGGTGAGATATCCTCCAACGCGCGGCATCGGGCTGCGTTCAAATATTTGCGACGCGTCGTTCGCGCGGGCAACTGCCACGCTGGGACCTAACGCTTCGTAGTACGCGAGCAGCGCCATAAAAGATAGTGAGTTGTTCGGCGAACTGTGTACATTGTGTTTCTAATCGAAACGCGAAAACAACCGCCGCTGCACCGATGCGATGCGAATACACCAGAGGTAAATTCATGTAGCAGTAGTTTGTAAATGGCGCCTTTTTTTGTAAAATATAAACAGCTAGGTAATACGAATTTTTAAATACAGATCCTCATGGAATGTAACAAAAGCATGTGCAACAATATGTATAAATCAGAACAAGAGAGAAATACATAAATATATACGTTTATACAAAGTAAGAAAAGCATATTTTGTTCAAATGCTGTGTAACAAGTATTCCAAACTACCTTTTATTGCAACTAATTCTGAACACAAGAAATAAAAATTAATTCTCATTTACATTGAAATCTCGCCGATTTAAAAGAAATACATTAAGAACTCCATACATAGTTAAGGGGTTTAGGAAATACCTGAAAGAGAGGAGAATCACCCAACTTTTCCTACTACTAGTACTATTTTTCTTCATAACATTCTTTTATAAATATGTTACAAAAGAATTTATAGAATTATACTAAACATCTATAAATAATTATCGAATAATAAAATTACAAGTTTATTGCAAACTTTCGAAATTGACAAATGTAATGGAAATAGATAAATAGGTTCAGGAAAAGCTATAAGTTCAGAGAATATACTGAAAAAAGTCGTAATGGCAAACCCTTCTCAGAATTTACGTAATTTTTAACATTTCCTAATATGTTTGTAAATTTCCGGTACGCGCCATCTTAATCCTTCGTCCTGAAAAATTACGCCTTTCTAGTTACATCAGTGATATTTTTGGCGCTATTTGGCTGTATTTGCTCATTTTCTAAACGAATACAAACTCTTTGTCTTGTACCATTTAAGTACGTCTGCGAATGCTTCTCAAAAGCCATGTGTGGACAGAACCAAGCAAGGTTCTTTTGTAAGAGTCAAGTCATTTAAGTGAATCTGTAAGAACCTTTAAAATGAATTTTGTAACTCCACATCATACGTGTTCAATCCTTGAAATTTATTGTTTCATTGTAAATGTGTCACTATCTAAAGTTGTCTTATTCCCATCACTTAATATTCACCGAAACAAAAAAAATCAGCTGAAGTTAATCCAATCACAAATTAGTATGTGCTTTGTTTCTCTGAGAAAAACCTAGCAAATCCAAAGATAATCCAGACTCGTCGGTTTTTCTTCCCTTCGCGTAGTCCTAACAAGCTTTGTAGGCGGCGTTCGCTGCGCTGCACACTCGAGGGCAAAATCTCATCAGATGCCTCCTTTCAAGCGACTCGTAAAGAAGCGGCGAGGATTGAATCACGCGTCCTCTGTCTGAGTAGGCAAAGTGCCCTCCAGACGCGCCGTGCGCACGGGCGCGTGAGTGCGTGAGGAGCGACTGCAGCGCCTCTCGTGGGGCGCGAGACGAAGCGTTGATGGCGAGGGGCGTGGCTACCCCAGTGGCCAGAGCCGTATGTGCGGTGGTGGTGGCGCGGAGGCGGCTGGGGGGCGGCTGGGGGGCGGCTGGGGGGCGGCTGGGGGGCGGTGCGGGGGCGGTGCGGGGGCGGTGCGGGGGCGGTGCGGGGCGGTGCGGGGGCGGTGCGGGGGCGGTGCGGGGGCGGTGCGGGGGCGGCGCGGGGGCGGCACGGGGGGGCGCGGTGAGGAGGCAAAATGTGGTGGGTTTTGCGGTGACTATGATGATGGCGGTAGGGGTGGTGTCGTTCGTGGTGAGTGGTGGCAGGGGTGGGTGACTGCCCTGATGGAGTTGATGTGACGGATGTCGATGATGGTGGTAGGCGCGGGCGGTGGTGATTGTCGAGTGTGGGTGGGGATGACGGTTATGTGTGTGGAATTAGTTGGGGTGAGGACATTGCAGCTGTGGTAAACATAAGTGCATAGGCGTCGTTGCGAAGCAGATAATATTAGTGTTACGATGTGCAAAGTTTAATTGAAGTCCGCTGAATCGTTGAGTCAAAATATTTATCAAACATCCAAACATAAAGTTATTTCTGGAGTATCTTCTGGCAACTGATAACTTCTAATTCTTCTGTTCGAGTCTTGTTTAAAACAATATATTTTTATGAATTATCAAAACAATTCTTAAATTTTCAAAGGTGGCCATTCATGTTGTTAATGTACCGCTTCTATCTTTAATATCAACCTTTAAATAATGCCTATTTAAACAATGGTATTAACATATGTTACCGATTCAAACGTCAAACACCACAACTATCAACAATTCTTTAATGTGTTAATGGTGTACTCTATCATAATACCTCAAATTTCCGTTTCTTTACAATTAGAATGAAGAATTATCATTAATAACAGTCCGCCGCCACCGTAGCCGTCGTTCTTGTAACAAATTGTCATAGAACAAATATCTTAAAAGAATTATAAAAAAAATCCCCACACAGAACAGGACCCAGATTATAAAATTAACTTATTACCAGTTCATTATTCATAAAATGTTATTCTTGGACTAACATTACCTTCGGCGGGTGCAAAAGTGGCGCACACGTCGCGACAGCGACAAGGCAGGGGAGAGCGGGGTTGGTACCAACAGAGGTGAAGTGGGTCAGAGAGAGTTACGATGACAGTCATTGAATTGGAATGTTTTTACGATAACGAACATTCTCAGATGCATTAATTCAGCGTGAATGAAGTGGTCACATCCTTGAATCTGGACCTGAAAAAATATTTTTGCAACTAGATAAGTACGACAAAATTTCAACTTCTTCCATACGTCGGAAAATAGACGAATAACGAGAGGAGTAAAAACACAAGGTATATCTATCCGAAAAAATGAGCAATATTCTTAACGAATGGTTACGTATCATTGTGCACTGGGAAGAGTTTCTTAACAGAATCTAAGTACGCGAGGTAATAGGGGCAGATATGGCTGCAAGTTATGTCGGTCATCAGAAATCATGATTATGCGTAGATGAAAATGAAATATTTGATGTGACGTCGCTTGTTCTTGTGATAGGTCTAATCTACTTAGTTTACCGAATATAATGTTATTCACGATAGTACATATTCATTTACTGTGTATGTGCATTTTATGGCTCAGCAATCTATGTAACTAATAGTTTTTAAATTTTATACATAGCATAATGCAAATATATTGAACTTGGTTTTCTATAAATAATTGTGCATGGCTTTTATATGCGTATCTTACACGCCATTGCCCGTACTGCTGCGTTAGAGGATGGGGCGTTCGGTTGTGGGCACGCCAGGACCGGCGGAGAGAGCTGTCCGGAGGCGGTGCCAGTGGCGTGAAGAGCGGACGTCGGCGGAAGAGTGGGGGCGATGGAGTGGACACGGGCGGTGAGGTTGCGGCGGGAGGGGGCGGGGCCGCCGGCTGCCGGCTCTGAGAGCGCCTTTGATGCGACCGACGCTTCAGAGACTCCTTCAGCAGCCGCCACAGCTCTGCCACAGCCCCCGGCCCCGTCCCCGCCTCCGCGCCCGCCCTGACACAGCCCCCGGCCCCGTCCCCGCCTTAGTGTCCCCCACCACCACAAATCGCTGCCGCCACCATCGTCATCGCTCCTGGCGCCCTCCCCCATCGTTTACTTCCTACACCACCGCCAACACCAACGCCACCGCCTCCACCGTCTCCGCCTCCACCGCCTCCGCCTCCGCCTCCGCCTCCACCGCCTCCGCCTCCACCGCCTCCGCCTCCGCCTCCACCGCCTCCGCCTCCGCCTCCACCGCCTCCGCCTCCGCCTCCACCGCCTCCGCCTCCACCGTCTCCGCCACCGCCACTGCCACCGCCACCACTGCAACGACTGGCGTTGCCACCGTCACAGCCACAACCGTAGCCGCCACCGTAGCCGCCGCCAGCGCTGCTCCTGCCGCCACCGCCTACGGCACTACCACCGTCCCCATCACCGCCATCGAAATGATCGAAGCCCTATGAAGGGTCGAATAGGGCAACCGAAAGTGAGGACAGCAGGAATAGGCTCAGTGATGTTTTATTTAACATAGTTCTATTATTTTAAAATCACTTCACGAAAACGTCGGTCAATACTAAATATATCAGTTTAATTGCATAATATTCCTACAGGGAAGAATTTTGAAATGCGAGACACATTGAAAGATAGGATTCTTCAATAGTGATACAAGTACTAATGGGGAGACGCCAAAGAAATTAGAAATTTCCCATAATCTTGAACGATATGGTTTTATTTAGCAAACAACCAACATGTAAAGAAATGTAAAAAAAACTCTGTAAAAAAATCTAGACCGCTCTGAAACCAAAATATAATTAAATATACACAGTTATAGTTCAAAGAGATATATGGTATATGAACCAATACTCATGAAACATTGTGACACGTTTATAGAAAAACTGAGGTTTTGTCTCAGTATGTGAAAATTAGATGCCATAATGGAATTGTGTATGTTAACATTTATATATTTTATTGTATAAGGTATTTACAGGTTATAAAATATTTGAAAAGTTAAGGTAAAGTATTTTATCTTACTTTTTACTTTTCAATATTTTAAAGATATAAAAATACAGCTATTTTATTTCCAATTATTATCTCTCTCACTCTCAACATGTCATTGATTAACAGAGCACTGCAAATTCATCTCGTCAGAAAAATATGTGGTTAATCGAAGCAGAAAAAAATCATTGAATAGTATTAGAACAACATGCAAATTGACACGTTAACCAACGCGTTGGATATAAATGTTAATGTGAATAATGATTTAATGGTTAGTTATCGTCATATTTTGAATATTTAACCTCTTCTAATATATTTAGATAACGTATAACTATTTTTTATGATGATTCTTGAAAATTAGTTAAATATTTAGCATATTCCTTTTGATGGCCATATTCCTTGTTGTTGGATAAAAATCAGTATTGAGCCTTTTACTGACCGAGGATACGTGTACATGACTGACCATTTCTAGCTCTGTGATCACAGAGCTTCGTCAACTACCCATTGTCTGGAGAATTCTAGAGGTCAGCTGCTCTGATCAGCAATTTTCTGTCGTTTCTCTGTTCAACTCCAGGTGAATGCCGAAGCAGTACCGTAACAGTCACATAAACACAGTCAATGAACCGCCTTTGATTTTTCCTTCCGCGTATCCTCTTCCTTCCTTACGCACACAGTTACATGCACTTCACCATCACACATGTCAGCCGCTTAAACCAAATGTCAGAGCTAAACGTAGAGTCGTGAGTCAAAGGTTGAGTCGGGAGCTAAAAGTTGGTCGTGGGACAGGTGATGCCTGCCGGGGAATATTTCTGGAGGGGATAAAACCTGTAAGCCGTCGTTTAGGCCGTAGTACCAAAGACGGAGAAACATGACCCCTCCTGAGATATTAACATTATACGTGAAACTATACGCCGATCCGGGAAGCCGAGATCGCTAAGGCAGTAGTGCCGTGGCGGTCTTGGACCTAACGATCGTGGGTTCCCACTTTGGGCATGGTTGTGTGTGTTTCATGATTGTGTGTGTTCTCTACGTGCACTGTGCTTGTGTGTCCTCTGTCGTTGGCGCCAGGAAGAGCATCTGGCCATAAAAACATCGCCAAATCAAGATAAAAATGAAGTGTGCGTCGACCCCGCAGAAACGCGAAGTATAGGCTAGGATAAAAAAAAATACGCGGAACTAATACCTTAGTAGTTAACGCGCCGGTCGCCGGAATCAATCTAAACACTGTGAACTAAACACACGGAATCAATCTAAACACTGTACTCACTCTAAACACTGCGCGAAAGGGCGTAGAGCAAAGTAAAGCCAACCAGGAGAGTGGGAGGAGGAGCGTCGGCGCTGTGCGTCTGACCCTTAGGAAGGGGTGAAAGGGAGTAGCCTGCGAAGTGCGCTTTTTCGTACATGCGCGGAATTTCCGAGAAGGAAATTGAATTTCGCGGGACATTAGCAGAAAAGACGACATTAATACCGACTTAGCTTGATGGGAGAGGGACTCGGCGTTTCTTTGCGAGGCTTTCGAACGGACGGTCTTCAAAGGTTTTTCTTTGAAGCTTGCAGGTCTGAAATCTCCTGGCGAGAGAAGTGTTGAAAAGCGAAAACTAGACAAGGTCGTGCATCCTATAACTAGTATTTACCATATTTATTACTTGAAAATTGGAAGGTTCTATCGTAAATGATAAAAACTTACTCCTTATATTTATAAAATGTTTATAGATTACCTTAATAAATTCGTTCCTTCCTGAATACATATGTTCGTTTTTTCAAATGTTCTAAAGTTTCAAATAAATGTTCTTTCTCCTATTTCATTGTAATGTTAAATCCCTTTCAGACGTTGAATGATAATTACGGTCGTTGGTAGAAGATACAATCGAAAAACAATTTGCAATTCTCAAAATAAATGGACAGTTTGTTGATATTTGTTTAGTAGTGCAAAATAGGAAACAAAATGAGAGCGATCTTTTTTGGTATTGAAACAACTGACTTTTTTTCATTAAATTCTTTCAATTCTGTTGCTGAACTTTCAACTATGATTACATTCGATGATAGCCCAAAAATTTTCGATAATTCGATGGTAGTCCAAAAATAACCTTAAATAATGAAATTTATTAGTTGATAGTGATTACAAACTCGAAAATGATAAATTCCATATGTACTTCAAACCTTCTCTCTAAATACAAAAAACATCGATCTGACAGGGAGTATGAAAAGAGAGATCTTACATCTTTGAAATATTGAAAAGAAGATTTACCGTATCTGCGTGCCGGAACATAATCATTCTACCAGAGAGAAAATAACTCACAATTTGTTCTCGAGAAACATTATTCTGTGTTCTTGCCCCGCACTCACTCTAAGCACAGCCAGCCGCCCGAAGAAGTAAGATACATTCGCCGCTGGTGCCAATCGGAAAGCTTTGTAGATAGGCGAAGCCTGCCTTCACAAACGAAAAATCCCCAGGATCAGAGGCGCGAAGCCGCTCCCAATTCCAAAGAGAACCACAAAACTCGGCGTGCCTGGGGCCTTCGAGACCCGCAATAGGAGACTGACGACCAAACACGACGGTTTTTACCAAATATCGGTATTTTTCTTCTTTTTTTTTTCTTCTTCAAAATATGGGTGGAATGATACCTTGCATGTCCAGAAAAGTGACGTAGGAAGCAAGGAGTTGAAACACACTAACAATCGTTCGTTAAAGTATTTATCATTCGCTAAACTGTTTAAAGAGGATACATGATGATAATAGCCAATTTATCGTTAAAATCGAAGTTTCAAGGCCCTGGCGAGCTGGTTTAATATCCGGTGGGAAGCGGCTAGGGCTCTGGCCGTTCTTTTCTAGATGTGATCTCTTCCGCTCCGCGACACTGCGCATGCGTACCTTTGCTGCTGCGCATGCGCATTCATGTCGCCCATGGCCCCACCGACGACTTCCTCGGGTTTTCGAACTCACCGAGCAGTGCGCTTTTCTTTCAATTTCTGCCCGCATTTGAAATTGGGAATTTTATGGTATTATGGGAAGAATAGAATAGTTCAAAATGAGGTTTTAATTGTGAACATGAAAGCAAGACTGCTGTGAGTAATAAGATATGAAAACCGGAGTTGGATAGCCATAGGCTTCGCATAGGGCGAAGTGCAAGCGGTGTAAATGGTAAAGAGGTAGTAGACGAATACAACTGCTAGACCATCTTCAGAAAAAAAGAGGATATTTTGATATTTTAAAAAAGCCAATGGAGAGAAATAAGTACTGAAAAAGAACCCAAAACATGCTCGCGATAATATTGTTATATATCGAACAGTTGACCAGTTTTGAATATGTTAATTTGAGTATTTAATATAGTTCAATAATTGAAATTAAATATGAAAATAATAATTAATTTTCTTGTACAATGACTTCCTGTATGCACCTCGATTTCAATCTTAAAACTCGGGAGGTGATTAAAAATAAATCTTTGTGCATGATCGTTTTGGAACATTTTGAGAAGATCTTCATTGGTTTATCCTCTCATATATGCCAGCCTGTTTTCTAGTTGCGAGTATCAGACTTGGAATACTTGAAAATTATTATACTTATTTTAAAAAATGATCGAGGAATCTAGAAAATAACTTATTTTCGTACTATATACTTGGCTTGGCATGGTTGCGCGATTGTCTCCTACAGATCATCACTTTGAAATTCTTCATAAAGTCTTTCTAAAGTTATTGTCACACCTAGCACCTTGGGCACAAAACACTTTGAAATATTCGTGTCTAAAAACCGTTATTTATATTCCTTTGTAAGTTCTATAAGTATCTTGTAGTATGAGATAAACTATACTGCAGAGTTAGATTTATTGGATGGATAAAAATTGCAAATAGATCCGGATCCGATCTGGAATGAGAATGAACAAGAAAGTAAATAATCAAGAAAGAAAGAAAGTATAAAAAGAAAGAAAGCAGAAAAAGAAAGAAAGAGAAAAATAAAAAGAAAGTAAAAGATGTAGAACCGAGAAATCGAAATTGTATACCAAGCCTGGAAAAATATTTATTTTTTGTAGTTTTAAATGACCTTTAAACTTTATTTGAACTAATACAATGGAAAGCGGATAAAAAAAACGTTTAAATGAATACTATGCAAACATATTATTCCTTATTCCTTTTATTAGATATTTATCCCAGAAAATGTAAAACGCATAGATAAAGGCTTTTTTAGTATTCTTTCTAAGAAAAATGCATCAAAGCAAATGCAAATGTTCAAGCAGATTGAATAAGATGCCGGAGGCAAAAACGCATGTACGCTTGCAACGAGCATTCCTATACACACGTCCACCATACCGAATATCCAACGCCGCTCGGGGATGTTTTATTATCCAAAGCTGCATAAAGCACTTGGTTGCCGGGGCACCGCTTGGGGTCATACACAGCAGGCCGCAGGGAGCTGGAGGCGCTGCACGGGTGGGATTATCATTTAATATAGAGCGGAGCGCTGTGTGACGCAAGCAGTGGGGGCGAAGGCGATGCACGCTACCACTTCGCAGGTGGAAAAGGCACGCGGTGGTTCCCAGTGATGATGAAGAGAACGGAGGAAGGCGTAGCCGGGTTTGGAAGTGGGGAAGTACAGCGAGGGAAACGTAAGGGAGTTATTCGGTGGCGCCGGTTGAAATAACTGCTGTTGAGGTAGGACGGGGTGGTTGAAAAAGGATGGTAATAGTGGTGGTGGTCATGGCGATGAGAGAGTTGAGTGAGGGGACGTTTGTTGAGTAGGGAGTATGTATGGTAAGTATAGGTGAGTGGTGAGTAGGTGATTAGAATGATGTGGTAAGCCATGAGTAGGTGAGTGAGAAGAGTATGTATGGTGAGTGTAGATGAGTGGTGAGAGGGAGATTACAGTGATGTAAGTGGTGAGTAGAGTATGTATGATGAGAGTATGAATAGAGGTGGTGAGTGAGAATATATATGGTCAGTAGAGAGTAACAAAAATAGGCAAAGTGGGGAAAGATTATTTTTAAAGGGGTGATGACCAACAGCAGAAGGTACAGCAGATATTTTTCCTTTTTTGTGAAAAAGAAAATTGAAAATAGCACAAGTGTAATTCGAGGCAGAAGGCTTCAGCTAAAGTTGTTTAGGTAACCAATTACCTTTTAAATAACTAACAATTGTAATTACGCAGGAGAAGGTTCTGAGCAATGGTAGCAGATATACAGCTTCACAAGCTTGAACAACTTCGATATCATGTCAATAGAATCTGAAGAAATTGGAAAGAAGACAGTTCTCTGGTAATGGCAGATAAGCTAGCGGTATTGGAATTTCTGGAGGTACAGTATTGTTTCTGGATCTCATATTGTCATTAATGAAGATAATAATGGTTTTCGAATACGCTCCCGAAAAGTCAAAAAATGAGTTTACCTTTGCAATGAGGTTCATTACAACTAGGGCAAATCTACTCCTATGACGCTGGTGAAAATAAAAAATTTCAACTTTGAGAGCGGTAGGAGGAGAATTTAGAAGCAATGGAGAATGTATCTGTAACTGTCCTTAATAAAACAGAAGCGAACGCAAGTTGATAGAGCATATTTTTCGACAATGTTAAGGAAGGTATTTCAAACAGCCGGCTGTCAAGAGTGCTGACATAAAACATATAATGGAACACAGGAGAAAGAGATGATATCGCCTAATAGGGTAATGTCTATTTAGCATAGTAACTTTCCAGGAATTTTAAATAAAGAAGCGACTTCAATTACCATGGAACAGTTTTCATAGCCTTCAAAAACAGTTTAAGAAACTACGCATATCCAAGACAGTACATCAAACTTCAAATATATTTAATAACAGCAGTAGAATAGATTCGTATAAATTATCATTACTAAACTAAATGTATAGTTGTATGCACTAAAAACACAACATATTGCATTTGATTTAATAAAATATTTCAGTATTAAATAAATTAGTGTTTTGATTGTCTTTATATCACATTAAAGTTTTATTTGATGTAGGTCAGGGATATTCTGAGGATACTACTCGCCTATCAAATAATAATAATAATAATAATAATAATAATAATTTATTTTATGGATTCATATTGTTAAAAACAACTATCTTATTTTGCTAAAAACCTAATTACAAAACTTTTTATACTAAATATAATTTAATATAATTTTTCCACTTGACACGATCTTCGTAAACTTTTTCCCTTAAATTCGTCTCTTTCATAAGTTCATAAATGAATCTTTATCAGCTATGTTTTGGTCTTCTTCTTCCTCTTAATAATAATAACAATAATAATAATAAATAATGTACCGAGCGAAGTAACTCAGTGCGTAGCGCGCTGACTTCGTAATCGGGAGGTCCGGGTTCGATTCCCGGACCGGCCATCCTGACCGGGGTTTTCGTGGTTTCCCTCGGTCATAAGGCGAATGCTGGGATGGTTCAAAAAGTCCACGATCACCTTTCACCAATATCCTATCACCTCCTAATCCATTCATATTTGTGATTGTCCCTTTACCTATCATCAACCTATCATCTCATAATTCACACTTCAAGGCGTAACAACCTTGTTGTAACTCAAGGATACAGCTGAAAAGCTGATCCTGGAAGAATTACACACGTTAATCGTGTAGTGTGGTCAGTAATGGCCTATACGCCAATAATAATAATAATAATAATAATAATAATAATAATAATAATAATAATAATAATAATAACAATAATGTTGATGTGTCGCTCGTGGCATTTTTTCATAGAGCAAAGATGAAAACCGGGATTACTTATTGGCAGTCCTCGGCAAGCGATTGTGGTGTCGCCGGACGCGAGTAGTCGCTGCGCGTCGCGTAGGTGGAAATGAAGAGCGCCTGCGAGGGCAGCGTGGCGGCCGCCTAGGGAAAGGGAAGGGAGCAGGGAGGGGGCGAGGGAAGCGGCGGAGCGGAATTAGGGCGCGCGCGTCGCCAGCGCTCCCTTTGAAGACCTGCGCCTCTTTTTAAAACCATTTGCACATTTGAATGTTTGATGTCCTGCTTTGAGCCCGCGACGCGCCGCCTACGTCGCCCGGCGCCAGCTCACCGGAAGGGTGGGAGAAGAGGGAGGGGGAGGGGGGAGGGGGAGGGGCGGGGCCTGGCGGGTTTGTCAACTGCCCTCGCCGCCGAGGCGCCCCGTCACGAGCTCGGCGACGATGACGACGACGGCGATCTGAAAGATTCCGTGGTCGCGCGGTGCAAGTAGTTCTAGTTGTAGTTTGCGTCGTTGACCTCATCGTTCTCGCCTCTTCATCCTTATCTCGTCGCAAGATCTTATCCCGTCGTTCTCAGTTCCTCCGCATTCTCCTACACCTTGTCTTAGTCGTGCTCGACTGGCTTATTGTCCTTCTCCTCCTCCATTTCTTCCTTCTTCTCATCCTTCTTAGTCTCCTCTTTCTCGTTTTCATACTCCTCTTCCGTCTCGTCTTTCTGGTTCTCATACTCCTCTTCTGTCTCCTCCTCCGCCTCCTCCTTTTCCTTCTCGCCTTCTACCTTATAGTTCTCGTTCGTATGGACGAGATGCTTGTCCATTGGCCGGTGGACGAGAATTTGTCTCTCCGCGTGTCCGATCGTCTGTGGTCAACATTAGCACTATTCAGATGATTATTTTCAAAAGTGATATTCCCCGAACCATCTGTCCCAACTTCTAGCCCTGTGAATTTGATATTTTTGGGGGAGAGGGGGAATTTTGCATAACGCTTTAACCACATTTTCAAAATTTTCTCAAAAATGACTCAAAATTTATGGATTAAGTTTTTTGTTCGGACAGAGTTTCTTCGCACAGCAGCATTCAAGATATAACATTTTTCCTTAATAAAAGCTATTCTTCAAAGATACATTATTAAAAGAGGTCATGCGCAATTTTTCGAAAATATGAGTAATTTCCCTTGTTTTTGCGAGAAATGTAGGCAATTTTAAAACAAGATTTTTATAGAATTTTTTCCTTTTTATTTTTTCCTGTATAGAGAATGTATTCTCTTGAAAATACATTGCCATTTTCGATGAATTCTGTATTTTCGAAAGTAGCAAAAAAGTACATTTCAAGAGTATAATATTGATGTTAGAGATTTTTCCTTAATGAACTGTTCTAAAAAATTAGATCTTTAAATTTTTATAAATAAATTTTTGGCAAAACGAGTCATTTTTGAGTAATTTTTGCTAGAAGTAGAATCAATTTATAATTTTTGTTTTCAAAAACGGCTTCAATTTTTTCATTATTTTTTTCCGTGGTTTGAGCAAAGAACGTTAAATAATGGCACAGGTTTCATTTTAGTTAAACTTTGAATTTTCAAAAATTTGCAAAAGCTACAAATAATGCGAGAAAATATGAACTCGCAGCACTGCTTTGTCATAGCAGCACTAGAGTGTAGATGTGATTCTGCTATTACAGTTCTAAGATATATTCCAATTTCTTATTGTCATTTATACTCATCTGGTAAACATCACATCTTTACTTTAATGACTATATTTGGCTATAGTGTGGACTGTATTGGAGAAAGTGTGATGTGATCTAAAGTGGCAGTATAATTATACGTAATAAAACGTAAATATGAAGGACAGATGACAACATGCAAGTATGGAGTATCGTAGCAAACCCTTACTCAGTCAGAATAAAGTAACTTTATTCCCATGTATTTACTTCTTACCGGCTTCAAAACATACATCTTGGGAAAATGTTCAGTTTTCCTCCCTTGATATGAGATATGCGTTTGTTGCCATAATAACACACCTTCCATTCTCCCGCTAACTGCCATCAGTTTTTGCCCAATTTTGAAAGCTATGCACGAAAATATCTGCTTATTTTCTTACTGTTTGCACGATGAATAACAAACGTCGTTGAAAATTGTTCCTCCTCCACCTCTACTCTTCCTCTTACTCATCCTTCTTGTTCGTTTCCTTATTCTTATTCAAAACAGAAGACGAATAAATCCAAACCTAAAACTTTTTAAACACCTTTATAAACTCACAAACGATGGTTGTCTCGTAGTTTCATAAATTATTCCGTATTTTCTTCTTCCTTTTATTAACTCTATATACTCACACACGCAAATAATGTTTAAGTAGACTAATTAAAATTTTATTATTATTACATTCTGACTAGGACTTCAGTTTGGCATTTATGATTACATTTACGTGCGTATCAGATCTACAAAGCCAGTTAGCCAGAGAATTTTCCAATGCAGAATTTTCTTTCATAAATATAATTTTAATATCCTTGGTCTTCCTCTAGCTGCCATGTCAAAGGTTCTAAGTATATTTTTAGATAATTGTGAAAACCCAGTCTGTGATACATCCAAGCCAAGCGACGGTGGAATTGTTGTTGGCGAATGCCTTGCTCATTTGCTTAATGAGAACCAACCATGAGTGGCAACTCACTCGTTTGAATCTTAAATTTGAAAGATCAAAGGATTAGAAGGAAAAAAGGTCTGAAGTTAGTCCAAAGGAGATGTTTATCTTACTACTAAAGCAAAGCATTTAAACTTTGTATCAGATATATAAATGGACAATCTCAAGTTTCAAATCATGGGATTGTCTCCCTTATGTCGATGCGGAGTCTAGTTAAAGTTGTAAAATTACTCGAAAATTGCTTGACAAGGAAGTATTTGATATTATATTTTGCGTAAAACGAACAGTAGTAAAATAAAATTAAAACCCTTTATCGGATTATCAATTGAAATATTTTGGTTGAATCATTTCAACAAACTATTTAAATACTTTCATTCAATCTTTTTTCCAATGTTTTTAATAAAATAGAGCATGATTGTTTAACTTTTAAGTAGAGCATGATTGTTTGATTTATTTTCGTCAAAAAATAGAAAAAACTGTACGTGACTTGTATGGAATAGGGTAAGGAATAGAGGTATAATCAGCGCACGTTTTCTACAGATCCCGAATCTCTTCCTTACACTTCTGCTATAGGTAGTTGAGTGATGAATAAAATAACCAAAATAGCGAGGTTAGCAAATTTTGAAAACCAGAAACCTAATCATAATGTTTAAACTTTAAATTGGATTCATCTCAAACTTACAATTTAGAGGTGTTGCCATTTGGAACTGTCCGGCCAATTTTCTGCACGCAATAAATTTTTCTCATTGCAGATTGACACTGTCATTCTCTTATTTTAGTATTCTTTCAGTATAAGCATTCTCATGACCTTGGGACATTCTTGTATAACGTCATATTTCTACATGTAAATATAAACATGTGTATACACTTACCTCATTATAATGGAATATGATTTTTAAAGCTATTGTGAATTCATACATTAAAAGTTGGTACTGATTTCTTATAAATGAAAGAACTTCGTTTACTTTCACATCGTGGAACATATCTCTCATATGACGTGTTGTGAATTGTCTCATGGGTGTCTTGTGTGACGTGAAACATTCTTGCCATGGATGATTTTGTGTGTGCACAAGAACGACAATATTTAGAATGTGGAAGGCGAGATGCCTCTGCGGTTGTGTCATGGTGCGCAGATGCTTCTTCTAGGAACATCTCATAGCTCGAGTTAGTTGATGGAATTCCTTCTTGTCATAACAACCCTCTTGAAAGACGCAGTATAAAGCGACAAATGCGAAACGTCAATTTGGAGAGCTCCCTGTTACCAGTTCAGTTGCGCTGAAGTCGAGTAGCAATAAGATACAAACGATGAAGGATCGTCTGTCACATTGTCTAGTTGACCCTTCTCTTCCCTCTCCGTCTTCTCTTCTGCTTCATTATTCTCCATTTTCTCATGTTACTCGTAACGATGTCGGCAGAATACCTAGTTGGCATTCCTTTTACGCCGAGTTCAAATCAAAGGACTCGATAACGGAAAAGTGATCATTACTTTCAATTATACACAGTGTAGTTGTATCCTACTTTTAAAAATAGCCTCTTTATTAAGGCAAAACAACTAATTAAATATCAATAGTTATTTGTTCCCTGTTTTCATTGATAAACATAATTTAGTAAGAAGACCTCTCTTATAACATTATAATACTTACGTGTTTTCAAAATTTTATACAAACGATGTGACAAAATTGAAAATCAATAAATTAAAATTAGAGATATCAGATGATCTTCTAACACTTTCCAAAACTTGCTGAGTCAATTGTTAGTCAAAACACTTAAAATAATATTGAAGCATTTTCCTAACGACAAAATGTTCCAAAAGTAAATGACAATCGGGTTTGAAATATAATTCCAAAGAGCAATCACTCGACGAATACTTGGTCGAATGCTATCATGAATATGGAAGAGAATAATAATGTATATTTATTTTTAAAGCGTCATGCAGTAGAGTATTCAATATTTGTATTAAAAAAACACCACCAACAAAACGGCAAGAGAATTGAAAAATTGAGTAAAATGGGATAATGATTGGGGGAAAATTCATTAGAAAATAATATTACGTTCTGGAATAATCATTAACAGCGAATCAAAATGGTAGAAGACGTGATAACAGCAATAAATGATAATCCCCGTAAAAATGTAAGGCAATTCTGATTTTTCACCATCATTTTCTCATGGTACTACTAGGGTTGGGGAAACCTGATATCGGTGGAAGGTATATACATCGCCCTCTTATACTCCAATATTTTTCTTGCATGGTCACCACGTGCCAGGCAGCACGAAAGTCTGATCACGTCTGTCCGGTAGCCAGTTCTGCCTCAGCTGCACTACTGTTTTTTTCCGCAACACGATTTAGCGCATATAACAAGACCGCTAAGACCCTTCCTGGAAATACGGTGATGATATTTTTGAGATCAATTATTATGTGAGAAGAATATTAATGTAGATCATGAAAGTTTCTCGATGTAACCAAAAACCAGCAGATGACAGTAGTAATGTTCAGATCATACGAATAGGACTAACCCGATCAAAAGAGGAAACTTGAATTCGAGAAAGTAAATTACATGTTACCTTAAACCATCAACACTTTCTATATAGTTAGACAAGTGAGGCTAGGCCGATCTATTGAAAACTCAAAACATTGGAAAATGAAGTATAACTGTTAGAGGTCCTTGGTTCTGGTAACGAATCATGAGAGTATGAACTCGTCTTACTGTTTGATTCCCGATGGTCGCTGTACTGATAGCAATGTAACATTTAATGCATTTAAAACAATATTTTGTTGCATGCAAAACGCAATAGGATTTTTTAGTCACGTCTTAGTACAAGTATTGCGAGTTCTTACCATAGAACTTCAACGACTTCGTGAATAATGTCTAATTTTGGAAGGGCAGAAGATTGATAGTTTCTTACAGTTCCAAATACGGGACAGATCTAGCAGTTTTTAGCTTATTCAAAATGATTTGTAATATTCACGTAGTGTACAGGGCAATTTGCTTCACCCTATCATCTTTTCACGAGCATCTTTTGTATATTGCATTCATCCAATAATATCTTAGGAATTTTGTAGACAAGGACCCTAGTACAGAGCTAGTATGATTTTTTTAGATATTTGTTAATTAAAGTCGGTTGACAAAGTGGTAATATGGTCGAGTAGGCACTCTAATTACCAACCTGTTGATGAGGCTTTATGCAGGATAAACAAATTGCCTAGTATATCAGAACATGGCAACATTCAGAAGAGAAAATATTGAATATCTTACTTAAGTGAATTTAACCTGTATTAGTATACTCATCACTGTGGGAGTAAGTGAGAGGTAATTTTAAAAATTGTACCATGGAGTTCGAAAACAATGGTAATTCGATTTTGACAAATTTTGGAACAATAATTTTAAGAAGTGTTTTTAAGAATGATCGTTGTTTCTTATAAAAAACATGATTAATACTTACATCATTAAACTGGTTCTCTTTCCCATTAGTGCTATTATTTGAAATTGCTACGGTAAATTCAAGATGCTAGTTTATTGTGTGGTTTTTACAAATCTCCGGGATTTCTGTCAAGACAATTTTGGAAATATTCACGACAAATTTGAAAATATTGGATGATTTTTTCGATTATGCACATATGTGACCAAACGAGTCGCCCTTTACCTTACCTAAAATATAATTTTTATTCACCAGGGTGTTTTATAAAAGGTTCTGAATTAACTCTTTTTATGTTCAACACAACATAGCATTGATGTACAATTCTATACTCTCACGAGTATAGTATCTCCACCAACAAATTGTTTACCGTGTTAACTCATCTATCTCAAGTTTTACTTTTATAAACGTAGCTAGCCTGAGTACTAATCTTACTTTTGTTTTATGAACTTTCTAATTAATTATTTATTTTTATTATACTTTTCCCATACATCACATTTTTGTATTGTTTTGCATAATGAAGATACAAAATTGAAATAATTGTGAGGATGTAACATAACTAATGTAATGAGGATGTAACATAACCTTGGCCACGCGTAAACAGTCTTTTATTGTAAAAATAATTCCAATACGTGAAACTGAATTGATTAATTACTGCAAATAATAACGACGATCAAGATGGTGAGGGTGGAGGTGGTAAAGTCATGGTGAAATGACTGAAAATGAAACAAAAACTCTGAACAAACAAGAAAAACTAGTGAGATCTGGCATAGGAAGAAGGGGAGGAGAATGAGAAAAAGAGCAAGAAGAAAAGACGAATAAGAAGAATGACAATGCACATTTTTGTGTAATTTCCATACATTGGAGCGCAAATTATTACTGTGGTCTTTTGAGGAGGAATATATAGTGTCATCTTTCGCTACGCTAAAAAATTACTAACATTCATCGACTAATAAACAACACCGTCTAATATTTATACAACAACTACGTAGAAAATTCGTCCTCGGTGTTTCCTTGTCAGTGACGCTTGACGCTTCTAGACCCTGCCCTCCAGAGCGTTCGCCGATTCCGCACCACGCCGCAGCGTGTGTCCGCTCATTCCGCGCAAGCTCGCGACGCGGACAACGCTGCGAGGGCGGTGGCGGGCCAGGGCGGGCAGCGGAGTCAGAGGTGGTGAGGGTGGACGCGGCGAGGATGAGGGCGGAGACGGGAATTGCGGCGGAGGTGGGGACGGAGGAGAGGGGTCGGGAATGAAGGCGAGGAGGAATCGATGGCGGGAAAGAGGATGGCGGAGGACGTGGGACGGCAAACGCACAAAGCTCGCGTCGCACAATGCGCTTCGTCGCGCCGGGCCATCCCCCGCCACGCAGCGACACACGAGGCCGCGACGTGGCTCGTCCGTGGGAACTGTGGACGTGGCGGTGCGGCGCAGCGGCGGCGGCGGCGGCGGAGGCGGCGGCGGAGGCGGCGGCGACGGTGGCGGCGGCTGCGGCAGCGGCGGCTGCGGCAGCGGCGGTGCAGTAGTGGTGGTGGTGAAGCTGGTGCTGGAGAAAATGTGGTGCTGGATTGGACGTTGTCGGCTCTGAAGTGACGAGAAGGGAGTGACGATATGTATTTCCCATTAGGTACTCCATAATCATCCAAGAACCTCTTGGGTTGAGTGGCCCTCAAGTAGAGGGAATTGAGAAGTGACAACGGAAAATGTTTTCTTCTCCAATCGTTTAAAATGGTCTCACGTATGAGCTCGGTGTAGACAGAGTGTTTCATTATTATATCCAATAGATTAAAACTTCCTGATGTACATATATTGTCTTAATTTTATACCCGATATAATCAAGTATACTGCCAAGATAACGGAATATCAATTCAAGAGAAAGGAAGAAATCAAAGATATTCAGAAACATGTTACCGTTGTACGTTTATTTTTATGCGTGGTACGTCGCATTTACGGATATGCAAAAATTTAGAAGACTTTTTACTTTCTTTTTTTGTGTAGAGGAAATTTGCAGTGAACGAAATGTGAACGATTAGGTGCGAGAAGTTAAATCGTGGGCAAGATATAATAGAAATGTAGTAGTAACCTTGGAAATTGATCTCGTGCCATACAGATTGGCGAAAACATCAAATTGGACATTAATATATACAACATGATTGCACTGCTGTTTCTCAATATCGATAACATGAAACCAAATACTCAAATAGTGGCTGTATAACTATGGCTTCATTGACGCTGACGTGATTACAATAATTGAGAGAAACACAAGAGAGCTTGGCCGCAGAATCGATTAGTCTCTCTTGCACCACTTCCATATACAAACTGAATTTGAAATAACGACATTTTGCAGTGCATTAATGAATGGACCACAAAGGTTCCTCCACAGTCCATGATATGCAAAGAAAGCAGTTCCTTCAATTTCTAATCGAAAAAATAGACACGCTTTGATACAGTTTGATTTGGAGCAACAAAAGCACCAAAACTCCAGATCCAGATACCCTTTGATGGTAGCATCAAGAAACGCTGTTCCAACGACTCCGGAGACTTCTCTACGAGTATGATCAAGGTTCCGCGAGTTATAGTGTTTTGTTAAAACGTAGTCATAGCAACGTGTGTTGTTGAATTTTTAAAAAGCAGAAGAGTTGTATGTTAATGTGACTAAGGGAATAATTAGAAGTGTATTATTGAAGAGAAAAAAGTTCATTAAAAGCTCCACAACAGTCTCATTTCACTCAGAAAACGACGGAGTAATTACTATGTTGTTCTGTCCGTCATCGGACAAAATGTATTACTTGTACACGTAAGCTTACAATGCTCGAGTTCATGACTTCTTGGCTTTCTGGGTGTGTCGCGTCGTTGGCTGAGAGGCCGACGTTACACCTGCCATGTCGCAGTCTTCCTCAAGGTAGTGAACACGTAGTAGAGTCACTTCCTTGAGGAAGCCTGTGATATGACAGGCGAAATGTCGGCCTCTCAGCCAACGACGCAGCATCACCCGGGCAGCCAAGAAGTCAAAATGTGTTACTTATTTTCTGAGTAAAAGAATCGAATGGTTTGAGGGTCTTGTTCAATGAAATGTAGCGGTAATGTAAAATTAGTGCTCAGGCTACTTGCCGACGATTGTGCAAAATGTATTTCTATCCTCGGGGCTGCACATGAATAAGATTTAAAAAAATCTATTTATTATATATATTTAATGGCGTGCAACTTGTTGATTTTATCCGCGCACAGCCTTAAGGATAAAAATATATTGTCCGAAATGTCCGCCAATAATTAATTAGACCAGACATTCACTTAGATCTATTAACACATGATTAGATAATCTGTACTTGACTCACTTCTCTCGTTTTTGAAAATTAAATCCAAAGGTTTCAATGGCAATTTTTTATCAAAATCGAGTTGTTCTATTCCAATGTTACTCTTCATGATTTCGGGATATCTGTTGGTCAAATTCGGAGTTTTTAGCTGCAGCTATGTGAATTTGAAACGAGAATTTGGGCGAAACTAAGGGCCGCAGAAGCGATAGAAGCGACAACAGCAAAAAGTCGGTGTGAACAGTGATTCAACAGCAGTAAATTCATTGCAGCTGTTCGCCTAGACCGAATCCTCCAAGTCCTCCTAAGGTGGCAACGGCGGCTGCGACGGCGGCACAGGCGGCTCTGGCGCGGCCTCCGGGCATTCGCGGCACGCGGGCGAAACCACCATCGCCGCCGCCGCCGCCGAGGTCGGCCTCATCATACGGCGAGGAATTCATAGGCCGCCTGAGGGGAATGAAGAAAGACTTGCGAGTTGCGAACACTTGCGCCCGCGACGCGGCGCGCGCCCCCGGGTCACGTGGCGGTGACGGCGACGGAGGCGACGGCGAAGGCGAGGACGGCGGCGATGGCCTGCACGTCGGGGATGGTCGGTGGCGGTGGTGGGGGAGGTGGACGTGCTTTCGGACGGTGTTGAGACGAGTGGAAGCTGACGCATGAAGGTGGACGCTTTGGTGGTAATGGTGTTTCTGTTTAGGTGGTAGTGATGGAAATGGATTTTTTGATAATGGTGATGGTGATGGTCTTGGTGGCTGGGGTGTTAGTGTTTGGGGTGTTAGTGTTTGGGGTGTTAGTGTTTGGGGTGTTAGTGTTTGGGGTGTTAGTGTTTGGGGTGTTAGTGTTTGGGGTGTTAGTGTTTGGGGTGTTAGTGTTTGGGGTGTTAGTGTTTGGGGTGTTAATGTTTGGGGTGTTAGTGTTTGGGGTGTTAGTGTTGTGGTTATTAATGGCAGTGGTGATAGTGGTGTGGTGATAGCGGTGGTATTGGTAGTTGTTAGAATGGTGGTATTGGTGATGGTGGTGGTGGTGGTGCTGGTGGTGGTGGTGGCAGAGCTGTGTTGGCGTTGTTCTTGTTAATAACTGTGATGACGGTGTTGGTGATGAGTTAGTACGGGTTTTAGAGGCGATAGTGATGGTGAGGCGATGGAATTGATTGTGTGTGGAATTAAAATGAGTGTTTTTCGCGGGTTGGCGTTGTGCCTTTTGGTGTTTACGCTGCGTGGGTGCGGCGGTGGGGAACGGGCGGGGTGCGAGGTGGGCGCGGTGACGGGGCTAGGGGGCGTTGGCTGGGAGCAGAACCAGCTCGCCCGCCGCGCCACTACGCACCAGGCGTGCCCCGACTCCGGCCTGCAGCTCAGTGTTCTCATGAGTTATGAACGTGTGGAGTACGTCTGCGAGTGGAAATACGCGCGCAGAAATACGCTTGCTGGGTACTGTTGAAGTGGGTCTTGCTTGCAGCGTGCTAGTGATCGCAATGTTCGTACTTCGGTTTAACTCAGTTGTAGTATATGTAGATTACCTTTCTACGAATGCATTTGACAAGTTCTTAGGGGTTGTTGCGTAAACAAATGAACGAATGAGTTGCATTAAGTGCCAATTCATGTGATAGAATTACGGTTTATTCTTTTTATATAATGCTACAAAATGAAATAGTTACGAAATTTAGATTAAAATTAATTTTTAACTCAGTTTCATATGTCCGTATATTGTGTGCATTTTCTGCAATGAACATATTCAATGCTGCTTATGCAAAGTAGCAACAAAAGCATAGCAGCAGTTTCTCCCCTTAAATAATGAACGCTACTTTTGCAGAAAGTTTTTACCCCTTCCGTCAATCCATTCCCATATTTTTTCCGGCGTTTCTTTCATGCTGCCTTTAAAACCATGCTCCCATTTAATGATATATTTGTACATTATTTTTCAATTTTACTCGTAATTCGTTTCTTCGCTAATTGATAAACAATAACTATAATCATGTAAATCGGACTACTTTTATAGTTAAAACTCATCGATTTTCATTGTGTCATAAGTAGCACTGCTTTATATGATTTACGGTGCGTGCTAACTAAACAGTGAATTGTTTATTGGCTTTGTTTTTTCAGGAATAATTTGAGATATTAACACACAATTTAATACTTCCCGCACTAACTCGGCTTTCTAAAAAACATTAGAAAACTAGATGTTTAGTCATGTACATAAACTACATATTCGCTCAAAAAATTAAGAAATTATTTTTTGGGATTTCTCCTGGTTCCAGAATTAATATATTGTATCAGAATTGATCGTCTGGCCTTGCTTCAGCCCACGGTTACTAGTATGATTACGGAATACTACGTAGTGATTAGTGAGGCATTGCTATTTGCGATACCTGTACATCCGATCTCTGTTGATAAACCCTTCGTTCAACAATTACGCTCACTTATTGAGAGAGATCTAGGCGGTTTTCGAATTGAAGCGAGAATCCATTTTGATCGAGAATCCATTTGGGAGCGACATCGGAACCGCGCGCCCGCAGCTCAACGCTCTCATGAGTTATGAAGGCGCCTCTCCCAGCGCCTAGTGGACGCGCGCCGGCCTTCTCCCCTCACCCAACGCACCCACCCCGCCCACCACGCCCACTACGCCCACCACGCATACCACGCCAACCCCGCCCATCATGCCCACCCCGCCCCCACGCCCACCCCGCCCACAATGCACACCCCACCCACTACGCCCACTACGTCCACCACGCATACCACGCCAACCCCGCCCATCATGCCCACCCCGCCCCCACGCCCACCCCGCCCACAATGCACACCCCGCCCACCACGCCCACTACGCCCACCACGCATACCACGCCAACGCCGCCCATCATGCCCACCCCGCCCCCACGCCCACCCCGCCCACAATGCACACCCCACCCACTACGCCCACTACGTCCACCACGCATACCACGCCAACCCCGCCCATCATGCCCACCCCGCCCCCACGCCCACCCCGCCCACAATGCACACCCCGCCCACCACGCCCACTACGCCCACCACGCATACCACGCCAACCCCGCCCACAATGCACACCCCACCCACTACGCCCACTACGTCCACCACGCATACCACGCCAACCCCGCCCACATGCACTACGCCCACTACGTCCACCACGCATACCACGCCAACCCCGCCCACCATGCCTACCTCGCCACCACGTCCACCCCACCCATTACGCCCTTCCCGCCCTCTGCTACTGCTCCGCCCTCTCCACCCCTCCACCCCCTCCTCTTCCCCCGTCCCCTCCGCCCCCTCCTCCCTTTCCGCCCCTCCTCCCACCATGACCATCTCGACCACCACGACCACCACGACTACCACGTCCATCATGTCCTTAGACTGCATCCACCCATCTCCAATTATGCCAGCCCGCACATCCTCACCCGCCCACCTCTCTGGCCGTTTCATCTCCTCTAACCGCTTCCCTCGCCAACCTCGGCCTCAACCACCCCACTTGCCCCTTTCCAACCTTAGTAGGCCCACACCATCAGACACTGACCACCTGACCTACCCTACCCCTATACCCACTCCCTGGCCCTCCTCAACAACCACAACCTGCCTCACCCCTTTTGCCAAGAATTCTCTCTCGCCACTTACACCCGCCCGCCTCGTCCCATTCGCCTCAGCGGACTCCCACCTGCCCCAACACCTACTCCTCCGCCCCACTCCATTCGCCTCACCTCCGCTCCACTCCATTCGCCTCGCCTTCGCCAACTCCTGCCTTCCCCGTCCCAATTCGCTTACAGCCGCGCTCCCGTTCTGGCCTCCCCCTCCCCCCTCTCTCTCCCTCTATCTCGCTCGCTCTCTCGCTCTCTCTCTCCCGCTCTCTCTCCCGCTCTCTCACCCGCTCTCTCTCCCGCTCTCTCTCCCGCTCTCTCTCCCGCTCTCTCTCCCGCTCTCTCTCTCCCGCTCTCTCTCTCCCGCTCTCTCTCTCCCGCTCTCTCTCTCCCGCTCTCTCGCTCTCACCGCATCCGTCTGTTCCCACCTTTCCCTCTCTCTTGCATGGCGGCACCCCTCTACAGTCTTTGCTCAATCTCGTCCTCGTATACCTATGTCCACTTGCTCCCCTCGTGAATCTCTCCCCCCTCACATCCACCGTCTTGTTCCTGCCTGGGCCGACTCTCGCCCTCACATGTCCTTTCCTGACTCCCCCTCTCCCATTTTGTCACCGCACTATGCCCCTCTGCTCCACCCGATAGCGCTCCTTCCTGTCAAATCGCCCGCGCCCGCTCCTGACCGTCTCTTGGCATCGCCCACGACTGCCCCGTGCCGCACCATACGGTCACCGCCCCTGCAACCGCTCAGAGTCCGTCGATCTCTATCGGTGCCTTTGGGACCGACGACTTCACTGGTTCGCCTCCGCGGTGGCGGCTGTGTTTATTGCAGCCCTCCACTCAGCAATGCGCCTCCGCCCTTGTTCTCCACTTCCTATCAGGCTCCCCTGAAGCCCTCAGCTGCCGATTTCCCACGCAATTCTCAGCAGCAACGCATTTTCTTCTCTCTCTTCAACGGTACACGATCTTCTCAGGCCTTAACGCTTCTCTATTGTACGCCATTCAGATATTTGTTTGCCCTTCCAAGTCTTCATTATCTGTACGGTTTCATTTAGCCTTGCGTTTTTTAACGCACTTTGCCCAAGGTAACATCTATCAACTCATTTACACTAACATTCAGTTCAGCCCCCTCTGCAATTCCCAATACCTCCTCCGTACACGGTGCCCAGTCTCCTTCACCCCCTTTGCCTCCTTTTGCAAATTTTGTCTCCGATTTAGCACTTCACTCCCATTTCCTTTTTCTCCTTTTTCCAGTATCTGTTTTTACTCATCTTCAATCGGTACCAAGAACATCGCTCTGCGTGTCTCCACCTAAGCAGCACAACGGCAATGTCACCACCGTTACTTCCCGCCCCGCGACTGGGCAACCGTCGGTTCACCTTGCTCCCTGCAGCCCCGGGGCGGCTGCTGCCGAGTCGGCGGCGGTGCTCGTTGCAAATTGAATGAGGCCTTCCAATTAATACGGGCTTGCTCCGGAGGTGCAGGCCGGCGCGGGCCGGGGCAGCGGCGGCGGCCCAGGAGCGGCCGGCGGCGCCGACGCGACGGCGGCCTGGAGATGGAGCGGGGTGAGCAGGGGGGGGGGGTGCGGCGCGCGCCAGGGAGCGGTGGACACGCAATCTCGCGGAGCCCTCAAGTACTAGCGTAGGGAAAAGGAGCGGCGACGATGTATGTGGCCCGAAGCTGACCGAGGTGCTGAAAGAGAAGTGGCCGAGGAGAGGAGTAAAGTGCTGTTGGAGAGAGATGCGCTGACATGGAAACACGTGACGAATTTGCAACTAAGGGCTGGAAAGAGAATTATCAGAGCAGAAAGGAGAATTTACTGTTTTATAACACGTTTTGGAGAAAAGAAACCACATAATAAACGAAGCTACATAAGAATCCTGGAGGTTTTGTTTGTAAATAAAGATCATGTTGATAGTTTAACGTTCGAAAGAATCTCCAGAAATCTTAAATTCTAAATATCGAACTACATGTTTTGAAGATCAGTCTGGAGCTTGTCGCTTCTCCCGAATTTGTCACTGCTCCCTGCTTGGAGAGATACCTGGAGGATGAATACACATGGAGGGCGACGTACACGTAACTGCGAGATCTCCCGATCCAGCGAGACCAAGAACGCCATCACAGCCCAGGATATTACATACACTACTCTTACAGGACCTAAGAAGTTGACAGGCACGAAATCAATATATTCTATTTAACTAGGACATTTGGAGCGAGTGTGTAGAGGTGAAGGTACCTGAAGACTCACCTGTGGGTCCACTAGTGAAAACAATTAGATGTGAGTAGTTGTATAACGAAAACGCTATATTCCCAACATATAAGATCAAAGCTACGTGTAAGCCTGAGGACATAGGGCGATGAAAGCGACAAGGATAAAGGCGTCAAGGTGATGACGTGAAAGGCTTAGCTTACCCACAACCCGTGGGGAGCTGAAGCACATCACAAACAGAGGTCAGGTTTGTCAGAACACACGGCCGCGCGAGTCACAGTCAGAGCCTGGAAACCGCGGAAGATGAATGCGCCTCACGGCAGAGTGAAAGGGTAAACACACAGAGGGGAATGTTGGTAACGTGACAAAAAAACTTCTTCGTTAGTTAATGTGAATAAATGAATATATTCAGCAAAATTGCTTAATCTCAAGGAACAAGTATTTTTTCTGTATACTATCAACTCGTCTAAATTTGAGTATTGTTGCCGGACAATATTACGTTCAAATGTTTAATAAATGATCTGCGTGCCTATCTATCTAAATTCAAAAGATTTACTTACAAAAATGCAAAGTTGACAGTGGCCAAAAATTGATTCAGCCAATCTAGAGCTTTAATGTCCGAAGGAGGTTTGTGGCACATTAAATTATATCCCGAAACATTTGAATGTTTTTAGCTAATCGGATAACTCCGCATCGTACGTCGAGTACTAACGTTTTTGACTAATCGTTGTTTCACGTCCTTCTTGAAATAGAATTTTGTCCTGAAGAAGGACACAGATGTACTTACGAAATATCGACTGACAATCCATCTTGGTGACGTACGAAGAGGCGAGAACCACGTTTATTGCACGATCGTTTTATAAATACGCCCTACGTTTTATAAATATTCCATCAGCTCGCAGTAACGAACTTCCGAACGCCGGGAAGCTTAGAAAACGGGAGGGCGAAGTGAAAGCATAAAGTCAAAGATGGCATAAAGGCTTAGCGACCCGGACGCGCGGAGAGGCGGACGGCGGTGTCTGCAGTGGTCAGCGCCAGAGGGTGAGGCGGGCGAGGCAGCGCCCCTGGTCAGCGCTGGGCAGTGGGCAGGTGGGCGGTTGACTCGGCGTGCGGACGGGTGGGGACGTCGGATTAAAAAGATCGCGTAGGCGGACGGTCCATCCCGCGAAGCGTGGTGGTGCGGGCGGCGTGTGGTGGCTAGCAGTCAAGGAGGGGAAGGGGGCGGCGGGGAGGGGCGGGCCGGAGCGGGCGCTGCGCGCATATTACCGCGGCGGAGGCCGGATGAGGATTTACACCGGCCCCTGCCCGGCCCCGCCAGCTCCCCGCTGCGCCAGCGCCCCGCCTCCGGGCGCGTAACGAGGTTACGCAGGAGCTTAATTTGCAGCCGCTGGCGCCAGCGTTGCCGCCGCCTCCGCCGCCACCGCCACCGACGGCGCCGCGCGACACGTGGCCGCGCGCACGGCCCCCGCGGGAGCCGCCCCCGCCCCCGCCCCCACTCCCACTCATGCCTCCCACCCTGCCCCCGCCCTGCCCCGCCTCACCCTCGGGCCCCCGCGCATGCATATTCACGGGGCGCGCGCGGTGACCCCGCGGGGTCCCGGCCGCCGGTGATGCCCCCGGCTGCCCCCTATGGGCCCCCTACATAGCTGTAGGCTTGTACGTTCCCTGGCTGCCCTCGGCCACTATGGTACCCTCTGGTACCTCTTTACTTCCGCAGCGCTTCATGTCTCCTCTGACGTTCTATACGTGTGTGTGTGCGTCACGTTTGTGCATAGTGTGTATGTGTATGATGGTATGCAAGTGTGCAGCATAATGTACAGTGGGGTGAGTCAGAATAATTGTTTCAGTCTTCTAGAAAATACAGGGCGTCGGTTTTCTCCAATCAGCATCTGGTGGGAAATCTTATATAACAAAGCTACAAACGTGATACTTTCTTCTGATTGACTGGCAACTAACTCATCGTAAACTGGTGTTTGATAGGTGCACAACTCATTGACTGTCATAACATGTAAACGTTCGTAATACTTATTATGAGACATACTTTACTTGATTTTCACGTGGGAAGTTTTTGACAACACTGAATGCAATGTGTATGTAGCTGGGAGTGCGCAACAGAAACTTTGTAGACCGAAGGGTTCTTAGTTCGTCCCCTGCAGTATTGGATTTTCGTCACCAGCTGATTGTCGGTAAGGGAAAGCCATTGGTTGAGGCTCATCGCTCCCTTTCGTGGTTTCCTGAGCACGTTCCTAGCGAATGAAGCCACTACACATTAAACAAAACGCCACTGTCTGTCAACGATACTTCTCGCTGAGAGTGGGAGATTTAGGAAAGAGAGAGATACCTGGCGGGAGAGAGGGTGCGGTATATAACAGGTTCTAGTTAATAGGATTTTGGTGTCATTTCTCTTTTATTTCGTTTAGTTGCATGTGCAGTAGGTCCACTTATATTTCACATTCATGATTTTTTTAAATTGGGTTTTTCTCCTGAGTGATTTCGATTTTTCTGGACTTTTTCAACTTACTTTTACTCTCTCTCTCTCTCGCTCTCTCTCTCGCTCTCTCTCTCGCTCTCTCTCTCGCTCTCTCTCGCTCTCTCTCTCTATCACTCTCCCTCCCACCCTCCCTCCTCTTTCTCTCTCCCTCTCTCTGCGACTGTGTGTGTGTGTGTGTGTATACGGTTGCTCCTGTCATACGTAATGCAGTCTTACCTAAAATTTTCATCATCAAATCAACTAGCATATGTCGATGTGGGAGAGAAATTCACATACAACTTTTTTTTTATTTTCTCCAAAGAAAATTATCTTAATTATACACGCTATGCTTTCTCCAATAATGAATCGGGAGGGATAATACTACCTCTTTCTTCGATCTGGTCATCTTGATATTTTTTCTTTACGAACTGACAGATTCTAGTAAAACTTATATCTTCAGTTCCTGTCTCCCTGCTCCGAAACCACAGAGTTATCCTCGCCCTCTCTCGTACCTGCAACGTATACGCTATCAGCCCCGACTTGTATCCCTCAGTTTCAGTCTTCCGGTTCGGTGATCTTAGAACACAGTCCGCCCCCCAAATTCCCTCTCCGCTCTTATATAATCAGCACACTAACTTTACTTACCCCAAATCTCCTGACCCCTCTTGCGAGTTCCCTCAAACTTGCCCCCAAGCAGACTTCCCACACAGGCTTCAAGCCGTCATTGGCAAGCTCCGTGATGAAGGGGAGGAAGAGGGAGCAGATGGAACCGAAGGAGTAGTGATCGACACAAGATTATCAAATCCATAAGCCTCTCTACTTTCATTAGTGGAATCAAACGGTTGTTTTGAAAGATTCATTGTACACAACATTATGTTACGGTGACCAGATTATTTATGACATAAAACAGGACATTTCTGAACTACGGAAGAAAACCGAGACAAATAAAATGTGCTTCATATGTAACTACACTGCTTCACTGAGACAAGTACAAATTACTTTTTATACGTAAAAACATATATTAATAACCAACTTAAGAACAACCAGCTGAACATGAACTTGTGGCTTCTCATTCAGGAAGATCACTATGAACTTTCTAGGTACTTATGAGAAAATTTGATATCTAGCAAGAGTTTGGGATTACATAATAACGGGTGGTAGAATTCCTTATAGCTCATGTCTTGAAAATTTTTAAAATTACAATTTCTTAAATAGTTTCGGTAGTAATTTTTTTCATCAATCGAAAGGGAGTTCATAATTGAAAATACTCTTTTCATAACAGCATTTTTCCCTGGTACCCATGGTTCCCTGGTAGAACAAAACTTACAGCCACCTCTATGTTTTTACATGGATTGCCTCTACTTTTAAATATATGGACGACATCACACCATTTTTAAGAATCTCTACATTATCTTTTTCCTATTCATCAAAAGTTTCAGAATAGAGATCTAGCGAAGTAGAGAAAAACAGAATGCGTGTAAGGAGAGTGAGGTTATAGCAAAAAAAAAAACGGGATATTTCGCGTCCCGTTAAAAATTTTGACGGAACAATAGGACACATAATGAAAACTAGTGGTGCTTCAGAATGGTACCGACTTCCTCGTATTAGTTTTCTATTTCCTTTGGTTACGAACTTGCCACACACTCTTGCCAGCTGCCATCTATCGCCGCCCAAAGTTTTTTTTTTTTTTAATTTTCTTAATTTTTCGGTTTGCTGATAATAGAACGGAAATATATTTTTTTCTAATATTAAAGAACAGTAAAATTTCGTCTTAAATTGCATTTTTCTTTGGAAATTTGGAACCGATATTAGGAAAATGGCGTTTAAACGTTACTGTAAATTCGAAATTTGAAGCTCTTTTTCACAGAAACGTTTTGAGTTTTCCAAAAGCTTCGTTTGAAGTAATTTGAATTACTTTACCTCACGAATATTATAATGTTTACAAATTGCTGAAAATGTGCATATTAACGACGTGAGAGATCTTTAAAAAATTACATTTGTGTAATTTTTGAAAATACACCAAAATACCCCGAAATGATTTTAACGGCTTATTAAAAAGTGCAATTTGCACTATCTGTTCGAAAAATTTAAAGGAAAAATGTGAAGTGTTTTTGAGAAAATGGCGTTTGAGCGTTCCTGAAAATGCGGAATTTTGAGCTAGTTATTACAGAAAATTTGAGTTTTCGAGAAACTTTATATGAGATTATTTAAAGCACATGTACTCATAAATATAATAATGTGAACAAATTGTCGCTAATATACATATTATCGACGTGAGACAAGTCAATAAAAAAAAATTTCAAATTTTTGAAAAACAACAACAAAAGAATAAATTAATATGGCATTTGTGTCATCTCATTGAGCTCATTTAGCACTATCCTTCCTAAAGTTTAAAGAAATCTCTTGGGACCGTTTTTGAGAAAATATTGTATACGTATTGCAAATATTGCACGCAAATTGCAAATATTGCACGCAATATTGCCCGAAAACTACTAAAAGATTCAATAAAATATACATAACGTTAATGAAAGAACTAATTATGGACAAAAAATTTCATTTGAGGGAAAAATCTATCTTCAATTATTTGTTGTAGGAAGACGCCAAAAAATGCATAGTTTTGAAATTGTATCTACGCCTCTTTTATGAGTGTATGTTACTTTATTCTTACAAGACATTTAAAGAACAAATTTGGAGCTGTTTTTGAGGGTATTTTGACAATGTTTGGAGAGCTACATGTAAAATAACCCCAAATTTTAAAGAATGTTTTTCAAAATCTCCTGCTTCGACTCCAGTCAGATGGACAGGGCTTTCTTCAATTTGGAAATAATCCTACGCATGGATTAGGCGCTAGAAGTGTTCACAGACGGACGGAGAGACAGACGGACGTTTTGCTGCCAATTGATTTTTCGTTATCAAGGACCCACAAAACGGAATTTATCAAATGTATTTATTCACTTTTTCATTATCAGGGCCCGGCAATGAATTTTTTCTGCCGAAAACGCGCTTTTTTTGGGGCAGCAATATATAACTTTCTTTATAATACGAATATTACTCCGTATATACGTACGAATACGGAAACGTAAAATGGACAATCCCATTGAAAACGGAACGTCTGGTCACACCCTACATTTTGAACATGTGATATTCTTGTCTCTTTGAAATCCTTTTTTTTTCTCCGGACAAAAGGAAGGTAGCTTTAATAAATTATATCACTCTTTCCCTGAAAATATGTCGTTTTTTCTTCGATACTCAGAGTACGTTGATTAGTTCAAAAGCTAGAAGCGCGGGCGCGAAAAAATGTGTAACCACATTTCCTTCACGCAGTTGAGGCTACCGGTTAAGTGTATGCGGACAAAATGGAACTATTAATGTCAGATATATTTACACAGTGTTATTAAATCATTTTAATGAATTTGACAACATCTTTGAATATCGGACAGTTGAAACAAATATTTTAACAATGCTTAAATTTATTCAATCAAAGTTTTTAAAACATTCGTTAAAATTTTGTAATAATTCTTCATATTTTATAACTTAACTAGTGATTTGCAGCAGCAAATTCTGCTCAATATTAAGTGTCCCATTAAAAAACTAAATATTTTTCTCCAATGTCCTTGCAGTTCAGATTGTACCGTAGTCAAACACGTATATTCGCAGAAAAGGCTGAGAATTCCGCGATATTTTCACAATTAATTCTTTCATACGAAAGTACATCAAATTGATATGTAACATTGACTGATATTGTGCAACTAGGATTACCAATGAAATTTAACAATAATAATCGTTTATGTCATAAGAGAGTTCTATCAGATTTCAAAACATTGAATTACACAGTGCAATTAGTAACAGATATAATGGTTTATTTGCATTCGTTAAATCATATCAGTGCTATCTCAGATTGGTCCTAATTTTGAAATGAAAGAAGTATCACAGTTACCTTTAATTTCACTTTATTTGATGTTGCATTTAACGTTAGGGTTTCACCGTAAGGTTTCACGTTAGGGTAATACTAATTTCAAAAACCCAACGTTGCTCGGGCTTTTATTTGTCACAATCATGTATAAGGCACCTGGCCTACATAGCGTTGCGCGGATTTGCGTAAAGATGCAACTTCCCAATGCACTTTGTTCACGTGTTTAGGCGAAAAAACATCAAGAAGAATCAAATTGACTATTTTTATCAGAGATTATTCAAGCATTGAGTTAAAAGGAAAAAGAAATAGCCTTAGCGTTACAGTGGCAGTCAAAAAAAGAGGTTATGTCATGAGAGGCGGCCGCCCCCGCCAACCCGCCACCGCCACCTCCACCGCCACTCCCACAGCCCCAGCAGTCACTGAACCCACCACCGCCATCAATATTCCAGTCTGCACTGTTGCTACCACAACCAACGTCACTGTCACCAGCACAACTGTCGACACTACCACTGCAACCTCTACCACCATTTTGCCTCTATCGACTCCACTACCACTGCCACCGCAACTGACGCCCTAGCTAGCACTCCCACCGACGCCACAGCCGGCACTTCCCCCCCACTTCCACCGCCAGCGCCAGCACCTTCACCTCGGCCTCCGCTTCCATCTGACCCATCCTCCAATAAAACTACTATCACTGCGTTTATCACCACTGCTTCCACTTTTCCACCACCACTTCTTCCGCACTCTGTGGCATCACCACCACCCTTGTCACGGCTGCTTTCACTACTGCCTCCACCACCACCACCACCACCATCACCACCACCATCACCACCACCACCACTACTGCCTCCACTAACACAACTCCTGCCGCCAACGCCGCCACCTTCCCTGAGGGCAGCGGTGTGTTCCCTTCCGTGTCCCCGTCACTCGCCGGCGCTGACGTGTATGACGACCGGCGCATATTCATGACGCGATAGCCCCTCGATGAACATTGGGGATTCACTTGCATCAACTTAGGTCTTGTACCCGACACGAGACGCTTATTGCGAATGCACGTGGTCTTCTGAAATACCAGGCTGAAGATCAACTAAAATTTCTTCTCAGCTTGTGGTCGTGTTTTTGTCACACGCTGATAAGATCCGAATGAATTTAAGGCAAATCGGCACATTTTGAATATGAAGTTTGAAGTTTTTTCTTAGTATTTAACTTCTCGTTATTCACACCATGTACCTAAAGCATACACAGTATTTTGTTTTCAAAAAACGTATTACGGGAGAAAATATAAATCCATTTTGATGATTATTTAATATTAATGTTAATATTAATTAATAATTGTTTTCCTTTGAATGAAACAATTTGTGTCAGGTTTTATTTTTTAGTATACTTTATTACGTAACTATTACGTATTTATTACTAACTTTATTACATATTTATTTCATTGACAACGAATGTGGAAATATTCCATTGTTTAGCTGTTGTGAAGGCCAAGGGAATAACTCGCCTGTTTCATGGCATATTCGCTACAACTTTATTATTGGGAAATGTTATAATAGCTGCTGTACTTTGCTGGTGTACTTTGCTGGCGTATAGGATAGATCAGATAATTAAATATTACAAATATGGTTTTAACTGAATAGTGGATAGTATATGCCACGACAACAAATAGATGTAAAAGTAAAATTATGATTATTAGAAAATAATTATAATTTTAATATTACATCTTCTTGCCAAATCTCCCTTTTGCTGTTAGAGACAAAATTGTAATGTATATTCCTTTTCCAAATTCCCGCGATAATAAAACATCTCTCACCACATTAATTAAAATAGTATGATGTAAAGTCTACTAACCTCTTCCAAACGCGTCATTATCAAAGTTTGTATTTTGTTTGTTTACGATGATGTAATTTAAGTTGGCAATGAAAAACGAACCGTGTATGAGTAAATCGTACTTTATTCATTCAATTGAACTCCTGTTCCTCTTATGTTAGTGAACGGTGTGTCAAGAATGGCATGAGTCAGCTTACACTTGCTATTCTAGTTCTTAATGGATGAGGCCGTGTTGACTTCGCGTGACATCGTATATTGCATTCTTCTTTGTTGCATTACATTCCACTGAGAAGTGAAATGATTCGAATACCATTACTCGTTCTCCCTTCTTTAACTTTTTCCTAACATCATCTTTTGCATTTTATTGATCAATATTCTAAAGATAATCCACATTCGCTCTCTTTTATTATTACCTGAAAACAAATATTTTCTACTAATTTTAAAATATTTACTTTAAGATTTGCCGAATTATGCAATGCACCTTATTTCTTAATCAGAAGATAGTTTAATACATCACTGAGGTTTTATTTTAATCTCTTGGAAAATGAAATAGGCGTTTTCGCATTAGCCGAAAAACATATATTCATAAATGAAGGCAAAACGAATTTCCCGAGAAGCAGAAAATACGTGAAAAGTAAAAAGGAGAAATTCTTCCTAAAATTGGAGAATAGGAGCAGAAAATGGACTTGAGGGTCCATGTTTGGAAACAGCAATACTAATCTAATTAGTAAGGAAATAGTTTGTATTTTATTCTAACGGCCAGTAGTAATTGAAACTGAAAACAAAATAAGCAAAAAAGAGAAATTTTAGGAAACTAATGTTCTAGTATTATTAGCATTACATATTATTTTTGAGAAATAATTGAAATAAACTTCTGTAAAAAACCGGCTTTATGTTTAAGCTAATAAAATGAATAATTTTGGTATTTGACCCAGTTACCCGCTGAACACCATCCAAAGTGCAAAGTGCAGACGTAAGGAATCAGCAAAAAGAAAAAAATATTTTTGAAAGAAACCTTAAGAGAGCGTTTCGAAAATCCTTTATAATGGTATTCATCATATAATGCACTTAGGTTTAATTAGCACTCTTATATTGATAATGTTATTTGGATGTTGATTTTTTACCGGGTAATGTTCAATATTACCTTTTCTCACAGTAATATATAAATAAACATATTTATTATTGAAGTCTAGTCGTAATTGACGGCCAGAATAATAGTATGATACATTCCGTCTGTCTTATTTCGCTCCAGGGAAAAATATCTTATTTGCATTTGACCATAAGCCGGCTGGTCGGCAGTAGGTGGTTGGAGACATACGTCGTTATTAGGTAACTCCCCGTTGAGCAGAGCAGAGAGAGGCAAAAGCTATTCGCTTTCTTGCGTACGTTCAAATACTCCGAGCTTTAAAGAGATAGCACAGTGCTCCAGAGGAAAGAGAATGTGTTACCATGCTGCACGCCGAGCAGTGTATATTCATTTCTCCACATTCTCAATCAGTTTATGTGAAGTCATAGCCTCTCATGTAATGACTATTCCCCATTTCCTGGTATGCATTTATATTTTCTTTTCACACTTATATTGTCTTTCCTAGCGAAATTCGTTTTTCTTACGAAGCAACATGTTCACCCATTGGGAGATATCACCATGAATATTCGATATTCCTTTTACGCCTGACGAGTACATGCAACGTTGATGCCAAGGGAGTCAATAAGAAATTAAGGTTAATTTTTTAATATTCTTGTTTCGATGTATCTAATATAATGAATGCCTTTAACTACATCACGACAGAGAAAAATGCGTAATGAAACAAGATGATATCTTGATCGGGCAAATTGAATATCTAAATATTACATCATCTTCAGGGTGTAAACCAGAGATCGCCCAACCGTGTATCGCGAGCTACTAGGAGGACGCGGGGAAATTTTCGCAGTGTCACGCACAGCATGGCTAACCTGGAGTTACTTCATTGAACTCGGACAGATGAAATAATAAAATCGGCTTGCTTATTTCCGTGCAATTGTCCCTCTCAGACTCAATTAATTCTGTGAGCGTGAGGTATCCGTTATGTTTTTTCTGTATTCATCAAGCATTTGTTAATGTGAAAAGTTTGATTTGATCATTGAAACTACTTACTCTTCGAACCTTAAAAAATGTTGATTACCAAAAAGATCGCTATCATTTTCATTAAAGTTAATATACTCCAATTTAAATTCAAGTGCATGTGACAGCTGATCAGCTGGGTCGCGGTTATTCAACCGGGAGCTTCAATTTAAAAGATACCGAGAATATCCGGCTCCGTATTATGTTAACACGTCCCAACTGATCAGCTGTCAAATGCACTTAAATTTAAACCTGAGAATTAATGTGACTAAAAATCTGTTCTTACAGTTCTAATTTATTACTAATTACACTTCAATTTGATTATGTTCTTTTCTGAAAAATAGCTCCAAAGTTTTAGATTAATTTCTTTTTCGGATATAGCAACGGGCTCTTAAAAATAGTGTAGGTTTCATTTTCTTTGAACTTAGAATTTTCGAAAATTGCAAAAGTTCAAATTTCTTCCTACAACTATAATATTCAAGGAAGAGATTGTTCTTCTTAGTAAAATTTGTTCTTCAAAAGGTCATGTACAAAGTTTCAAAAATATCAATCGCATAATTTTGGGTAAAAATAGTCAAAATTTTAACTCCAAGATTATCTAAAAATTGTTTCAATTTTTTTCTTCACTTTTTTCTCAGATACAATACACTTATAAATTGGTGCAGTTCCATTTTTGGTAAACTATGTGTTTTCTTAAAAATGCAAAAAGTTAACATTGCTGAAGAACAATATTAATATATTTTTTTCTTTATAAAATTTGTTCTTTAAAACCAAATTTTGAAATAATGTCAATGAAAATCTGTACATTTTTAAAAATTGCAAATGCATTATTGTTGCAAATTGCAATATTAATAGAATTTTTCTTTATAGAATTTGTTCTTTAAAACCAAATCTTGAAATAATGTCAATGAAAATCTGTACATTTTTAAAAATTGCAAATGCAAATGTTCAAGTTTTGATGGGTTGGGTTTTTATGTGAGGCTGATGGTGTAGGAATAATCTGAATTATGTGTTAATAAGAACCTGAGTTTGAGTCCCAGCTTGTAACAAATGTTCGGTTCCGGTTGGATACAGTTTTGCAGGTTCACGTAGTGTTGTAATAATGAGTAGTATTTATAAATTATACGAGTAAGTATTGGTTATTGTAGCTCCGCTAATTGTTCTTCAATTTCTTCGTTGCTGAATATCGGTTTTTACAAACACTTTCTTTTATTTTTGCCACAGTTTCAAAATTCTTAACCATTTCGTATGCCATAACAGATCAAATCTTTGTACATCACCGAAGACTGTGAGTATTACAAGTAAGTTTCCCTCGGTGTCAATACCAAGGAACGCAAGGTAGTCTGGTAGTGCGGCTGCCACGTCACTGTATCCACACCTTCAGGGCAAATTCTTCCGGTTGCTCCCGACTACACATTGTCTTATCTAAAGCTAATGAGCTGCGCATTAATAATAATATTGAAGAATATAGAGGAATAGGAAGAAGAGGAAGACAAATAAAACGTAAAGAAGAGCAGACATGAAAGGAACGACTACCTTGTCGTGGAGACGTAATATCATCCGGGTCGAAAAACACAAGGGACCTCGTCTGGTCACACAGGACAGATAGAGAGAAGCATGGTACTAATAATTATAAGCAATACCACTCAAGTACGGGAACCAACACAAGGGATCAGTACCTCAGGTGGATGGTAAGGATATTGAATGCGAAAAAGACAATATTGGAGGTAAAAACCCATGGAATGGGAGTAATGGGGCGTTCTAAGTCTACCCTTTGTCAGGCTTATTCACCGAGGCTTGTGCAGCGTGTATAACCATTCCGGTAGCAGTGCTAATCAACTCACCATCTGATTGCATTGCTACCCCTGCAATGGCCGAAGCTTCATTGGCGCTCGCGAACTTCCTCAGCCTCTTTCCTTCCTCTTGCTTGAGATATCTTCACTCCTTTCTTACACTTACTGCACTGCACTACCACACATGACGAGAGTTTAGAGCACGTCTCGACTGGTGGTAGATACCTGGATGGGGAAACACCGAAAGCCTCCATGTATATCGGTGCCGTATCTCGCCATCCAGCAGGAGAGGAGAACCGCCATCTTCCGTAATAAAAACATGTACTATAGTTACGAGATTAATGCTCATAGCAGTTGACGCTTCCGGAAGCCTAACTAAATTAAGCAATCAATCATTGACAAATATAGAATCATCACCAAATTATAAGCCAAAAAGCTTTACTCAATATTATCCGAAGTAATAATAAAACGATTAAGTACGTGAAATTTTCATTGTGAATATGCCTTTAAGTTAAATACAAGATGGGAATCCAATAAACTTGGAATCTGCAGGAAATACATGAGGCTCGCGGGACACGATGTCTTGCCCACGTCCGCAGTTCCAGTGTTTGCCGAGTGACGTCAAGAGGGCAGTTTCAACTCTGCAATAAAGTGTCACTTCTGCGCTTGCTCCGCAGCACAGGACCTGCGAACTCCGACGGCACAATGGACGAAAAGAAACGCGCCCGACAGGACAGCTGCGTCGTCGTCCTCGCCGCCGCCACCGCCACCGCCGCCGCCGCCGCAGCCGCCGCCGCCGCCGCCGCCGCCGCCGCAGCCGACGAGCCGACTGAGGACGCGCCGTGGGGAACAAAGAGAAGACACGCGGTGGGGTCGGAACCCGCAGATTCAGTAGATGGCTCTGCAGCTGCAACTGCTCGAGACGTCTTCTTGACAGAATCATGACACAGAGTTTAAAGTATTCTATTGTGTTTTCACACAGACGGTACGGTAATTTTGAACAAATTCACATGGGTAATGGATCGCTGGTTGCCTGGAAGACCGCGACCTTGTGTTCTTATTTTACGCCCAATAATATATTTCGTGGAATTCAAATAAATACTTGTTGTTCATAGGCTTCAGCAATGGCACAATCAATGAATTGAAAGCAACACAAAGTTTGTGGTATGACCGTTATTTTGTAATATATCATCACGGTTATAAATTACAGAACTCTTGAAGAACTTCACTTCTTACTTACTTCACAATCTATTCATTATTAAGCTCGTGATGCCTTCATTTCAATGGACAGAGAAATCTTTAAACGGCTTCTTTTCTCGCAACCTCATTCCTTGAGTTCTACTAGAATTGTAGCAAAATGTAAGATATAAAAGAAAAAATAAATGTCTCTATATATCCGCTTATTTTTTTAAATTACTTCAAAAAATGTCGACGTTGTTTTTAAATAATTTTTAATTCGAATGTAGAATCACTTTACAAAAATATTATAGAGAGAATCTACGAACAGGAATAATTTTTATTTAAATAACAAGGAGTGTCAAGAAAGAAGAAATTTCGTTGTGAAAAACATTTTTTATGTAAAAGTATGGATGAGGTTATGAAGCAAGAATTCCAACGAAAAAAATACTTACTTTTTAAGCCAAAACTTGTTGAACTGATCTAAAATATCCTTATATTGATTATAAAATTTCTATCTTCTAAAAATATGTTTATATAATGGAAATCATAAATTTCTGTAAATAAGTGGGAATGTGCAATGCAACAAATTTAAGAAAAAGCACTACGTATTATATTGATTGAATTTTAATACAATATAATTAATTTTTGAATTTAAAATCAAATATAAGGCTAAGAGTAAACTCCCATAAGCTTCATTCACTGGAATGTCCAAAACAGTGGATATAAAATTCAATTTCAAACTATTACGTTGTTAATCAGAACATTGCAAATATAAAACTAACATTTTATTAAAAACATCTTTAAAGGAATCCTTTATATTTTCTCGTTTTCGTAACATTTTCCACTGTTGTTAGGTGGGGTTTACTTATCCCTGAGTTAGAGGGGGATCTCCAAACCATATAGTTTTGCGATTAAGTTACTCAAAAATTTATGCGATATAAAAATCTTACACCCGTTAATTTTAACGAGTTGGAAAATTCAATGACCATTCCCCTCGGCCAGCAATTTAGAAACAAGTGGAAAAATCCGGGCTGTGTAAAGTCACTTAACGCGGCAAGCGTTTAAAATAATAAAAAATACGTTAATCGGTTCATAAATTTCGTACTACGCTGTTCCAATTGCGGAAAAAATTATTTTAAAAAGGTGCAAAAGTAACTCTCAGATACTGTTTTTCGATGTTAAACTTAGGACTTTATTTTGTTCTGTCTTGTGGTATGCTATTGTTTATAACCATATTTTCGTATTTAATCGAAATATCATGTCGCTTCATTTTTTCGGCGAATGGTCTTTTGTGTAAAATCCATTCATTATTATCCTGGAATTAACTGACCAGGTGGCTGAGGCCGCTAAGGCACGAGTGTAGCGGCTGTTCACTTCGGTAGGTCGCGAGTTCGAATTCTGAGTGGGCAGTGTTGTTTACCTGTATTGTGACGTATTGGGGGTATTGTCCCACCTTCGATCCCGTCCCGTGTTGGTGGCGCAGAATCTCTGCCCTCGAATGGTACCATTCCGCAGGACCTGCCCTCCCCTCGGTGTCAGGGTGGGTTGGCGACCTTGGCGTTTCGCAGGGTCCTACAGGGAATAGCTGAGCGCCGTCGTGAGTTGGTTGGTTGATTTGTGATTCCCGAAGCGACAAACTGCTAAGGTCATTAGTCCCGCATGTTTTATAGCGGGAGGGGGCCGTGATCTTCCCCCGCTAATTCGTGCGATCCAGCGCTGACCTTCCGTCCTCAACCAGATATCTCCCGCCAGCGAGGCACCGTTCCAGTCGGGACAAGCTGTAACCCAACCGGTCTCCCAACATGTCTGGTAGTGTAGTGCGTGTAAGTGTGTGTGTAAGTATGGAGTAGGATAGGTCAACGAATGGGAAGAAAAGATCGCGTGCGGTCCATGGCCAGTTTGGTGGGGTACTTCTCCGACATTCGCCTGGTATTGATCGGAGAAACCATGGAAAACGTCCGATCAAAGCAGTCGGCCTCTAGAGTTTTCCTCCAGACAGCGGCAGAACAAATCTAGCTATCTGGCTAGTGTCGAGAATCCTGCCGTGCACCGTCGAAACCTCCAGGTCAGAGGCACTGCAGAGGCATCAGCTGATGCTCTCTCATGCATCTCTCTCGGTGCCACCATGGGGAGGTCACGGTTCCTCCACCGACTAAATTCCTAAATGACATGTTGGGATCCATAGGCTACGGGTGAAAAAGGAGAGTCACTAGATACAGAATCAAGCCACAATGTCCAAGAATTATTTGTGAGAACATATCAAAAATATAAGCCCATGGGCCTCTTCGGTGTTATAGTTGGCTAGTGCCATGGTGGCCAAGCCTAGAAGATATCCAGTCTCAGACGGCGGAAGAAATGGTCGGGAAAGATGTAAATAGATGAGATGTAGAATATGGTAAACAGCCTCAGCAGTGGTTCCTCGAAACATCTGTAAAGGAAAAGAGATGCTATTAGTCTTGAATATATACTTCCACATACTTTGAAAACGTATTTGGTAACACATTTTTTGTTTTGTTGCAGGTAAGTGATTCCAAAGACGGCTTAACTGCAATGTAAGTAAAATAGTAACGCAATTAATATTTACACCTGAGACACATACGTACGACATCATAAGGTATAATATGTATGTTTATATGCTTTGTATATTATTTCCACGCGTTAATTTATAAATTAAAATGTTTATACATGTTTAGACCGTAGTTTTTTCTGTTTCTGAAGTGATTAGCACTTTGTAGGACTATAATTTCTGACTACTATGTCGCACACTTCGTGCTAAGGAGCTGAAAATTGAAAGTATACGTAATGTGTATATGAAAATTTGCGTCATTGCAAATAACTAAAAAGTACATCGCAACCAAAGTATTTAATTTATTACGTTTGAAGAAATTATATTGAATATTTATTAATTAAAATAAACATAAAAAGTTTTTATGTACAAAATCCAAATTAATTTGTTTTCTATAGTCGTCCAAATAACGATGGAAATTCTAAAGTATATGATGTATTACATGATTCTCACATTGGTATGTCGAATAACGTTTTTTAGAAATAATTCATGTCAAAATGTAACACCAAAACGATACAGTTGGTCTTTCTTTACACAAGTTATTGAAAACGTATTTATGAGAGTGATAAAATATAGATAACAGTGAAATACGTAAAGTGCTGATCCATCATTTTCTATATATCTTTCCAAACCACACGTTCATATGCTCCAGAATTATATCCAATCGTTCACAATATGATGAAAAAGCCAATGCAGTCAATAACTCTTTTACAGTGTATGTACTGGTATACGTTGGCAGCATAGAAAATGCACACAAAACATAAAAGTGAACGCCAATATCAAAGGATAGCTAGTTCATCTCTTTTCATGTCTGCATTGAAAGACATTCACATATTAATTGGAAATTGCGGATATAATCATCGGGAGAAAGCAACTTGAATATTTAATACACACGTCCGTTCACACATGTCAATAAACGAATATTTTTTGTCGTCCTTATTAGAACGCATTTAATTTGTGAATGGGAGATCAAATAATTATTTTGCACATTTGAACAAATTCAGTTTGTGAATTATAAAGGGAACTCACCTCAGTCTCACTTTAAATTCAGACACTACGTTAACAAAATAAATATTCTCTTTTTGCGTGTGTAAATTAATGTGTATAATTATTAGCATGTGTACAATTATTAATATATACAATCAGTGTGCAGAATTTTGCTTTTTTCCTCTGACAAATACACTCTTCAGGGATCATCATTCTTCAAGCATTTACTCATGTAATAATATCCTCTTGGTACTTCCAGTCTTTCCACTACTTCTTTTTTCTTCCAACCATTCCATTGTTAAAAATAATAACACCATCTTTATGCCAATTTCCAAAATACTTTTCCAAAATAACCAGTCTTTGGGCACACTTTCCAAATTTTGGAATGGAATTTGCTTTTGAATTTACATTTTGTATCATACCGCCAATTTCTTTTTAGGAGTTTTGGGTCACTTCAATCTTGGAAAACTAGTTTTATAGCTTCCATGACAGCTACTGGTATGTTTTTTTTGTGTCTGTATGTCAAACGTGTAGCATTGCTCTTTGATATGGGCAACAGGTACCTGGTCCTTCAGGACAAATATAATGTATTGGCGTCTCATCTCTCATCTCTTGCGAAACAACAGAGTCCACACAGTTGGTTTCATGTCTTCAAGAGAGGAGCTACTTGCCTTTACTGGGATGGTTTGAGAACCAAACTCGGACGTTGTCTATGAACAAAAAGACCTGTGTAACACCTCCGATTCAATTGTCAGGGTTTCATCAGGAAATCGCTGGAAATTGACAGCTTATAGTAGACTTGCGTAGTAATACAGCCTATATCGCCCTCCTGAAAGAGGTTTAGCGAGGCCAATTCGTGTGCGAGAGCGCACTGCCATTCCTCCATGTCTCCGCTGGCGCCTCTTGAGCTCTGCGGAGCGGCGGCAGTGGCAGCGGGCGTCGGAGAATGCGGCCAGGCGCCATCCACACAGCCATAAAATGGGCAAATGCTGGCTTCCATGCGCCGGGCTGCCACGTGTCACTGGTGGGGAGGCGCCGCCTGCAGCCTGCTCGCCATGTCACCCCAAGTCTTCATCATTCGCCGTATGTCTCTGCCCTCAACCATTCTCTGGGCCTACTTCCTCTCCTGACTCCCTCAACCGCTCGCTCTCTCAACCTTTCGCACTCTCAATTGCCCACCTTCTCAATTTCCCACCCTCTCAATTGCCCACCCTATCAACTGCGCACTATCTCAACTGCCCGTCCTCTCAATTGCTCGTCCTCTCAACTGCCTGACCTCTCAACTACCGCCCTCTCAACTGCCGCTCTCTCAATTACTCGTCCTCCTAACTGCCCGCCCTCCTAACTGCCCGCCCTCCTAACTGCCCGCCCTCCTAACTGCCCGCCCTCCTAACTGCCCGCCCTCCTAACTGCCCGCCCTCCTAACTGCCCGTCCTCCTAACTGCCCGTCCTCCTAACTGCCCGCCCTCCTAACTGCCCGCCCTCCTAACTGCACGCCCTCCCAACTGCACGCTCTCCCAACTGACCCGCCCTCATAACTGCCTGCCCTCATAACTGCCCGCCCTCATAACTGCCCGCCCTCATAACTGCCCGCCCTCATAACTGCCCGCCCTCATAACTGCCCGCCCTCATAACTGCCCGCCCTCATAACTGCCCGCCCTCATAACTGCCCGCCCTCATAACTGCCCGCCCTCATAACTGCCCGCCCTCATAACTGCCCGCCCTCATAACTGCTCGCCCTTATAACTGCCCGCCCTCTCAACTACCCACCTTATCAACTGCTCGACTCTCAACTGCCCGCTTCAATTGGACCGCATAGTGAGTCAAATAAACGCACGACAGTCCCTCGTTCCGCGAAGTACATTCCCTTAAATTATAACTCCCGACAACAAACTCTTCTCTGCTGCGTCTTCACACTTCCTCTGTCACGCCCCGGGCTATCATTCCCTCTTTCTGCAAGCGAGAATAAAGATACAAATTTCTAGGGCATGTAGAGGAGTAAAAAATTAACATTTTTTGTCAATGAACATGGAGTGGGAAATGAAATTATACGGACGTACTCATGTGACTGACAATTAGAGCCAAATGTCACACGTGTAACTCCATTGCACAAAATTTCTCACATATGTCCATTGCAAAAAGTGAACATTTTCGACCCCTTGAATTACCCTAGAAGATTTTAACATTTACTCTCAGTCACTTTTCGTACCCTTCCGCCTTTCTAACTTAGGCTGCCACCTCTCGTGCTCTTTTTTACCCCTCCCTGCCGCCCCCACCTGCAGTGAACCCCCGTAACTCTAAAGTGGTGCTTGCGTGGTCCCCGACTGGGGCGTTCGATCCTCTCTCGTCTGGCGCCACCGGTTGCATCGCCTTGCGCTGGCGCTGCCCTCCAGGGACTTCGGCGTGGACGGCCTTAGTTCGCAGAGGTGCTAGAAGTTGCCCCGCCTCAGCCTGTAGATTGCGCGAGGATGAACTTTTAAGAGAGCTACATGCTTCGAAATGTTCCGATCACTTTTTATGTCAGGGTTAATAAATGATGAGTGTAAAAGAGAAATATTTTGAGTATCGTGTGAGATAAGTGTGGACCTCAACTTTTAACCTCTTCGTCTCTTTCGCTTTCTATCTCTCCCACTCTCATAGCTTTCTTTCTCATTCCCGTACTTCCTTGTGTCTTTTATCTTGAATCTTTCCTTTTCTCACTTTTTATTCCCCCTCTTTTTTCCCTTTCTCCACTCTTCTGTCTCTCAGTCTCTTCCTCTCTCTCTTTCAAATACTTTTTTCATCTGTAAGCAGCTCAAGAGGGTAATGTAATTAATTACGTACCTAAGACAAGTAGTAATATAATTAGTTGCGCACAAAGAATAAGTAGGTAATATTTAAATTGAAATGTTCTTATATATAAATAACGTTGATGTGTTTGGTTACAAAATAAATGCATATTTATACTTTCATAAGCTTATATAAATAACTGAAAAACTTTTCAATGGTTTTTATTATTTGTGTCTGTTTGTTTAGGGTATTCTCGAGAACAGCTTTACAGACTTTCTTTGGGATTTTACTTAAAAGTACAGTTGCTACTTTTGCGGGCGTAACTTCAATACCATTTTTCAAATTATTATTTTATATTGTTCTGTTTGTTTCTGCAGTAAAATCTATTTTTTAAATTTTATTGGCATTTGTATGCATTATCTCCAAAGAGAAAAGTTACTTTTTTGATAAGATATCGGTTAACTGCCATCATCTTCCTTTCCAACCCCTTAATGCAAAATTCAAGTTTGTACTCTTTCAGTTTTTCGCAAATATACTAAAAACTGATTAAATCTACCAAATGTAACACATATTTCTAAAAGATACTACAATTCCGTACTAACTGCATTTTAATTGATTCCAATATCGCAATTTTGCTTTAAATAATCGATTATGAAAATTGTCACTGATTGTTTGCCGGGGATAAGCAACAATGCGTCTGATTTCAGCTGCTCATAGGAGCAATAGTGGTAGCCTTTATTATCGAAGCGAACATAGGAGGGCGGGGTGTGGAGGAACAGAGGGAACTGGGCGTTAGGGACGGGGCAGGGCAGACCACATTGGATGAGGGCTGGGTGCTGTTTACTGCAGAAACAAACAGAACAATAGAAAATAATAATTTGAAAAATGGTATTGAAGGTACGCCCACAAAAGTGTGGAGTAGGTCGGGTGCATAAACATAGATATAATTCCTTTTCCTTTATAATATATGACTACACAAATAGCATGGTAGCGCAAGGAATTTTGGCTAGTAATCAACAGAGTAATAAGAGTAACGCGAAAATTGGATAAAGATTTAGAGTCGACATTCAACAAATACTTTTCCATTATTATCAAACATTACAAAATACCATATTGCGAGAAATTGACTAATTAAACATTTTGGAATTTCCTTGTGATTAATTTCCATCTCTGGTATTGACTGCAATAAAGCTAGTATCAGTTGGTGGAATGTTTCATGACTACAAACCAAACTTAAATAATATGTTTTAGAATACGGTAGGGGGTATCCTCAAATACTCAAAACTGTCCTGAATGCCTCTATAAGCACAACCTTCCAAAAATGTAGAAGCTTCTTGTAAATTAATTAGTTAATAAAATAAATCTCCCTGAGGATAATAATTTCTTAATTAATTCCCTTAAGAACAGAGACGAATACATACAGTTGGGGGAAAGCTTTTCTAAGAACCAATATACCAGCTTTCCCCAGAAGCTCAGGAGTTATCTGTATTGAGGTCGTCCTTCTCTATGTATCTGAGTACTGAGATAACTAATTTCTCCGTTGGTGGTGCGCTTCAGATTGAACACTGCGCGGAATTTTACGCGTCAAAGTAAATACTCATCATTCGCTTAGCAGGCCAAAGAGTTCCCGGAGCTCCATGCGTATGATCGTACCAAGCATTCGAGGACGTGCAGCCAACCTGATTCAATTACCGTGTCGACCAATATCCGTTAATTTGATTAAAACATCTCAATTAACATGTCATTTTATATTCTCAGTCCTTTATGTTGGCATCCTGTTTGAGTCTCGCTCTACATGTGTTTTTGAAGTGCCCCAAAGAATCAGTTCTCACTTGAGTTGGGCTTCACTCTGAAGGTCAGAGATGATTTCCACTCCACTCGAAATCGTTGCCCTTCCTGGAATTGTACCAACTCTGTATTGTGGTATCTCCGAGGTGACCTGCTATCTCAGCAGATTATTTCGTGGAAACACTCGTCTCGTGTTACTCCTGCTTCTTACTTCGGTTTGCAATGTCTCTTGTTGCATAGCGTTCTCAAGAGTTCTAGTAGTTTCCGCTGCTTAAGGCATTTCTTCTTGACCCTTTCCCTTCCCGAGCAATAGCTGTTGTTTCCTCCTATGCATCTTATCATGCTCTTATGTTAATTCTCTCGCTCCCATTTTGCACTTGTCTAGACCCAGGCGTTTTTTCACTATTCGCTTCAATAATTGTCTCTCTGTTCTCTGTATTATCTTTTCTATTTTTATAGACTTTCGATTTTCGTTACTTTTATTTTTGTCAGGCCCATGTCCGCATCCCTTCTTACATCTCTCAAATCATAAGAGTTCCTACGTCATTATAATGTCTGCCCATTATATGCCATTGGGTAGATATAGGTGTACCTCTCAGACCTTAACGAGGAAAGTTACTTCCCCTGAATCATCCAACACAAGTGATGATTCCTTGAAATGTTATGTCTAGTGATGTCCGAACCCTTCTGGTTCCTGGAAATTCTCCTTCAGCCCTCAGTGATTTGTCTCTCTACTCCTGCCTGTTTTTCTCTGTCTCTCACCCTCTCCCTCTCTCTCCCTCTCCCTCTCTCTCCCTCTCCCTCTCTCTCCCTCTCCCTCTCTCTCCCTCTCCCTCTCTCTCCCTCTCCCTCTCTCTCCCTCTCCCTCTCTCTCCCTCTCCCTCTCTCTCCCTCTCTCTCCCTCTCTCTCCCTCTCTCCCTCTCTCTCCCTCTCTCTCCCTCTCTCTCCCTCTCTCTCCCTCTCTCTCCCTCTCTCTCCCTCTCTCTCCCTCTCTCTCTCTCTCTCCCTCTCATTTGCTCGCTCACACTCTCTCGTTCGCTTGCTCGCACTCCCTCCCTCTTTCCCTCTCCCCTTCTTTCTCCCTCTCCCTCCCTCGTATTCGCTCCCATTCTCTCTCTTTAGCTCGCTCGCTCGCACTCTCTCATGGTTATGGGAGAAGCATTGGCCTCTCATCAGCGTCCTATCAGTGATGGCTGGTCGGCATCAGATGGCAAAGGTCCGTGGTATGGCGGCGTTCCTCCCCCGCTGGAACGTGAGATTCAGTACCAATCTTTACGACAGACTGAGATTTTCTCTCTGCAAGTATTGTCACCAGCAGACCACCTCCCCAGACGAGACACGCTCTAAATCTGCAACTGGATTTTCCACGTGTGTGGTGGTGGTGTAGAGCATGTGAGTGAATCCGTGTGTGTATGTGTACTTAGGGGAACAGGAGGGGAATGAATGCGAAAGAAAATATCACGCGACATCCGTGGCCCGTTTATTAGATTGTTTACCGGGAATTTATCGTAGAACTATCGATCAGAACCGCTGTCCTACAGAATTCCTCTACAACCGTGACTGAATTCGTTCCAGCAATGAAGCTAGTGTGGAACGAGCTGCCAGTTATGAAAGAAAATCACATAAACGATCAATAATAACCGGTACAATTTTCATATAAGGAACGGCTGTTGTAGATACGATAAAACTAGTGTCGAAAATCCTCAGGCGTCGGACCTCGAACCAAGGAACTGCCGTCAACTAAGTTTCAGTTGATTATTATATTATTAGTAACCAACCAAGATCTCATTAATGGCAAGGGACTTCTACCTTTTTGCAGGGAATACTGATTGAAGTGAGAGGGTGATGAAGAGGGGTGACAAGACGAACACAAATACAAACATGCCCAAGGTGAGACTCGAACCCGCGATCCGTCGACCCAAGGTAGCCAAGGCACTACTGCCTTAAAGGCTCGGCCACCCAGATCGGCAAAGTTTCAGCGAAGGAAACAGATGTACGTATTAGAGGACTGCAAGGCGTTTTATTAGCCGTGTCGTTCTCGCATTTCATCCTCGAGTGCCTTTTTCGAGCGTCCTGCGCTCGCGGTGCACTGTTTCACATGCCAGAGCAGCAACCGTGGCAGCGTCGCGTAGCCTCTTGAGGAGCGAATAGGCGACATTTAATTGGCAATAGCGCTGTGAAACTACGCAACAAATGTACGAGGAATCTTTCAGTCCAATATTCTATTTATTAAAGCAATATTTATCGCTTTATATATTATTTAGCAATAGATAATCGAACAGGGTACTATACAGATTTCTTTTCAAAACTACGTAGTGTCAAAATGACATTAATTCTTTCTGAACTGATATTCATCCATTATTCTAAAATAAAATGTATCTGTGTGCAACAGACGTTTCTTTTCCTTGCTTTACGTGCTGCAGGTATAAAAAAAAATTGGCGATATTCCCGTAAGCCTAATGTTCATTTCAAATAAGATTTTGAACTACCGTGGGACTCAAGTGAACCCGTCTTGTGCAGAAAAACTCCCATAAATATATCCATACTGTTTATGTTTCTTCGTGAGTAGTACACAATTTTTCCGTAGCTTTGCACGCCTTCAAGAGGACCATAAGCCACTTCTTTCATTATTGGCAATATCCAATGTGATTGGCAGCCCTAACCTCAATCCTATGGCCTATTTTCCTTCCTGTTTCTTTTCCAAACAATTGTCCTTTTGTTCTCTATATTTTTTGTCATTCCACCTTTGACCCCATTGCATTTGCCAATTTCCCCACAGTAATAGCTTTCCTGCCACCTTCACGTCAACTCACATGTCATTTACATAGTAGTTTTCTGGCGTTATTGTTTGTTGTTGTTGTTTTTGTTCCCATGCTCCCTCTCTTCTATCTTTTCCACATCACCTACATTGAAATTTTAACTGATGTGTTTTTTAATACTCTGTAATATTTGTAAGCAGTTTTATACTTTTCTCTCTCTCCTTCTCTCTCTTTCTCTCTGGAAATAACTGCCTCTTTTGACATTATCTCATTATACCATGTCATGTAATTTGGCATCATTTCTCTCTTTAAATATCGATTTATTTATTAGTAGCTGGTGTCGAGAATTTGCCACCGTTGGGACACGATCCTATGTCCACAACGCTTCAGTTGCAGACTAGCAACTTTATCCGCGATTCATTCATCTTTTCTTTTTTTGCCCCAACCAATTCCGACGTCTTCCTCAACCCTCACAATCACAGTCCATTCCTCATTACCTCACTCTCCCTTGACATTTCTCAGCCAGTCGCCATATGCCGCTGCTGCTCCCCCTCCGAGCAATCTCGTCATGCGCTCGTGGTTTCCTCCTCCGCTGTCTACGCCAACCCTTCCTTACTCTCCCTCCTCCGGACAGGGGGAGGAAGGAACCGCGGGCCGCACGATGACGAGGCGGGGCGGCCCGGTTCCGTCATCTGGCTGGAAGTCGTCCAGCGGGCGAAAGGGAGGGGAGTAGAAGGAAGACGCCGCGACGGCTGACAAAGCGACCCGGGGCGCTGCCGGATGTAATACTGAACTCGATGAGCGGTGGGCGTGGTGAAGCCGGAGAGGGAGAAGGTATGCGGGCGTGGAACGTGGGTGCAGAATGAGGATTGCGGGGCGCGGAGTGAGGATTGCGGGGCGCGGAGTGAGGATTGCGGGGCGCGGAGTGAGGATTGCGGGGCGCGGAGTGAGGATTGCGGGGCGCGGAGTGAGGATTGCGGGGCGCACAAAGTCGAGAGTGGAGGTGACAAGTGGCGACGGAATCGGAGACGGGGACGTGCGCAAGAGAGGCATCCATCTAGCGTGGCCTGGTATGTAACGGATGTGGGTAGAAGTATTGGGCGGTGATTTCATGGGAAAGGAGACATTAACCCGCTCACGATATCTTCGTTAAGTGTATAATAATAATAATAATAATAGTGTGTAGCTAAAAAAGCTGTTACACACCTGTATGGTTTCTAAAGCATTTTTTTGGTGGCCCTGCTGTAAAGCGTCTGTCTTCAGTGAAAAAAAATCAAGCGCTCTGTAGGTTCTTGTATGTATTTTTCTTCCTTTCCTTTTTCTTTTCCTTCTTTGACCTTCTCGAACACAAGACGGTGATTTATCCTAAATGAGTGTGGGATGAGTCATTCAAGGTAGGGTAATCAGCCCATTAGCCCTAAAGTTGCGAAATGAGAACACGGCCGGTAAGGAAGTTTAACGTGCGATCCTAGGTCTGTGCCAGGGTGCTTATCCGGGATTCGTCTGGAAGTGGTCAGGGAAACTACGGAAATCTCTTATCAGAGCAGTCGTCCTACGAGCTCGATTTTGACAGGTTGCACAATCTAATAGATGCTAAAAGGATCTCGCAAATTTCTGACACCGGTCGGTTATCGAACACGCGACGTCCCAAGGCTCAAGTCGTAAGCCGTTGCTTTAACGCTCGTCGTCACCGATGTTCGTCGTATATTGTAGCATTTTATGCCAAAATAGAAAACTGCTGCATATCATTGAATCAAAGATTTAATAGAACATTTTTTCATAAATCGATTTACAGATCGATGGCTATGAGTGTAAACCTCATGTAAAATATTCTATATGTAGTGCATAAGAAATTTAGTATAAGAAGCATATAAATTATTATAATTTTCACATGATGGCGATACCATAATTTTCCTTTTATTCTGAACTATCTTCCTTTTGAGTTGGTTTGAAAACATATTGTTACAATCAGTGTTATACATGTACTTCTTAAGTTCCTATTAGAATAAGATATATAAACAAAAATGTAACTTAAAAGTATAACGCCAAAAAAAACTTTGCACAGAAAATGTTAACGTGATTTCAAAAAAATATTAGTTTATGTATTGCAATGTGCTTAATTTCACGAACGAACTTCTAAATAAAACTCTGCGACTGATTCGCAGCACGTTGAATAATCTTTGGCACACACTCCTTCCATCACTGGAGCTTCGTGGCTTATTTTCCTCTAAGGGTCTTTCCAACATTTCCCTAACAAATGATCATTATCTCTATCTTCAACTCACTTTATCATATCGTATGACCTCAGCAGCCGAAGTTCTAATTCTTAATAGATAAAAAAACAAAATTGATTCACATTTGCATGCATAGGCAAGAGTACACAGGATCCTTCGCAAGGGATGAAGACTTGCCAAGAAAGTCAAGGTGAGGAGAATGAAAAACGCTACTCACACGAAGCCAAGCCGAGTGCTGTGTCTGCATCGTAGTTGGCTACGAACGGCACTGCACCGTGTGGGCCAACACGAAGAGCAGGCGGCGCGAGCATTTCACATAGTTGGACGAAAGCCTCCAAAGTTCAAGAAATAAATGTGAATCATTTATTGTTTAGAGAAAATATCTTTATGTACTTATTAATATAAAATACGTTTTATATGATAATAAAACAGTATTAAATAATATTTAATGGAAGGAAATTCTCTGAGGAACAATCTCAGGTACTAATAACTGTTTACATTTTTCGATAAGTTGCGATAAAAAGCACGCTTCCCCTAAGAATTTACTTATATGAATCGGTACATAGAAACTAACAAATATACATTTCATAATGACATAAATGAAAAAGAAACAGGTAAAGAGGAATCGATTGAATAAGTCTTCAATACGTTTTTTCTATTAAAAATTCGTCATGGCTGAACCGGGAGTCGAACCCGAGGGGCGGTATCATTTCAATTAAGTGTTCAGGTTTCAAATCGCTTGATTTTATTATGAAACGACATTCCTTAGACATGTAGCAGGAAACAGAAAGTCAAATCACAAAAAGAGCACGGAAATGAACTGCACATTACTGACATCAATGAAAAGGTCAAGGAATATAGAAACAGGAGAACTACACGTCTATCGTGGAAGAAAGAAGCAAGACTGACATTCGAATTCTGGCAATATAAGCCCCTCTGTAAGGGGAGCATTAGCAGATCAAAAATGAATTAGCGGCTCCAGGCAAAATATAGCTTATCGCAGTAAAGATTATGATAAAGTATTATTAAGATGTCAATAGTAACATGTTATAACTAGGAATCGAATATCCAGTAATCTAGCCACCTAAAATCTGAAGAAAAAATCCACCACAAAATCTGAATCTCTGGTATTTGTTTCGCTATTCCATTATTGTTCCAAGTACCGCTAAGATGTACCAACTCGTGAAAGAAAAAGCGCTAAGGCTTTGGCCGCCTGCTGAGAGGTTTCGCTCACTGTGCGACCCGGCGCGGCGGAAGCTCGTGCGGAGCGAGCGGCGGCAGCGGCGGCAGCAGCTCGGGCGATTTTCTTGCTTCCCGCAGGGCTTCGTAATGGGCCGCTTCTTTGGCTGGCAAGGCGGCGGGGGTGGAGGCGGCGGCCCGGCCCGGCACGGCCCACGGCACGGCATGGTGCGCAGGAGCCTTTCGCTGCTTCGACAGCGTAAAACGCGCAGCCGGCGCCGGCCAGAGCTAATAACCGCGCCCGCTTCCGGCTCCGCCCGCGTCACTGCGCCGCCGCCGCCCGGGTGCGTCAGTGCTTCCACGGAACCCCTCTCCGCCCCAAGCCTGCCCTTCCCGGACATCAACCCTGCCCACCCTGTCCACCCATCCCACCCTGACCACCCATCTCACCCAACCAACCCAGCTCTTCCAGCTCTCCCAGCTCACTCAGCCCACTCAGCCCACTAAGCTCACTCAGCCCACTCGGCCCACTCAGCCCACTCAGTCCACTCAGCCCACTCAGCCCACTCGGCCCACTCAGCCCACTCAGCCCAATCAGCCCACTCGGCCCACTCAGCCCACTCGGCCCACTCGGCCCACTCAGCCCACTCAGCCCACTGGGCCCACTCGGCCCACTCAGCCCACTCAGCCCACTCAGCCCACTGGGCCCACTCGGCCCACTCAGCCCATGCGGCCCACTCGGCCCACTCAGCCCACTCAGCCCACTCAGCCCACTGGGCCCACTCGGCCCACTCGGCCCACTCGGCCCACTCGGCCCACTCGGCCCACTCGGCCCACTCAGCCCACTCAGCCCACTCAGCCCACTCAGCCCACTGGGCCCACTCGGCCCACTCAGCCCACTCAGCCCATCTAAAATACTCAGTCTATTCTGCGCACTCAAGCTACCCAGCCCACCTAGTCCAACTAGCCCACCTAGTACACTTAGCCCACCCAGTCCACCCGACTTTCTCTGCCCACCCTGTGTTACCCGGTATCTCCGCTCACACCCTCCTTCCCTCCCTATCCGCTCACTCTTCGACCACTCCTCCCATCCCACCCACCACGCCCACCCTGCCCTCTCCGCCCTTCCTCCGTGCTTCTCGACCATTTCTCTCACCTCACGCTACTCCGACCAACCTCACTTTGTCTCTATTCCCGTCTCCCTCCTTCCCAATCCGAATCCCTCGGCCACGCCTGCCCATTTCCTCCCTCCGCGCCTTACACGGCCTCCCACCCGTTCTTTGTGACTCCGTGTTATGACCAGAAAACAACAAAGATAAACACGATTTCTCACGACGTGTTTTATTCCACAATCCAAAAGAGCAAGTCAATTTACAATAGCCAAGTTCTAACAGAATTCCAGGAGAGAGTCCAAATACGTCGCTAAATCACCAAATATCCGTAGGGGCAGTCCAGAGTTCGTAAGCACTTCGACGTATCAACTATTCACAATGTCACTCTCTAATCACTTGCAGGCGCTCGCTTCCAACTGCCTCTTGCTGGCCCGAGCGGCTCTTTTATAGCTCGCTCGCGGCGAAGGATCGCTGGCCAACCCGGTGATAGGGGTGGGTTCTCGCGCGCCGCTGTCTGCTCGGGCGTGACGGTACTGCCGCGCTGTCGGACAGCGCACTCTCTTGAGCAGTATCGGTACCGTCGACCGGCGGCAACTTTAAGGGAGCCTGTTCGGCCACGGCACTCCGGATGGAGGTGGCTGTTGATGAGATATCGCATCGCGAAGCACTGCCTTTAGAAGGTGATGAAGACAACGCACCTTCTATGGTACCGTAGAAAACTGCCGCGGTTGCTTGTCAAAGTAACCTGTGGTGTAGTGTTTTTTTTTTTTTCTTTCCGCTGCTGCTTAATATCAGTATTATGTTACACTGGGATTGTCACATTGTGTATGTGACATTACTGCTCTTCTAATGCGAACATAAACAATTGGTGACTGAGTTCATATCAGGTGGTTAATTACTAACGTGAATTTTATGGAAGAAAGAACAAACTTCATCACTATTAGAACGATATTATTCCTTGCTGTCACCAATGAATGCTCTGTATATTTTGAATATGGTGAAGCACACTCATAAATTACACAAAATATTATAAACCAAAAGTGCACGGTTATCAGTTTATGTTCAGTGCTTGTTTTCTCCCTTTTCACTGTTTTAACCATATTAATTTTCTTCTAGTAGTAGTACAGTGCTCTTCAAACTTTCTTAAGTAAAAGGCAATTATCTTTTTGTGGAAACACTTGGTGGCGACAATGATTTATTAATAAGAAAATAACAGGATAATTATATTTCATAATTATATTACAATAACTATAGAGATTACTTAATATTGTATGGAATACGTGTGTATTTTGTATACCCTATCTTTCACTTTTCCAGAATAATGAATAAGACAAAACACAGTAACATGCTTTAATTTAGTCCTTACGCCTTGTTAATATTGACTTCAAAAATACTCCTTCATTGCAAACACACATTCATTACAAATTTAGCTTACTGATTTCTCTTTGAGATTATCGGAAAATAATTGGTGTGTTCCTTGTTGAAATTTAAAGCATAGGGCGAAACATTCCGTAAAAATTACAATATGTGGGCCGCCAACAATTAAGACGTGGGCGCATACCGCCACCAGGTCTGTGGTAAAAGACCACTGTTCTAAACGTCACTGTGTTCACCCTAAAATCTAAAATATAAAATTTCATAGTCAGGATCCATTATTAGCATGCAGATTTTACTTTGTCGATGTGCTAGCGTTGTATATTACTGGCTAAATTAAAACTCTTCTAACAAAGTCCAATAATAAACAAGTCAGCCAAACTTCCATATTACAGTCAACTATATTTAAAAACATAATTAGACCATTCTCATTATATAATTATAAATTTTTTTGATTTTGAATAAATGCAGCAAGATCGAACACAAAAAACATATCATTCAAAACCAGTATCTCTACACAATTATAAAAGTACCATGATTTATTTCCAATAGCTGAACAATGAATTCCAATTTGAATCTGTAGAACACCACATCACGTATCTCCCCACACAATAGCTTACCTCAAATCACCCGAGTACGTCTCTTCCGGTTAGGCAAAAATTCCCACTCATGATATCCGTATTAAATGTAGATTTTCCTTCTATACTTTTTTACGTTTTCCAAAATGTGACTCCTCCTGAAGTCTCCCCGTAATGGATGCCTCCCCCAAAAATGTGATTTTTAATATTAAGTTATTAGCATTAAGTATATATTAAGCTAACAATTAAAAATGTGGAGTGTTAATTGAACTTTCTAAAACCTGTAAATGTTTATAACAAAACAAATGTCGTAGCAGAACCAGAACTCTCATCTGGGGAAGCTAGCGCGCTCCCCTCCATCTTCAAGATCAGAATGAAAATATTACCGCAATTTCTTTTAATAGTTTGCGAGTTATTACACGACTCTGTATTCGCGATACTGCATGCCTCGCCTCTAATAGAAGAATACCTTCGAGTTATGCCGATGTCAAGACACGGACAGTCATCGAGGTCAAGAAAGGGACAGTCGCCGATGTCACCAACGGAATCGATATCACAAACTAACAAGATTGATATCAAGAAAGGGAAAGTCATCTATGTCACGGACGGGATCAATGTCACAAAGGGATAGGATCGATGTCAACAAAAGGGACAGTCATCGATGTCACGAACGGGTCGACATCACAAACGAACAGGATCGATTCAAGAAACGGATAGTTCAGAGGGGTCTGTTTTTTGGGGATTACATTTTCTCCTTCCTTATTTAAACGCCTTGTTTCAACATGTATTAATATTTATAAAGCGAATGTGCAATTCGCCATTTCTCTCTAAAAGCATCTTTCTTTTGTCGCCTCGTTTCGTAAGATTGATTGTGTGTGAGAATGTCCAAAACTCATTGATATTACACAAATGCAATAGGTATACCAAATGTTAATTCATCTTAAAGAGTAGTAGAGTTCTGTTGCTAGGTTGCTTAATCGTCTCATTCACCATAGTCAACACATTTCCTTAGATTGAATTATGATATTTGATATTATTTTGAATATTTAATAATATTTACTACGTTCGTTACACGATTACTGGCAGATACCAGCACCACTATCATTTCTGATATACTGATTTTTAACATCTAGTGAACCTCATTAATTATAAACTATAGAGGCGGTCGTGGGAACATATGTTCATTCTCTTGAAGGAATCATTAGTATCTGTCGCACTTTCTCTGTTTTTTCAGGACAGCAATGTTTTCTAGTAATTAATAATAAAAATATTTATGTATTGTATCTACTTGCATCTTTACTAATTACAGAGAAGATATATAAACGTCAGTAATGAAAAACACAAGCAAAGTAAATCACAGAACTAAACATCAAATCATGTTTTTATCAAATTACATTACATTGTTTACAAAAATATAAATTTACAGAGTGTAAAAAAGGTATAATTCAGAAAAATATGTAAACAAACTCGAACTCCTATCTATAGTGTCACATTGTGCTCCAGTCCATTATTCTCTCTTTACGACCAACATTCTTGCTTGCAATTCCTCTACTACACTCTCAATCAGTTCCAAGTCTTGTTTCAGTTTCCACCTCGTTGCCAACCGCATTGCGCCCCGCCCCCTTTCTCCCCTCCCCTCCCTTCCCCCTTCCGCGAGCGGCGAAGGGGTCCCACATAAGGCGTATGCCCGTGGGGCGTCATGCCACGCTAAATTGTCCTCGCGTTTAGTACGTCGCGATAAAACTTTTTTAATGCTGCCTCCTTAAAAGTTGGTCGCGCGAGCTCGTACAATTTTCAAAAGAAAAATTCCGCGCGGGGGCCCCTTCTCGACGACCGTTGTTCCTGCCTCCCTATTACGCAGATGAGACAGCACGCGGGACATCGGGGGCGATGTGGGCGGAGGCCGGATGAAGGCGCGACAAAGGGAAACTGAAGGCGGGGAGACTGGAACGAGAATGGTCGAAGGTGAGTGTGATGTGGAAGGTATGACAGTGGCAAGGGCTCTGAAAGACTGAGAAGAGATGGAAGGGCGAAGAGCTGACAAAGTGGACCTCAAGATGGAACAAGTTTGATGGGGGATAATGTTGCCAAAGGCGAAAGTAAGGTACGAGGTATGGAAGAAGACAACTAGAGCGAAGTCGAAGGAAAAGAGGAGAGTTGATTTGTGGAGGAAGAGGAGGATGAACAAGATGAACGGGTTGCACAAATGTATAACAGGCGCAGAGAAGACAACGACTCTCCCACGCCAGACGTGGGGGTGCACATAGTCTTCAGAGCTTAAAACGTGTCAAACAATTGAAGGATAGAAAAGAGTTGTCAATGGGACAGTCTATGAAATGGTAGTTACGAGCAGATTTGCAAACAGTGTCCGAGAAGCGAATGTGGTAAATGCAAGGGCGGAGAGAGAGGAATTGAAAGGAGATATGTGCAGAAATACGGAAAGGTTATAAGCTAATGGAAAGCACGCTGACGAACGAGGATTGTGGGACTCGGGGAGCTGGGATTGTAGGAACGTCGGGAGCTGGATCGGAGGTGACAGGAGCCAGAAGCAAGACAAAGGTATCAATGTGAGTGGGGTGAACTTTCGTCCAGGAATCCGAGAGGTGTCAAAGGCGAGATCGGAACCGGATACTGAACAGCGAGGGTAAAAACGGAGCTTGACCAGAACGAGGGAGTAGGCGTATCTGAGCCAATGTAAAAGGCAGGAATGAGTGGCGTGATATATTGAGTAAAAAGGTAAATCAATGAGGGAGCCATGTCAGGGAATGGATCCCCGACAAATTCAAAAACGGGAATGGCGTCAGGTGAGGTTGGAAGTATATCCAGAGGCAGAAGAGAATACAAAGAGGCTGATGGGATTGTATGGAATCTGCGAACTTGCGTGACACGTGCGCGTCATAACTTGAGACCTCTGTCATAGGCGTCCAAAATTAAAAATGCAGATGCAATACGAAGTGGAACCGAGTAATTGGGTGGCCAGACGGGAGCAGAAATGAGGGGTAGATAAAAGGGAAGTCTCAACAGCTCAAGGAAAGGTTAGCTGGAAAAACGGCAGCCGGCTCGGAACCATGATGTTCTACATAGAAGTGTTCCCACGCACAAAGCAGCAAATAAGCAGTAACAGGCGGCATGATACACGTGTCTTCAGTCAGAGAAAATCTGAAAAGGGATGAGAGATGGAATTATATTGAATTCTGCTTATGACATTAATGTACTTTTGGGTGCGTTGTTTTAAATATAGGTTTCGATGGGTCTTTGTTCTCGGGTTTATGGAGTGTTAATTCGTCATTAAAGTATTTCACACCCCGAATCGTTGTCAACTGAAACAACTAATTGGTATAAACACGCCATTTCTCTCATGTTATTGCCATTGTATTCTGGAGGTTTTACACGAATCATTAGAAAATTCGTCTCTGGTCTTCGTATCTGGAGAGGTATAAAGGTAGGAACGTTGTCGTTCCGGGAAACGTTAGCGAGACAGTGTAGATGACGTAGGCGTGAGATTTCGGAGAAAGCCCCAACGTTGGCGAACTCTTCTCCCGCGCCGCTAAACCTAAACCTCCCGTTCCCCTCGCCACTCTCTCCCCTCCCTTCCCTCCCTTCCCACCCTCATCGTACCAATAGCCCTGTGCCCCTCTCTCGCGCCCCCGACCCGGGTCGTTACGAAATGAAATTCTCATCTCACAAATGGAGACGGTAATTTGATGTTCTCTGGAGCCTTTCGGCCGGGTGTGTCAATGGGGCGGGGACGGGGGCGGGGCCGGGGGCGGCGACGAAGGTGCCGACGAGCCGGTGGCTGTTACAGGGTGGCGGAGGAACGAGGTTGAGCCAGTTTGGGCGATGATTGGGTGAGGTGGAGATTGTGATGTGGGTGATGGCGAGGTTGTCGACGTGCCTTGGTGTGATGAAGGTGGCGGTGATTAGAGAGGGTGCCGCAACGAAGATTTTGAGGATGGCGTCGATAGGTGAGGTGCTATACCTCTTTACAATTCCTGATAAGAACATGATACTGTAATACTGAGAAGATGATTGGAGCAGTGGACTAAACGTGGACCTGACTGCAATAAAAGAACATAATAAGGGTGATGGTAAAACCATTTTCAAATAATAAGAAAGTTGAAGATATGCAGATTTAGAGACAATTCTTATTGATGTGAAAAAGAGTAGTCAAGGCGTTCAATCGAGAATACAACTACATCGTCAGAGAAACAATTGTAGAATTGGATGCACGCTACGATATGGAAGTTACACACGAAGATTAAGGACTCATAGCATGGCAGATATCAAACGAAGAACTTCAAAAATAATTTGTTTAGAGAACTATGAAGAAGAAGAAGAAGAAGAAGAAGAAGAAGAAGAAGAAGAAGAAGAAGAAGAAGAAGAAGAAGAAGATTGAGGAAATAATGCATTGTGTCAAAAGATGAAATGGATGTCACCAAGATTAGATTCAAGTTATAAAGGTAAAAGATGCTCTTTAAACAAATTTCAAAACGGTAGCATGTTCTATTTGGAACACTGACCCTTCATCGCGGAAGTCATGCGAGCACAGGTCAGTTTTGGGTTTGTTGAAACATTTAATATATTAAAAATCGCTCTAAAATTTCGAATACATACTATTTCTATTTTATTGAAATTTAGTATATAAAATCAGTTTATATTTATAATGGACAATTTAAAAATTCAAAACATAACTGGAATAATATGGAATTATATTGTTGAAAGTGAGTAGAACAAAGGTGGTTTCAAGTAAAGGATTTAAATGGACTAAATAAAGTAGTAAAATATGACTAATAAACTATCACTTATTAGTATTCGTAAGAAACAACTTCTAATAAACAATTAACTACGTAATCGTAAAGTGTATAGGTAATGAAGGCAGCAAGTTCATGGAAATTCTCTTGAACAATTCCTGTTACCATAAATTGGTGTCCTCCATTGCGGTAATCATAGTGGTAAGAATATTTTATGAAAAGGTATTATTTCCTTATTAAGTACCTATATTTACATCGGATAAATAATATATTAAAACATAACTACAAAATAAAATAGAACTAAACTCGCCAAATTTAACTGTAGATTCTGAGGGCATGAAGAATAACTTAGGGTTGAGGAAACTACTGTCAAAGGCGAATCTGTCAGCGGGAGCGTCAACGAAAAGTTCCAAAAGGGGCCGGGGCGTCGGAGTGCCGAGAGGGTCCGGAACAGACACGACAGCAAATCTCCGGTTGAGCTCCTCCCGCCTCCGCGCGACGAGGAAGGTGTCGTAAACACGGCGCGTCTCTGGATTCTGCGGAGTGGCGAAGGCTGCTCCGGGGCCGTTTCAGTGGCGCGCTTCGCCTGAGTCGGAGGAAATGACCGAACCTGAGTCAAGTGTCGGTGGCCTTAAGGCCGCTCCACAATGGCCCGCGAACGGGAACGGCAACGCGAAGACGAGGGCGGGAACGGGAACGGGAACGAGAACGAGAACGAGAATGAGAACGAGACCGCCAGATAACGAATAACGAGCGATTCACAGTATACGCCAACGAGTTAAGGAATAGCGCTATGAACCTGTAGCGTCCAAAAACAGAACTTGAAGAAAGCGGTGTCGCAACCAATGCAATTCTAGCAATTCTGCAATAGTAAATAGAAAAAAAAAACAAAATAATAATGAAAAATGCAAAAACTACTACGAACTTACGCAAAAACGCAAACTAAGAATCTTACGAAATGCAAAAACACAACTAACTAAAATTTTATTAAAAGACAAACAACTCCAATGTACTTTAACAAAATATATTTTGGAATGAATTTTAATTCCAAGTAATAATGTGAATAGAAAAATAATTATACGTAATTACTAAAAAGAACTAAAACAACTCAACAATGACTAACAAAACGTGCCCCAAACCCTAACTTCGCTAATCCACGCTCCCACATCAACATCGCACTCCACTCTCAACTCCCCTCAGACGACATATTAGCTTCACTGTTTTTTCGTCAGTAGACTTCCATATTTCTAGTTGCAGATAACTTTGTCTAATCAGTTGCAGGCGGTGCCAGAGCAACTCCTGTACAACATGCCAAATACCGCGCACGCTGGTTCTTTCCTCACTACCATCTTTGGGGTCGTATAATGTGCAAACGAACATGTCCCATTACAATATAGCCCATTCCCACTAATTCGCAGGAATTTGCAAACTTGTTTGTCTTGTTTGTTTTACTAACATGCAACAAACAGCTTCTGGTCTGGATTGCAGCGCCATTGAGGAGAGGAAAAAATGTACATGGCGGTATGTGCGTATGTGAGCGCGTGTACGAGCAAGGAGGGAGAGAAATAAAGAGGAATGGCCGTAAAGATTACGAAAGGGAGCACGCGTGATGATAGTGAATGAGCATGCTAGTAAAGGCAGCGGCGGACGCGACGGTAATTTTAAAGACGAGACCCGACTTTTATAAGGCCGGGGGCACAGCTCCCACGTCGAAGAGTCGCCGTCGCCTTGGAGCGAGCCCAAATTTCGAAGCGTGGAGCCCTATTAAACGAAATCAGGAAAGTGAGGTGAAAAGGGGACGTGTTGATTGGCAAATAGAGGGCGGCGCCGTGTAAAAAGGTTATGGACGCAGGCGCGCTCCGGCCGCGCAGGCAGAAAGAGCCGGGCATAAAAAAAATGGAGGGGTGGGCTGGTGAGTGGTTCGTTGGCGCGCGCGACAGCCGGCGTGTCCCTCCTCGCGCCCCCTTCCGTGTGGCGTACGGTCCTTTTGCCGCTGCTCGCAGGCCGTTCTCTAGAACCCTCTCCGCCCGCCTTCCCCTTCCCTCCTCTGTTTCCTCTCCAGCTCTCCTCGCCACTAACCCTCCGCTCTCTTTTTCCTCTCTCCTTCTCCTCGTCATATCTCCCTCACTATTCTTATATCTTCTTTTCCACCTTCCCTCTTCTGCCTTCTCATTCTACTCTTCCTCCTCCGTCCTCATTTCCCTCCTCCCCTCTCCACATTCTCTCTCTTCCTCCTCCTCCCTTTTTCTCCCTTCCTCTCTCCTCCCCGTCCTCTTCTTTCCTTCTCTTTTCTTAGACTTCCCCTCATCCTTCTTCCCCTCTCGACCTCCTTCCCTTCATATTCTTCCTCTTCCCTTTCCTCTTTCTCTTCCGTTTCATCCTGAATCTAGTTCAATCTTACAATTCATTATAGCCTCACACCGTATTCTGTATATCTTCGCCACCTCTTTTCAAAGAAAAAAATCTTGCTATAGTAATCCAAAAACTAAGACACTGTACACATAAAACTAAAGTATAAACATACGATATGCTATTTCCCTCTCTCTCTCTCTCTCCTCTCCCTCCCCTTTCCCCTCGCTCTCCCCTCTCTCCCCTCTCCCTCCCCTCTCCCCTCGCTCCCCCCTCTCTCCCCCCTCTCTCTCTCCCTCTCTCTTTCCCCACTCATTTTCCCAACCACTTTATGTCCATAAATACAATGAATCCGAATGCAGAAAGCTATTTTCATTTAAACTTTGAAACTTAAAAACTATATATTTTCCACGTTTCGTTTATTAGTTTTTGATGTCAACTTCAGCTATCCCAGGAAATACGTTTCGCATGTTGCCCTTTTCCTCTTTTCCCATCAATATTTAACCACGTACGTAGCGCGCCTAAAAAATATCATCCATATCATCAATTACTTATTTGGATTCAGCCATGTGCGAGACTTTTCACACACATAAGAAATCATATGTATTATCGCGTTACTATTTGTTTAAATTATGCCCCTTTGTATGGTCAAAAACATCAGTGTCACGTATTATCCAAATTAAAGAAACTCCTGTCAATGTGGCTCGAGTCAAACTTTGAGATTTTGAAAAACATTCTTTAAAATATGGGGATGCTTTACAGGAAGTCCCTGGGACATTTTCAAAATATTCTCAAAAACGGCTCCTATTTCTTTTTTTAAATTTCTTGTAAGAATAGAGTAAAATACTCTTATAAATGTGACGTAGGTCCGATTTTCAGGTTTAACTCTAAATTTTCGAAAATTTCGTTGAAAACGCCGAAAAAAGTTTAAATTTTTTCGGCGTCTTCCTGCAACTACACATTGAAGATAAAATTTTTTCTTCAAATGAAATATGCTCTCAATATATAATTCTTTCAATGAAGTGGTATACGTTTTTCGAAACTTTTAGTTTTTTGCGCAATATTGCGTACAATTTGTGCAGTTTTAAAATTTAACAACAAGATTTTCTTAAAGGCTCAAATTTTTTCTTTAAACTTTTGCTAGGGATAGTGATAAGTGTACTCTATAAGATGATATGAACGCCATTTTGCTCTATTTTTTGTTTTTCAAAAAGTACAATTTTTACTAATCTCTGAGGTCGTTAGTATTTACATTGGCGGCGATTTCTGCACATTATTGAATTCACGAGTACATGTGCTTTAAATGATGTCACGTAAAGTTTCTCAAAAACGTATCAGTTTTCTGTGAAATTGAGCTCAAATTTCCGCATTTTCAGAAACACTCAAACGCCATTTTCACAAAAATGACTAATTTTTTATTGCACTCTTTAATATAACATGAAGTTTATTTTGCTGATTTCTTTTTTTTAATTACACAATTTTGTTTGTAAAATATCTCTCAGGTTTTTAATATGCACATTTCAAGCGATTTGTGAACACACCATTGCATTTGTGACTGGAAATGCCTAATACGACTTCATATGACGTTTTACGAAAATCAATAGTTTTCTGTAAACAAAGAGTTTCAAATTTCTCATTCAGAGTAATGCTTAAAACACCATTTCCTTAAGAACGGTTCCAATTTTTTCAATGCAAATTGACATTTAGGACTAGATTTTACTCTTGTTTAATATTCTTAAAGTAATAATTGTTTTACAATTATAAAACCGAAAGTTTGAGAATATTTCACACATATGTACTTTTGATGGTGTTAGATGGCAGCTGGCAAGAAGATGGGGCAAGTCAGAATAGCCAGCCCAGCCCAGACGAAAATAGAAAAGTAACACGAGAAAGTCTGTGTCATTCTGTAGCACCACTCGTTTTCTCTAATGCATTGATATTTCTTCGTAGTTCACTAGCAGTTCGATTCGAGAGCTATACCCTACAAAAACATCTGCTATAGCGGAGACTTTATTTACTTGGGTCCCGTCTTCTCTCTGATCTTTACACTCTGGCCACGATTGCATATTCCTCTGCCGATATCCAGATACAGAAGTTGAGATTTGTTTTAGTATAGAAAAGAGAAGACAAGTGACGCGAGAGTGGAGTGTGAGAAAATCTCGAAAATGAACTTGTTTTGCTCAATATGATGGAGAGGAATGGAAAACTTTAATAAGTAACCAAATAAATTAGAAATAGGATTTTGGAGATGTTGCTATAATGGAAAAAGAACAGATACGTAAACAAAATATAAAACAATCAGATAACAAGAATATCAGAAATTAACTACGATACACATCTAGGCAGGCGTTTAATTTGGCATGTTTGCTAAAAAAACAAAGGAAAGATGACCTGAAATATGGAACTTTGGAACACAAAGAATAAATCTTCTATTTTCCCCATCTGACGGAGGAACGTTGAAGGATAGATAGACGCACGGGTGACTTCATGTGTAGAGAAACGTGAAAGCATGGTTGCGATAGATGTCGCATGGTGTAGCTTCTCGTACAGTACTACAAACTCCTATCATCTTAGAGTTAATTTCAGAATGTTTTTCCCTTCACTGGTTCTCTTTTCTACGCCTCTTTCTCGTGTATTGTCGTAGTACTTTGTATCCTAAAAACTCTACAATAAAATTGAAACTTCGGACCTATGTCATTTTCATAGTAGAAAAAATTTTGGGCAAAAAGGGGCGTTAACGAATGACGGAGTGACGATCACCACGAAACAAATGCTCCGTTGAAAACTTGGTAATATGCGATCTGCACCGATTATTTTCCCAATCCAAGCAGATTACTTGTTCTAAAGGAGATTACATATCTATGCATTCGGGAGACCTCGAGGGAAACGATGAGCCGGCGTGTTATCTCAGACGACAACCGATATCGCGCAGGGTAAGAGCACGGATACAGAAAAGGCCTATCAGGCGCTGTTGTGAGCGCTCCGGCGGCGCGGCGGGGTCGATGCGGGGAGGCGGGGGAGGGGCGGGGCGGGATTGGACGAGCCGCGTCGCCGGCGCTGCAGCTCGGCTTCCGGCGGCGGGGGCGGGGGCGGGCGCGCCTCGCCGCGGACCGGAAGCGCCCCTGGCGGGGACTCGGGGGCCGCCCGCGGGGCTGCCGTGGGGAGTGGCGGCGGGGAGCGGAAGGTGAGTGGAAGTGAAAGTGGCGGTGGCTGGGAGGGTGAAGGCGATGGGGTGGCGGAGGCGGCCGTGCGTGAAGATGGGAGGGGGCAAGCGGCAACGGTAGAGGTGAAGGAGAAGAGGGAGGTGAATGAGAAGAGGGAGGTGAAGGAGAGGAGTGAGGTGAAGGAGAAGAGGGAGGTGAAGGAGAAGAGGTGAGGTGAATGAGAGGAGGGAAGTGAAGGAGAGAGGGAGGTGAAGGAGAGGAGGGAAGTGAAGGAGAGGAGGGAGGTGAAGGAGAAGAGGTGAGGTGACAGGGGAGCAGCGGCAGAGATAGTAACGGACGTGGGACACATTGAGCGTGGTGGAGGAGGTGGGAATGAAGGAGACAACGCCGGTAGTTCGACGGAGATGGGAGGAGGCAGGTGGGAAGAAGGGGTGGGCAGTGAAGGGGCGGGGAAGTTCGCAGCTGTAGCAATGGGAGAAGACGACTTGCCGCTAGGGGCATACGAAAGGTCAGTAGTGACGAAAATCTTGTACGACATACCCGCCAGCGGGTTGGAGGCGGCGAGTGACAGCCAGGCGTCATCGGAAGAATGGTGGTGGTGGAGGAGGAGCAGACGGAAGGGGAAGAACGGCAGTGGCTGTCATGAAGACTAGCGGCTTAGGTGGTTCAGGATATCAACTGATGACACTGCAGGACCTCTGGCCGGCATGTCCTAGGGTTCCATTCCCGACGATAGCAGGATTTTCGGCATTGTCTAGACAGCTAGATCGAACTCAGCAGTTGTGTGGAGGAGAATTCTAGCTGCCGCCTGCCCTGACGGTAGTTTTCCGTGGTTTCTCTGATCAATACTATGCGTATGCTGGAGCAGTACCCTATCAAGCGGGCCAAGGACCACGCGCGATCTTTCCTTCCTCTTCCTTGTTCTATATTCCCCCCTTACTTCAACTTACATGCGCTACACTACCCGGCCCACAATCCCGGCAGGGACTGTACCCGTTGATGGTAGATAACGGAGACCTTACCCGGTGGTTGGGGAAAACTCCGCCAATCCACTTCGACACCAAATTTCGCCATCCAGCGGGGGAAGATCACCGCCACCACCAGCAATAAAATCATGCTCTATACTTACAATACTAATGATCGTAGCAGGTGGCACGCTCGGAATCACTAATCAATCAATGAAGACTGAGGTGGCAAAGGCAGCGGTGAGGCCCAGAGAATGATTCGCCGGGGCCGAAGGAGGGGCGGTGGCGGCGGTGGCGGCGGTGGCGGCGGTGGCGGCGGTGGCGGCGGTGGCGGCGGTGGCGGCGGTGGCGGCGGTGGCGGCGGTCGGAAGCTCCAGAAAGAGCCCGACTGCGACGTGGGGGGCGCGAGGATAGTCGTGTCGGCGGCGGCGGGCGACGCACAGTGATCAATTTTGCATCGCTAGGTGGACAAAAATCATTTCTCGAGGGCACAGGAAAGTCGAAATTAAGCTCAGACACTTAGTACGTAAATCAAAATGAACTGAATTACCATTCTGACAGTTGGACTGTAGCAATTTAGCGACAAATTTTTCAATAGAGACTACTTTTTTGCCAGAACTGTAAATGGTAGTTACTTTTTGAGGAAACAGAATGAGATGATTAAACTATATAGAAAATTTTTAACTTTCGCTATACGCGTGATTGGCACTGCCACGAGTCGGCGCATGCAGCACTCAGTGCTGCACCTACAAAATGTATCTTTCTCGTTTACCTCCGAAATATGTAGTTTGTAGGTGTTACGACCTCCACTTCCACCCAACCACTTTTCTAAATCATCTGCTCTCCCTAGTTTTTCTCCGTTTATCCATCCCAAAATTTCGAACTCTTTAAAATGATTTCCTCCATTTTACACAAACGCGTTAAGGTGAGGTCTAGAATGTCCTAAAGTTTAATTTGCGCCAAAGTAACAGTCATAGTAACAGTCGATTTTTCCGGATAACATTGAATTTACTCTTCCAGGATTTGTAATGAGGAGGGCAGAGAGCACAAGTTTTTCGGAGCGAACCCTCCCTTAGAATTATATGTGTGTTGCGAGTCATAGCATTCTGTCGAGGTAGGAACACGAAATTGATCTGTGTGCGACGGTAGGTCGTGTTTTCGGCGGCCGGAGGAGCGGGACAGGGGCAATGGCGAGGGTCACTGTGAGGAGGGCGGGGCGGGGCGATGGCAGAGCGGGGCTGGAAGCAAGGAGGGCGAGGTAGGGACCGCAGCGGCGTAGGCGGCGACGTCGGCGGGGGCGACTGCGCCGGGGCGGAGCCGCGCGTGGGGAGGGGTGGGCTCGACGGAAGTCAAGGAGCCGCACGGAGAGCAGCGCAAAAGATACACGATGCCGCCTCCGCCGCAGTCGCCGCTGCCGGTTTCAAGGCCTCGCAAAACGCTGCTGCGCTCCGGCGGCGAGGACACCGGGTCCCGTGGGGCCTTCTTGAATACGTGTACGCACACGCACGTCGGATTTACGAATAATGGAAATAAAAAGCACGTATAAAAACTCTCTGTCGTTTTTAAATTGTACAAATGCCTACTTTCAATTCCAGAAAGAATGTAAGATATTAATATCTTTTTCTTGATTACACAAAATTGCCAGTAGTTTTACTAGCAACAAATTCTATGATCGTACATCTCCAGATCGTGGCTTGCGTATAGTTGCTTTTGTTTTTCTTGATAATAATAAAGAAATATGACCACTGATGGTAGAAAATCGTGCCCAGTGACAATGGTAATCTTAATGATTTAGAATATCTCTTTGTTCCCTGAAGGATGTTTGTTCACGAAAGAACAGAATTAGATCAAGTCATAAGTAATAAATATTGCATAAAAAATTTGAGCCGTAATTTATACGACGTAATTTCCATAAATAAAGTAAATTTATAATGAAGAAAGATTGTAGTTAAAATCTGAGAGAGAACAAAATTGAAAATAATTATCTCCAGGCTATTGTTAGGGAAACAGGAGTAAGAGAGTGAAAGTCTTGCAGTAAAAACTTGCAACGTGAAAATAGAACAGTCGCACCTGAAAGAAAGAAATAAAACAAATATTCATGTTTACGACTCTATCAAGAAAGATCAAATGCATTTATTTGTTCATAAAATGTAGGTTAGATGTGTTTGCGACAATTTTGATGTATCCCTCTTTCCTTCCGTGATGTATCAGAGATAATCGCATTCTAGAGATGTGCGCCGTCCAGCTGAAGCCTATGTTTGGATGAGCTTATTTCGTGGTAGCGTTTTCGTTGGACGCAACCCATACAGCTTCACTTCTCAAAATCTTTCTGTTCTGATAGAACCACGCCGGATCTATTGGAAACCTACAGCAAAAAGAAGTGGACGTGGGCACAAGGTCGACGCGACGTCGCGAACGGCGGTGTACTCGACGGTAGCAGCCTCAGAGGCAGAAGCTGAAGCTGAGTGGTGACCGACTTTGACGAGCTGTCGCGCAGTAAAGATCAGAGAGGGAAAGCGAGAGACTGGGGGAGGCAGAGAAAAATACACGAGATGTCAATATGAGATAGGCTGAAAAGAAAGACTGCGGAAAGAAAGACAAAGACAGAGAGAGAGAGAGAGAGAGAGAGATATGTCAGAACGAAGGCTGTGAGGAAAGGAAGAGAGAGAGCAAAAGAGACAGAGGGAGAAGGTAAATGAGAATATTCACTGTTTTACATTTGTTACATCAAATAAACGTACATGTGTTTCCTGATATTATGAAATATGATTATTGCATCATGAAAATATTAAATCTTATAGCTGTCATATAATTTATTTTGTATAATCGATGACTTGTATTGACACATTTCTTACTATCATTGTTCTTAATATTTCCTAAAATTCATTGAATATAGCCTTACGTATATAAAATAGCTATTTTGCGTTTATTTAAACGCAAAATAACTTTGCTAAATAAACGCAACTTTCGTCCCTTAGTTCCTTTACCAAGTATTTTTTTGCACTTAACCCTCGCAAAAGAAGAGATGGAGTGGGAATAGAGAGGCGATACAGGAAAAGGCAAGAGATAATCACAGAGAAGAAGAAAGTGATAGAGAGAGACAAGGTAACAAAAGAGAAACTATTTTGAGAGGAAAGGAGTCAAGCCGAGAAGCAGCGGGAGACACACTAGAAATGTGAGAGAAAAAACGTGATTGAGAGGGGAAAGGGCATTGATATGAAAACTGGTAGACTAAGAGGGAGACAGAGAGAGAGAGAAGGAAAGTAGGAAGCGGAGAAAGACAACGAGCCAATGAGAAGCAGCGGGAGAGATAGCCTAAAAGAAGTGAGAAATGGAGCGATAATACAAACGTTGAGAAGGATAGAGATGCGCGTGGTTGGAGGCGTTGTCGATGGGGAAGACGCAGAAAGTAACTCGAGGTGCTACGAGATCGGCGCGGGAGGGAGAAGAGGACGGAGTTTCGCGAGCACACGGCAACTCGTTACCCCACCCCAGACTGCTCAGTAACAATCTCCGCCTCCTTGTCTCCCGACGCATTTCCTGCTTGCGTTCTGCTGCTGTGTGCTTCCTTGCTAAAGTTACCTCTTGCGGGCTTATTTTCCCAACCGCGTTGCGCACGTTCTGGCTACGTCTTCGACATTCATTTTTCCCTCTTGCATCTTAATCATACTTCTTTTTTGTGTCTGGTGTAATGGTCAAGCTTCGGGTTTATTTAGTGCTCCAAATTACCCTTCAAAATCGTCTTCATTTTACTTCGCACGTCGTCCTTGCTTCACATTATTGACTGTGACAAATATTTAAATTTGTCTTTGATTTGCGACACTTTATGTCACTAGTCTCTTTTTACTTCCATCCTAGTTTCACTTCTTTCATCTTTTTGAGTTGTCACTATTTTCAAATATTTCAAGATAAACTTTCCTCTTTACCTGAGTTACGTTTGTACTACAATTGCTCCTTTTCAGCCTCGAGTAATTACATATTATAATTCTGGAATGTAAGAACTTTGCCATGACGCTGTATTCTAAAGATCTCCCACTTCTCCTTTTCAATACCTCTTCTCATCACCAATTTTTCTATAATACCGTTATTTTACATACGTTTTGAATTTCTCTTCCTCTCTCTAATATTGCTTTATTCACACTTATCTCGAACTCCTACATCGTCGTCCCTCACTCTTTCCCTGAACTAAGCTCCATCGTCCTTCGAAAATCTTCCCCCCTCGCGTCTCGCCGGTCGTTCCGAAGCCTCTCACCACCCATCACCCCGCGCCCCGTCCAAAGCGGCTCATCCCGCGCCGTCCCCGCCCCGCCCCCTCCCCCCGCCCCGCCCCCTTCCTCGCCCGCGCTGCCACCGGGCCGCTTCGCTCCGCTCCGCGCCGCCTCGCAGATAACGGCAGCCCCGGAGTCGTAAAGCGGCGCAGATAGCGACGCTTCGCTCCGCCCAGCGCGCTGCGGCGCGTGGGGGCGGGGCGGCTGGAGGAGGGGTGGCGGCAAGTTTAATTGCGTAGCCCCGACGACACGTGCGCCTGTGTGCGTGGGGCCGCGCCGCCCCCGGCAAGCCCCTGTGCCCGTGCCCGAACCCGTTCGCGACCGCCGACACGTGCTGCGCCCACCCGCAGACCTGTGGCACACCGATCCCCGCCCCATCTCCGTCCCATCTCCGTCCCCATCCCCGTCCCCATCTCCGTCCCCATCCCCGTCCCCATCTTCGTCCCCATCTCCGTCCCCATCTCCGTCCCCATCTCCGTCCCCATCTCCGTCCCCATCTCCGTCCCCATCTCCGTCCCCATCTCCGTCCCCATCTCCGTCCCCATCTCCGTCCCCATCTCCGTCCCCATCTCCGTCCCCATCTCCGTCCCCATCTCCGTCCCCATCTCCGTCCCCATCTCCGTCCCCATCTCCGTCCCCATCTCCGTCCCCATCTCCGTCCCCATCTCCGTCCCCATCTCCGTCCCCATCTCCGTCCCCATCTCCGTCCCCATCTCCGTCCCCATCTCCGTCCCCATCTCCGTCCCCATCTCCGTCCCCATCTCCGTCCCCATCTCCGTCCCCATCTCCGTCCCCATCTCCGTCCCCATCTCCGTCCCCATCTCCGTCCCCATCTCCGTCCCCATCTCCGTCCCCATCTCCGTCCCCATCTCCGTCCCCATCTCCGTCCCCATCTCCGTCCCCATCTCCGTCCCCATCTCCGTCCCCATCTCCGTCCCCATCTCCGTCCCCATCTCCGTCCCCATCTCCGTCCCCATCTCCGTCCCCATCTCCGTCCCCATCTCCGTCCCCATCTCCGTCCCCGTCTCCGTCCTCGTCTCCGTCCTCGTCTCCGTCCCCGTCCCCTGTCCCCGTCCCCGTCTCCGTCCCTGTCTCCGTCCCCGTCCCCGTCCCCGTCTCCTTCTCCGTCCCCGTCCCCGTCTCCGTCCTCGTCTCCGTCCCCGTCCCCTGTCCCCGTCCCCGTCTCCGTCCCTGTCTCCGTCCCCGTCCCCGTCCCCGTCTCCTTCTCCGTCCCCGTCCCCGTCTCCGTCTCCGTCCCCGTCCCCGTCTCCATCCCCATGTCCGTCTCCGTCTCCGTCCCCGACCCCATCCCCGTCAACGTTCCCGTCCCTGTCTCCGTCCCCGTCCCCGTCCCCGTCTCCGTCTCCGCCCCCGTCCCCGTCTCCAACCCCATGTCCGTCTCCATCTCCGTCCCCGTCCCCGTCCCCGTATCCGTCCCCGTCCCCGTCTCCAACCCCATGTCCGTCTCCGTCTCCATCTCCGTCCCCGACCCCGTCCCCGACCCCATCCCCGTCAACGTTCCCGTCCCCGTCACCATCTCCTTATTTCGTCCGTATCCCCGTTTCCTTCGTTTTCGCGTCTTCTACACCCTCGCACCTGCTCACGCCCATACCTGTCTTTGCATGAGTTCACGCCCCTGCCATCACTGTTGCCATTGCCATCGACCTCGGCTTGAACCCTGCATTCCCAACTATGTTTCCGATTTATTTCTTCTCTTATCCGCCATCCGCTAGTTCCAACCATCACCTTCGTACCACCCTCACCCCATTCTAAACCTAGCCTCAAACCCCGTCCTCAGCCCCCTCAGTCTCTTATCAGTCCCCATCGCGCCCCATCCTCGCCCTCATTTTAGTCCTCATCCGTCGTATCCTCCTCTATTGTCACTGTTCTCCTCATGAGCAATACTCATCCCCAGTCTTCATTCCCCTTTATCATCCACCTTTATCGTCTGTCCTTATTTTCCATCCTCATCCTTCATCGTCATTGCATCATCATTCATTATTAACTCGCCGTTCGCGATCTTACACCTTCTTCGCCCCCATGTATGTACTGCATTGTACAGCAGCTCCATACGACATGAAGACTTCCGGTATTGTTGACGTCATTACACGAAGACATGATGGACGTCATCTCCATCGACTTAAGACCATCGTGTATAGTTGAGAATTAAATTGATGGAGATGACTTCCATTATTTCTTCATTTCCTCCTGGCTCTGAGAGGTGATCTATTGGCAGGGAAATTTGAAATGAAGTCAGATGCCGAGTTGAATTACTGTGTGGAAAATGAAATTCTAAGTAGGATTGTGTTGACGACTGCGTCTCACATTTAATAATGAAAAATAATTATAAAGATGAGTTGTTAATTAGTTGAGAGAAAGAAAAATATTACAGCTCCCTTGTTACACCATTTCCTGTAGAAATAATATTACGACCTTATGAGTTTCTCATTATAATGAGTGTGTCATTTTTTCCCAGTTCTTGGTTTGTGGAATTTCTGATAATTTTTATAATTATTTTGCGGAGCCTCCCAAAAACTCAGTTATCTGTTTCCTCTGCAATCTTGTAATGAGATTTTGAAAACTGATGCAAGTACTGTGTTTGCATCCTTTAAACCAACATAAATGAATAATAATGAAATAAAATACGTACATGCGTTGACCCAGTTGCAGGCAGCACAGAAGTTGCTGCTGAGGCGCCGCTGTCCGGAAGATCCAGGGTTCAAGTTCACACTGTAGCGGATATTCGACACTACCTAGATAGATAGGGTGAATTCAGTCAGTCTGGAGGAAAGTTATGTTGGACAGCTGCTCTAATTAGTTGTTCTCCATGGTTTCTGTGTTCAATGTCAGACAAATGTTAGAGCACTTCCATCAAAATGAACTAAGGACCCCGTGATCTTCTCCCTTAAACTTGTTCGCTCCTCTCCCTTTATACACACACATACATGCACTACTCTACTTCACATGTCGTAAGACTAGAGGTTGTCCTGACTGAGACTTTCCGCTGTTTTTGTGTGTGGGGGGAGGGGGGCGGAACCCCGTATGTCGTCGTGTAGATCAGCGCCGATCTTTCATTTCCGTGGGAATTGAACACTGTCATCTCGCGGGATATAACATGAGGTACACATACCAGACAAATTATTAAATCTGTTTACACGCCCAGAAACACTAAATAATCAAATCGAATCAGATAATTTAATATGATCGTGTTCAAGGAAGATCGTTGGCGTAGTATCGTTTCATGTAGTATTTGTTTCAATTTTTGCAAAATTGTATCTCCAACGTAAATTGATACATACGATATACTTTACTAAATTGATTCCACATTTACCACACTTTAGTAGTATTTTTTACCAACGTTAACTTGCAAGTATTGCATATTTCCTAACAGCTTGAAGAATTGGAGCTAGATTCCGTCTTTTTCGTATATTGAGAAGTTTCTTGTTACAGGTCATTATAATTTAGAGCTGTTGTGTCACAAGTTGCAATAATCGAAAACCGTCGGTTCCTTTTTTCAATTAATTACTCAATTCGGGATCGATATGTTAAAAGGGAAACCGAAAAGTTCTAGAAAATTGAATTGATTGAAATTGAAGTGAACATCCACGGTATACACCAGTGGCGTTAATAAAAAATATCACTAAAAAATTACATTTACGAAAACATAGTCCTTTCAAATAAAAACAATTTATTAACAGAAAACTAATTTTAGAAACTAATTTAGAAAATACAGTAAAAATAAATACACTATCTGGCATTTCTAAATTCTATAAATTGAATTTATTATTCTAGTTACACTGCAATTAGAGAAATTATTTAACTTGTTTTATCTCAAAAGTCGTCAATATATCGAGGCAAGAAGTACATGTTGATTTTCCTTTTTACCTTTTCCATCGTCGTGGTGTGACCCTCATTCCCATCTCTGTTCTTTCTCCGAAGACACTTTGTAGTGATTCTCTTTCGGGACATTTTGGTTCATTTACTTGTTTGTTTATCTGCATCCATGCCACCAACTTCTCTTGTCGTAACACACACATCCTCACTCACGAAAATTACGAAATATAAAATTTACCATACTGTAACCGAACCCAATATTAACTTCTTGACATTTTCTGTTCATTGCGATATTAATTTTCCTTTTTCAATATCATCCTCTTCTATTCCACTGTTGTAAGTCATTTCATTTTTGTACGAAGTTGTCTAGTTGTCTTTATTACCTACCTTCTTCAATCAGGTTTTATTTTGAACTATTTTATATCACTTTTCATTTCTATCGTGGTATAAAATTACTAATGAATTCACAAAAATCCTCCTCTAATTAATCTTATTTCGTGAAGTACCGCTCAAATCGAACAAGAATTTCACGCTAATTAGTATCCCTCCTTCCTGACTAATGATGCTAGCAACCGTGTACTAAAATTTACTCGAACATATCATCTCATATGCACTAGCTTACTTACTAATTGGTTTGTGCCTTTGATGGGTTAAATAATTTAGAACATCAACTGCATGTATCACCGCCATGTAATCTAAACGCTCTTTCCATCATCGCTCTGTCCAAAACATAAAGCAACAGCTACAGAGCACTTCCATCACCCGCATACCCTAACTCTTCCCACCCCATTCCAATCATCCCTCCCGTGCGTGCCTCTTTCCCTGACACCATTCACCCATCTGCCTTTCATCCCGTGTTGGGCAGATTTTAATTAAACTTAAAAGAGAAATCTAAATATATGTAGATCATAATACCAAAAAATAAATTTGCTGTTTGAGTCTCCTGTCAAGCCAGCAAACTGCGTCACATAATATGACGAAAACATTTAATAGCAACCTCCTTCGTCTCATTTCTCTTTCATAACCCTTCCAATTTCCAGGATTTTTCCGCACTCCTCATTGGCTCTATTAATATGTTTAATTAGTTATTACACTCATCGTCGTTCTCTTATTTCACCAATCTCCATTTCACAATTTAATTACGCTCTTCATCTCCGGGAGGGAAACATAACACCTTCGTCTCCGTTTAACGCAGAGCCGAGCCAGCCAGCTCTCGGCAGTCCCACCATACAGTACTCCTTCGTCACTCTTCCTCTACTTCTTCAACTTCCCTTCTGCGCTTCCTTCGTCGCCATGCCCCGTTATTCCCCCTCACTCCTGGTTTCTGCTCCGCTTGTGATTATTCACACGGTGCTTTCCCTTGCTGAACTACGCTCTGGCCTCTCCTAATTTTCTTTGCCCCTCAACTACCGCAATCCATTTCGATATGCTTCCTTACCTGATGACTTCACACGTCGTCTTTTGTCCCACGCCGCTTTCATCTTTCTCTCATAGTTCGTTCTTTATCTCGCCTTGCTTTCTCTTGCACCATTGCCCCGCCTCCTTTCGTTCTCTCTTTCCCTACACTGTTCATTGTTGTCCTGACAAACTCTCGGCTGACTCTGCTTTCTGCAATGTTCTCCCCGTCTCACTCCCTCGCGCTAGGCGCTCTCGAGCTTTCCTTTGCCCCATCTCGCTGCCTTTCACATCGCTATTTCACGCTTGGCTTTGCCCCACCGTAGTCTCGTCTGCCGTGGCTCATCTCGCGTCCGAATAACTCTTTCACGCCTCTCTTTCCTTCGAGTAGCGATTTTGCTTCCTCTTCGCTCTCTCCGCTCCATTTTACATACATTCCTGCTGTCCCATTTTAATCCACTCGTCACTCTTCGTCTAAATCCCTCTTCCCCCACCATTCGATTTTCCACCATTTCCCTCAGTGCACGCATCCCGCACCATTATGTTCAGTCCCACCTCGCCTTTCCCTGCGCTTCCCGCTTTAACCCGCTCCAACCCGTCCTTTCCCGCTCTACCACAATCAACCACGCACCACCCGCCCCAAACAGTTCCACCCTGCTCAACACCGTTCCACTGCGATCCATAACCCTCTATACCGCTACTCCATCCCGCTCCATCTCGCTCCATCTCGCTCCATCCCGCTCCATCCCGCTCCATCTCGCTCCACCCCGCTCCACCCTGCTCCACCCCGCTCCACCCCGCTCCACCCCGCTCTACCCCGCTCTACCCTGCTCCACCCCACCCCACTCCACCCCACTCCACCCCACTCCACCCCACTCCACCCCGCCCAACACCTTTCCACCTTTATTCCTCGCGCCACATCCCGCACCATCTCGCTCTACCCTCCACAGACCGTTCCACTCCGTTTCACCTCGAGCCACCCTGCCCCACCCTACCCTCTTCTACCCCACCCTGCCCCATCCTGCCTCATCCTACCCCACCCGCCCACCCTGCTCCACCTCGCTCCACCCCACTCCATCTCGTCTCACTCACCGCACCGGCGCTCCTCTCTCTCCCGCGCGGCCACACGAGCGCGGGGCCACGAGTGGCACATAAGACTGCGAGCTCGCTGCGGCCGCCGCGTTCGCGGGAGCGCGCCCGTGGATTCGTCGCTTTATTGGGCACCGCGCGGGGGCGGCAACGAGCGTTCGAGAGTGGCGCCACCCGCACTAATTACGGGCTCAGATAAGCGTAAACACTTCACGCATAAGGTGCGCGCGCCCCTGCGAGTTTACAGAGCATAAAGACGTGGCGGGATGCGGGCCCCGCAGGGGAGTGGGTTATGTGGTGACGCACGTGGATTCGGGCCCTGATACACTAACGAGGCGGCCGAGCCGCTGTAATCTTCCTTTGTCATGGGCGCGACATCATACTCGCGCAAGTTAGGGTGTAGGTTTATGAATGAGGCGACGCCGTTGGTATCTTATCAATCCTACAGGGTAATTTGTCGATTCTCTCTCGCAAACCTAATTGCGAATGTACTTAGTTCTGAGAGACTTCGCAAATAAATGTGTATCATTCGCGAATTATGTATAATGAATTTGGAAATGGGATTTAAGAATTGTTCTAAGCTTGATTACGTAGATTCTTTACGGTTCTATAACAATGAACCTTTTTTCACACCATAATAAAAATTAAGTTTCTAAAAAGAATTTTACTAGGTTTATCAAAATTATTGAAAATATTCTACAATTCTATAATTTCTGTGATGATGCATATATGCCGTTTGGTTCACATCAAGAGTTCTTACTTTCAATACAATTCTTTGTGTGTTCAACCAAGTGTTTAGCTAGACACATTATCTCATTTATTACTAATTGGTTAATTGTCTTCATTAATTATGAAAAAGGGCTGTACATTTTTCATAGAATTATGACTGATTAGGTGATTTATTTATTCACAAAACTTTGGTTATATAATGACAAAGATTACAAAGCATTAAAATGTGTCTCCATCTTGTGCGCAGAGTGTTGATTTCATAGCAGACATATTGCATGTAAAGTACATAGAGTTACTCGCAAGTGCATTGCGAGAAATAAATATTCCTTTGTCACTGAAACGTGACAGATACGGCTTAACTTTTCTCAAAAGTGTCCGAACTGAGTGAACACAATACCTTGCAAATTGAGACAATCTTTCAAATTTTCAGATCTTGTTTTTGGAAAAACTTAACGGTCCATTATAAAATGAAGATCTAGTTCACCGCGCCCATGAAATATTCGAAAACAATTCGGGTCTTCACTCATTAATAAAGAAATAAATTTATTTCTTCTGCTAAAAATGTTTTGGTTGAATTATCAAGTTTAATTATGTTATGCAAACATTCACAAAATAGTGATTTTATATTTCAGCCTTCATAAAGTAACCTCGTCGTTACTTCTTCACGCTCGTCACACATTTATAACCTATATGTTTCATTAATAAAAATGATTTAATAACAAATTATTATACAAATTTCACGTAACACACGTTCCTCGCTATCTCCTTTCGAGACGCGGTAGACAGGGGAACGTTGAAGGGACGTAAGGTATTTTCTCGTGATCCATTGTCACGAGGGGGCCCGATCTCCTATTGTATCCTCCTCACCATATCACACCCGGGAATGCGGCAAGGCGTTATGACGAGAGGAGGGTTTCGTCTCCCTCGCATCCACTGAGATATTAGGAGGATTAAAAACTGTCAGTTCTTCTTTCATTTCCTTACAAACAGTTCATTAATATAAAGCACATTGAATTGTAATTCGTTTTACTCAATGTAAAAGATGAGTATTTTGTATTTCTTTTTAGGTTCGTGTGTGTTAGTGTTCTCCAGGACAACATTGGTTGTAAAAACTGAAGGGCTACGTAGTAAATTCGTTTACAACAGTTTTTAATTTGCATATCTACTTACACACAATTCTGAATTCCTGCATAGAAGATTTCTCATTTAAACCATATGGTCATGTGGTGTACTTTGTGATCATAGAGGACGCGATATCGCTGATCACGTTGCATTAATAAAAATATTATTATTATTATTATTATTATTATTATTTCTATTATTATCTTAACATGAAATTACTATTCCTGTTTATTCTCGCAAATTCCGGTGTGCTGTCTGACCAACACTCTTCTTGTAGTGTGCTTGAGAGAGGAAAACAATAACGAATCACATTTTAAACAATAAAAAGTTTTGAAGTAATTTTAATTTGGGTACAATGAGGTTTAAATTTTTTAATGTTATTCTGACGTTCAACATTATTCTTATTTAGCGTTCAGAAGATATTTAGTCTTTGTGACATCCTCCATTCTAATAAAATGGACAAAGTAGGTGTATGCATCAATTTTCATTCATTCAATTATAATATTCTCTTACGGTTTTTAATTACTATTTTAAATACTTCATCAAGATAAATCATTCATTAAAAGTACATTTTTATTTTTGACATTACGTGGGACACACCACCATCCAATAATACATAAAAACAGTAGCTTTTAGAATACCAACTGCGGCTGCTACCGCCCGAGTTCTCCGAAACATCGTGTTTCGCATGCATTTGATGAACATTGGCTGGCGAGCGTCCCCGGTAACTGCGGGTCAGGCCGCGCCCCCCGATCATCGGAGGGGAGCGAATCCTTGTTATTTTACCTGCGCCGCTGCGCTGTGCATTATCCGGCGCAGTGGGGCGGTGCTGTCAGCGGCGCTGCCCTCGCGGAAAGCCGAGCTCGCTCCCCCCCCCAACGCACAGTGAGGCGCGTGGTCAGTTTGATCGGATAATGATGGGTGGGTGGGGGGCGGTTCTTATGACTTGCCGTGTTTTTCATCTGTTATTTAATCTTCTAGATGATGCTTTGCACTACCGGAGCTGTACTAGCCAGGCAAATGGGCCGAAAAAAATTTGCGTTATGTGAAGTGTTAGGTGAAGTCTTTCTCCTCTCCTTTTTGTTTTCTTCACCTCGCCCTCCGTATTCGCATTTTCCTACTTATCCTTCACTTAATACTTTTTCGTCATTCTATTCATGTTTCTTCTTCTATCGACGTAGTAATTAATTATATATTGTAGCGATACCGATTTCCTCATACCAGGAAAATAAAACAAACTCGGCCACCCTGAGTTCTACTGGGAGAGTAAACAGATTGCGACACGCGCGCAACCCGGCTTATCGTGACAGCCATTTGCGCTCCCGGCCCATTAACGAAGTCGTTATGAGAGCTGGCGTCGACACATTCACTGAGAGAGGCACGTGGTCGCAAGACCAGCTGCGAAATTTCTAGAACGCCCGCTTACATCCGGGGAAACCCAGAGTGATAAATTCTTTCACGGACAACGCGCCCCCTTGCGTGGGCATGGCCGATGTTCTAGAAGGAATAAGAATAACACTGTGCACTCACAGCTGGCACAGAGAGCGGAAATTTCCGTGGCTTCCCCGTCGCGATTGGTTGAAAATAGTGCACTGCGTCGTTACCTTTGGCCAATAGCGACGCGACTATTATAAGGAGCTGGAGCACACGAGAAAGCGGGTGGGGGCAAAAGTTGACTTGATACGATTTCGACTGATAGTCAATGTCAGAAGGTGTGGAGAATACGCTGAGGGCAGTTGGGAGAGAAACTTCTCTGGGGGGTAACTATTCGTCGGGGAGAGGCCAGTGTGTCTCTGAAAGACTTGTATAATTTGTCGGAAGAGCTTGGGAATACGCTGAGGGCAGTTGGGAGAGAAACTTCTCTGGGGTGGGAATTATTCGGGCAAGTACGCCTATGGGGGATTTATATAATTTTACTGCGAGTTTGAGCATTGGGCCGACTGCAGTAGACAGAGAAACTTCTCTGGGGTGGGAATTAGTTGTGAAGAGAGGCGAATGTTTCTCCGAAGGAGTTCTAGACCTTCTGAAGTTGTGTTCGACAATTATTATGAGAATCAGAGAGACGCATGGTTGACCACTACGTTCCTGAGATCGAGAGAATCCCGGCTGCTCCGAGTTCAACCAGTTACTACCAGTTCTGCCAGATACTACCAGACGCCGTCGCCCCCTACCAGAGGTACGCATAGTTGACTGCTACGCTCCTGAGATCGAGAGAATCCCGGCCGCTCCGAGTTCAACCACCGCAGCCACGCGCCACCACCCCTTGGTGACGTCAACGACCCGGCCGCTCAGCTGTTGGCACGGGAGGCCGTCGACCTCCGCTGAATTTTTTTTGAAGGACGCCCAGCCGCCTCCTCGACCGCGCCCGCCCTCCCCGGGCGCGCAAAGACCTTTCTCCAGGCAGTATTATTCGAGGGCATTCGTCCCTGTGTAAAACTTGTAATGCGGTGCCGCGCTATGGCACATTGACCCGTAACTTTTGTTTTTTACCATTGTAATGTTAATTATAATTCTTCCTAATTTTTAAGCTTTACTCTGAATACTAACTTTTCATCCTCTTTTCTTTTCACCCAATTTTCTCATTTTTTTTACTCATTTGCAAATGTAACTTCCCTGGGGCATTAGATTTGATTGCCCAGGAATAAAAGTAATTTTTACCAGTGATCAAAGTGTTTGTTTCGCACTGCCTTTGTATCTGTTTAACGATTCCTTCCATCACCGACTGAGCTATAACCGGGCCGCTAACCGGGCGTTCTCTCACGAGACGACCGGGGGTGTTACAATATTAAGCAGACTGTGCTGAAATTCGTAGCGTTTAAACGTCTACAAGGTGGCCCCGAAGACTTTTATCAAACGAAAGTGATTCGCAGTGTTACACTGAATAATTTAAGTATTCCGTGTCCCGTGCACACTACCAACGGCGATAAATTACAACATGCGCTGAACTGGATATTTGCGATGGTTGAAATGAGCGCGCTTCTGCTGTCTCGGAGCGAAGAGTCGCACGTTCAAATCTCTCGTCGAGTATGGGTGATTCCGCGTGTGTTTAAGGCATGGAGGGCTTGCTCAAAGATGCTTCACCTATTAACCTCATCCTATTCCCTATGGCCTGTCCGGCTGGCCTAAGAACTTGCGAAAGGGCAATGCGCGCAAAGGGCAAATTGAGCTTGGTCAACCATTTCCGCAGTGTCTGCCGCTTCCCTGTTTATTAGTTAGGGTCGAGGCACCGGGGAACGCACTATCCAGGCTTAAGAGCTTCTGTGATGCTGCTAGCTAGTGTGGTAATTGGTTTCTTCCGTAATCCGTACTAAGTTTGAAGGACATCTCCTAGCACGTACTATGTAAATATAACGATAATTAGGTGTCAGTGGGCTACATCGTGTTACGAACTGGGAGGAATGAAAAATGCCGTGCCAGGGGAGACTCCGCTTTAGCTGTGGGTGGGGGGATGAGACAACTGTAAGGCAAATAGGAGAGTAGGAGGAAGAGTCCCAAGCCAAACATATCTAAGAGTACAGTACATGTATATAGACTAATTACAATATCCACAATCGCAATGTCTGGCAAACCTTACTTTACGCTCTCTTACACGCGAATGTGCAATGTACAAATTGAGCTGCTTTAATACACCGAAACAATGGTGAAGTGCTAGTCTAGGAAATAGAGACGTCGCTCACACAATCGCGATACAAGGTTAGTTGTTTGACTGCTAAACCCAAAGTGCACCATCACACCAAATATGTAACTGGATAATTGTCCATCTTAAAGTCATATTAGAATATATATGGAAATAAAAATATAAAATATTTCTGTCACTGTGTGGAATTAAAAATTATTCTATAATTAGGATAGACGTGTACTTAGGCGCAGGCTTTCTTCGGGTGAAGTTCGCACGGAATATTGAGTGTAGATTTTCTCCTGGTATCTCTTCATGAAAATAATAAAACGGACACATAAGAGCTGGTGAATTTCTACAAATTGTTTTTATCTGTGAGTTCTAGATCTTATGCGTTGTGCATCACTTGTAAATGAAAAGTAATCTGTTAAGTTTAAACAATGCTATAGATTTTATAAGTAACATTATGAGTTTTATCATCAATGATCCTTTTATCATCCGATCCGATAACGTCCTTGTCCCATTATACGAAGTACAAATACTCAGGTAATATTCAAAATACGCGGATTTTGGCCATTCCCAAACTAGGATGTACAGCAGATAATTTTGTTTTTCAGTTTTTCGTAATGTATGTTTATTAGTGTTCGAATGTCACTTTATAACGAGCTGCTTTTGTTGCTGCGTACAACTAATAAACTGCAAAATCGTTGCAAAATAATATATGCAATTTATTTATGATTACGTACAAGTTTCTAACCCTTGAAAAGAAAATTTTTGGATCAGGTAACGTCATCACATTGTCAACCTTAAATAATTATTCAATATTTATTGAAATAATACTTGCGGCTTGTCTGTTAACACCTTCAATGAAATTCATATTCGAACATGTCCCAGTGTTGAAAGCTTACCACGACAAATTTTAATGTCACTAAAACTTAGTTTTCTCCAAAATAAGTTTGAAAAAAATTAATTGATGGCAATTTATAAAAGTTACGTAGGTAGGGCGGTATTTTGACAACGTTTGTCAAAATTAGTTTCATTTAATTATATAGTTCTCTCTAAATAATTAATACTAAGTAATTTGACTGAATATGTGAAATAACAGGAGCTTGCACATTTAACTGCTTTATTCTGAATGGACTATCGCTGTGCTTATCTTTAGATATATTTAAAACAAGTGAATTTGTGCTAATGAGAGCGGCACACAGATGCATGAACGTGTACCATAAATACCCTTCATTATTTAGAAATTTAAATGCCGCATGAGATTTTCAGGAAAATTAAACGTGTGCATGGTATTTTTTCCTATTTGTTCTAAATAAATAATGCATATTTTGTGTGATAAATACGACTGCCATTTCAGGAATATCTACATTCAGAAGCAAATCTCAGTATAATGAGTCTAGTAGTCTCAAATCGAAAGTTCAAATTTTTATTGAATTTGTGGAACATAATTATAATAGAACTAATGCACATTGTGTTCAGTAATTAAACTGAATGTTTGGTCACGTCAATTAATATAATTTTTTGAACTGAAAATATTTATAATTACGAAACTCTATAATGTAAACCCCTCTCTTCTAACAGATCTTACAGCAAATTCCTAAATCTTACAGCAACAGTTGAACAGATGTTGCAAAACAGAAAACTAAGCTACTGACTTTGCAATGTAGATTCTGCTTCAGTAGAGCTACAATAAGAGTAGAATACAAGACGTACCATTTAATCGATCGTGGTGATCTGATTAATATGTCCTAAATATGGCCTAAAAGGCTTTACTTCGCCTTTTAAGGGAAACATAAGTTTCAGAACTTTATATGTAATAGGTTTTCAGGCTAATATTTCATTTATTATAGCTGAACTCACTACTCAAATAACTATTCGTAATAAAATGCAATTAATTAACAAATACTATGTAGATTCAATTACAAAATATGGATCCGAAGACTGTAAATAATTATTTGCGAATAAATATTAATTATCTTTTATACTGTAAAATATATCAGCGGCACACAAGTATCATTCACGTGTTGCGATTTTAGCAATATTACAGAATATTCTAGCAATTCTTACCAGCCTAGGGTAAACATCAGTTTTCATTGCCAATTTAACATAAGTTTTACACCTTGCTTTTATGTTGATCTTTTTAGCTTTGCATTTTCTGACTAAATTGGCAGAGTCCTAGCGCCAGATTTGGTTTTATCGACCGAGTGCTATTCAGTCGTGGCATCGTTAAGAGGGAAAATCTTTCATGGAGAACTGTTATCTAGTGGATTTTGTTTAAACTATAATCATTCTTGACGTAAAAGTCAGCTGTAGGCAAAAGAGTGGCACGGTTTTTTGTAGTTACGAATTCGCCTTCTTCGTCTGTTCAGATTCACACTTCCACCCACTGTGCGCGTTTCAACGGCCGCAGCAATCCCCCATCTCCAGCCCAATGAAATGAACGAAAATCTGTGCGGGCCGACGATTCGTTCCGGCCTCGTTCTTTCAATTTCGGCTCCCGGGAGCCCTGTTTGCCCGTGAATTTGCCGCAGCGGGTACGGCCCGCGGATAAAAACCAACGTGTCGGAGCCCGTAATGGGCGGGCGAAACGAGCGTGGAGAATGCGCGATGTTCGGGATTCGAATCGCCCATGGGTCATAGCGCCCGCTCCGCCCCACCCCACCCCACGCCACCCATATCCTCCCAATTCCGCCCCGCATCGCCCCGCCCTCTCTCGTCCCGCCCTCTCTCGCCCCGCCCTCTCTCGCCCCGCCCTCTCTCGCCCCGCCCTCTCTCGCCCCGCCCTCTCTCGCCCCGCCCTCTCTCGCCCCGCCCTCTCTCGCCCCGCCCTCTCTCGCCCCGCCCTCTCTCGCCCCGCCCTCTCTCGCCCCGCCCTCTCTCGCCCCGCCCTCTCTCGCCCCGCCCTCTCTCGCCCCGCCCTCTCTCGCCCCGCCCTCTCTCGCCCCGCCCTCTCTCGCCCCGCCCTCTCTCGCCCCGCCCTCTCTCGCCCCGCCCTCTCTCGCCCCGCCCTCTCTCGCCCCGCCCTCTCTCGCCCCGCCCTCTCTCGCCCGGCCCTCTCTCTCTCCGCCTTGCTCTCCCCCAGCTCTCCCGTCCAACCCTTCCCCTCTACTGAGCCCCGCCTCTATTCAGCACCGCCTATCTCTCCAGTGCCGCTTCTCTGTCCAGTCCCGCTTCTCAGACCAACCACCCCTCTCTATCCAGCCCTACTTTTCTGTCCGTTCTCGCCTCTCTGCCCAGCCCCGTTTTTGTGTTCATCCTGAACCTCGCTAATTTTTTTCAGCTCCGTCTTTCTGTTCATCCCCGCCTCTCTATCCATCCCCGCCTCTCTATCCAGCCCCGCCTCTCTATCCAGCCCCGCCTCTCTATCCAGCCCCGCCTCTTTATCCAGCCCCGCCTCTCTATCCAGCCCCGCCTATCTATCCATCCCCGCCTCTCTATCCAGCCTCGCCTCTCTATCCAGCCTCGCCTCTCTATCCAGCCTCGCCTCTCTATCCAGCCCCGCTTCACTGACCGGCCCCGACTCTCTGTCCAGCTCCGTTTTCCTGACATTCCCCGCATCTTTATCAAGTCTCGCCTTTCTGTTCAAACCCGCTTCTCTGCCCGGCCTAGTCATACTGTTCAGCTCCGCCTCTGTCCAGTCGCGTCTTTCTGTTCTGCTCTACCTCTCTGTCCAACCCCACCTCTCTTTCCAGCCCGCCACCATCCAGCCTCGCTTTTCTGTCCAAACCCGCCTCTCTAACCAGCTTCGGTTTTCTGTCCAACTCCGCCTCTCTACCCAGTCCCGCTTCTCTGTCCGGCCCTGTCTCACTGTTTAGCTCCGCCTCACTGTCCAGTCACGCCTTTCGGTTCAACCCCGCCTCTCTGGCTAGTCCTGCCTCGCTGTCCAGCCCGATCTCTCTCCTCCCCGCTCCATCACTGCCCGCCACGCCCAATCAGCTCGAGATACGCATATCGCATGGGCACCGGCCTGACACTCGCCCGCACACTACGCAATAAATGCTATTGCCTCGTTTCGGTTCATGGAACTATTACAAAAACTAATTAATGACCTTTATATTATGAGATAAAAAATGCGCCCCACGAGCTCTTATCGTCAAAATATAAATCACGAAGAATTAATTATTATATCAATTCCAAAAAAAAAATGTTTGAGAGGCGGGAATAACACAAACAATTAAACACATTTCGGTACACAAAAAATCAATTAAACTAAAATGTATGAGCTGGAAAACGCGGACAAATATATTTGCGCTACACGCGCGCGCATATTCTCCTCAGTATTCCGCGGCCAGCGAAGCGGGGGGAGAGAGATGTAGAAATTTATGTATTAACAACGTCAAACAGGAAATGTAGATAAACCCTTCGCCGCGCCCTGCGCAAACGTGCGCTGTTTCCTCAGGGCGCACGCCCCCTTTTGCCGGGCCGGGCGCCTCGCGCTTCGCGTCGTTCCATTGTTATTCCACTCAGGTGTGCGGGGCGCTTCCCTCCCCGCCCGCGCCCGCGTCTTCGGCGCAATACAATTTTTTTTCCAAACGGAGACTCCATATCTCGCGCTCTACGGCGAGGGCGTCGAAGGCTTGGCGCGGCTTGTGTAGCGGGGCCGTGAGGGGTAGGGGGTCGAGGCGGCGAGACGGTAAAGCCCGGGATGGAGGGAAGGATGAGGCAGCGAGGGTGGCGGGAGCGATGAGGACTTTGAAGAGGGATGGGGAGGGGTGCGAGACGAATGTGGGGTTGTGGTGGGGCAGTGCGGTGGCGCAGGAGTCGTCGGCATGGCGGGGCAGGGGGCGGGGAGGGGCTGAGCTAGGCGGCGTGACGGGATGGAAGGGAGGATAAGTTGGCGGGAGCGATGCAGGCGATGGGGTTGCGATGTGGCGGTGTGGTGGCAGTGGCGTCGTCGGCTTCGCGGAGATGGAGATGGATAAGTGGGGTTGGGCGAGGCGGCGGGTCGGGATGGGAGAGAGGTTGAGTAGTTGGCTGAGGTGTGGTTGGCGGGGCGCTAAGGATTTTGAAGTGGAATGAGGTTGCGAGGTGTAACATGTGGGGCTGTGATGAGGCGGAAGAAGTAGTGATTGTGGCAAGAAATGGGAGAGGAAAGAAGTACGACCGGAGAGGCGGAGGCGATAAAGAAGCTGTCGTGTGCCAAGAAGGAAGTGACGCGTGTTCCACGAGGAAAGGTGGAGGCTGTGGAGGTGGTAGTGGCAAAACGAAGGTAGTGGAAGATGTGGTAAAATGGTGTGGAGGGCGATGTGGAGGGAGGAGGGCGATATCGGGAAAGCGGTGGAGTTGCAGGTTGAGTGGGGGTAACGCTGTTGTGTCTGGAGGGATGTCGAGGACGGCAAACGCTGCCGAGGTGGCGTGGGTGGTGAATAGGACCGGGGAGCAGCGCTGCAGAGACGAGGTGCGGCTAGGATTTGCGACGGCGTTGGCAATGGTGTGGAGCGACGGGGCGTGTAGTGGCGACGTGAGCTGTGAGGACGTGTCAGACGAGGGGATTGGAAGGAGAGCCCCCCACGAGTGCAGCGGAGAGGAACGCAGGAAGGGAAGGAAAGGAAGGGAAGGGTGATGGAAAAAAGACGACGGGCATTCACGTCGAACGGAAGAAAGAGTGGAATCGGAGATCGGGGCTGAAAAATGGCGGCGAGAAATGGCCGAGCGAAATGCGGTGAGAAAAACCGACGGGAGAATAGGGGAAACTGAATAACGAAATGCGATGGTGTGAAAGAACGATAATGGGTACTGGTTGTGAAAATACGGAATTAAATGAGATGGGAAAACTAAACGAATGGCTTGGCAACGAAAGAAAACATATTTTGTGAGAAAAATAAAATATTAGAACAACTGCACGAAATAAATTGTTTGATGTTCAATTTTAAATAATAATAATTTCAAATAAATGTAAACGACCTGTTTGGATTTTTTAAAGTTTTTAAAGGTTGTGTGAATTGGTGTGTTAGTAATTGTGGAGAAATTATAAGATAATTATAAGAAATTAAAAGATAATTATAATGAAAGTAAGACTGAAGCGGTAAATCAATATTCAATTCATAATGAGATTTGGATTGAAACACACTTATCCCATTCTGGTTCTTATCAATCAAATCCAATTTGCAAACCTTGAATATTTAAAGAAGCGCAAACAGTGCACGCAAGGAACAGAGAATCAATTACTAAACCACAGACTATCGAGTGAGGAAATTGCGTTTCCTTGCAGAGTTGCATGAGGCCGGCTGACACGGCTGCACCAGGCCTTTTCCGTCCCTCGGCAGTCGCTCGCAGTCATTCCGCTCCTCCCGCTCCCCTGCGCGTCTCCAAATCGCGCAGTGAACCGACGAACCGGTCCTCAGCAAGCTCGGGCCTCCCTGCACCCAGCCGCCCGCTGGTAAACAAACGCGCTCCCCGCCGGGAGACGTCGAAATGAAGGCCGTTCGTAAGCAGAGCGGCTCGAAGATGAGATCGGCCCGCGAGCCGGGAGCGCAAGCGATTGGGTAACAAAAGCGAGTGGATGAAGAAAATGAGTTGGCGAGATGAAACTGGTGGACGCCATGTTCGTACGTGAGAGGCAGATGTCAGCATTGTCGAGAGGGAGTTGTCGGCGTGTGGGAGAAGTTGTTAGAGATGCAAAGTAAAAACGGTCGGAGTTCGAGAGATGTTGTCGGTGTATGGGAGAGGTTTTCCGCGTTTGGAAAGGTAGTCGATTGTAAGAGGTTGTCGGCGATTGAGGAAGGTTGTTGGGTGCGGAAAGTAGGTTGCCGGATGCGAAGGAGGCGTGCGAAACATGTTGCATTGGCGTAAGCAGTTGTCAACCTGTAACATGGACTTTTAATATCTTTTAGTTTACAATAAGAGCTTGCAAGGATGCACGCGAAGTGTAATATGAGAGAGGCTGTTGCGGCATGGATTGTCGGAGTGTGGCATAGTTTGGTGCCTCGAGTACAGTTGCCGACCTGTAGGTAAAGTTAAATGTTTCCAGCAAAATTTAAATGTCCACGGGCAAAAAAATGGATGTGTGAGAACATGATCATTTTATACTGAGAATGATTTGGAACATTTTAATTCTACAAAAATGTGAAATAAGAAGCACGAACAGGATAACGTCAACAAAAACGTACATTCCCGCAAATTCATTGCCTTTTACATTGCGTACATTTACATTCAGAAGTGTACCTAAGGAAGATTGCATTTTTTAAATTAATATATTCAGATGAATATTTCTTTACTGAAACAGTGTCCTCATGAAAATTAAGTACGACATATTTTTATACTTTGTTTCAGATTTATTATACAACGACATGTATTGGCATAATTTGAGTCGTTTTTTTTCTCTGTTATTTGTGTTAGTAGTTCAGTAGCTAACAGCAATCACAATACGATTTTACTCAGCATTTACAATATTCTCTGAGGCATTATTGACGAGCATGTATTCTCTCGTCGTACGTGTAAATGATTTTTTGGCACCGGGGTTGATATTTTATATGCAGAAAGCGCGTGGCGAGATAGGAGCTCCGCGCGAAGTGGGAAGGGTGCTATCGCGAGCCTGCGAAGGCGCGTGCAAGCCGTGGACAAATGGGCTTCCGTGACGAATGCGACTAGGAGACGCACGCCGGCTCGCGAGCGGAGCGCAGCCGGTCGCGCCAAAGATATTTGCGCAAAACGGCAGCCGGGGCCCTGCCTTCGAGAGGCGGAGCCGCGCACGCCGAGTCGTATACTGAGGTCGCGATGTCGGAGGAAACGGAAGGGGCGGGGCGAAGCGGCTTCGGCTTTGCGGCGCATGTGACGCGCGGGGCAGACACTTTGTCAACGCCGCCGGCGCGCGGCAGCGATGGTGGCGGCGATTGGGGGAATGGCGGCGATGGTGGCGTGGGTGACGGTGGGAACATAGAGCTGGCTCTGCGATGGCGTTGAGAATTGTGGCGTTCTCAGCGAAGAGCTCTTGTGGTGGTGCTGGCGGTGTCTCTGGTGGTAGCGGCAAAGACGGTGGTCGCTGAAGAGGCGGGAATGGCGGGGATGGTTATGGTGGTGGTTGCGATGGTGGAGGTGGCGGCGAGATTAGCGGAAGTGGTGGCGGTCATGGCGGCGGTGGCAATTGGGGTGAGGGTGCCTCTGGTAACGGTGGTGACAGTACCGGTGAGAACATTTCGCTGACTTGGCGTTGGCGATGAGAATGGTGACGCTTTCGACGCCAGCAACAGCTCCGACGACGACACAGGCGGTGATGCCAAAGGCAGTGATCACAGAAGATGTCGATGGAGGCCGGAGATGTTGTGGTGGCGGATGCAGCGATGGTGATGACTGAGGTGGCGGTGAGTGCTGATGCTGACGAGGGCTGTTGGCAACGGCGGCGGCGGCGGCACCGGCGGCGGCGGTGGGTAAACACAGCGAGACACACAGAGCGCGCGCCCATCGATATTCGATGAATATCTCGCGTCGTGCGCGCGACTTGCTTTTGTTCGCTCCGCCGCCTGCCCGGCTGCCTCTGATCCACCGCCACGCCCTCCCCCTTCCCCCTGTTCAGTCTGCCGCCGCCGCCGCCGCCTTCCCCTGCGCCACCGCCTCTTCCACCTCCGCCATCATCAACGCCATCGCCGTCTGTTGATATTGTTATGCCCCGGAGCCATAGCAGGCGTCTTCGTAGGGCCAAATCCAATTTAGGGCATTGAAATTTACCTTGCCTGCAACGGTGCTAAAGACGTTTTCTAACAAAAATATCAGAGGTTAAAAATTAGAACTTAAACGTATGGCAGGGATCGGGGGAACATAGTGTTAACCCACATATCTATAGTTTTTGTCAGCCAGAAGTTTTGATGAGATGAGAGGTGTCATCTTTTTTTATAAACACTTCTGGCAGCTTTCTGCACACATACTGTAGTTCTATTCGTATGAACACGTTTGTTTAGTAATTGGATCATAATGTTTGTTTTCAGGAGACAATATAAGATCTTTGGTTTGGATTAATGAAATGAATCACTATCTTCTCTCAATCCCTTCAAATGCATTACGGTTGGGGGTCATATTTTTCTAACAATTCTATCAGTAACTATGCATTTTACGCAGCCAACACTCAAGTTCCAAAATATTGGTTCCTGCTAACAAAAATGTTTTGTCAGAATATTATAAAATTAAAATATGTTTATATTGTTCTTTTGTGTGGGATATTGTTTCGGAAATTGCAGCACGTTGAGAAAATCTTAGAACCCATTTTAGAGCCTCCAATAATATTTTCAACGGAATATTATATTTCACAAACATTTAAAAATAATATTAAAAATTGTAAGATAAACATTACGCAAAAATAATTTGAATTGAGTTTTAAAATTTAGTTAACATTTTGTTTGGAATTCCTAACAGACATGCAGAAGAAAGTTATTTTAAAATAAATTTGCATGATTATGGTGCATTGTCATGTGAATATTAAATTTGTAAATGTATTTTTTTTGTTTTATTTTCATATTGATATTATTTTTGGTTACTTATAACAACGAATACTTCAATATTATGAAGGATACCATAATTTGGTCCTGCTTAGGGTTTCTTAAGCCATTAAACTGGCCTTTCTTGCGTAGTTGCTGAAGAGTAGTTGTCATTTGACAACCTTTGAAATATATGTTGTTCATAGGAAAAACAAGTAAAGGTCTTCATTTGAATAAAAGGGAATTAAAAATTAGGTACTTTCTGAGTATTGTGAATATAGTGCGAATTATTCCCCGTTAATTCTGTTCGCTTTTGAAGCACTGAACATTCCCTCGTGATTTACAATTTATGAAATCTCACATTATCAACTGAACTGATACGACTGTTGTGACACTGCCGGTCTGTTTCCAGCTTTAAAAAGTAAGAACTTAGTGCTTCTGCTTATTTCAGTCCACATAGGGCAAAGCAGGAAATTACGCATGCTTCTCCCATCTGGAAAATTCCTCATAGATTTTGCAGTTAACAAACCGAATGATTTTGGTACTAATTTTCTTTCCTTTCATCTTGAAGCAGTGTGTGTCATATATTCGAGAATCACATCCATATGCTGAAGAAATAAATGGTTCACTATATTAGTCCTTGTGGGTTGCCAGCTACACACGTCGAGGAAATGCTCTTGATTGCACACGCCATGTAACACCACCGCCGATACGATCGTAACCACCACCGCCGCCACCAAAGCTGTCGACAGCTTCCCGTGCCCCCGCACCGTTACCGCCACCCCCGCCCTTTCGCCGCGTCAACCCCGCACGCCGACGCCGCAGCCCCCGCTCCCGCCCCTGCTCCCGCACCACCAACACCCCCACCACCGCCGAAGCCCTCGCCTCCGCTCCCGGCCCGCCCCGCCGCCGTCCCATCCCCGCCGCCATCCCAGCCACCGCCGCCACCACCACCCCAGCCGCTCCTGCCCCGCCGCCGCCGCCGCCTCTGCTCCTGCTTGTGCCGCTCCGACGCCGCAGCTTGCACAGCGACGATAATCGATATCGGCGTCGAGTTTTCACCCGCGGCCCGTCGTGTCGAGTTACCCCGCTCGCAGCGCCGGCGGCCGCCAGAGCGGGGCGCGTCGGCGAGAGCGGGGCGGTGCGGGGACGAGCGGGGCCGGAGCGGGGCGGAGCACACACGGAGCCGCGAGCGTGGAGCGCTGTTGGTGCACGGTGTCGAGCTGGAGATGAACGTCAGAGAGCATCGACAAGTGGCGGGCGCGCCAGATGGGATCACGACGGAGGAGACGGGCGAGGCGAAACGAGGCGAGAGGCCCTAGCGAAAAAGCGCTCTGCGGGGGGCGCGAGGGTGAGGACGAGGGGAGGATCCTCGCGTGCGCTTCAGGATGCAGAGCGTGGAATAGAGGGACAGGGACGCCGACAATGAAGGGAGGGTGAGGTGACAGATTAGGTCATTACGTAATACGTTGGTTTTTAGGAACTGTTTTTAAAATACTATAACTCTTGCTAACAATAGATTTGAGTTCCGTTACAGCGTGTCTTGTTTCTATATCCATATAAAGTATGTTTGAATCATACTAAAGATTAGTACCTAACTAAAAGTAAAGTACTTACTAAAGATTTGATAATTTTCCAATTCGATTACATTTCCATCGTACCAATTGCACATTCATTACAGGAGCATCTGTTTGCCGCTACAGATCACATATTATTATAATAATAATAATAATTATTATTAATATTGTTATTATTGTTATTGCTGTTGTTGTTGAAAGTAGAAAATTATTGAATTATTTATTATTTGCTGAATCTTGTTATTTAACGCAGTTAGTATGTAAAATACTGGATATTATTTTTATTTTAGGTGTATCATTGTATATTGAATATCATAATACTTCTGTAATAAATTAACAATGACAATAAAATAACCTTAGGTGACTATTGTAATGCTTCTAAACTTTTGTGGAGCGTGGAAAACGAAGACGTGCACATGGAGTGGATGCGTGGATCACCGAGAACGAAGCGAGGATGACAGGATCAATGAGATATTTTTTAATTCAACAATTGCGTGTTCATAACATAGTTTCAGAGTAATAATTGAAACAACCTTAACGGAAATAAAATAACAACATTAACTGCACTTAACTGTTGCATTATTACTTTCATAAAGCTCTTGAACGCACGAGTTAGACTCGATTGCACTTAACTGCATTGAAAACACTCCATGACATTTAATTCTCTCTGACATTCTGCAGTACGTATTTACCTAATCGATTCCATATTTTTATAGTCTTCTCCTATTCACTTCAGAATACATTACGCAGTACTCTTCGTTCAAAGGGTCTATTCCAACAATCAAGATATATTACAGAGATTTATATTGTATATTATATATATATTATATATTATATATTATATATTATATATTATATATTATATATTATATATTATATATTATATATTATATATTATATATTATGTATTAGATATTTTATAGATACCAAAAGTAATTAATATAATTGAACATTTTATAAGTTTATGCTCACAAAATACTAAACATTTAAATATTAACTAAACTCTTACGTAAAAGAGATAAAAACTGTCGCGAAACACTTCCAAATTGTTTCTGATTACTTTTTTAAGAAATCTTTCCATTGTATGTTCTCTGCAGTTTTAATTTGTTAAACTGCTAATGTTTTTGTGGTCACAATATCAAAAATATGTAAATTGTTAGGCTAATGCAAATGTTATCTAAGCCATTAAGTAGTTGCGCTTGTGCATTCCCAACTTTCATTTATAATTTTTAACATTTCCGATAAGAATAAAAAGACTGGTCTATCACATACGTCGTCTCTCACATTTCCCGCGTCAATTTACCATTGTATGGTTGACATGTCAATTCAAGGGTCAAATATATTGACGTTCATATTCAACTACGCCTATATTCGATTCTCTACTCCCCACCCCACGAAAGTAGCTCATAATAGAATCAATAATTAATATAATTTGTAGCAGATTGACAATTGTCAATTCTTTCTTGTATAGAAAATTTCGTAATTGATTTTGTGAAAACCCTGTACACGATTTCAGGATTCATGAAGGTCATACTTTCGTTTTAAAAGTTTTAAATGTTTTGATTTTCATATTGATTTATTAAGACAATGTCGATGTTCATATAATAGGCGGATTTGTTGTGTTCTTTCATGTATTAAATATGCGAGCGGGTTATTGCTCATTCAAGTCTGGCAATTCCGGAACTTTTGCATAAAATGTTCTAACCTCCTCTTCTATTTCTGTAGGGACTTCGTTACGACCAGCGGACTACGCTATGTGTGCGAAACCTGTCTGATGGTCATGTGAGACTTATTTCGTGGGACAAACATGCCTACTAAAAGTGTGAATTGAATTTTGAAGTCTAATATCCTAGAGAGTTCAATTCAGTGGGGCCTGTGGGTTTCACGAAGTCAAGAATATTTGTCACTAGTCTAGAAAAGAGCAACTGCTGGAAAACGTAATGACGTTTTTATGTGTTAAATTTTCATAAAATTATTAAAGAAACAAATATAACATTTCTGTGATGTTTTGAAATTTATTCACCTTAGAATTGATGTCAATCTTTCTAAACAAATAATTCTACGAAACATTTTAGGGAAATAAATAGTAAAATTGACGCGAGAATAGATTTATTTTATATTGAAACCACCTGAACAATAAATGTCTCAAATTTTCGGTCGCCAAATTCACGTTTTATGCTATATTTGAGTTGAAACTTCGTACGTACGTCAAGATTAATGTCTATTAGTTCTTTTTCAAAGAGGTATAAGATAGGTGTCGGTGGCAGAGAGATATACGCTGTTTTGTACCAAAAAATTGGATGCCTTTTGTGGATGTATGAAAGAGTGTAACGTGAATAATTCTGTCAGATTAAACACGGTGGTTACAGGAGAAATATTGTGAAAATCCATATGAATGAGTAAAATGGAAATAATTTACCACTACAAAATAAATTTTATTGTGGAATATTACTTCTAATTTTCCCATCCACCTGCCAGAATAATAACTTTTCAGCTCTTTGGTAAACATGTCTGATGTAAGATGTAGTTGTGACGTACTGGGGATCATTATATTTTTCAATTTTGAAGAGTACTTTAGATGATGTCCCTATGAAGTTTTCAAATTTTCTGACTAAGTTGCAATTGTTTTAATGCTTTTCTGCAATAATGGAAACTGCATATATAATATGCTATAGTTACGGTTTTCATGAAAACCGTTTTGTCGCTTTAGAAATTGCAAAAGATCAAATATTTTTTTCAATCTTATCCTTCAGTGATTTTTATATCAAGCAACTGATTCCTCAATTTTAAAACTTTAGATCTCCTCTATATTTAAAAACCGACATTGTTCAGTAATTTTGACGAAAATAGTGACATTCTCACAAACTATGTAAACAAAAATGTTTCAAAAACGGCTCTAATGCTTTCTTTAAATGTGTTGTAAGTGTAGAACATGATATACTGAATTATATGGCACAAGAGTTATTTTAAAGCAATAACCTTATATTATATTTTTAAACCTGAATGTCGGCAATTTTCATGAAAGGCACACTTAAGAATAAAAATGTTTTTAGAAACAAGAGATACCTTTTATCTTATGACATTATTCATTAACTAATGTAATGACTAGAGCCCCGAAGTTCAGACATTTATGTTACCTAAAATAGGAATGCAAGTAGGCATTCATTCAAGCTAAAGTAGGGGTACAATAAGGAATGATGACAATGCGAAATCATATTTCAAACAAAATTCTGTAAAAAAATAAAGAATTACAATTATTCACATTTTTGCTAAAACTCTAAAATTTACATTAGCCCTTAACGAGTAAGAAAACGATATTTTCTTTTTAATTTTGATTATGCATGAGCACGCGGTATGGCGGTATGGTAATTTCTTTTACTCGTAATGCTATCTCTTAAAAATTCACTTGTGAACTTCCTTTTGGATATTGATATGCCATCAGTGAAAACGGAAATATTTTTTTCGTCCTCCACACTTGTGTAAGCCAGCACTGAGTAAGGTTTATTATATACAGAGAGATGTCCTTAAGAGGGACCGGTGGCCTACTCCAAAGTAGAGTGTGATTCCTCCTGAGGGAATAAAGCCTGTCGGCATCAATGAAAAAATAAACTATCTTTCCTTATACCATCTTTATTTTTCATTTACATATTTACTATAGAATCTGCTTCCACAAGATGACAAAACATGATCATGCCTTCTTGTTATCCAGGCTTGCAGGTATATATCCAACTTGTTCGCGATCGGTGCTAGGAGGGGGGGGGAAGCGACATCATAAGGGGGAAAAGACATAAAAAGGCAAAAGAGAAATAAATGGCAAAAATGGAAATCAGAAGTTAAAATAGGCGAAATTAAAATCAAGTAATAGTAAAAAACGCAGAAAGGGGAAAAAATAAGACAAAATGGACAAAATAGACAACAAAAGCTAAAATAGGCAAAAGAAGGCAAAATGAAATTCTACTATAATAACCCCAGAAAAACAATTAAGTGATTCTTATTGATAAAAGTCATAAAATAGTAACACTAACAAAAAGGCATTTTTCGAAGTTCCGGGCTCAGGTATTGACTAATTATTTGGCATTCTTTGTATGGCCCGGTCACACAATATTTGTCATGTATAGAACTGTCGTAATATATTATGTACGTAAGTTAAACGCACGCATTTAATATCATTAATAAAAGTAGTGCACGAGCGAGGCGAGAACGGCGGACGTCAACGATTAGATCCCAACTGACGAAATGCGCAGAAGCAAGTTGCGAGCGGTGAAGGGTTGCTCAACCGAGCGCAAGACGAGTTAATCGCAGGGCGGCGGCGCCTGTGGGCGCGGTGGCGGATGCAGAGCGCGGGGCGAGACGCAGCCAGCCGCCGTTTCCGAGCAAACGCCGCTTTCCACAGCACTTGGCCTCCACAAACGCCGCCGCGGCCGCCGCTGCCGCCGCGCTCCCGAGTTCACTGGGATAAGCCCATAATACCGCGCGCGCCCGCGTGCGAAGTTGGCGAAACCGGAGACGCCCCGAGCGCAGCCGGAAAGGAAGGGGGGTGAGGAGGGGGAGGGGAGGAGAAGGGAGAGGGGGGTTTCTGTGCCCGCGGTCACGCAGCAATCGGCACGCGCGGTGGGCGTGGTGGGCGCGGGCGGGCCGGAACCCAGACCGCTACGCGATTGCGTCGACCGCGCTCGCTTCATGCTTGCTCGCTTCCACAGCACTCCATTCGAGTTTCTTTCCATCGTTCGCCGTTGGTCTCTTCGCCGTTTACCCTTTTCCTCAGTCCCTTCTCCCCATGTTCCTTCTCCGTTCCTCACTGTCCCTCCCACTCCGACTCTCCCACTCCGACTCTCCCACTCCGACTCTCTCACTCCGACTCTCTCACTCCGACTCTCTCACTCCGACTCTCTCACTCCGACTCTCTCACTCCGACTCTCTCACTCCGACTCTCTCACTCCGACCCTCTCACTCCGACTCTCTCACTCCGACCCTCTCACTCTGACCCTCTCACTCTGGCCGTCTCTCCGGCCCTCTCACTCCGGCCCTCTCACTCATTCCTTCCCATTTCTCCGTTACTTCGTACCCCGTACTCCGTACATTTCTATGCGCCTTAGTTCTCCCTCCCTCCATTACTTCGTACCTCGCTCACCATCATTCTCGCTTCGACGCTCTTTCCATCTCCACTCACCTGTATCCGCACCTATTCCGCGACAAACCATCTAGTATTTCTGAGCCTCTTCTCCCACTCTTCCAGCTCGCCAATTTTATCGTCTCTCGCCTTCTCATAATTTTCTCATACCCTCACCAGACTCACTATTTCATTCCCCTTACACCTTTACACCAATAACTCTGTCCAAAAATCTACTCACTGGAGGAACATACCGTTAACGATGACTGCTCCTCTACTATACTTCCTCATTATCTCCCTTCCCTCATCACTGCACTTCTCCCTTTCCCCATTGTCATGACTCAATTCCTCTCACCACTATCACAGCCTCACTTATTTTACTCTTGCACGTACCCCGTACACCATTACTCACACCTCATAAGCTCCACTTCCCAAACCATCATCCCATTATCCATCACCCTCCCAGCCCCATTCATCCTCTCACTCCGCCCCAACAATCTCTCCCCCATCGCCGCCATTTCCTCGTCGTCTTCCCGCCTAGGCCCCTCCCCCGCCGCGGGCGCCGGCGACCGCAGTCATTAGATTTTACCGCCGCAGCCACCGCCACAGTCTCCTCCACCCTCACCCCTTCCCCATCCTCCTCCCTCGTGACCGTCCGCGTTCGCGTCCGCGACGCGCAGAGTGCCAGCAGGCCGAGGGCCGTTAAAAATGGCGGCTAAACCCACAAGGCGCGCGAGCGCTCGTTTCCACGGCCCCCTCGCAACAGGAAATCACCGCTCTAAGCCTCCTTTACACAAAAAGCCATAAAATGGCGCCTGCGGCCGCGTCGTCCGGGCGTCGCTGCAGCCGCGACCCGCCCCCTCCCGCCCTCTCCGCGCCTTCCGCCGCCCACGGCGGGGACCTGGCCGGAGGCCACTGCAGCTCCACGCTTCTCGCCTTAAAGCCTTGGTCCATTTTCTTCCTTAGCTATTCTTAAGTTGATTTGTGGAAACGCATGTTATGCTATTGGCTTTGGTCCTTTATATTAATGTGTGAATGATTTCGGACGCGTCAACTACTGTCGGCCTAATTCCCGTAAGTATGGTGCGTAATTGTAGTGAATTCCTTCACCACTGAGTCTCACGCCGACCTACACGTCACGTTGCAGTTTTTCTCTCCCAGTTTCTCTTACCAGATGTTAAATCTTATGTAGGGCAAGCATGTTTTTGGATGCGGATGTAGCGTTGTTGCCTTCTAATACTACCATGTCCCCCCTATGAATCGTAATAATAATATAATTATCATCACAATTCACCCCCATTAACGCCACACCGTCTTTATTTCATACTTTCGCAATCTCGAACCATTCTGATTATTTTCCCATCAAATAGGAGAGCCGAAATCCGTAAGCCTCATGTCTCGCCAAGATTTAAAAGGTGACAAGGTTGTTACGCCTTGAATTATGAATAACGAGGTAAAAAGGTGACAATGAAGGGTGAAGGACAATCACAAATACGACCATGCGTACGCAGGACTCGAATCTGCAGCCTTCTCGGCGTAGGTGAATCTGCCCCAACAGTCTGCGCCACGGGTCTGGCTTATTATTATTATTATTATTATTATTATTATTATTATTATTATTATTATTATTATTATTATTATTATTATTATTATTATTATTATCGTTATTATTATTGTTGTTGTTACCGCACATTTGCCAAGAATTGAAAGTAGACTATACATAATCCATATTCTATACATAACCCTGCCGTAAATCTTAAGCCGTCAAGGTTCAGTGAAATAGAATATAAGTAATCGAATGGCGGTGTGTAAATACTTTTGTTCGGTATAAGTAATTTTTAGCGTGTTTCTAGATTCCATCGAATATATCTTACAGGCTGAGGTATGCTGCTTCGCGTCACGATTCCTTTTCACATCCAACGCGCTCAGCTATTGCGGAATATATCAGTCTTTTGAGCTTGCACACATCTATGACAGGCTTATATGCAGTGGAAGCGATAGCAAAGCGACAACACGAGCAAAACGAAAAGGGCTTTTCGCTCGCGACCTACGGGTAAAATGTCGAATGGCATGAAACGAGCTTCTAGACGAGAAAACTCGGAATTGCGACAAGAGGTTCAGGAGACGGGTACAGGCGAGGGCTACGAGCGGCGATGCGTGTTGAGGCGAAATGGAGCGTCGCGAAGTGGTCTGTGGCGAGGCGTGGTACGGGTAAGCAAGGAGTGCTGGGTCGGGAAAAGGAATTGCGATGTGGATATGGTGAAGTTATGGCGGGGTGTGAGGAAGAAAAATGTGACGAGGTATGGCATCTGGTACCGTGGGGAGGCATTGGCGACACTTTTGCGAGGTGCGATAAATGACGAGACGAGTCGTTGCGAGGCGTGACGCGCAGAGACGTGTAGCGTTGTGATGTGGCAATACGTAACGCGGCGAGACGTGACTTGGCGAGTCGTGACCAGTGTAAGTGAAAACGTAGAATTGCGACAAGAAGTGCAGGGGCACTGTGAGCTGGGGAGTGGGTTATCGCGAGGAAGAAAGTCGCGAAGAAGATTGTGGCACGGCATGGTGGAGAGAAGTGACGAAAAGAAGATCTGAATGACGACGTTTTGCGTGGCGAGACACAAGGGGTGGTGGAACCGTGAGAAGTAACACGGCGACGAGTATCGTTTAGTGAGGCTTTGCCAGGCATGGTGTGAGGGCGTGCACCGTGGCGAGACGTAAAGCTTCACGAGTCGTAGCGAGACAAGACGTATTATGGTGTGCAGAGGTCCCACGTAGCGTGGCGTGACGGGGCGTAATGTAGTGTGTTACAAAGAGGCGTGGTGGGGCGCGGGGAGTGCTGTGCCTGGGCACGAAAGGGCGGTTCAAGACAGCGCGAGGCGGGTTGAGGCAAGGCCGGGCGTACAGATGCGGCGCGTGCGGGGAAAGGGACTCCTGAGGCGAGTAAGGCTGCACGGGACGGGACGTGGCGAGGCGGGGAGGGACGGCTGCGGCGGGGCGGGGTGGGGTGGAGTGGAGCGGGGCGGGGTGGGGCGGGGTGGGCGAGGCGGGCCGGGCCGGGGCGCGGCGTACCGGGAGGGGGGCGGAGAGGGTGGCGCGGGGGGGGAGTTGTTGATGGGGCGTGGAGGAGGAGACGACGACGCAGTTTCCGCCGGCGGGACCCTCTCTTCGGCAGCGCATCAAAGGGTGTCGCCATGTTTTTATTGTGGGAGGCCTGCGAGACACGTCCGCCACGTGTTTGGCTGCGGCCGCGAGGGGAGCTTTGACGGAATGGCTCTCTCGGAAAGGCACTGGATGTGACTTCGCGATCTGCTAGCTGAAAGCAGCTACGTGCTGCTGACGACGAGTCAAGAGTGGCTTTGCGTTGTAGTACGTTCCCCGCAATATTAAATTAATTTATATCTCTCGAATCCCGTAACGTAACTTAAAATATGATTGTACATTGGCAGAAATAAGAAATTGTAAGCGCTAGGTATTATAAAGTAAAATCATCATCAAATCATGTTAAATTCCTGTATAACATGTTGAATTATGTTAGGTTTTATTTCCGCAAAATTGCATTAATCACTTTATAACATTGTTCAGTCCACTAGTAGTAGTAGTAAATAGTTGTAAAGCGAGTATTCTATAGATGTCGCATTTTCTCGCTGCATAATCTCCATTTCTTTCAATCTTATCAGGCATCATCTAAATCTCTCGCCGCCGCCGCCATTGATCTTACGTCTTCCTCCCACTTCCTTCTTATTCTTCCTCTATATCTTCTTTCTTCAGGGTGATATTCCGATACCGTCTTTCGCAGTCAATCACTGACCAATCTCAAATTCCCATACTATTATAGAGCCTTTGTTTCAATCAGTTCTAAGGTTGATTTACCAGGTTTCATTATTAATTTTATTCTTTAATTTTTAATTCTTTATATTCTTGTAACCGCACAACAGCGCCTTCAATATTCAATTTCTGTTCCTTGGATCCTACTTCTATGCTTGCACAACTTTGTCTGGTCCACTATTAAAATAACAATCGTTGATGTAGATGGACCAAAGTGTATAGATTCAATTGCTTTTCTTCACTTTCAGTGTAATGCATGATGACTCATTCTAAATTATTTTTCTTTCGTTTTTATTCCTTTGAAAGAATTAATCTTAATATTTGTGTTGCAAAACCCAAATATCAATACTATGAATTTACAAACGAGTACATGCGCAATGTTTTTTTCTATCTCGAATGCTTCATATCAACATTAATACTGAATGAGAGAATGATCCTCTGCAGGTAAAATATGTACCTCGCGACGACGCTAACTTCATTAGCGTCACAGGGATGACTCCCTCATCAGAAATTCCGTTTGACTGTACTTTCTCCGAAAAATACTTCCCAACACGTAAGCCGCATCAAGCACTTTGCTCAGCACAGACGAAGTCAAATTCGAGCCTACGTTTTTGACAGAGACGCATAAAGACTAAATAAAATATATAATGTAGATCACTTAATATATATACATTCTTATAATGAAAATTTATATACTTAAACTCATATATTCTTAATGTGATTACATGAATGTCAGCGATAGTTATCCTAGACCCTTGAAAGTGTATGATCAGTATTTACTGACACTCCTTCTTTATATCAATCTCGAATTTGTTTTACACTGTATCAAAGAAATTGCAAAAAGTATTGATTTTTAGCGTTGTTTTATATACCAACTTAGCATTTCCAAGACTGGCCAAAATTGAATATATTAACATTAATTTACAAGCCGTATTTATAAATAATACAAGAAGCTCACTGTGTTTTTTTCCAAATTACCTTAGCTGTTGAAGCGCCCTTAAACCTTAATCATCATCATTATCGCTATGTTTTTCATTCACAAATAGCAACAAGAATTCATAAATTGGCATTTTTGGTCCGCGAGTAACACACTTCCAAAGATTATAAGAATCTGTTCAAAATGTACTCTAGCGTTGAATTGGCAGATCATAATTCGGACAACTATTTCGATTACCTCAAAATCTCTAATGAACAGTAATAATTATTATAGTAAAAAGGACAATAATAGGCGAAACCAAAAATGTGACAAATTTCCTAGATATATGAAGGTATTTGTTTTTTATTTTACTATCGTAATTTCTAACATAATACCTCTGCCCTAGTAGATTATTGCTTCCATCCGGTGAAAGACAAGAAGGTTTGATCTGCCACCTAAACCCCAAACTGTTTAAAATACTTCAAATATTTGAAATTGAAAATGAGGGATCAAGTGCTAGAATTCACTCGTACATTGGCGTAATGGTAGCATATTAGGCAAGAATTCAATCCACAATACTTCTCTAAACAATTGCATTTTACTTTCTTTTAAAAAGATTGTTGAACTCATCGACAACAAAATATTTTCCGTCATCATTATCTTCATCGCTACTAAAATAATTTACACTCATTTTGTAAGGCAACCTATTCAACTGGCCTTACAACTTGAACATACGATCTAGAAAATATCGCACGTTCCCAAGCAGACGTAAGCGTATTGTTACATCGCACACTGGCATTAGTAGTTCTACTTCAGCCCGTAGCACGTGAAGTATATGAGCGAATGTAATGAAGAGAAACAATCTTCATCAAAGATCGTAGCGGTAAAACGGCGTAAACAACCCGCCCTCCGTTATGCTGCGGCCGCTCGAACAACCAACAACACGCCTTTCCAGCCCGGACACGCGAGCTCTAAACACGATCCACCTGTCCTAAGGGCCGTAAATAACTCATAAAACATTGCCACCGCACTCCACTTAGCTTTTAGAAGTCATAAATAACACATGGAGCGCCTATTATATGGAGTACAGTATCATCAAACTCATCATTTGACCGGAGAAAAAAGAGAATGCAGCGTGTAACAAAGGGACGTAAACCGCAGTACATGACCCCAAGAGACGTTAAAATGCAAAATAAGGGTAATACGTCATTTACAAATTAGATGTCGATGATGGGAGTGATATGATTTGAAATTAATCTCTGCGGTGACAACATTGAAAAATTTACTGAAAAACTTATGAAAAATATGGTGGATGAGGAGTTCATCTATCTTCACACAGATATCTCAGAATAAATGTTGCCAACTCCTAGGACATGTAGAGATCGAGGATGGTCCCTTTTTGCCAATGAATTTATATTCGGCAATTTCATATAACAATGTTATATGTGTCTGTACATGTAACATTTGTCCCTGATTTTTTGACAACTCCTAATGCACAGATGTTATTTAGGTCGAGGTCTAACGTAGTCTAGATGATTTCATGTTCCAGCTGAATATCTGTGTATATGAGATTGCTCAAAATATCACTGAGTAAATGTCACATGTATAAATTGCATGAGTAAATGTCACATGCATATCCTTTAGTTACAAGCATCTATATGACATTGGCAACACATGATCATTTTCGATCCCTGTCATGTCTTAGAAGTTTGAAACATTTATTCTGAGATACCTATATAGAAAATGGGGTGTTTAATTGTAGTTTCAAAATAACTGCCTTTTTATAATTTTATATCCTCATTAATATGATATAAAAACCAATTTAACGGTATTACGATATTTATCTGTTTGTAGAACAAACTTTATTGTGTGCTTTTTCTGTTTCTCTCACGCATTTCGAAATCAGCGAAAATTTAAGAAAATGAATTTAAACTTTCTCAAAGCCCTACCAAAGTTTCATACTAAATGAATTTTGGTTCATTTCAAAAGCGCAATTAGGTTCATAGTAATTGCAGGTCAAAATTGTTACTGAATGTTTGTCAGGAGAATGCAACAAAGCATTTGTTTATCGCTGTCAGTTGCATCAATGGTGACAGCAACGGTGATCATAACAAACATACCACGGTAAGGCGCGGCAGAGTGGGACAGGTGAGACAGGGTGAAGAGGGGCTTGGAATAGTTTGGAGGGGGAGAGTGGAACTGGATAAGTGAGAAGGGGCAGGGCGAGAAAGGTGTGAGAGGGAAGGGGCGAGGAAGGAAGGTCACGGGGTATAAACCATGCACAGAATTCGTTGAATTTCCTGTCTAATAAATTATTATTTTAAAAAATCGAAACCGGCAACGAAAGCTTCTTCAACTGTTTTTTGTAATATTAAAGATGCTATGTATAGAAGAAAACATGATTGTTGTAGCGTGTACGTATGCGCGCTTTAAACAGTCACGTTTCCCATACAAATTCGGCAATTATTACCATAAGTCAGCATATGACGTGATGTACCTAACATCTGCATTTTGAGCTTATTCTAATTTATTTTAATTTTTATTCTGTATTATAAATATGAATGTATTACAAGTGTTGTGTTAATATCCTCGACCTCAAAAGATGCATTGAACTATTTTAGAGCTGCGAATTAATAGAATTTCTGAAAAGAGTTTCACCTAGGTTGCTGCTTCGAAAAAATACAAAAGAGTACGAGTATTTAATTATTTCATCTTGGCTATAAACCTCTGCTCTTTTTAATATCAAAATATTAGCCTCAATGAAAGTGAAAATTGTATTCTTGATGTTTAAACATTTGTAAGCGAAATTGCGAAATTGTAAGGTATACTACAGGTGGAGCGTAGGTACTGGGATGGATTACCAACGATTCTACGGCACTGAAGTTACGTATTAAGAGAGTCTTGGACAGCCATTCTTCGGTTTTGGGAGGTTCCTCAGTTACTTTATACCTTTCTAAATGTTATGCTTCGATATCAGCTGCAAAGTTCATGTAGGTTTCATTTATATTTTGCATACCTAATAGATTTAAATTTTATCTTGCAAAACAGATTTTTTTATTAAAAAGTTTTGACGTTCGAAGGGCTGTACATCTAGAGGTGCATGGGCGGTGTGTAGTAGACACATAACATATTAGGGAGTGCGTTGTTAGTGAAGCAATTGAGGGCGTCCGATTTGCTGGTGCTGGAGGAACCTACAAGCCAGGAATCTGGAAAGGGGGGCCACTGAAGTCGAGGTGATTCCCGACAAACTTAATGTCTCTTTGCTCATAATCATGACTACCTTAAACAGGTGATGTAACCAACACAAGGTTTACAATAAAACATGTACGTTGACCTCACGCTTCGCGAGGTGAACACTGAGAGAAACGCTACGCGAGATGAATAGAAAGGATAATCCAAATCTGACCCGAACATGAACTTTTAGTATCAATGCATGCCAAATATTTACACGTATATCGAAAAAAACCATCAAAACGAAAATTGTTGCAGTGGTGCTCCTAAACTGAAGATATTATGTTCTAAATTCGGTAATGATATTTTTTAAATAAAGTCTTACCGCCAATAAAGTATCGCGTACTGTTCTTCTGTTTCTACAAGGTTATTTATTTAAAAAAATTCTTTATCTGATATTTAGGCAGTCTAAAAGTAGGTATGTTTAACGTCCTAAAGCAAGGCAAGATTGTGTGACATGTAATGAAAGTAGATAGTGGAAGATCATGTGCTGTCTATGGAACGTTGAGAAAATTGTTTAACTTCGTCCTGATGTTGGTGGGTGGAGAAAACAGGTTAATGTTTAGACGACATTGCACCTAAATTTTGTTTATTTGAAATTCGTCATTTCTCAGGTTTTATTTAAAAATATATTATCACCAAAATTCAAACACTGTATCTAGTTAACGAACACCTTTTAAACCATCTCAGTTACATTGAGTCTTTTTCGGAATTCATATTGGTATTTGGCATGCAAAGAAACTCTAACAATTTTCTTAAACTCTTTCTCCTTCATTATTTCCTTCCAAATTTTGGACGCGACGTAACACCTTGAAACTAGCAGAAACGATCCTCTCAGCGAATATGGGAAAGAGAGTAAACAATAAGTCCCCTTGGCTCGGATGCTTCAGAATTTCACAAGTATAAGCAAAAGCTATTCGCTGTTACCCAGCATTTTCCGTACTTTTACGTTTTGTAAATTCCTTGCAGGTGTTCTTGTACATTAAGGTGCTTGGGAAATTCTTACGGAGGATTATTTTCGGGCTGGTTCTCTCCCCTAATTTAAAGCACTTTCCTTCCCCCGAAACCCAATCCGCAGCCAGGGCTTCTCGCGGCCCTGCAACGCAAAAGAGAAGACGTTCCCGGCCGCGCGAAAGGCAAACACTTTGAATTTAACGCGACTTTGTTTGTATGTGTGTGTCTATGCATTCGAATACTCTTAATGATATCCGTAATCAAATACGCTCAGAGTGTATAAAGTTTAGAACAAAATTAAAACTTTAATTACAGAAAAATTCCTCCACGTAGTGATGAGCTTTTACGTATGTTATTACGTGATATTATATGGTTTGAAAAATTTATTTGTGATCTCAATTGGTAAACAATAAGAACATACAGCATCAAACTAGAAGTCTTTTCTAACTCATATTCTCTTCGAATACTATATTTTATCTATATTCACCTCCTAAGTAATCGAATGACATCTTTTGTAATGTGGTATATCTTACGACAAACTACTATGCCGTTGGATTTGTAAGGATTCATAAGAATGTTGATGGGACATTAGAATATTGAAACATTTCAAATCCTAAAGAAAAACTCGTATTTAAGCGATTATTTTTATTAATTCTAACCAAACCTTCTAATCCCTTTTAAAATCTCTTCATTTTTCTTTCTCTTCTCTCTACGGATCTTTGACATTTGTTTTTCTTCAATATACAAATTAGTATTATTATGACCTAGCATGTTACAACATGTCTTAACTCATTTTTATATTTAAGAACAAAAAGGATATAATTGTATTGAATTCTGATCTAAAATATGCAGACTCCTTCTCAAGTATTTCGTCTGTGCGAATTATATTACCTCTTTAAGTGGCGTAAATATATTATTATCAATATAATGAACGAAGGATTCGAGAGATTTGAAAGGTTGGAGAACTTTTTCGGATTTAAATTGAAGAAACAAGATTCATTCCACCATTAATGAGATGAATTGAACAAAAGTTTTCATTTTTCATAATTCTTCCTAGTGTTGGTGCAATAATTTTGTAGTTTCTGATGGTCATGAATTATAAATTCCCGAAATTATGAAATTCCCCGATCATTCATCGAAGAGGGTTAGAAGCCGGGCATTTCTGGCTCGTGAAATATTCCTACTGATTTAAAAATATTTAGTTGAGAGTAAAGAAACTTAACTTCCTCAGAAAAGTGGTAGGAATATCAAGGAAAGAAATAAAGCGAAATAAAATAAAGGATATACTGGATTTTCAGCACATTATGTAAGAAATTTGAAGCAACTGACTTGGTATAGATGGAAACATTAAATACGCAGAGGCTTTCAAAAACACTATTGAAATAGAAGAAGCGAAAGAAATGATGATAATGACCAATATCACACTAAATGAATGCATTCGAAGTGAAATGGGGAAATGAAATTCAGCTCGTCATTACAATTCATTGGAAAAGAAAAAATTAGGAAAATAATTTTTAGGCACTGGAAAAACGTTATAAAGGTCACAAAACCAAGAATAAGAAGAAGAAGAAATATTAGTGTTTCGAGAATCTCTTGTATTTTCCATACATCCAATTATTAATTAATTATATTTTTATTCATTACCTTAAGTGCGTTGATACATAAATTCTGAAGTTACTTCTGAGGTCCACATAAAATAAGCCGTCCCGGTGTCAAGAATAAAAACCGTTAATTCCCCCGAGAGAGCTCATCCGAAAGGACTGTCTTCCCTAATTCGACACATATTTCGACCTTGAGATACGCCTCCTCCTTCTCCTCCGCCCCGCGCTGCACCTTCTCGCCGCTCGGTCTGCGTGGGAGGCGGCGCGGCGGCGGCGGCGGCGGCGGCGGGGGCGGCCCTCCGCGGAGGCGAGCAACAACGGCCCCGGAGCTTCGCGCCGCCGCCGCCGCCGCCTCGGGCGGATATCCTTTAAATCGAGGCCTTAGCGCGAGACGGTGGAGGCGGAGACCGCCCTCGCACTTTGACGACCGCCTCTAGTTTAATTGGCTCCGGCGAGCGCGGGGGAATCCGTCCGTTACCCGGCGCGGTGGAAGAGGTTGTGGGAGTAGGGGGAGGGGGAAGGGGAGGTGAGGGAAGACTCACCGGCGCGGCGGCGGTAGAGACGGGGGCGTCCCGGGGGTGGATCCCGGCGTGCGGCGTCGCGAACTTCGCTGCCGCGGCGGACGCAGCCATTGCCAGTGGGCTTCCTCCGCTCGCAAACTACACCGGCCGCCGCCGTTCCCGCCCGCGCCTCCGCCCACGCCTCCGCCCGCGCCCCGCCCCAACACCTACCCGCCTGCCGCAACTCGCGCTGTACGCAACTTTTGTCCCACTCGACCACTCGCTAGTTCTAGGCTGCTGGCGAAACTAGTTTGTGGTAATTAGCCGAACATTTTCTGTCGTAGGAGAGGGGTACCGATGTGAAAATCAGTAATGTTCAAGCGTTAATGTTCACTTACGTAGCACAATTATCAAATAATAGTAATAGTCTACATAACTATTTTGCATTTGAAGCGGAAATTGAACGAAAGCTACAAGAGTGCCATGTCAGTGTTGTCAATGTTTTTGTTAGTTACCCTGGTATTTGGGGAAATCAACGAAACAGATTTTTTGACTGCAAAATGCAAATATTTGATAGTGGTTTTCACCTATTTTCATACTGCGCCGATTGAATTATCTTATTCATTGCGTTAATACTTACATCAGGTCACTGACGTCAGGACTCAGCAAGGCTCCGAAGAAGAACCTGCCCACATTAAATATTTACTATTCTCATTGGGTTATAAAAACAACTAGTTTTTGTATTTTTCGTATGTAAAAATCTGTTGTAACACACTATACTATGTAAATGAAATATTCGTTAAGACCGTTTTCTCCAAATAATTATTTTTTTTTTTTTTTCGTATTATACTAGAGAATCTATGTGTTCTTTAGCAGCAGCATACTGTCCACTTTTGCTAAACCATTATTTCTGTGGCTTTGTTCATAAGTATTTTTGGTGCTCTAGGACAATAATTGATACTGAAACACGTTTATTAGAGACATCATAATGAAATGAGTCACTTGTGCTCCAGGAAGCTTGAGCTGAGGGGTAGACAAGCAATAATAGTTTCATTATGATGACTCTATCAAAAATCTGTGAATAATACCAACTTTTTTCTACGCTTACAAAGGAATTTCTAATTTTATTAGCTAATTACTTCTTTCATTAGTATTTATGAACGGCTTACCTAAAATAGTATGTCACTAAATAGTTTCAAATGCCTTTCTTTCGTGTTCGTAAAGATGAGTTATGGTGAAGTCATAATCCAACTCGTTTTTTTATTCAAGCTTCTTATAGAATCCTTTTGACAATCAAACATTAGAATATAATTAGAAGTCATTAGAAGAGTTGTTTAAAGATAATTATGTATTGTAGTTACCTAATATTTGATTATTACACTAATAATTATTCTCTTTATCAATTTCAATATAACACATGTCCTTAATTTGTCTTCTTTTACAATTCTGAAATTTTTAAAAATTTTATTTAATTTTAAGCATCAACATCTAGGTTGTTAGCGTCTAAATAAATATATTATTGTACATTTTACATTAACAATATTAAGTTTTTAAAATATTTTAGTTCTAGGATAATGAATACAAAAACATACTGTGCATAAACATTAAAATTACATCAATGATAATTGATGTTACAGAAAGGAGTAAGATATTACATCATGGTAATGTGGTTAAATGTAGTCCAAAACACCTACGTTGATTCAAAATTCTATTACATTACTTTGGTATTTGCCATCAGTAAGAATAAAATTAAAACTTTCTGTATATAAAATTGAGGTCTGATGGAATTGTATTGGGGATATTCCAGAGGATGTATTTAATGTCGGGCAATTCCAAGAGGTACATAACGGGTTAGTTATTCTTCAGTATATGGCTATGGGAAAATTTGTTATGTCTTGATCGAATTCTTCAAAGGATTACTTGTTCACGACGTGAGATATTGGCATACGTTTTGAAGGCAAAAAATTCACCAATTTTCTTATGAGTTTTGCGTGCTTTGACACTATTTTATTGGTTTAACCTTATGACTTTCCAGACATTTCAGGTAGTCCTTAATTGAATTAGACATTTTGTTATTAACTTTGTCTTCAAAAGCAATTATCTTAAAAATTTCAGTGTACATACAATTCATCTTTTCAAAGCATTTGACACACATTTTTTTTTATCATTGCAGCTAATTGTGAACACTGTTTTAAATATTATTGTATTAATTAGAATAGTCATTCAGTTGACGGCCTTTGTTATCCTCGAACAATCTAATAAAGCGGAATATGTAGTATTCAATAGAGTACCTACATCAAACGTCTAGTAAATGGCGAGTGCGGTGTCAAACCATTCGACCTTCAGGAGGCCATCCTCACTAATCCTATTGCGGCGTCGTTCGGTCACCGAACTAACTCTGAGTTCACGCGGCTCCCCGCTCCTCCGACTTCACTCCGTTTCCCCGCACCCCCCCCCCATCGCCTCGCGTCCCTTCCCCGCCTCCACACCCACTCTCATCCCCGCCCTCGCCCCTGCTCCTGCCGTTGCCACCGGACTCCGCCTCGCTCGAACGGACTCTAGCCGCTCGCAAACTTCTCTCGCGGCTGCCGTGCCCGCCTCGCCTCGACTCAACTCCGTCCCCGCCCCGCCCTTCGGCCGCTAGTTTCCACAGCCGCCTGCACCAAGTGCGTTCTCACCTCGCGCCAAACTCCTCTTCTCGCCGATGTACTCGACCAGTCACTCACCACCGCAGGTGCCTTCGTTGCCTATAGGCTGTCACCCTCGAGGTGTTTCTTAAGGGGCTGTATGTGTCTCTCCCGCTTCTTTCTTCTTCTGATGATTCTCATGATTATTATTATTATTATTATTATTATTATTATTATTATTATTATTATTATTATTATTATTATTATTATTATTATGTTTTGGCATTTAGGGGCTGAAGAATCTTATATGTCCCAACTAACGGTGTTCCAGGCCTGGCCTTATTTTCATTTGTCACCCACGACTGGGGTCAAGGGAGGCATGTGGCGAGCATGACGTAACTAACTAGTACATCGCCTGCCTCGGCTTTGACTTTCTTCACACAGCTGTAGAAACTGACACAGTTGGATTGGAAAGCTACAGCTCTAATTTTGTTCCGACCCATCGAGTCATCTCGTCGTTTATAGAGTCCTTAGACCATCTGCGACCGTTGATTCAGGTATCTATTTTCTCGGTTCTAAACTCCCCGACGTGACTCACTGATTCCCCCTTTTCCCGTTATTATCCCGTTCCGTCCGTCCCCTAAACCCGCTTTTTCTTAGACCTTACCTGTCGATTTCCTAATATTTTTTCATGATTCCCTCAAGAACTTAGACTAGAACTTAGAACTAAAGACTTCGTGTGTATCTTCCTGCTCTTATGTCTTTTGATGGATGTTAAAGAACTAATGAAGAACCAAACGTGGAATAACAATGAAAATGTATTTTAAGTTAAAAAATGCGGAAATGAATATAAGTATTCTGTCTTATAGTTCCTTATCGATGATACCTTCAGAAATATAGGATGAGTCATAACGGTCGGAAAAAACACAACACCGTCTTCTTGCTCTGTTCGATGAACAAATGATTCTTACGCCATACTAAATGCTTAGCTGATAATTTTTATCTTCTAATGATTATCGTAGCTGATAATTTTTTTTTGTTGTTGACAATATTTCATTTTCTATAATGTCCAGAATGCAGTTGCTAAAGTTAGTTGAAGCGCTGAGTTATTTATAAACTTTGCTGGAAAACGCTTCTTTTTCCGATACAAATTAGTAAAATCAAAAATGTGTGAAATTACGAAACTGGGGTGTATATTACGACAGTCATGTATCAAACGCCACCCGCCGATCGCAACCAAAAATAGCCCGTCAGACTCTTAACCCGTCAACTGGCCGTGAGAATCCTTGCGCACAGGCTGTTTACAATCGGCGCAAATGACCTTCTCAGTCAGTCTACGATAATGCTTTGAGTCATAGAAAAGTACAATACGTTATTGAGGCATGCAGGCTGCAAGTAAAATAGAAAATTCGTAAAAAAAATATTTTCTACGGGAATCTATGTTTATGAGAAGAGACGATCAAAGACTGATTTAATGCTTTAACATGAACATTAAAATAACACCTTGGTGAGTTTTTCGCACAAAATAACTCATTCTGTATTTTTGTACAAGTTCTGTCTGTAATAGAGCATCAGCAGCTCTCCAAGTTTCATGATTATGGGCTTACGTCGTATCATCTTTTCCTTGCAAGACTGCAATTTATTTATCACGACAATGTATTGGTCTGTGTACAGGTTGTTAAAAAAATATGAAACAACGGCGAAACTGTTTAAATTATCGTGAAAAATTGTCGCGCACTTTGTTTTGAATTTACGTTTTCAATAAATAAACAGTTAATTTGTGTTACCTAACATTTCAGTGTCTACATGATTCATTTCTGAAGCTCTTTGCTGCCTCAATGCTACTTTCATCGGTTACACCCAGATAACCTTCTGCTATTCCCTAACAAACACAAAGCTTTCCATCGTCTAGTAATCCTTATCGCCAACACCTCCGCCTCTGGCTCTGCCCCAGAAGACACGACCTCCTGCCTCCCGTAAACCCCAGACTCGCGCCGTGTCTCTTTTGCCCACCATGATTCAGACTGTTGGCCCGTTCTCGGCCCCCGCCTCTCCACGCCCTTCCTCCCCCATCCTCCCCCCCCCCCCTCGTGCGAAGGCATCGAGCTCCTCAGGCGGAGGGTTGGCCAACTTGTTTCAGCCAAGTCGCATATATCTGCGTCGAAATGCGAGGCTCCAAACTACGAGGTAGCGACTCTACCATCCGGAACGCTCTACGCTGAAATAACTTGCATGAAATATTAGCATTCAGCAAATGTTTGCGTTATTATTTCGCGTTAAAATATGACAAACTGTTTATTACAACATGTACTTTCACTCTGCTCTATTGGTGTTTTCTTTCTAAGTAATTACTAAATTAATACCATATTCGCAGAAGCACTGTAATCCTCCCTTTACCTCTTGCCGCATTTATCATAATTTTGTTAAATCTGTGAGATAATTTTACTCTATTCTGTTTCATGTTTTCGTTCATTCACGTGAGAGATTTGGTGAAATCCAAATTAACGGGTATACAAAATGAAAAAGAGTGACCCTATGAGCTCTTGAAACTGCAACGCTAACAAAGTTTTGTATCAAATATAAATAATTTTCCGAAGTAACTTTCAAATAAAATTAAATGACTATTAAAGTCAGTGTTTCGAAATGAATTCAGTGCTTAAAGATTTTAAAACTATTTTGAATTGTAAATGAAAACTTAAAACAACCTGGAATCAGATAGATGTAAAGAATCTCCCTGTTGTTTTACTGCATTCTGTACGTCAAAAATAACAATATAAAGGAACAATTAAAATTTTCATCCGAGTGCAAAAAATGAAAACTAATACTAAAACATAATTTTACTTTCATACACTGGCGTAGGTAAAAGCATTCCATTTCTTGTCAAAATATTCATAAAAATGTCTCTTTGCCCAGCCGCCATGGAAACAATATCCTCTTACTCATTTTGGTGAAATACTAATATGAATTTACATTTGCTTCAGGGAAACGTAGAATTGCGTTGGAAGAGTAATTTACACAGAACGGAGCAAAACTCGCCCGTTGGATTTTACACGAAGGGAGCGCCGGGCATTGCAATGCCCTGTGCGTAGTTCGCTGTGTGAGGTTTAGTGCGTTGTGTGTTTCACAGTTTGTGTTGTGCGTTGTGCGCTGTATGTTGTACCTTGTGCATTGTAAAGTGCTCTGTTAGTTGGACATGATTGTGCGCTGTGCGTTGTGTGATGTGCGCGTGAGTTCAATGATATTAAAAATCCTCCAGGCTGCCTTTCTCTAACCAAACGCAATTTCAATTGATTGACAATACGGCTAAGTCATTGATTTACTGACTTTTCAATGAGTATGGGTCCAAATAAATGTTTTGGGTATGCAAAGCAATATTTAAATCAGATTTTCATGGGCAATCTTTGTCTTTTTATTACAAAGCGTACAACAATATTAATTATACACAAACAAATCAACTTTCTTAATTAACTATTATGTTCGTACTTGTGTACTAAGTATTTTTTCTATTCTCTCGTGACGTTTTTCGGAAACCTATAAATCATTTTGTCAGATTTAATTGTTATGAGAGTTTTACCTGTGTAAACGCTAAACTTCATTTGGAGCCATATTGATGAAGAATGTGATCACAGTATCATGTCAGTCTCGACTTCACTTTTCGTACCCTAAAGCATATCAAGAAGTTGCAACTGCTAGCTTTATATGTTGAGGAAACCAGAACTATTGTATTATAAACCTCGGTCAATAAATGCTGCGCAAAAGTGACATAATCTAATTGCGAGCTGGGAGAATTAAGCACGAGAATTGAAGTCGCGGATTGTGAAGTCAGCTACGAGACACCGCGCAACTAAAGGGTCGCTAAAGGGCGCGGTTTGAATTGACCTCCTGGGTTCTTGGGCTTTGAGCTCTTTCCTCCCTGCCCTGACGCTTCTCTAAAGGGGGATATTTTTGCTGTTGTTGTTTTGAACTGTTGGTGGTATTTTTCAGAAATCGGCATTACTTTTTAGAAATTGTCATCCAGTAAAACTCTTCACATTAGTATTTCAATATATTTTGGCTGAACTAAGTTGAATTAAAATTACGTGACGATCTAAAGGAAGGCGCGAGAATCACTTGTCCACTTTTACCATTGCAGACTTGTGTACGATTTATTGGTCGTGCCAAGTGTATTTCGATATCCCTAAAGAACTGCGATGGCTCAATAGCTACAAAAGTTGTCTCTGCAGCGAAGCTGGCCGAGAGATCTTAGGGTTCCCGTTCTTCGACACGGGCTACTTACCTAGACCGAATTAGAGATCCTGGAGGACAATTCTATGGGTCGGCTGTTCTTTTTCGTAGTTTTCCATGGTTCCTCTTAGCAAAACCAGGCGAATGCTGGAGAAGTGTCTTGACAAACAGCCACGGACCGCGAACTATTCTTTCTTTTTCACCTCGTCTTCCCACAACTGAACTCTTACACTTACATGCATTACATAACCACTAATGTCGGGGGAGCAGCCTTAACCTTAATATTGTACGGGCTGGGCAGGTGCCCCAGTGACGGGGGGAAGAGATACCTGAAAAGAGGAAAACTCCGCGAGCTAACGTGTAGTTAGGCGACGGATCTCTCCAGTAGAGAAACACAATAGCCTCCCGAATTATAACACGCACTTACCTTACGGGACTAATGCCTGTTGTGGATGCCGCGCTCGAAAAGAACATATGCTCACTTTCTCACTCGAGACCGATACCAAAGATCATCCAGCTTTGTGACGTCACACAATAGCAGCTGACGATAATCTAGTTTTAGATCATATTCGCGCCTCAGTGCCCCAACCCTTGAACTAAATATAATGAAATATTTCGCCGTTGATGATGGGCTACGTGTGACGGAATTGGTGATTTTTTTACATTTTCGTATCAATGATTTAGAATTTTTACTTGTTCTTTAGTTTGATAAGAAAATGTCAAAAGAAAACTAGAAATTGTAATTTTAAAATGGGAAGTAAAAATCCTCCTCTGACCTTTACAATCTATTGATGATGAAATATCTCGTATGTGGTGAGAACAAAATGAGAGATTTTCCTAAGGTGCTTTTAGAAAAAAAATTACAAAAAATTAATATTTAATATTGTTATATAGAAAGTTTAGAATTCCTTGATTTAGCCAACTGTTCATTATTAACATCAAAAAGTGTTTTCCTCCCCTCCAATATTATGTTTTTTAACATCGAAGGTTGTCTGGCATCAACGACGATTTACTGAGAACAAAACCTTTACATCGCTGAATCATGCGAGAACAGGTATTATGGATATTGTGATGACAACTCTATCGCAATCATTCTGAAGATGCAATCGATTTGCGCAGAATGAGAACAGGGCGAATAACAGAAAAAAATTCGCCTTTTTCTCTCAATCCCGGAATTGTTTAATTATTTTTTCAGAGTTTCTGGGTATCTAGACACGTTTCACATAGCCAGAGGCTGTATAGTTTTCTTTCAATTTCTGTGTGCATTAGAAATTGCTAAAATAGATTTAAACATTTTGTTATTGTTACTAGTGTTCTCATGATTTTGTATTAAATCATATTCATACATATTCATCTTTGATGTTAAAATATCATCAATGTTTAGAATTAAAGAATTTATAGCTGCAGTTTATATATAAGAATCTTCGCAGCGCCGCGGTGGAAGTATCTGGCTTTTGAAATCATACCATTCGAGTTCAATTGACACGTCGAACGTGGCTGAGGCCGTGGAGCTCGGCGACACGGACTCGTGGCTTTGAAAATCATATCGTTTGAGATTAATCGTAACTTGGTCAAATATTTTTTATGTTTTAAATGGATAAAGACCACAATACGTGTCAGAAGTCCCATTTTCATTCAAATATTTTAACTTTTTTTTAATCCCCCGCAATTTATTTGGTAAAAAGTCTTTCAAGAGATGACTTTGGTATTTTTAGGATTAAAATTACAATTTCTTATTAGTAACGTTAATATTAACACGAGAAATAATACGACGTTATAGCACCACAAGTTTAAAGACATTTTCACGTCACAACACATCCTTCTACCCACGTACACTAACCCACTTCTGCTGCGCCTGCCACGTGTCAGTTGCAAGAACGGGGTGCGAGAGTCGCCTTGCATTGCGCCCCTGGTGGCGAGCGAAGCGCAGGCGGTGCTTGTGCCGGAGGCGGAGGCTGAGGCTGAGGCGATGGCGGAGGTGAAGGTGGAGGCTATGGGCGGGCGCGCACGCATCTCGCGGAGTTGGCCAACTCTCAGGGGGCCCGCGCCGCTGCCTCTGACGCATAGGCAGAGGCACCGCTCGAACACCTGGCTGCTCCGCCGCTGCCCTGCCCCCCGCACCGCGCAACGCTGGCAAGCCCGGCTCTCCCATTATGTTGCACAGTCATGAGCACCCCTCAACTCGTCATTTGCACAGGATATTGGTGAATGAAACTGTGCAAATGCATCGCGTAAAGCGTTCGAATGGTAACTGACAGTTTAGAGAAAAATGTAATATGATTCCAAAGTTCACACGAAATGAGCTGCACCACATGGTGAATATTGCCTTACTCCAATACTGAGTGACCGGCTTAGGTGGCTCAGGACTTCAGCTAATGTCACTGCAGTGTGCCTCTGACCAGGGTTTAAGTCGCGGCGGAAGCAGGGTTTTCAAAACTTGCTAAAGAGCTAGGCCGAATCCAGTCGCTGCCTGGAAGGCAATTCTAGCAGCCGGACGCTCTGAACTTTTTCCGTGGTTTCTCTTATCAGTGACGCGCGAGTGCCCGATCAGTACCATAACAAATGGGACACGGACCGCGTTTCCTCGTCCTTGACATATTCTTTCATACACTGTACTACCACTCTCGGGAGAGCAGTCAGAAGGCTAGAGCTTGTCCCGGCTGGGGCAATATCCCGCTGGTGAGAGATGCCTGGTCGGAGAAAACCCCGCAAGTTGACGTGCAGGTCGGAACCGGACCTGACCATCCAGCAAGGAAGTATCATCGCCACCTCCCATGATAAAAACATTCACTACTGTTATGGACTAATGGCCGTAGCAGTTGACGTGCCCGGGACACGAAATTATCAATCCCCACTGAGCGTCCATCCTGGAGGAGGAGGCGGCTGACGCATATAAATGTGCTATACTCCATTACTAGGCGCAGATGACAGGGATGTCTCACGCACTTCTGCCCTCCCTTTTCCTGGTATCACAGTTTAACCCAGTTCCTGGTGTCACACTGTTTAAAGCATACAAAGGTGAGTACCAGGTACTAATGAAGATGAGACACATAAAAGAGACGCTGATTCAGTCGGAATACGTTTTCGAATGAGAGAGCCAACCGCGACTCAACTTATGATGGAAACACTCAAGTCTTATGCGTGATTTGAATCACACCCTTCGACTTCCCACTCTTAGACAGTGATCTAAACGTGGACCTGTTCCAAAATGAATTCCCATCGCTATACTATGCGTCTATATGCACACACTTGCCTTTATGTTGACACCTTCATTAACATCCCATATCACGTGGATATGTGTTACGTTTCTCGTGGCATTGCTCAGGTCGGAGAAGCCTTAGTTCAAACGCTGTCTCTCTACCAGCCATGCCATTCAACTGCTTCGTGGAATGATTTTTTTAATGTCACTTTTCAACTGTTCGGCCGTATAGCGGCCACTGTAACTTTCAACTTTGGGGTTACGGAGGGGGAACATATATCAACAATATACACAAACATCCATCCCCGGATTGGGATTCAAACCCGCGACCCTTCAAGCCAAGGCATCTACGGTCCTTCAGCCGTAGTGACCAAGGCTATCCGAGCGGGCTCTTTACTTTTTATTCTGGCGCAACTCTGTAGATCTCCTTTGATTATCTGTCACGTCGTATGCTATCACTTACCTCTGGCCTTGCTTCCAACATATGTTCCACAAAATCGTATTGCCGTATTTCACATTATTTAGAAAGACACTTATTTTGTTATTTAACCGTATCAACGACAGTTGTTACACGCTGCACCCTACACTACGAGTATACTTTCACGTATGTACCAAAACTATTGGGCTCCTCGCAAGTACCGACATTTCAGCCGCTGTTGTCGCGGCACGTGATCTATTTAACTACCACCATCGCAATCACCATAAGCCTAAACAATACCTCTACATACAAAACAACATATTCCCACCATCATATCCTTCATCACCACTTTCTTAACTTCCGCAGTAATTATCCACTTCAACCTTATTATCGTTGTCGTCGCCGGCGTCACCTTTAATTATCACCATATTTTTTCCTTGTTCTTTTGTCCACTGCTCCCATTGTAATTTCATTCCAGCGCCCTCAACATTCCTCCTGTTTCGTTCTTTCTCGCCTGTTTCGTCACTTTCCACTAACACTCCGTGCCGCGCGCCCGCCCCCGCCCCCGCCGCCGCGCAGTCCTCTGTGCAAACGCTCTCCACCCCGTCCCTCCGCCGTGGGATTAGGAGCTCGTGCGCTCACGGCCACGCAGGGGCCTACCGCGCCCCTCCCTCTCTCACCCTCTCACTCGCCCCCTCTCCCCGCGGGCCACGGGCGCTTGCATTAAGCGGGATTTCACCCGCGACTTACCCCCCTCCCCCGCCGCCACCGACCCACCCTGCCCGCCTCCCTCGCCCCCGCCTACGCTGCCCTACCTCAGCCACTTCTCCCCTCGCCGCCACCTTCCCCGGCGCTTCCGCCGCCTTGCGAACTTATTTGCTAATAACAGACAGCGCAACTCTCGCCCACCCACCCACGAGCTCGCGGGTGGGGGCGAGGCAGTTACCAAACTGGCGCTCGCTCCTCGCTGTGCTTGGTGAGACCCACTCCGTTGCCAGATACTCCCCTCCTCCCCTCCTCTCCTTCTCCCCTTCCCCCCTTTCCCCCTCCCCTCCTCCACCTCTTCCCTCCTCCTCCCTTCCCCTCATCCTCCCCTCCTCCACCTCTTCCCTCCTCCTCCCCTCCTCCACCTCTTCCCTCCTCCTCCCCTCCCCTCCTCCACCTCTTCCCTCCTCCTCCCCTCCCCTCCTCCACCTCTTCCCTCCTCCTCCCCTCCCCTCCTCCACCTCTTCCCTCCTCCACCTCTTCCCTCCTCCTCCCCTCCCCTCCCCTCCTCCACCTCTTCCCTCCTCCTCCCATCCTCCACCTCTTCCCTCCTCCTCCCCTCATCCTCCCCCTCCCCTCCTCTTCCATTCCCCTTATCTTCCCCTACCTCCCCTCCTCCTCCATTCCCCTCCCCTCCTCCTCCATCCCTATCCCCTTCCCCTCCTCCTTTCCCCTCCCCCTCCTCCTTTCCCCTCCTCATTTCCCCTCCCCTTCCCCTCCCCCTCCTCCCTTCTCCTCCCCCTCCTCCCTTCCCCTCTCCCTCCTCCCTCCCCCTCCCCTCCCCCTCCCCCTCCTCCCTTCCCCTCTCCCTCCTCCCTCCCCCTCCCCTCCCCCTCCCCCCTCCCCCCTTCCCCTCCTCATCACCCCTCCCCTTCCCTCCTCTCCCCTCCTCCCCTTCCCTCCTCCTCCCCTACCTTCCTCTCTCCCTCCTCCCTCCCCTCCACCCCTCCTGTCCTCTAACTCCTGCACTCTCCCTCCCCGCCCCTCCATTCCCCGTCTCCGCCCTTCCCCGTCACCATTCCCGCCCCAACCCCGTCTCTGCCGCCGTCCTCCTCGCCGCCTCCAGCCGCGCTGCCCGGCTGTGGCCGCAGCTTCGCTGAGTCGGCCGCCGCTGCCTCCCTCGCCGCAGAACCTACCCCTGCGGCTTCTACCGCACCTGTAAAGTTTCCTCGGTTGCTAGTTTGCACATAATTGCTTGGGATAAAAGATTTATAACTGTACTCATGTTTTATTATGCATTTAAACTGATCTGTAAAACTTCAAGTTTTATTCATTTCCGCTTTGTATAAAAATAGCTGGTAGCTGTGATGGGCTCCTCGGCGATTGTGTTTAAGAACACAAGTTCTCCCAAGAAATTCTCCATTATCACACGTATCACATGCATTTTCTCTCAAGATTGCAGTCAGTTCTTTGTCGTTATTAATATTATACACAGGCTTCTTATAACTAAATTTCCTAATCCCACTCATTTATGTTGGCTATGAAAAGGTCAACTTAACAAACTACAAACTTCTCTGAGGTTCCCATTTCCAATGCAAGTTAAGATCTCCTTAAGAATTATTATTTATAATTAACTGCAGCGTGATACTGTCTCCGCTTCACATTTTCACTAGTCTGTTGCTACCTTCAAACTCATCTGCAACTGCTGCAAGTCTGTAATTCATATATCATTAAATTCTGAATCTGTGATACAGGGAACTAGACGTAATTGCCTTTGAAAGAGGACAGTACTGTGGTTTTTCAGTTACTCCAGGCGTCAGGAAACCTGAGGAAAGATGCGGAAGTGATTTTCTAAGGCTGAACATAGAAAATCACTTCCTCGTCTTTCACAAGTTTTATCCCGACCTAATGATGCCACGAACGTGTGAACTCTGTAGTCTAATGTATTGACAGTCACTGTCACTGGTGCAGCTGCTCGGCGATCTGCATTTTCATTGCAACCCCGAATGTACTGATGTTATCCTCTCTCGCCATCGCAGTTTTCGCAGCCTCCTCGCGTTTTCACTGCTCTCTATCGAACCGAAAAATAATATCGCGTTTAATGCAATCCCTTTTCGTATTTAGGCTGCGCCGCATTAAGCGAGTTTTATTCTGTCTCGGAAATTACGTGAAGCATTACCACGGGATTGGAGGCGCCAGGAGGAACTTTCCATTAACCATTTTTTGCCACTGATTTTTAGAGGATTAAAGCCCCTCGCTCTCGCTTCACTTTGCTCTCTGCCCTCTACCCGCCCCCCAACACCCGCCACCCTCCTCTGCGTCCATCCCTCCCAACCTCACTAACCCTCAGCCTGCACCCGTCCATCCCCAGTCTTCAGTTCTCATTCGCCCGAACCCACCTATTCATTGTTGTCTCTTCTATTCCATCCCTTTTGACTTCGTTCTTTTCAAGTCGGTCGCTCTCACCTCTTGTCCTTTCAACTCCAGCCACTTTAATACCGCCCCATTATTCCGTTTCCATCAACTCCGCTTCCATCAGTATCGCTGCTGTCAAACATTTCTCTTCATTTCCGGGCTTTCATTCCCTCCTCTTTATTCACACTTTTTCGGCCTCACCTCTTCATCCCTGCCTCTTCTCCACTTCTACACCCCGCCTCTTCATCCTTACGACTTTATTACCACCTGTCACTGCCTCTTCATCTCCGCCTCTTCGTCACCGTCCTTTCTTCCCCGTGCATTCATCACTACCTTTTTTCATATTTTTATCCCCACCTTTCCATCGTCATCCTCTTCCTTCTTTCCAATCTCGTCCTCCCCTCTCTGCTCGAAAGCCCGGGAGAAAGCGCACCCCCTCCAAAGTACGATCAGGCAGAAATGGGTAAAATGCAACTTGCACACGGGGCGTGCGCGGACATGCGTGAATCGTATCGCGGAATTTTGGAAACGCGGCGAGCGCGGCGCGTGAATGGGTAGATGGTTAACAGCCCCGGCGTCCTGTTTTGCCAAACGGATTTTCGGATCCAGTAAACATAAAAAATTTTATGTCGTTTTGTCACCATTCGGAGAGATGAATGGTGACGCAATTCTTCAGTTTTCACATTTAATAAGTTCTATAATAATACGGGAAAGTTTTAATAAGTTTTATGAATGATGAATAAATGTTAGTTTCATTTATGCAAACAGTTTGTTGAAATACTGAAACTAGATCAGACAGACACACATACTTACGATTTTTTGTCTATGGTTCGCATCATTTTATTATTTTGTTGTGGAATAGACTTTTATTGATTATTATTTATTAATATTTAAAAAAATACTTTTTGCAAAAAGTGTAAAAATGTGATTGGGCTCATTGGAGAATGTAATACTTCCGTGAACGTAAATGTTTGTGATTAAAAGCGTGTCAGTGCTCAATATCATTTACTATATTACTACCAAGAATACGGTGAAACGACTCATTGAATAGTTGTCATGTTGAAAGAAAATTGTTGATTCATGTTATATTGTGAATAATAATTTGTTTTGCCAAATCATTTAAAATGCACAATCAGGATAGCATTTTTAAGAACCTCTAATCAATGGAATGTGGAATACACATGAGAATACTGTATTACCTCTAAATAGACGCATTACCGTAAGAATGGGAAGATGTCAAGATGCAGCAAGACATGTATATCATTTTAATTCATTCACGAGTCCTGAATGACTTTACTAAAAACGTTTGATATTTCTGACACTACGAATAAATTATTTGATGAAATTACTTATTTCCTGATAACTCTGATATATTTTTGTCCAGTTGAATAGTTTATCAGACGTTTCGACTGCACCGGAGCCAGACATCGTCAACGGCGATTGGACAATTATCCCAGACGCCACTTGGTTGGCAATGCAAACAAAACGTTTGATACAACTGTTATTTCAATAGGACTACGGCCCGGTAAGCAATTTCAACATTGACGGCGACCGTTAAATGCTTTATAATAAATTATTTAGTTGGTCTAAAATGTATTAAAAATTTATTATTAACAGATGTTCTTGTGACTATCAAACCTAGAAACGATCAAACGATGAGCACTCCATAAACATACTAAGTAAAAACACACTTTGAAAAATACTATATATAATATATATCAATGATATATTATGAACTATGAACTATTAGTTTATGTCAGGATCAAAGGAAAGAAAAGCATTTCTAAGGAAAATGATACGTTCGAACGGAAAATATTATAAAGAACACCAAATAGTACCAGTAAATTCTTAGTTCTTCTAAATAGTTAGGCGTTTAAAGTCATACAGAAATTAAAAATGTATTTTTTGTACATAAACAAAAAGCAACTTTGATATTTTGGAAGTGTGAGCATAGAAATTAAAAAAGGTCCTAAATGACGGATCCGGAGGATAGTAATGAGCTAAAAGGAAAATTAATTTCAACGGCTTTAGCAGTGCCACTGAGTGCTGTTTGAAAGAGCACTGGTTATTTTCAGTTGATTTGGCTTCGCTTAATTTTCGACGATATACGTTCCCCCCTCACATTTGATTCTAGTCATACCATTGACCGTAGAATCTGTTAAATGTCACGAAGAGTCGGGACAGATATCTCTCGCTCAAACGTAGTTTTGTTATGAAGCAAGACTCAAAATTACCTTTCGAACTGTGAGGTGAAATTTCTGTTATCTAAGATATCACTTACGCGAAAAAAGAAAAAGATAATCGCCGTCGTAATTAAATTTCAGAAGAAATATTATGCTAGAAATACATAGAACCAGAGACCTATGAACACTACCTTAAGCTGAGATGCAGTTTCCACATTAACATGCTAAAATGTTGCTACAGCACGATAATGTACTCATAACTTATTCAACATTTGACGCTTTCGCCGCCAAGCGCACAATAATGCAGACAGACGTAGAAAACGGAACGGTGTGCGTCGTGCAGTCAGCCATAAGCGCGTTACTTGCTCGTTTTCCCCAGAGGCATCTCTTCAGTAGAGGGAAGGTTTCCCCTTTGAAGTGCCGAGCTGGCGATCTTTGGACGAGTGTACCGGAAGCTTTGTCGCCATGAGGCGCATTATTCTTCTTCGCTCGAGGACGTTCGCCTTAAATTTTTCAAAATCAGGATTACGCATAAGACATTTTAGACGCTCCAAGGCAATTTTGAATGTCTCTTTATTGTGGTCGCTGGTCGAGTACACTTCGGATTAGTAATGTGTATTGCATTTTTATACTCACTAATAAGGCTTAATCAGGTTACTTTCGTAAATGTAAAAAACGAAACAAAAATGTTCCGAGTCCCTCTGCTCACATTAAAGATTATGTAATGTATATATTTGTTGTCTGGTATGATCATTCTTCAGAGTTTTGCGGTTAAGAGAAATAATCAGTATGATAAAAACTTGCATTTCTCATATCCTCTCTTTATAGAGTGTCTCGGAATAAATGTTACAAATATCGAGGGCATTTAGTAAGCTGCAAGATGATTACTTTTTGCCAATGAACATCTGAGGGGAATTTTACGAAGGTTAGTATTTCATTTCCCGTTATTGGTGGACAGTTCATCATACTTCGGTATTTATGAAAACTCTTTGTGTGTCTCTTGTGTCAAAACATTACCTGCCAAACAACGAACGCAAGATGTCATACTACTAATGTCACACATGTATCTTTGGTAAATGAAATTTTACATCATATGAGCATTGGCAAAAAGTGTTCATCTTTGCCCCCCCCCTATATGCCCTAGACGTTTGGAACATTTTATTTGCGACACCAGATGTATAATACACTAAAAATAAATGACTGTTTTCGATAATATGAGAGAAATCATCAACACAAACTCCTTTAAATATGTTAATGCTGGATACAGAATTACTCTCCAGTTCTGAAACAAATTTCTTACGAAAAATATGAAATTCGCTGATTATGGCATACAAAATAGATTACTGCAACACACAATCTAATCGTATATAATTTGAAAAGTGCTTTTTAGAACTTTAAAATTAGGTTTTCGTGACACTAAAGGGACATCCCAAATTACATTAATTTCATTTCAAAAAATGAATTTTTATATGAATTAATCATTTAGTCTATGGTAATTCAAAAAATAAAGCTGGTACAAATATAAACAATAAGTAATTCTAGTAATTGTTCCGAAAAAGTCTTGGTTCCCGTTGCAAATTGTTAGCTTCATTATTTACATGTAAATTACCTTAACACGAGTAATCAAAAATATGACTAGATACGATCGTATTTACGAGTAAATACTAAATACTAATCGATTCTACTTCACGAGACACTATAATTTAAGTAAGACATTGTTCACAAAATCAACCACGTGTAGTGTATTTAAAGTTAGGTAGGATCGGAAACGCATACAACCAACTTTCCACACCGGAAGCGCTACAGAAATATTTCAAACGATAATGTGACATAATACGTACATTGTAAAAATGGAGTTCACAAAGCATTAGCATAACTACTGAAGAATATAGCATACATGTACTCGTGGCATTGCAACATAGTTATATTGGTCAATTGCAAATACACTTCGTTTTTGTAATATCATTAAATACTTCGTCTTTGATCATAGAATTAATTGCAATCAGGAACACTTAAGAATATTTTCAATTTGTACGTGTTAATTATTGAATTGTTATTTATTAATTTTATTTGAAGATGGAAAAAGTTATCCAATCCCAAACATCGTTAAGTAAAAATTCTCCTGTTTATAATATATATCAATTAAATTCAAGACCTCAAATACTATAACCATTCGTTTTATTTTGCTAATCTGACTTGACATGAAAAATATATCTATAAATTCCGAAAACCAACATTTTCTGTGCTCTTTCGTACGCACGTATTCTCTTTTCTCTGGCATTCCCAGACCACGTTCCCCTTTCTTTACTGATTCCATTTAACCCTAGAAATCCCTTCGAGACAATTGCGCAATTGCCGTTATCCCTGCAGTCCCATAAAAAGCAATGTGGGGTAACGATCTGTTAGTCTTGTTGAGACGCAGACCATGGAGCCGGACGTTAGAACGGGGTAGTGGATGTAAGCCGGACCCGGACGCCGGCATTGCCAGATCAGCCGCACAGTCCCGTGCAGCGCAGCTCGGCGGGCGGCGGGCGGCGGCGACGCGCTGGCTGGCTGGCTGGCGCGGTGATCGACGGAGCGATTATCCTGGACGATGGCCCGGCGGCGGGGGCGAGGGCGGAGGCGGCGGTGGCGGTGGTAGAAGCAAAATCCGGCTTGGCAGCGAGAGGACGAAGAGACGGTGATGGTGCACAGAAGTCCAAATGCGATTATAACTGGTCTAATTAGCAGAGTAAATAGGGAGTTGGATGGTGGTGTAGGTGGGGATAGGAAAAATGGCTATTGTGGTGATGGTGTTTGTTATGGATTTTGTGGTATAGTTTATTGGAATTATAGGGGTGGTGATGATTTGGTGGTATTTTTGGTTTTGGTAGTAACGATCGACTTTGCGAGGTGAGACGATTGTGATTTTGAAGGAGGAGGAGGAGGTGGTGGTGGTGGTTATGTTTGTGATTGTCATTTTGATGATTAAGATTTTTGTGGTGGTGATGCTTGTGGTTTTGGTGATGGTGATGGTCATGTTGGTGTGGCAGTAAAAATTGTGTCGGCGTGATTGAGACGAAGCAATAATCGGGTTGATAGCGAATGGAGGAAGATTGGGTAACGGTAAACATTAATCAATAGCTATTCTAGGCCGTGTAACAATACAAGCGTTACAAGTAGAAATAGTAGTGCTCATACTTTTTTGTATTCTCGTGGCAAAAGGCAAGTGTAACAGGAATTTGACTCTGGAGACTGCAGATCAAATCAGGCGGGAGTAAAAGATTCTGAAGTGTACTATTATCCAGTCCAAATATATTTTTCTCCGTAGACAACAATTTTAAGAATCTATGAGTATATAGAAATAAATTATTCAAATCTAAACATTAGTTTAGAAATATCGAAATAACTCAGATCAAATGTACTTAATTGGTAGTATTTTAATCGGAGAGTATTCACCGAAACAATTTCACATAAAAGATAACATTTCCTTTCGACATTAGGAATCAATACTGAACTCACATATTTGCCCATCTGCTGTAAGGAAATGTATTCTATCTTCTGCTACTTTAGTAACTTGTAAATACACCTGCCCTCATTAACCCGTGCTGTACTTTTCTTATCTTTTTCTCACCGGTTTTCTTCACAACGCTCCCTGACAATATTCAAAGTCTATTGAATGAGTTTTTTTTGGGGGGGGTTGTTTTCAATGGAAAGTCTTGGGTCTGACAATCCACATTGCCACTTCTTTTCATACGATGTTTTTTCAATAAACGCTTTGATTTCTCTTCTAGGAATTTTGATCCGTTTACATCAGTGTAGTCAGACAAGTTCTTCACGTAAAGAAGACTGGATATTCGATGTTTCTGTGGAACTTCAGACAACTCGAATATTTGACGTGATTTTTATTAAGTTTCTTGGAAATTGTGACATCATTATTATCTGGGTGGCTTGAAATATTCGTTTTGAAACCAAGTTCGTTGAATTATAATACCTTTAAGTTCAGTAAAATAGTCTACAACTCTGGTAATTAAATTGGTTTTAATTAAATTAGTACTACATGTATTTATTGACACAATTCGGCTCGAACATTAAAAATGCAAAGTGCTAAAAATAGTGAGTTTTTAGTTCTAATTTAATTGGCAAAATCGTTACCCTACGAATTTTATTCATTCGTTTTGTTGATTGATAATCACGATGTTTTTATTACGAAGTGTTTTATTTAGCCGCACACATTTGTTTCTGAGACATCCGTTTCCAGTTTTAATACCGGAGAATTGTAAAAAAACACTGTATAAATCGAAATATTCCTAGTATAAGGGGTTGTTGACAGAAACAACTAACCTTACAACCAAGGTATGAGCCATAGAACATACATTCAAATGGTTTACCGAAAGGTAAAGGGAAATAACAGCTGAAGTGGACATCACACCGCGACCAGAGCTTGTCATCCCTTGTTCTGCCACCACTGCACTCTCGACCACTGTGCCCAAACACTTAGCTTGACAACGGCTGAGGTAACGGCCGCCGCTCCGCACAGCACCCTCTCCACGCTCGCTTCGCCTGGCCTCTCTAACGGCCACCTCCACGGGTTACAACAACCACGCCCGTGTGGGGAGGGCTGCTACTGCACTGCCCACCGCTGCCCATGCTGTCTCCACTGCCCCCTTCCGCCACCCACGCTGCCTCTTGCGACCTTCACCGCTTGCGGCCCTCACGCATCCTCTCCGCCCTACCCGTCCTCGCCGCCGCTTTTCCCGCCCTCCCCACCCTCTCCGCTCCACCCACTCTACCCACCCTCCCAACCTCGCCGACTTTGCCCCTATCCCCCACCCTACCTGCCCTATATATACTTCCCTCTATTCAGCCTATCGGCTCTACACATCCCACCCTCTCTATTCATCCTACCCACAGTAACCACCTTACCCACTCTAGACAGCCTATCGGTTCTCCACAAAATAGTTCACACACTCTCCGCCTCCCGATCCCAGCGCCTCGCTCGCCTCTTCTCCGTCACCGCCTCCATACCCGGTGTCTCCACCATTGGCGCCCCCCTCCGCCCCGCCCCTCCCCGCCCCGTCCCGCGCCCACGCGCCGCGCGACGGCTTAATCGGCGAGGTAACGCCGCTCGGGCCGATGGCGTTAGGCGGCGCGACGGCCCGGAACGACCGCTGCTCCGTCACCGCGCGACCGCCCACGCCCTCGCCCCTCGCCCTTCGCCCCCCGCCCCCCGCCCCCCGCCCCTCGCCCTGCGCGCCCAAGGCACCTGCCGCTCTGACGCACGCTCGCCGGGCCCTAATACTTACGACTGAAAGATGTTAATGAAAAACAGGCAACTACGATCTGACATTAGATTTCTTAGCTCTAATAATTACTTATGAAATAAGAATCGCAAGGCGTAGTGTTATTACAATACGAGGTTGGAAAGTTATCAGTTTAGCCATTTTTGATAACAAATCTTGCACTGTAATAATATTTTGCCTTACGAATGTCAAATAACGTATTCGCTTTGTAAAAATATTCAAGTATACTACTACGTTTTACGTATCCATTCTGGGAAATGTGACAGTATATTGAAAGTAGTTATTTGAAGGTCATGAATTATTAGATCACCTGCTTTATAATAGAACTTAACGAAAATGGATCTGTTTCTTAACACCTTTAAGTTTGAATTGCGATAATCAATGAGGACAAAAAAATGTGGGGGCATAAAATAAGGTATTAAAATACAAAAGTAGATTACTAATTTATTTCATACTCAGTACAGTTTGGCATGAGAACATTTTATTCACGTGAACTTCATTTTTATAGAACTGTTTGATTAAAATTATCAAGATGAACTTCAATAGTTTCCGCTAATGGTCTCAAGAAACGCAGAACGAAATATAAATGTTTAAACTTCAATGACCTTTTTATTCTTATAAACAGAAAATGTTTTAATTTTTTTAATTGTTACTTTTGCATTTTTGAATGTTTGTAGAAAAGACAGTCCATCAATTTCCCTCCCCTCCAACACAGAAAGCAATTACGATGTTGCTGTATGACTTGAATCTGAATTTCTGCCCACAAATGTTTAGTTTATTCTTTATGGTTTCATTTCCATTAAACAGACGTTTTAGGATTTATAAGAATAAATAGATATTGTAGGATCAAATGGCGAAAGGGGCATTTTAGGCCCTGTAAATGATCATGATGTGATCTTTATATCATGAAGTCACGAAATTAGTTCATAATTTATCTTGAATATCGTAAAATGGTCAGGCAGAAGAGTAAAATTGACTTGTGTCTAAAATCCTGTCCACTTATGATCTCAATGTTCTTATAATCACGACAGAAATATCAAGTTACTTTTTTGCTGTCCACGATACCTATATGAAATTTCTACCAATGTGATTCTACAAGCGAAAGACAATGTTTTTCAGCATTGAAACAAATTTCTGGTGAAAAGTAGTATTTGCACACTAGTGGGACAAACAAAATACTATTACAGCGGAAATTTTTGTAGCATCATCTCTTACGAAAGTAATCTATGGGGCGAAAGTAAGCATCTGTAAGATAGGAAAACTGAAATCATTTAAGAAGGGTATTTTAAAACTTTCATTGAATATAGTTATTAATTGATGTTAGTGCAGAAAAAACTCTTAACATCTGTAAATATGGGAACTCGCTCCAATCCATCTCTCGGATTGACATTGAACACACTGAAATTGCAAAGAACGCCTTTCCACATACCACTGACACTTTATTATTCCTCCGCTTTTTCGGCAATGAAAGTTGACATTAAAAAGTCGTTTGCTAAATTGTCTCAAGACAAATATTAATTTTTTTAAATATCTGTATTATCCGTATAATTCGTAATATTAATTATAATTCATTCATAAGAATTAAAAATGTGCTAAACCTACAATGATTGAATAGATTACACTACTTACAAACATCAGTCAGATTTGCAACAAATCATCAACATTCTGAACGTTCCTACACTGCTTTCAGTCCGATTTTGAAGCAATAAATGCTTCATTCCACATTGCAAAATGTTATCGATGCGTAATTGAATTGAATTAAATCACTGATGCTGAATCAGAGTCATTTGAAAATAAAATTAATTCCAATGGAATAAAAATGTCTAAATTTTAACACGCACACCCGAAAAATTACATTTACGAAATATTTTGCAAGTAACTAGAATGAGCCAAAATATTACTTCACGACAAATAAAAATTGGATTTTAATGGAAACAGACTGAAACGTGTTTCTATTCCGTTGAACTCAAGTAAACAAAAAGAAATGAATATGACGTATCGTAAACAGTCGTTAAAGCGGGTCAAGCAGCACAGCGCTGAACTTTCACAGAGTATTTTGTAAAAATGAAGGGGAAAATGTGTTTCACCATGTGTAACTCGCAGTTGAAATAGATATTAAGAGAGTTGAAAACAAAACTGCGGCTTGTATTTCATGGAGTTATAAATTCATTTTTGCCGAACTCGGGCAAAATTTTTACACATGAAGGGACATAAAATACTGAAATTCTTGGTCACAATTCCATTCTTGAAAAATTATTTGAAGTTGTAAAAAAACGTTTTTAGGGCACATCATGCAGATTCTAAGATCAATTGCGAAAAAATAATTTTACCACGCAGACGACTTACGTCGCTAGCATATTTCCAAATTGCCGGAGACTAACCGGCCTTCGTCTTACGCAAATCAGGAATTAACTTTGCGCAGCATATTCACTACTTTTTATGCCAAAAATAACATCAAAACTTTTTCCAGATGTTTTCATGTATACATCTGCGAACAATAAGTTGGGCGCTACCGACTACGCTCATCATACCAGGTACTCGGATACGAAGATGGAGATATTTTTTTCTTCATACACAACTCCAGTTAACGCGGAGTCGTGTGTCATACGCTACGTTCATTATAATTTTAATCGTTAATTACTAAATGGGAATGATCTGTAAGCACAATTTCAAATTGTCGCAAAGTCTGGGCCCGTTCCTCAGACTCTCTTCATAGCCTCAGCTTCATGAACCTCTCGTTACTTCCGCCTGGAAAAGGAAAATCTGGTTTGGAAATAAAATAAGTCCCGAGTTTCACGCCTTCTTTAGGCGAACGTTCGCAGGGTTTTTGCGAACGAAATCATGCGCGGCTCTGCGTACGCGCACGTTAACCACACTATCGGAATCATTCGTAAAAGCAAAGCGGTTCATCATCGGGACTAACTTTGTAATGGAACACAGATTGAAGTCTCTCTAGATTTCGAAGAGTGGGCAGCCGTTTACCCGATCGCAAAATCAAAAATAATTACGTTTTTCACCATAGACTTCTTCCCGTTGAGATTGCTTTCTAACCAATCAACGGATTTTGATTAACAATGGATCAAACTATTTTTCATCATGTAATTAATGCATATTGTATAAAATTAATTAAAATCTACACCTGTCAGTAACTTACCTTGCTATTGGGGACCCCTGCTGTTCTAAAGTTTCATAAGTGAAAAATGAAAAGTTCAAAATGCATTATTCGTTAAAATAATTCAAAGCACAAAGTTAATTCAGAGCTTAAGTTGATTAAGAAAATCTATTTACGCTACAAAAAGATTTATAAATGACCCAATAAGGTATTTAAGTTACAGTAACGATTATTAACGCATCTGAATGAGAGAGCTAGAACTTAACAAACTTAGCGCACCGATGTCACTACTGTGGTCGCTTTTCTTCTGGATTGAACACAAATATATCTCTTCAAATATTTAGTTTCATCGTATACAATGCATTTATACATTTCACTAGTTCTAAAATGTTAAATTAGCAACGATACATTTTTTCTCAACGTCCTATTTTTACGCTCGGTTTCTAAAAAAACGAAGCCAGCAGATGCAGACGCAAGGTGTCAACTAATCAAAGCTGAAGATTTAATTTGAAATTCGGGTTGGCAGAATTCAAAAAAATATAAACTGCTTTCAAGGGGAAGATGGAATCGATGGTTTTCAGGTTGAAAGAACGGAATGGTACAAAGTGAAATTAATATGAATTTATCATACAGTACACCGACTTCATTTGGTCCCTCAATCCTCAATGTAATACCTACGAAGAAATCAAAACTATTTTTCCGCCCTCGTGATTTACTATTTAGCCTTTTATATTCCGTTTCACTTATATTCCTCAAAATTACATACTATTATTAAAAGTTCTATGTATTATTAGTATGTAGAAGTAGAAAGTAAGAGAAGGTAAATGAATGATGATAATGAAATATTCATGAAAACAGTGCCCGGATGCTGTGGCTTGAAAATGAGCTAAAAACATAATCAAACGGGATACACTGCGGAATCATTTTATCACACCATTTGTTTGCATGACAATTCGCCAATTCGGGGTGTAACATTCCAAAAATGTTTTAATACTGTCATTTTCCACTCGTTGGGAACATTTTTCCATTACAACGTATAATTTGCAATTTATTTGCCAGCCTATGTCACGCTTCGATTATTCACCCTGTGACTGCTGCCTACTTCTCCACAGCGCCGTATTGACCTCACCAGAATACATGTAACAGCTCGCATATCTTCCTGCCTGTATTCTTCTGTACGTCTTACACTCGTCTTCATCTGCGTTGGCTCCCCCTCTGCGCGTCTGGGCGTCTTTCTTCATTATCTTCTTTCAATAGTGAAGACACTATAGTGAAGACCGACCCTTCCGTACACCGCAAACCACATCCTCTCCCCCTACTCGCTGCATTTTTCTTTCTGACATGTTTCATTTAGTTTTCTTTAATAAAAAAACTTCCTTATACTTATTTATATGAGTAGGAATTCGGTGACTAATATTTCAGTCAAACTTTCGAAGTTCTTTTATTGTGTACCTAGAAATATGTTTTGAATGTGACTATTGACACATGAATTCTATTTCTTTGTTTCATTTTTAATTTCTTTATTAATATGAATAAAATTAACATATTTCAATAATAAGATTGCAATTATTAGATTCATTTAAATCAAATATAATTTCATGAAGTACGGAATCGTTAGTCGCCACGAAAGAATGGTAACTCCCTCGTATTCAGAGATTTGGGTTCATGTGAAGAACAATGAAACATGAAATTTGATCAGTTCCTCATGAGAATAGATTTCTGTTTCGTAATGAAGTCTCACTGATGATATACAGTGTCACGATGAAGCTTCCGACGTCGTTGTGTAGTCTTCCTCAGACAATCGCAAAGAGTGTCCTCTCACCTAGACAACCGAAAACAACAGCGAAGGCTGCCAACGTGCCACACACTAAATAGGCTCGTACTTGTTTGCTGCCTGTTGCACCACCTACTGAGCCACCATCCGTACCATTGTCGCCACCATTACCATAATCCTCCATCACCATCTCCAGCAAACTCACCACAACCACCTCCATCCCCACAACCGCAACCAACATTCCTCTACCGCTAACACTCATACCCATCCTATTACACCTTCCCCATCGCCAGCGCCCAGCTGATAGGAGATAACTGGTTGGGGAAAACCCCGTTAGCCGACGGAAAGTCGGCACCGGATGTCGTCATCCAGCGGGCAAGATCACCGCGACCTCCCGAACAAAACCATGCACTACACTTACAGAACTAATGACCTTAGCAGTTTAAACGTCCAAAATCACTAATAAAAAAACCATCATTATTCATTCACTATCGCCAACAATTACCACCACCACCACCACCACCACCACCACAATTACCATCAGCACCTTGTAAACCACTGCCATCCCATGACATCATCGCTCCAATTAACACTCCCACCAAAGCAATTACCTCTACCACCTCGCCAATCGTCTTCGTGACCACCTTCCGGCACCTCCTCTAAGCGCCGCTTCCCACCCCTTCCTCAGCCGTCCACCCGCTTCGCCCTCGCAACTGCCAGATGATACGCACCGTTCCCCTCCGACAGAGCGCCCGCCTTACCCACCACCCTACACGCGGCGGGACTCTCTGCCCGCCCGCCCGTGCGAACGCTCGTGCGACCACCCGTGCGACCACCCGTGCGACCCCCGTGCGACCCCCGTGCGACCCCCGTGCGAACCCCGTGCGACCCCCGTGCGACCCCCGTGCGATTGCCCGTGCGACCGCCCGTGCGACCGCCCGTGCGACCGCCCGTGCAACCGCCCGTGCAACCGCCCGTGCAACCGCCCGTGCGACCGCCCGTGCGACCGCCCGTGCGACCGCCCGTGCGACCGCCCGTGCAACCGCCCGTGCAACCGCCCGTGCAACCGCCCGTGCAACCGCCCGTGCAACCGCCCGTGCGACCGCCCGTGCAACCGCCCGTGCAACCGCCCGTGCAACCGCCCGTGCGACGCCCGTGCGACCGCCCGTGCGACCGCCCGTGCGACCGCCCGTGCGACCACCCGCGCGATTGCCAATGCGCCCGCCCGCCCGCCCGCCCGCCCGCCCACTCGCCCGCTCGCCCGCTCGCCCGCTCGCCCGCCCGCCCGCCCGCCCGCCCGCCCGCCCGCCCGCCCGCCCGCCCGCCCGCCCGCCCGCCCGCTCGCCCGCCCGCCCGCCCGCCCGCCCGCCCGCCCGCCCGCCCGCCCGCCCGCCCGCCCGCCCGCCCGCCCGCCCGCTCGCCCGCCCGCCCGCTCGCCCGCCCGCTCGCCCGCCCGCTCGCCCGCCCGCCCACCTGCCCGCCCGCCCACCTGCCCGCCCGCCCATCTGCCCGCCCGCCCACCTGCCTGACGGACCGCCCGCCTGCCTGACGGACCGCCCGCCTGCTTGACGGCCCGTGCGCCCGCCCGCCCATGCGCCCGCCTGCCCGCCCGCGCAGGGACAAAAATTACGACCTGGCGCCGGCGGGGTGTTATTGATCCGGGCCCTTCCGCGGCCCTTGTCGCGAGCGGTGGGCGCCCGCCTTGGTCGAGCCCTGCGCCCGTGCCGCCAGCACGGACGGCCCTCGCCCCCCGCGCGACGCCGCTCGCCGCCAATGAGGTGCTCGGGGGATTAATGTGCGGGAACTGCGCGGGACGAGAGCTCACTTACCGTTTTTGTTGTCTTTGGGGGCTGAAGTCGCTCATGGCGCGTGAGCTTAGAAAGGTGGCAGAGTCCGTGCAGGGGAAGGCTAAGAGTTGGAGGGCCACATAAGGGTGGGTGCTTTTACCACTAGCGAATTCAAGGAGGGAGTATGGAGGTTATACATTTTTGTTTTGTGTTATTGAAATTCATTGTTGATGATTACTACATATTGTTGGCATCACTTCCAAATGTTAATTTTTATTATGAATATATATAATATTTCAAGATAACATTTAAAAAAATTATTTCAAGAATATGTAGGGGTTTGGTTTAAAATACTCCACCTCGAGTGCTTTCTGATTTCGCTTCTGGTTTTCACCTTGTGGTTGTGTCAGTTTGGCTTCGCATACCACCACGTATTCCATCTGAACATCCTTCCACTCTTCTACCAGCATTCATCGCTCATGGTCACAGTTCCTTCAAAGGAAAACCGACAGCAAAAGCTCACTGGCAACATCGATGCCTCTGCAGGCCTGTTGACTGGGAGATGTCAGAGTTTGTGTCCCAACGTTGGCACAAGTTCCACGCTAGCTACGTATCTCAGAAGAATTCAGTCACTATCTACAAAGGAATTTTTGCTGCCGGTTGCTCAGATTGGTAATTTCCTGTGGTTTTCCGATCAATACCATGTGAATACCCGACCAGTTAATAACAAACGAACTAGCACCGCTCACGATCTTTTCTTCTTCTACCTCGACCTATCCTCTCACCTCGTATTCACCCAATTACGTAGACTACGCTACCCCACCTCTCGGGAGACCAGTCAGGAGGTTAGACCCTGTCCCGGCAGGGGCAGTGACCGCTGTGACCGGTTACCTGAAGGGGGAAATACCCCGCATGCTGACGTCTGGGTCGGCGCCGTATTTCATATTCCCGTGGGGGAGGTATCGTCATAACCAGTTATATTGGATATAACCTGCAGATATATCATGCACTACATTACGGGACAAATTACCTACGTAGATGAAGCACGTAGAATGAAAAACTCACCCTCATTCAAAGCAAATATCAGCCACCTCTCGTAAAATTCTTCCCTCGCATGCACTCACATTTTTCTGCATAAAGATTTGCATTGTCACATATTCGTTCCGAGTAAAATGGTAGACTCGTTCATGAAGTTAAGACGTATGTGCGACTGAAAGAAAAGATTTTTATATTCTCTGGGTGATTTAATGAAATTAACTAAATATGAATTTCCTCCTGGTCGAATTGAAAAGTAGATATCCGTCAGCGTCGGTGAGGACCAACCACCGTTTGCTTTACACCGACCTCACCCTCCGATTTAACCACAGGTGTATAGTAGCTAGGCACGATTTTACATGAAGATTCGAACCGACGCAAGTCATGAATACACCCTGACCAGGAATGTACAATGCCTCAGCAATCACGGCTAAATCGACGTCTGGCATTCAAGAATGAAACAAACTTTCTTATATGTTTCATTTAGAATGTCTGCGTCTACTGAAGAAATAAAAGTTGTAAATTATTGCAACTGTAAATTGGAAATTTGTGTTGACTAGAAATGTGCATTCTCAAATGAGGACGCTGGATGTTAATGGGTTACCTGCACTATCTGTCGGTGCTCCATTGTACCGGAGCTTCACAAGCGAAAAATAAACTACAAAACTAGTGACTAGTTATTCGAATGTTGAACAGTTGTATCTACCTCCTCATCTTCCTTTTCATTCTCCTCGTCTTCCTCTTCTTTTCTTCCCTTTCCCTCATTTCTCACCTGTTTCCCTTTCCATCTTTCTCTTCTTCTGCTTAATCTCTTTCCGTTTCATCATCTTCAGCTCCTGTATTTTTTTCTTTTTTCTCTTCTCCTCCTCCACTTTATTACCATTTATCGCCTTTTTCTCTGCTCATATTTTCTTCCATTTCTTCTTACTTAATTTTTCGTATATTATTTTAATCTTTCTTTTATTGCCCTTCTTTCAGTCCCCCAACTATATTAATGTAGCATCACGATTGCAAATGTGCCCCATGACTGTCAAAAGGGTTGTGTAAAGCAGGGTGGCTGCCATTCAAAATGTTGACAAAATTGATTGTAAGTGCTCTAATAAGATATTATCCAATACATTATTATCAAGACAAAATTATTCAAAAGAGTGCAAAATGATACATAAGCGGGGCATCATTGCTAAACGCCTTTTAGAGTTGTTGGAACTTTTGATTAACTGATCGACTGATCCATAAATGAAATTCAAAATTAGGAACGCAGTGTCTACTGTCTTACGTCACTGCAATATTAACTGCTTCTTTCTACGCAAGGCAACTGTGAAACTGTAGAGTACAAGAGCATAAAAGAGTATACCTTTCCTGGTGTGAACTTTTTTTCCTGTCACGAACTTTATTTCCAACGTGGGTTGTTTTGCTGAGAGGAGTCGACTGGGCAGAAAGCATGTTAAATTAAGATGAATTAATTAAGATGCCTGTTAAATTATGTTCCTGCTACCTTCCTTCACAGATGTCCAAGGAAATTAACATTTAAGTAAAGATCAGATTAGAAGTCCTAATTTAGGACAGTGTATACTACAATGTAAGAACTGAATGTATTTTTTTGTGTGTGAAACCTGTCCTCGTCATATCCGTATCCCCGGCGTATTCCTACAAATACTCGTCTGAAAACACTCGAAGTGCAATTTTTTTTCATAGCTACGAGTATAACTTTGCTGAAACTCCAGGAAGGGGAGCGCTCACACAGTTTTTGGTGTTGCTTTTGTTTTAAATTACTTTTTTCTAGTACGCAGTGTGTTTGGCTCAGAAGGGGGGTTTTGAAAAAACCTTCTTAATTAGCCCATGATCAATATTCCTTCCGTATGAAATATGTTAGTTTTAATCTGATATTGTAATATTTACGAAACAGTTTGTGTGATGATAAATTGAATACGATACAACTTCTAAATAGTGTCGAAGTTTTTTATAAGGGTACCTTAAATGAAGTCAACTCTTTGTATTTTTGTCGTGCATATTGAGGGAGAAATTGATATGCATTCTAAAAAAATGTAAAGGGATTAAAAAGAGCTTGATTCTTGGTACTCAAAAACATTTGTCTAATTATTATTCAACGGAATATTTTGTAATAATAATGGTAATAATAAAATCAGTTTTGAATCTTGCTGATGATACACAATAACGCAATTTATATGTAAGGCTTTGGGTATAAATGTGAGTACCTGGGAGGCTTGAAGATGTAGAAAACAATTAAATAAAATATGAATGTCTAGTCTGCATGAACCCGACCGCGGATTATTTCACAAATATTCTGCCATTCATTATGTTGATTGTGGGTGTCTTGCCAGACAATTCAATAAAACATACTGAAAATAAATGGCACTTCTCCCACAGTGAATTCCTGCAACTATTCCTCACTAGCTGTACTAGGATGAATAGTGCACTAATCTATTGAATTAGTTTATATTACAATTTCCTCTAGCGTTATTTCAGATTCTTCAAAGATCATTTTATATCAAAGTAATTACGCGAATGTTTGACAATAATTTTCTTCTTAAATGTATTATAGTTGTTACGAGCCTTGTTTGTACTTTTCGATTCGTATTTGCAAAATAAAATCAGAATTTAAATGGTATAATATTGTAATAATGTTATTATTTCACATTTTCACAATTTTTTTGTCCATTCATGCGAACAGATTTTTAAATAAACCAGTCAAAAATAAACTATAACACAGCCACAATCGTTGTTTCAATGTTAATAAATGGATATTAACTGCAATAGTTTATTTAAGAATATGTTCGTCGCGTGAATAGAAAAAATCCCTTGAATATGCTATTAATTAACAATTGCAGTAAATATGTGGCTCACAATAGCAATGCGCGCAGTAAATGCCTTTCCTGACTTGCACCAAGCGATAGGCAGGTGGCACCCCGAGCGGCTGACAGTTGGCTAATTTTCATAGAATTCAGAACTTACTACTATCTTATTTCAAGTCTTTTCAAAAACTATATAAATCACCACCTCTGGACTAGTGATGCGACATCGATGTTAGCAAACATCGATGTTCAAAATTAAAACATCGCAAAATACATCGACTAAAAGTCATCAATGTTTTTCAACATCGATGTCTTTAGACTGGATTAGTAAACTCTAACAGTAAATTCCTGTGCATTAAAATTTAATTTGGCAGTGTTCGTGTTTATCAATTCGCCGAATAAGGGTACGCGAAGAAGGGGCGGACTCTACGGCCACAGGATATTTCTTGACCATATCTGAATGAACGAAATCAATATTAAGAAGAGGAAATACAAGGGCATGCAGGTCATCTTGAGCGAGAGAGTTTGGTCAAAGAAGGTAGTGCAAACAGTGTTCCTTTGTTTCCAACACATGAATAAGTGTTACTAGCAGTTATTATTTTAAATTTTGCAATATTGTGATCTAGGCAATTTTTCATTCGAAAACAAAACATCGGAAAAGAATAATAACATCGATCACAAAACATCGATGTTTTTGTAGAAACATCGATGTATTGAAAACATCTACATCGATGTCGCATCCCTACTCCCCACTACTCTCACTACCAAACACACGACTAGCTACCAACTACTTACAAAGTGTATCTGCGAACCACAACCACATAAACTCTTGGTCCACTCTTTAATGGTGAACAACCTTCTTCTCAGATAAATATATCAAATACTAAACCGCGTATCTCTTCATAACATGTCATTCCATAACTATATTCAAAATATATAACTAACATCACAATATTCAAAACGCCAATTAACAAGCGATCCGTTCTCGCCACTACGCTTCTCGACATTTTCGATAAATTTCCAACAACTTAAATTGTTTCCTAATAAAAAAGGTTTACATTCCGCAAACCCTAATAGTTGATTAAACATTATTTACACAAAATTATATCAAAATACATTATTCACATTTAGAGAGTGAGAAATTTCTGTGTACCATATAATGTTTCTCTCTGTAATATGCGAGTGACCTGCGCCATGTACATTGTTCACATGAATAGTGTGTACATTGTGCCAAACCTTTGACTTTATTATCCCTTGTTACTACGATGTCTCTGTATTTGGTATGAACATGAATCTCTTTAAACAATGTGTTGATGTAAACTGCTCGTTTTGGGTACCCATTCAGAAGGCTCGAGGGCACAATTGGATATATTGCAATGTGGCACACAATTTGGAGTTTCACACGTTTCCCATAGGTTTGGGAAAACCAATTGAGCCTCACCATCGTAATTCAGGTTCTTAGTCATAATTTAGCTGAAACTTCAACCCACCCATGTGAGCCGCAAAACGTGGGACGCTTTCAACCATGTATTAAAAATATTTGATACTGAAAATCTTCGTCTTCAGTATCAAAGATTTCCTTCGTTTCTGGAAATATAAAGGGGAAATATACAGTCCCTGGCCATATTATTAGACGCACTCCAAATTTTTAACAAAATGTTAAGTTTTGAAGTCTCTCACTGCAGTACATTACATCTGGCATTGTTGCGAATCAATCAATAAAAACAAAGCTTCTTTTTCTAATAATTAACACATTATTTGTCATTATGTACCATTGTTGTGACACCTCATTGTTGCTTAGACGCACAAATTACAAGAGTTGAGTAGAACAAGAGGTGACATGAGTAGTGTGTTGTTGCATGAAGATAGTTTATTTTCCATTTATTAGTTTGTGAAATAGTTATAGCCGTGTTTATTTAAAAATTGTGAATTGTTGTATACGATAAACTGATAGTTTTGAATAAAAATAATGGGAAAGACAAGTGATTTGTCTCCTCGGAAGATCGCAGCAGTGAAAGCTCTTGTCGACACAGAAAATTATTCAAATCGTGGGATATCTCGAAGGTTGAACGTATCCGAGACATCTATTCGGCGAATTAAGAAAAAAATTGTCCTTGGTGAAGAATTATCCCTTCCAAGGAAGAACACATGTGGACAGAAGAGAATATTTTCACCAAGGTCTGAGAGATGTTTGAGGAAGATTTGCCATGAGAACCGGTTTGCTACTACTAAACAAATTAAATTTAAATTGGAAAGTAGTGGAATCTATGTATCTGAAAGTACAGTAAGGCGTACACTACTACAAATGAATTTTAAAACATTGTAGACCAGCCCACAAACCCAGATTAACAGCTGGTATGAAAGAAAAACCTCTTGCATGGGCTAAGAACCTTAAGAATAAAGATTTGGACTTCTGGAAATCGGTAAAAATTTAGTCTTGTGCTTTTTTATAATTATAAATGGCTACCAAAATTAATTCTAATGTCATTTACTTGTATTTGAGGTTTGTTTTAGCGACGAATGCAATTTCGAAATTCTAGCAAACAAACATCAATTTGTGAGAAGGCGCCCTGGTAAAAAGCATCATTCAGATTGTGTCATCCAGACTGTGAAACATCCAGTCAAGGCAATGATTTGGTCAGTGATCAGTGGCAAAGGCGCGGGGCGTCTGTACTTAGTTAAGGGCATCATGAAACAAGACCAGTACAAGCAAGTATTGGAGAAACGACTGCTGCCTCAACTACAGGAATGGTTCACCAATGAAGAATCATTTGTTTTTATGCAAGATGGGGCTCCATGTCATACTGCTCGAACAGTTCGATTATTTTTGTTGGAGAAAAATGTTCCTGTGTTACCATGGCCAGGAAATTCACCAGATATGAACCCAATAGAAAATGTTTGGGAGCTCATGAAGAGAAAAATCGCAAAGGAAGAAATAACAACAAAAATTCGCCACCTTGAGAAAATAATTCAAGTCTGGTCATCCAAAGTTGCAAGAAAGAGTCCAGGCATGCATTAGTAGCATGCCAAAAAGAATTAAAGCTCTAATAGCCGCCAAAGGAGGCCTGACAAAGTATTAAAGATATACATGTGGATGGAGAGTTTTTATGAAAATTAGTTTATATATTATACTGACAGTCATAATTTTGCATATGATATCTTGTTTGTATCGTAAGTATTCAATTATTACTTATGAATTTCGTTTGAAATAAAAAAAATACATTTTTCTTCACAAAAACGTGATTTTTATTGAAAATTTAGGGTGCGTCTAATAATATGGCCAGGGACTGTAAAGGAAACATAACTGCAACAATGCGAATAGAACTATGTTAATGTAAAGAATATTGCAAGTCAACAATTAATAATGTCGTTTAAATTATAAATGTGTTAAGATCGTGTGTCGATTATTATTATTATTATTATTATTATTATTATTATTATTATTATTATTATTATTATTATTGGCTCAAATTAATGGCTTCTATATAAAATGAACCCAAATGCTTTTTATCAATATACAATCTTTTCATACGAGTCGTTTGAGTGGGAGATTCCGCGATAAATTCAGATATCAGAGTCATTTCGTAGCCCTTCTCACATGACGTACACATCAATACCTCCTAAAAAATTTATACTGAAAAATATGCGTATCACACTCCCTTCCCTTTCTCATAAAATACCATCTCATAATACGGATGAAAACGGACGAACGAATGTGACCCTCGACCCCTAAACCAATCTGCCCTCTTTCGCCCTCATGGAGCAATACTCGAGTCTGAGATCCTCATCTCCGCCCAGCCTCCGCTCCCCTTCCCAGCCGCCCGTGAATATTTGTATATTCCACGTGGCGCCGGGCGTGTCCCGGGCTTTCCCGTCCCGGGGGAGGGCCCCGGAAAGCAAATTACGAAAGCCCCGCGCGCCCACCGAAGCCCTCGATCGAAGCGTCTCCTGTTGCCACCAACACGAGCGGCGCCCGCCGCCCGGCGTGGGTTGCTAGGCGCGCGCATCAAAATAGCCACGTAAAATCGATGGCACTCGTGAATAAGAAATGCACTGGAAATGAGACGGGCGCGAACCGCGGGGCGGTGGGCTCGCCGACCTCCCAAATCTGTATTGGCGAACCGGGGTGGGGGGCCGAAGGACGTCAGCAGTCGCCCGAACGCGTGATCGAAGTAATGGAGGAGCTCTTTCGCGCCGCCTAAAGGGCTCTGTAAACGGCTTCGATCGAGTGGCTGCGCGAGCGTCACTTTTTTCTTCCTTCCTTCCCTCTGGAGCGCTCCGTTTTCCCTGGGTCGCCCCGCGGGCGCGGGCGGCGGTGGGGGCAGTGAAGGCGAGGGTGCCGTTGCCGGTCAGGGGGAAGGAAGTGCTCGCGGTGGAGCGGTGGTTGCGGCGGTAGTTGAGGTGGTGGTTGCGGGGGTGGTTGATGTTGTTGGTTGAGATGGTGGTTGAGGCAGTGTTTGAAGCGATGGTTGAAGTGGTGGTTGAAGCGGTTGTTAGGTAGTGATTGAGACGGTGGTAGAGATGATGGTGAAGCAGTAGTTGAAGTGATGGTAGAGATAGTGGTTGAGGCGATGCGTGAGGTAGTGTTGGTTGGTTGAGGTTGAGGTAATGTTTTAGGCGGTGGCTGAGGTGCTGATTGAAGCGATGGTTGAGTGGATAGGGCGGTAATTGAGGCGGTGGTTGAGGCAATGGTTGAGATAGTGGTTGAGGTAGTGTTTGAGGCTGTGTCTGAGGTGGTGGTTTAGGCAGTGATCCAGGCACAGGCGGCGGTATTGGTCGCTCAGGTGGTGTCGGCGAAGAGGTGAGTCGAAAGAGAATGAATCTGAAAAATCTGGAGGAGGAGATGGGAGTGCAATTGGAAACCGCAGAGTGATCGTTGGATGTCTGAAATTGACAATCCTGAATTATTCTCCACGAAAGAATAGGCGGAGAGGCGAAGGAGATTAGGAAATGTAGGGGAGCAGAGAGTATCCTGTGCATTTGGATAAATGATTAAAGATTCCGACATCTAATAATGCTAATATCAAGAAGTGTATAAGTTCAGAAAAGGGAAAGAGGGAATAAATAATTTATGAAAAGAAACTCTATGTGATGTATGACGGAAACAGTAAATTTAAAGGAGCAGACGGTAGGAACTGAACAGTCCAAATAAGTGAGTTTACAACATATCGGTAGCGGATAAGTAGGAATGTGTCGTCAATCAAGTGGGTTGAAGAGGAGAATGGGGATTAAAAATTGTAGGAAAAAAAGAAAAGATGGATCACAGATTCAAGAACTCTGTCTAAAATCAACAGTCTGAAAATTAAGCTTCTCGTGAAAATATGTAATATAATATACAAAAAACATCAGAGAAGACAAGAGTGGGGATTCAATTAATTGGTGAACATATTAAAAAATAAGAAATGCTGAAGTTGACATTGTCAATACACCGAACTGTTATAGTGACTTAGCGCAATCAATCGCGTTTAATCAAAACCAACGGGTCTTATTAAAAATGGCATGTGAGTTCTTCTATTCCCAGAGTTATTTGTTATTTATATTATTATTCTTGTAAGAAGAGTGTATTTCAAAAAGTATTAAACATCTCGAGGCCGAAATCGTAAAAAACTCCGCTGTCACTGACATTTACAAATTTCGTCCATGTCGGCGAAATCCGTCTATATCAGCGGAATGCCATCAATTGCTAAAGAGTGGATGAAAGTGAATGTGATGGCTAAATCTATGGAAAAATAAATGCAGCGATAGAAAAGAAATTGTATAAATTTGGCAAAAAATAAATGAATAAAAATCTTACGAAAAATAATCGCTCTGATACTTGTACCGGAAAGTGGTAATCATATATTGATGCAGACAAGTCGGGGAAGATGAAAAATATTACACGAAGAACGTTGTTTAATTAAAATACTGCGATTTTTAATTATTACTAGCTGAACCCTTGCAAAAAACCACCGCAAAAAAAGAAAAGCTGTACATGCTACAACTATGCACTATGTGGAAAATCGAAAATCGCTATTTTCTGCAAGCACAGAAATCAACATGTTCCTGTAAATGTAATTAATATATTTTATAGATACCATGATCTCTACATATACGCTGTATTTAATTTTTTCAGGAACTCCTTCTATCAACTTATATTTAAAAACGTATTACCTCACATACGAACATGCATCACAGCCCCTTTTGTAAAGAAACATACGTTTCAAACTATTATTGGATGTTGTTTTTGTAATCAATCACTAATCCTCACATTTAAAAATACTCAGTCTTCGAATTTTAAAGCTCGCTACCTCTGTTCTCTAATTATAATTTCATATTCACACATACATGCTCGCGCTAGACCAAGAGTATCTGCAATACCTGCAGATGATATTGAAACATTGTAATGAACAAATAACGGCTAATAAGTGATAATTCTATTATTTTAATATATTATTAATATTGAGTGTTTATTCTAATAAAAAGGTTAATGCTAGCAAATGATAACACAATTCGGGTCCACTGCCTTTCATTTAAAGCAATAATCACATTCCTGTGGTCACTGCGCAAAAGTTAAGTCAATATTTGGCGATATTGGGTTAAGTATTAAAACTACAAGTATCTATATTTTATTTTAGTGAAACGACCGAATTCAAATGTTGCCTCCTTAACGACAAAAAAGCGTTTGGAAATCTAGCTCAGCGTTGGGAAATATAGGCCACTCTATAATCTATTCTTGTTTTCTCCGAATTCAGATTTTTGACTTACGAACTTTTACCCCGTGACCACAGATTTGATTGAGTAGAAAGCTCATCTTTCTTTCAAAACACACTTAGAATTTTAAATAAATAGCTATTAATATTAATATATTATTATTTAATTATTAATATTAGTATTTAATTTTTTGAGGAAGAGTATTTTTTACTCCATATCTTCAAAATTAACGTGTGCCTAGCTGGGAAACAGCAACTGAAACTTTCAGATCAGTGGTCCTTTGTTCAAGAGCCACAACAACGGCTGTTAAGCAGTATCGACTCCAGTTAAGTAGCTCGGTTGGACAGTGCTATTGCCAGGATGGGAGTCCTTGTCTTCTCCTTGCTTTCTTCCGTCGAATTCCAGACCGAGAAGTTCTTAAGAAAACGGACCACGGATCACGCAGCCCTCCCAATCCTACGCCCTCTCCCACACAGAGTCGGGCCATGGGTCGATCTTCCTCCCCCACACGGCCCATCCCCCACTACCTCGGAAGACACCGGCGGCGCGGCGGTGCTGCGATTACGCGGATGTCAGGGCGGAGACGGAGCCGGAGCCCCGGGTTTTGCCGCCGCCGCCGACGTCGGAGAAAGAGAGGGCAGGCTGAGAAAACGAAGTCGGAGACGGGGCAGCGGCTGCTGTGACTGCGGCGGGGGCGACAGGAATTTTCAGATTAAGACCGCGGCGCGAGGCGGCGCGGCGTCGACCTCTGCGCGAGAGGTGGGGGGAGGGGGCGAGGGCGGGGCGGGCGAGACGGAGGCCGCTCGGGATTGTGCTGCGCGAGGCGGGATTAGGCGCTGGCTACGGGAGGGCGAGCTGGCTGCTTAGGGCTAAGAGGATGTGCTGCCGGGGGCGGTTCGCCTTAAAAAATAACCAGAGGAGAAACAGCGTCTGGGGAAACGAAGGTGGCCGTGTTTGGCTGGATCAGGGCGGAGCTGGGTAACGAACGAATAACGCACAAGGTGAACTGTTTCTGCTTGCGCACAATGTTCATAAATAGCAGACTGTAAGGAAATTCCATGGGGCATATAAATTCGTAAGTGGTAGTGAATACCCCCAGAGGTCGACATTGAATAAAATATAAGTTCAAGACACTCTTATTATTCACTTTGTAAGAAGTTAAAATTGGTGAAAACTAGACACAAATTGATTAGAAAAAGAATAACATTTTTTAGGAACTTGAATGTTTTTAGAATGATGAGTTAGTTTCTTCGTATGTACTTGCACTTATAACTTCTCTCTTCTTTCTTGAGATTGTCCAACAAATCAGAATTGTATTGAATATCATTTGGTATTTTAGTTGGTAATATAATTGAGTGTTGTGAAAAATTAGGAAACAGTACGAAATAAAACGTCTACAAAATCGTACGTGAACAACAAAACCTATTTTAATTGTTTTCAACTTTTCCTCAACTTGTCCGCTCAAAGACACCGGTAAAGAGAGAAAAACATATCGAAATGATCGGAATAGAAAACAAAGTGAAAATAAATTGAAGTGGGTGTTTCTATTTAGTTTGAAATGTATGAATATATTCTCCGACCTACTTTCCCATTTCACTACAACTCATCGCTCATTCTTCATTTGTCACCCTCCCTATTTCTGTATCATTTTCTTGTGTACGGTTTCTCGTGTTTTCACTATCTCTCTCTCACACACTCTCTCTCACTCTCTCTCTCACACACACTCTCTCTCACACACACTCTCTCTCACTCACACTCTCTCTCACTCTCTCTCACTCTCTCTCACTCTCTCTCTCACTCTCACACACACCTTTCGTAATTTTGTCGTCGTCATTCTGCCTTTCCTTTTTTGTAGCAGGCATTAACACGGAAATGTGAATACATGAAGAGAAACAAGAAGTCAATGAGGGATGAATAAATGAGACTCTTTAGTAAAAGACGGCAGCAGAATATGCAGGAAAAAAGTAAGGGATTCATGGAACACCCAGTTGCAGTATGAGGACAGCTAATGTTGCAGGGATCTAGTTTAACGGAGCGCGTTTGACAGGCGAAGCTTATGAGATAACCGTGAGGAAGTTGCTTTGTATTTCTTGTGAACGAAGTGTCAGAGAAGTTTCCAGTGAAGGCGGTACCGATGGAGCGGAAACTCTGCAAAGAAAGTGTGATGTAGAAGACAAGATGGCGTCGGTTACGTGGGCGTAGAGGAAGAGGTTTTTGTTGGTGGAACAGTGAATGCAGCCAGGGGAAATTTCAAAAACGAAAAGGAAGACTATCTGAAAACGAAAGGGTGACACTGAGATGGAAACTCGTAGGCCGTCCTCGTAGAGAAAAGGGAGTAGGGGATTGTGCACATTTCAAGAAGGATGAGGCGCGGGATTGTAGTAAGGTGACGGTTGAGAAGGCCATGGAAGGGGTGCCTTTGTGACGAGAACAACAACAGTGGTCAAGTGACGCTGAGAATAGAAACGACCTGAAAGCAGTCATGACGTTTGAACCACGTGGAGATGAAAATTCTGGGTTTTCGGGGTGTTGAAAAGATGAAGTGAAGAAAATAAAGAGAAGAAAACGATGTAAGCCTAAATGCGTTGAGTAGATATAATTATTCTGAGGGACAATAAATCTGTCTGTCGTAAATAAAAAAAGTAAAACTAATTTCCTAGTATAATACATTCATCCGATACTGAAATGAGCGTAAGTTGAATTGTGTGCATAGTTGTTGGGTTTTTTGTTGTATTTTCTGTGAAAATTTTGAATTTGTCATTAATGTGAGTTCACAATTTAGAGCTTGCATTAATGAAACATTAGAGCATTAAAGCATATTTTGTAAAGACACTTGGATGCAAATACGATAAAATTTGTGTTTTTGAATAAAGTGTTATTGGAAAAATACATCAAAAAAGTAAGGTTCTCATTATTATTTTAAAACCCTGAAACGAATTACTGAGGATTGCGAAATGTTTTTTTGCAGGTGAATTCTCAGAATCAGAGAAACGAACTCATTTCACGACAGTCATGTGAACAGAATTGAGAAAATTGCACGACCGACACAAGCAGCAACGAATGTGCCGATAACAGCATATTGTCCCGGAGGTAGGAGAAGCGGACGACAACCTGCAAATGCGGGCGGTGAAGGCGCAAAGGGCTGGGAGTTTCACGTAGGGAATATCCTCTTGTATCTCTCACAACAGATCACCCCTTTTCCCCCTGCTATCGCAACTCACAACCCCTTCCCTTTTCTGCCCGTCCGCCTGCGCCAGCCCGCCGCGATGTCAGGCGGCCGAGAGAGAAACACGAACTTCGTAAAAATGGTTAGAACTTGAGCGTTTTAATAACATCCTCTGTGCGCGGGGCTGTAAAAAGTTACACATTTTCGAGCCATTGGATTGAGCGGTTGACATATCAGGCGCGTACTTTCGTAGTGGACTCTTTCGGAGTGGGCGTGGAGCGCGAAGCGGAGATCGCGAAGCGGAAACGGTGGAGTGGGGAGGAGGTGTGGTTTGGCGTTGCAGAGGCAGAGAAGGGTGGGGCGGAGGCAGTGCAGATGCGAGTCGCAGGCGAGGCGGAGGCTGGGTGGATGCGGAGCGGCTGTGGAGGAAGGGCAGAGTGGGGACAGACAGGTGGTGGCAGAGGGGGGTTGAGGCGGGGCAGAGGCGGGGCGGGCGCAGAAGATAGGCGAAGGCGGGGCAGTGGCGGGGCGGGGGCGGGGCGGAGGCGGGGCGGAGGCGGGGAGTAGCGGGGAAGATGCGGGGCGGGGGTGAGGCGGGGCGGAGGCGGGGGCTGGATGCCGCGGAGTGGCTGTGGAGGAAGGGCAGATTGGGGCAGAGAGGGGGTGGCACATGGAGGCTGTGGCGGGCCGGAGGCGGAGGTGGGCGGGGCTGGGCGGCGGAGGGCGCGGCGTCGGGCGAGGCGGAGGCGGGCGGCGCAGAGGCGAGGCGGTGGCGGGGCGGAAGTGCAGTGGGGCGGAGAAGGGCCAGAGGCAGGACGAAGGCGATGACGGTGAGGGACAATGCGGGAGCGAGTAGTGGCAGGATCGAGGGCGGTCGGAGGCGGTGAATCCTCCCGCGGCAACGAAATATTAACGCGCCTCTCCCACGTGCCAGGAGGTGTTTCCGCCCCAGTAACGCTGACGCGGGGAGATACTGCAGGCGCCGCCGGCCCCCCGGGGCCGCTTCTGCCCCCAGCACGGGCAAGCTCTCCCTCGCGACTCCTCGGCGATTTGTGCTCCTGTACACTGTACACCCATTGCACAGGAAAAGTATTCTCAGCATCGCGTTTGAACCTCATTCACACTGCCACGCCGTGCTCTATCCTCCCCTTTTGTCAACTATACCTCTTCCTCGCACTTTCATTTGTTTTTCTCTTCATGTCTTTCGAATTCGTCTCCATGCATAATTTTGTCCTTACCTCCCACGTATTTCTAGACTCACCTTTTGGTTTTCATATTGATGATTCCAATTGTATGGTCTTGACTTCTCGCTTTCACTTTTCTGTCCTTGTTTTTTGTAAACCATTTTTTCCTTACAACTTTCTCCCGCGTCGTTCTCCAGTATTCTTATTCTTAGGTCTTTCATTTCTTTCTCCACCATTTCTCACATTTACTCACTTCTTCATCCTCACGTATTACTCTCCATGTATCACATTTTTTTCTTTGTTTGGAACCTTCTCTTCTCCTATTCACTTCAAAGATGTTCCCAATATCTCCTTTGCTGTCTTTACACCTCTTTTATGCCTCGCCTGGTTCCAACGCCACATCCATTCGTTCGGCCTGACCCAGCTCTGTAAGCTTCCGCGTCACATCCGCCTGTTAAACTCTGTATTTTGTTGGCTCTCGCTGTCCTGTCGATGCTTTCCACTTTGTTGGCGTCTCTCCTGTTGCGGCGTGTTGTGCCGACTTTGGACAATGTTTTTTCACTCACACACTTACGTGCTTTACGCCTTTCCCCGTTGTTTTCTTGGGTTTCAATAGCACCCCGTATATTCCTGTTCAGTTGCGTCCAGTGCCCTCCTGGTCTTTGAAATAGTCGCCGCTGGCTCTAAGTGATCCTGATGTCTGCCCATAATGTCTTCACATTCTCATGCCCCTCGCTATTTTTCGTATTTCCATCAAATAAAAGATTTTCTGATGTGCTTTAAAAAACTTGCATATTATTTCCAATGATCCACTGTTTTTCCAATCTTCCTTTTCTTCGACTGATTACCCATCTTCTGCTATGCTGTCCACCCCTGCCCTTTTCTCCTTCCCAATATTCAATTTTTTTACTTTTTTCAGCTCTTGGTTGAGCGAGTTTAGAGTGTACTTTGTATTCATTCTGCTTTCTGCGATCTCATGATTTTACTTTCATGCATCCACTCACTTCTGATTCCTTCTTAATCACTCTCAACTCCTCCTGACCTTTATTCGCATTTCTTCTTGGCACTATTCCTTCAGCTAGTGGTCTATGTTTACTGCAACAAAAACTTACAAAAAACACCATGCAACACAGCGAAGAAATATTTATACGAACGAACACAAAATATCAATCGGAACGGAATTTTACCACTATGCAATTTCTCAGCCGGAATACCTAGCAAAATGGCTGTGTAATTCTAACAACGGAACTAGTTTCTTTCAAAAAAAAAATTCATCTGATATAATAACTTTTACCTGTTAATAGTTGACATGTTTCTTATATCTTTCGACAAATATATTAAACATCATGAAAAAGGATGTTAATGACTATTAAACTATTGAGAAATCTTGCAATGGCCTCGAAAGGCTCTTGCCGGCTTAGTTGACCCAGGGCATCAAACGATATCAACACAGTGCCTCTGGCCGGGAGGTCCTAGGGTTCGAGTCTCGCCGTTGGCAGGATTTTCGACACTTTCAAAAGTGCTCGGTCGCATTGTGCCACTGTCTGAAGAAGAATTCTAGTGACCAGCTGCTCTACTTGGTAGTTTCCCGCGATTATTTTGATGACCACCAGGCGAATGCCGGAGCAATACAAAAACAAACGGGCCACGGACCGCACGTGGCTCCCTACTCGTTGTTGCCACACCTACTCACATGCATCACACTACCCCACACGTCGAGAGCTTAGGGCTTGCCCTGGCTGGCGCGGTTCGCTGATGGAAGATACCTGGTTGGCGAAAAAGCCTGCAAGCCGAGGAGTAAGTCAGTATCCAGTGAAAGATCATCACCACCTCGTGAGATGAAAAAAGAATGCAGATTATAAGATTAATGACCTTAGCCGTTGATGTGCTCGGAAACACTAATCATTCATTCAACGGAAGGTCACCAATAACTTCATATACTGTCCTGCTTGACTTTTCGGCCGAGTATGTGCTTCATTTGAATAAGTTGTTTTGTGGCCTGGAACGTCCACGCCGAGGGTGCATCAAGTGCAGTGTTATTTGCAGTCGTATAAATACACCAGGGGACTTGCTGCGTGTTGTAAATATGTTATCACGCGCACAGACCAAATGGGAACAAGAGCTCATAATTATAATTTATTGCCTTCCGCCCCATTCACATTATGAGCACTATTGTGCTGGTAGTTGGTGCAGTCCGTTTTATTTGCCCGTTCATTTCTTTTGAAAAAAGTAAATGTTTTGATCATTAGAAATTAATTATTGCTCTTGTACTGGTTAGTAACGATGCCAATCAGAGAAGTTAGTTTCGATCATTAAGTTACAAGGGAACTATATTCATAAAAAGGAAATATATTTCAAATGTCAATCTGAAGTAATGTAATTTTATTCAATTATTATTTTGAAATTGCTTTCGAAATAGTTTCATAAATTGCGATGTGCAGCGTTCCACACAGAAAGGCAAATATATTTTTGTTGCAATGAAATATTTTTGTAAGTTAAAGTCGGTGTCACTAACCACATCATATTCTTAATATTAAGTGACCTACACTGAATATTTCAAATGCAAATTTTGAACAATTATGACAAATAAGTAATTTTGTTGATTGAATACGGGATTAAGTAGATTTATTGAAAACAGTACCTAATAGTATTTTATTTCACTTTAGCCTCAAATAGTCGTATTACGAAGATGTATTAACAAATTTTATTTTATGGCATTTTGAGCAAATGTTTTAATTATATAAGAAGACACTTTGACATTTTTATTTAATAAAATTGATCAAAACACAGTGTCTGACACATTGAAAATAGTTTAGGAGAAATCGAGGGAAATCGAAATATAAGGAAATATTAATTCATAATGTCTGAACTCTAGCAATTTGTTCTTGTCATTTACTTAACACATCTGTCATTGTGTCAACTCTTCAAGGCTTGAAAGTTGTTTCCTAATTAAAGCACGTTGTATCCAAACTCAATAATTTATAACGTTATGCACTAAATAAGAGCCAAGTACAATCTTTCAAACACGTTTTAAGAAAAACATTAATTAAACAATATGGGTGTGTTATACTAAATTATAATATTTCAAGTTCCAAAACATTGTATTTATTTGAAGAATTACAAAGAATCTGAGTCAAAGAATTGTAGTTTTCTTCCTCGCAGTTGATATAACGGTCTAAGACACATTTTACAATAAAATAATAATTGTTAGACGCAAGATTAATTTTAACTATTTAAGTCCTGAAAACATTGGTGGTACTCCTATTTGTATATTCATATTAAATGCCCTTCCGCGCGCATTATTTAACGAAAGTTATGGAAACATCAACAAAACATCCAAAGATCCATCATTTCATCTACAAAACATCTCCAATTTTATGTTATTTTTTAAGATAAAAATATTGTTATCTCATAATTATTACATAATTATAAGAAAGAAATAACCTCACACAACTTTTCTTCAAAGTACAGTAATAAAGTCAATTCTTTACTATTATAACATTTTAACATACTGAATAATAATTTACATTACACATTTCATTTTTTTAATAAAACAAAATTTCCCTTTTCATGTTCATCTGTGCACGAAACTGTAGCGAGCATCAAATAGCATCAAATAACATCAAACACAGATACATCAGAATAGCTAACCATATTTCACTATTATAACATTATTCGCCTCCGAATTAGTTTTATAAAACACGGTCGCCTTCATTACCATCCACAATATCACAGAAATGCTGCCCCTCCGACTGTGGATGTACGGTTTCAGGATTTCAAAGCAGATGATTCTCATTGCCAGCAGAACAAAAATCTCGCACTCGTAAAGAAAAATCCTAAAACAAGGCCGGCGCTGTAACGACATTTCCGACACGACCAACCCTCGTCTGGCGGATTCCGTTTTCCGACCCCCACCCGAAGGGGCGGCAGCGATGCCGCCACCGCCTCCGTCCGTTCCCTCCCACGCCTCCCTCCCCTCAAGGGGTTCCCTCGCCGTGTCACCAACCCTGCTGGCTTCCCCGATCGCTAGCTGCCCCAGGGCGGAGGCCGTTTCCACTCTCCCAGCTTCCTGGTCCGACCCCCGCTGCTTGACTGCCCCGTGCTCCCGGGATCGCTGCCCTCACTCCTCCACTTTTCTCGCTATTCGTTTCCTGCAACTTCCTCTGACTGTTATCCATACTGCCCCTCCGACAGCATCTTACCCACCACCAACATGTTCCCTACGGCCCATACCCTTCTCATCAAATTCACAGTTCACATCACTCCTGCATCACGCCACTCTACTGCCCGCCATCCATCTCCGCGTCCGCCTCCGCCTCCGTCCCACTACTCCGCCAACCCGCCACTCCGCCACCCCACTACTCCGCCACCCCGCTTCCCCGCTACCCCCGCCACCCCGCCACCCCGCCACCCCGCCACCCCTCTTCTCTGCTACCATTCCACCCTGCCAACCTTTCACACCGCCACCCGCCACCCTGCCACCCTGCCGCCCCACCACTCCTCCACTCCTCCACTCCGCCACTCCACCCTCCCCCGCCACCCTACCAACCCGCTACCTCGCCATCCCACAACCTCACCAACCCATCCTCACTCTACCATGCCACTCCTCTAACCCGTCAGCCCACTACACTACTACACTACCACCCTTACCCTAAATTCACCTTCGCCCTATCCCTATTCCCCTTCCATGCCATTTATCTACCACCCACACACCATCACCCTGCAACATCTTTTGGCCACCCATACTTTATCATTCCGACCGCCCTCATTTCATCCATCTCCTACCATTCCCCGCCCACGGCAGACCCAACACCACGTCTCTCCCGCCTTCTCGTCCGCCTCCGTGGCCACCAGCGCGCCCGCCCCCGCCCCCGCCCCCGCCCTGCCCCGCCCCGCCCCCTCGCGGTCCCTCGCCGCACACGTGCGCGACGTTATCGTCATTTGCTGCTCCGCGGAATGGAATTAGGCCGCGGCCGCGGGCACCGCCAGCGCTCCGCGCGGAATTTTTATGCGCTGCTTAATTAACTGCGGGGAAATGTTCCGGCGAGCGAAGGGCGGAGGGGAGGGTGGAGGGAGTGGAGAGGGGGGTCCATAGGGGCGGCGTTGCTCGGCGCGGCGTGGTGCGGTTCCTGCCCCCCCTCCCCCAACTCCACCGCCTTCCTGGCCCGCCCCACTGCCAAGCATCGCGCGTTCTCCTCTTCTATGAGGAGTTCAGCACCGCTCGGGACATGCTCACATTCATACATTTCTATATGGTATTTGCATGGTGCATTCGATTATGATGTCGCAGTAGTAATAGCAGTACCATAGATTAATATTATAAGAAATAAATATATTTGTTCATGATTTGTATACTACAATGAAAACAGTGTACAGAGTGTGTGGTCTTACTTCACAAATTGTCTCATTCGTTGATTTGTGTATGTGAACTATTATACTAAAAATACCGAATAAATAAACGTTATTTACTGAGCAAGTACAGTTAGACATTTTATTACAATAATTACAATATCAGATTGAAGATGATCAAACAAGGCTGTCAAGAGCCATAAATATATTTGTTCATGATTTGTATACTACAATGAAAACAGTGTGCAGAGTGTGTGGTCTTACTTCACAAATTGTCTCATTCGTTGATTTGTGTATGTGAACTATTATACTAAAAATACCGAATAAATAAAAGTTATTTACTGAGCAAGTACAGTTAGACATTTTATTACAATAATTACAATATCAGATTGAAGATGATCAAACAAGGCTGTCAAGAGCGTTTGATAATTCTCCAATCTCGTATTATAAGGCGATCGGTTGTCGGGTCACTTGTGTGAACACCTTTCCTTTTCTTTGTGAAACTGAACATTATTTTTAATAATGTACTATATCGGTGCATTTTATCGTATAACATTTCAGTATATTACACTCAGTATAAACTTCTTTTCCCTACCATCAGTACCACATACAACTTCTCTTCTCACTGCTGTGTTATCGTACTCATAACACTATTTTCCCCTCACCGTCTTCATTTATTTTTCTGATTATGTGAGTTATAAATTCCTTATTTGAATATTTCTCGTACATTTAGCGTGTACATATATGCACTCCGTCTACTGTTATACTGAAATCACATTCTCAATTATTTAAATCATTACAAGTGCGCGACAGTATATCGTCTCGCAAAAGATTATGCTTAAGAGAGATCATTGACTTTATGATTAGTCGTTTTGACGTAGAATGGTTATATTTTCCCATTATATCTGGTAATATTATATTAATTAATTCTTGTTATTATTTAATTGCTACCGTAAACATATTATAGATATAGTTGCTCGCACTATTTATTTATTATGTTTATTAGTTATTTGATAAATATTGATTGGTTTTATGAAAGAGAAATTTTTATCACCAACGTAATATTCGTGTCATTTCATTTTAAAGTACGTTTAAAAGCATAAATTATATTTACGGAATGTAATTACAAGAATAACACGTTTTGCCTTCTTACTTACAATATGAACGCGATAGAGATTCTTATTCTACATTTAAAACATCTTAAGAACACTATTTTATGTGATGCATATCGAAATACAATTTCTATTCATTCACCAATTAATTTCCTTAGAAATATGCGTATAGCAATTTCTATCTTATTTTAATTAAACTACTTAGTCTAATTACTTAGCTACCTAACTATTCCTTCAATACAAAGTTTAAAAAAAATGTGTTTTTTGCTCTTCAAACTTCAATACGTCATACATTTTATTTTACTATTATGTAAAAAGGAGGAGAAATTCTCTTAATGTTCTTACGTTTTGCGTCGTATCTACTTCTCCACATCATCAACGCTTAGATGCTTTTTTCCGCTCGTTTACACTTTCTCACTAGTTCTCAGATATCCTCCGCTTCATTATGCTCTGAATTTAAAGGTGAGACTCTTCCTCAATTTCTTCCGCACTTTCTCATGGCCTTGAGTTCTTTTCGCTTTTCACACTCCCGCGAACTCGACTCCTCCTTCACGCAGTCCGTAAGTTCCTCTTTCTCCGAGATTCTCACAGCTTCCAGGCATCTCGGGAGGCGCAAGAATTTCAGGAATGCCAGGTGCACGCCGAGGGTTAGTAGCCTCAGCAATTACTCGCGAATTCTGTAGGCGGAGGCAGGAGTTTCTCTCTGGGCGGCGCGCCCCAACAATCTGATTGCATTCTGAAGGCTTTCTCATATGTTGCGAACACATTTCATGCCTGTCAATTCACAACGCTTTTATCCATAAATTTTACTTTCTCTTATACTAGCTTGTAGTTTAGAGAAAGTAGTTTAGGGCTGCTGGGAAGATTTCCGATTTATGGACAGGATGAAAAACTCGTTTTGTGTATCCCTGTACCGGAAAAGTGCAACATTCTTGCTCCTGAAGGAAGTCACTTCCTCAAAAACAGTATCACCTGAATCTACGTTTTGTGAGACCTTGAAATAAATGTTTATTTTGGCAATACGTCTCCGTCTGTCTCTCTCCGTCCGCTGTCAGGCCGTGTATCTGTATGTCTGTCCGTCTGTTTCCAGACTTCATGTCCGTCTGATTGTCTGACCGTCCGTCCATCTGTTCGTCTGTTTATCTATCTGCCTATCTTTCTGCACACGTAAGCTTCCGCTGCTCGAATCCACAAATTCTTGGCTATCCGGGCGACGCTGCGTCATTGGCTGAGAGGCCGACGCTTCGCCTGATATGTCGAGGCTTCCTCAGGGCAGTGACCAAGTGTCCAAGTGACCAAGTATCACTGCCCTGAGGAAGCCTGCGACATGTCAGGCAAAACGTCGGCCTCTCAGCCAACGACGCGGCGTCTCCCGGAGCCCAGAATTTATGCATATCTTTCTGTCTGTCCATCTGTTCGTCCAAGAACAACTCAAGGTCATAATTGTATTGAGGAGTTTGATTAAAATTTATATTTTCTAACAGATCTGGCAGATGTCGCGACCCTTAATTTGAAACGGTTATTTTAGTGTTATGGGTTATTGTACAAGATACCCTAAAGAAATTTCTCAAAATTTAACCATGTTGTTGCTCGAATATAACCAAGTGCACTTATAAATATTTGGTAATCCGATTCTTATTGAATCCTCTGAATTACGAAAATTGTAAAATTCGTCCATTCGAGAGGTTAGAGCGTGTTCTAGCTAGAATAGTGCCCTTCTGGGAGAGAATTATGGAGAAGGAAAAACGTGTATGACGGCACAGGATTTCACGTTTTAGTGGGTGAAAATACCACTACCTCCAGGGATAAAACATGCTCTACACTTACGGATCAAATGATCGTTATAGAAGGTCGCACCCGAAGAAACTAAATATTCATAAGTAGATTTACTAAATTGCCTGGCAATTCTCGAGTATTTATCATAAATTAGATTATCATATTCATATATCATAATTAATTAGATTTATAATCAATTCATAATTAATATTTCATAATTAATTAGATTATCATATTCATATATCATAATTAATCATATATATATATATATATATATATATATATATATATATATATATATATATATATCATAAAATTAGAAATATAGAGGAAGGGTTATAATATAAAATGGAAATAATTGTATGTATTTATTTATACTATACCCTCTTTCTCCGCCTCATTCAACGTTAGATGAATTGCGGCTGAATACTGAAAATTCAACTGTACTATCATTCATCCACACTGATAGCCAATCATCAAAGAGAAATATCACTGAGATAAAAGTTGTGCCATGGTCCATTTGTGTCTCAAAACTCCTTAAAATACGTTGAGCCGTCTAGAAGGAGTTCCTTAACAACTATTGTTATGCTTAGCTTTATTTATATAGATAGCACTTCCAATTCAACCCTGGAGCTTTTCTGCTCTCAGAACTGATCAAGAAGAAATCAATAAATCACGAAACAGTAACTTTTAGTGGTAAATAAGCTGAAAAAGGTATTCTCAATTTCCCAAGTAGGAGAGTGATGTTACTCATCACGAACAATGTCTCTTTCCACCTTCGTACCTTCGTATCGATTATACACGTTTATATATTTTCCATTTTGCGATGCAAAAATTATCTCAGAGAGAGGAAGAATACTGTTCGTAATTGAAAATTAGATAAATTTCTCTGATACTACGTAAAATTGCGTAAAATATGTATATGAACCAGGTAAATTTAAAATGGGGTTTAAATAACTTGAAAGATTTGATATCACATCACCATTGAATGAATATTGTAAACTGATAACATTGACCGTGCAATATTAATATAGTATTTATGTGTTTGAAAAATGTATCTTGTATGTAACGTAAGCTCTTTCTATTTTCAGGTAAGTGATTGAGGAAGCAGAGGCAATTCTTACTTTGGGTAAGCATTACGAGCATGATAATTTCCTCTCTTATTGTGAAATTTAAAGGTACATTTCATTTACAATTCAACGTATTTCAACGGGAAAAATCACATTCTATATTTTATTTTTATTACGAGAATAATAAAAACTGATCAAAATTACTACGTAGCCTGTGTAGAACGATCGAGTTTCGTACTTAGAGTTTGCCTTTGTACTGCGTACTTTGGATTCTGGCTAAGGAAGATTGACTACATATACTTTTGTGGTTTCGCCCTTATTGTTGTAATACAAAAATTGCACAAAAGTATACTCTCGTAAGATATATGATCTAAGACACACTCACAAGTCGTATACCGTATTATTTTATCTTTTTTTAATGTTATGATGTAATGAATTCATATTATTATGTCCGACTTCTTTTACGTTTCTGTTATTTTCTCTATATTTTTCCCCTTTAAGACGTTAAAACCTTCTAGCAATGTAACTTTATCATAATGTTCTGTTAAACATACGCTTCTGATCAAAACGTTAACTTTATGGTTAGAGGTTATGCTAACAAACAACATAAACTAATGAATGTTAAAAAATATAAGTAAAATGACGATGTTATTATACAAACTTTAATTAAATTACTAACTCTTATACAAAAGAAGACCTTTATTAGTAAATCACTTTATACGTGCACCTTACTACGTGTTGTTGTTTTGTAAATGCATTAATGAAACCATGCAAGATTTTAACTAGTCATATAGTTGACATTTATGATATTTATGTGGTAATAATATAAACAGCATTTATGTTAACCTTATATTAACTTTCTGATAACTTAGACTAAAAGTTAATATTTAACCTTAAAATATAATTAATATCATATATATATATGGTATTAATTATTTTCAATACATTTCATGAACTGATGAGATAGATCGACAAATCATGCTAAATAACTCTTCAATTATACCAAATAAGATATATGTAATATTTCCATTTAGTACGAAACATAATATAATTTTTTTAAATAGTTTGTCAAATTCCTCACCATTTTAAAATTTTCTTTTGTTTTGTATACTCTCTGCTTATCTCTTTTTATTCTATTTTCTTAAGTTCCTTATAAGTCCTTCTCATTTTATTCTATTTTCTTCCATTTTTTATTTTCATTTCTTTTCCCCCGCTTATTTTTTACCAGTCCTCCCGAGACATTTTATTCCCCTCTTAAGAGGATACATCCTCTTTATCCAACGTACAACCCAATTTCGCGAACGTTCCTTGTTATTAAAAAGTCCAACTGTTTGTTCTAATGTGCCGAAAATTCCCTTATGTGAAGCGCCGAGAGCGGCAAGGGCAGCGCAAGAAGAAAGTAGTACGAGTAAGATCCCCCAGGCAGCGCTAGCATCGCAGTCGCTGGCATTCTCTTTGTGCCTCGCGAGAGGAGGCAGCTAAGCGGACCGCTTTACGCGGGGCGGGGGTAGAGGAGGGGAAACGGAGGGGGCGCGTGCACGCCTCTTTTCCGAAAAAAAGGTGAAATTGTGGAAACGTTGTAAAGCGACCCATCCCCTTCCTCCCTACCCTCTCCGTCCTGCACCGGAAGTTGATGAAACGAGCCGTGCTGAGCAGACTACGGGGCATAAAACTCTTCTTTCCCCCCTCTTGGCGTTGTGTTTTAATTTACTTACGGGGGACTAGACTCTGCGTGACCGTGTAGCCCCGGGCGACGTTCCGAGTGGCGGAGGGGGAGGCCGAGACAAGGCCTCCGAGGGATGAAGGGGCGGAGGGAGAGAGGCTGTGATTTGCATGGAACTGTTGTGTAGGAATGTGAAGAAGCAACGACAGAAGGAGTTGGACGAACAATTTCATGTGGAGGAGACAGCTTGGTGAATTTTGAAGGCAGCCATCCCGCACTTGTCGCTGGGAGATTACGTGCGAAATAACGAATCAATAGATCATTTGTTTTCTACCAGAACACACGTTAATTTACCAAACAACAATATACAGTTGTCTGTAAATACAGGAGTGATGCGAAAACTTGCAATTGTATGACGATCCGCGTATCTGGTGCGATTTAATAATTGCAATTTCCAATACCGCCTAACTGCTATGTAGGAATGTGAAGAAGCAATAGAGGACGTTGGGCGATGAAGGTTTGAGTGAAGCAGAGGTCGAGAAGGGCTGAGAGAGGAGGATGAAGTGGACGTCCGGTGGAGAGGACGCGCGCCGTGTGGCTGCTGCGCTCCCTGTTTGTCGAGTGGTTGTGATGTAGGGCCGAGTTCAAGTAGGTGACAGGTAGAGGGGAGAGAGCAAGGGAGTCGCGAATTCACTGACATGTCAAGGCTGTAACTCATGGTTGAAGAACGTCTGCGTTAGTTGTGAATGTTTGGAATGGAGGGAAGAGGGGGTAAAGAAGTGTTAATGGCATGAGAGAGCAGGAAGGCAGAAGAGGGACGAGTGATGTTCACTTTTGCTGGGCTTGTATCAAATTTTGCGACATTGGAGTACTCCGTACTTGATGTCGGAGGCAGATAATATAGTAAGACAAACGTAACAAAGCTGTAAATCATTTTGATAACCAGCATACACGTTAGTTTTCGACAGAACAAAATATAAAAATTATTATAAAAGAGAGGCTAAGAATTTTTTTCTGCGACATTTAACCAGCGGTAGGTACTAACGCAACAGCTAAGGCTGGTGAGAGTGGAAACTGATAGACCGTTTGTTTGGTTTAAATTAATTTAAGTGTAATGTTTTTAAATTAAGTTTTTAAGTTAATTGTGCAATGTTTTGTAACTTAATTATAATGTGTTTCATTAAATTGAATTCAATAATGCATCTGCTCAGGCAAATGCATTCTTATGTCTTTCCTTCAATAGTGATGATGGTCATTTCTACACATGTGTTGTATTTAAATATCGCTACCTTCTGTTAATGAAACTATAGGCCTGCGTTAAAGCACTAAGCATCTTTTAAGCATGCACTTATGACATCAAAACTGTGTTTTATGTGAATCAGTAAGTGGAAGAACGGACCTACACTTACGCACGTTCAAACCCAGCCAGCAACCGCCGGGAACTCGCATGTCCTTTACATTTTTACTCTTAGGAGGTGCAGTTGTCTGACGCTGTCACGCCAAAACTCTAAATTGTACGTTCATTCGTGTATAGGTGCATTTTCAAAGTTCCTAGTTCCCCCACCTACGTTTCGTGGACCGTGGACAAGTTAGCATCCGCACGGTGCCAAGTTTTGGCGCCAGCTAGGTAGCTTACGCCACTACGTGGATGATAATTTTAGCGAGTCGCTGATTTCATTGATCGTTTCCGCAATTTCTTTTGTTAAACTTTAAATACATGCTAGAGAAGTAGGAACTTAAAAGAACAAACCCTCTTTCTGACGAATGACTCCGACACTACTCCGCGTAGGATATCAGACGAGAACCGACCTGGATTGTAGAGCCATCAAGAGCGTGCGAGCGAGAGCGAGAGAACAAGAGAGAAGAGCATTATTCTTTTAAAGGAAATCGATTTCTGGTGAACTCTGACGATTTTCTTGGGAAGGAGCGGTAGACCGAATAAAATAGATTCCCGTCTTTTCTGTCGAACCAAATTAGGAGGATTGTAGGAATAAGTTTATTGCGGGATGAAGGATATAAAACTCGGCGTATGGAGGGGGCGTGGCAGTCCGGATTTGAATCTTATTACATGGAAAGATACTAGGTTCGAGATCTGTTGGCGGTGACAGCAACCACGAAGACTGGATGTATTGATTGTTAGTGATTCCGGACGCATTAACTTCTGAGGTCATTAGCCCGGTAATTGTGCATTTTTTCCTCAGAAAGTGATGGCAGTGATCTTGCTCAACTGAATAGTAAGATCCGACGCCGACCTACTGTCTACTAATGGCGTTTTCCCTCAACCAGGTTTCTCCCACCCGCGGGGCATCGCTCCAGCCGGGACTAGCCTAAAGCTCCCGTCCTGTCTCCCGGCATATGCGATAGTGTGGTGCATGTTAGCGCAAGTGTGTGTAAGTACGGGAGGGCGATAGGACTAAGGGGAAGGAAAGATCACGCGCGGTCCGTCGCCCATTTGTTAGGGTACTGCTCCAACTCGCGGGGTGTTGATCGGAGAAACAACCGAAAACTACCAATCAGAGCAGCCTGGAGCTAGAATTCTCCACCAGACAGAGACTGGATGGTCGTGGCGTAAATGAGAACGTTACCTATTGGTCGGCTGCTGAGGAGGTTGCTTAGGCGTCGGCAACTCAGATGGGTTTTTTGGGTGGTTTCCTTCGAAAGACTCCCAGCGGATGCTGAACCAGTACATAAATATCTGACTTAGATATCAGAGTTTGGCAGTCCTATGAGAGAGAGAGAGAGAGAGAGAGAGAGAGAAATGAGAGGGAAAGAGAGAACGAAAGGAAGAACCCAAGAGAAACTGATCGAGAAAGATAGAGAAGAATAAAGTTGGGAAAATGAGATAAGCTAATAAAAGAGAGGGTGAAAAAGCGATGGCTAGAAAGATACAGAACGAGAGGTGGAGAAAAATAGAAAGAAAGGGGGCGAGAGAGAGAGAGAGAGAAAGGGGGCGAGAGAGAGAGAGAGAGAGAGAGAGAGAGAGAGAGAGAAAGGGGCGAGAGGAAAAAGAGTGAGCGTGCAAGTTAGGGAGAAAGCCACAGATAAAGAGTCACTTCATTCGTTTATTGGAATATGGAATTCTAAAGAAGTCTGATCATTCTTCAGCAAGTTAAGTAAGTAAAGCAAATTAACAGGAAACCCTGTCCCATCGCTTGAACATGAAACGCAGAGGGAGGATCGTGGGAATCTGATCATTGCAGGACGGAAGATAGCGGTGACCTCAGTGACAATGTTCCGAGCGTGATTTACGCGTCGTTGAGTCATTGAGGAGCGGCCGAGCAACGGATTATCGAAGGCCATGGGCAAGAACAGGTAGGGCTGCAAGGACTATTGATCTAAGGTCAAAGGGCGTTGTTAGCGAACCCTTGGTTTACGCGGCAATACGTAGGCGGAATAAGGAATAAGGGACTGCGGAGATGTGGAATGTAGAGAGTGAATACAAAGGAAGAGAGGGAGGGAGAGAGAGTCTCTAACATACAATCACGAACGATATGGAGTATCTCTTCACGAGTGACTACATTGCAATATTGAGGAAGGTCTTGGAGTGACTATGCAGCGCATACACAAGTTTGTGGAGTTCAGGCCGTGATGGAATGAGGTATGAGGAAACAATGTAACCGCAAAGTGAAACTGGAGCACCCAGTTCGGGTGAGGGATTAAATCATGAATGGTGCGAGAGCGCATGGACTGGGGGAGGAGAGAGTGGAGAGTGGAAGAATTTCTGAAATTACACACTTTGGAACGCATTAAGATGCAAGAAAACGTGTTCTAGAGAAGTGTGAATGAAGATAGGCGTGAAGAGAATGTATTGTAGTCAATTTATTCCCGTTAAAACTGGGCAACGACTCCTAGAAGTGAGAGCATCGATTGCAATGATAAAATAAACAAACATCTATTTCAAACTATCTCTACAAATTAAAACTACTGAGAAAGTGTACGGAAACAGCATTATATTGTGTATTTTAAATTCTAATAGTAAACATTTGAAATACACGATAATAATTGATACAAATAATAAAAATGTTAATTGTTAAGTGTTAATAAAAATGTAAAAAATATGTATGCGCCAATTCCCTAACTGAGAGCTTCGCATATCGCGAAAGGGTCTACTACTTTCTATTTCTACCAGAAGCTGTTTCGATTTATTTTTCGCATTTGTTTTCCTTTTCAATAAAAAAATATTATTATGGTAAGTATTGCAATTGTCATTTTTTTAGTTTGATCATTGTTTTGTCAATAATGAGATTAGTTATCGTGTAACACAAATGTTTGTGATGAAAAGTCAAAAGCTTTTACTTAAGTCAGTATGTTGTCATTTATCTCCAAAACATTTTTGCACAGTTTGGCATATTTATGAAAAACCCTCTCTATAAAATCCTTGAGAAGTTCGAGATAATGGTTTAGAAATAAAAATAAAACGTCTTTTAATAATAGCAAACAATTTGAGCCCATTACCCTTTATTTAAATCACGAAGTTAGGTTGAGTAGAAAGTTCCTCCTATTTAAACGAAAACTCTTAGTGTTTTAAATATAAAGACTTTTTTTATATTATCTAAATGTCAGAGGTTTTAATCTAAATTGACATAATATTATACTTATAAAGACACTCTCTCCGAAGAAAAACATTCAAGAAAAGAAGGCAGGCATTTTTCTCAAAGTTTTGAAAATATCTTAGGGCCTTTACGTAAAGTACCGTCAACATTTTTTTAAAAAAAAATATCGTACAGACCTCCAGAACTTCACCACTAGATCTCACTCATAACTTGTTTACTAAGTTTCAGTTCAAAATCTTCTAATCTGACAGAATTATGCCTAACACATCCATTCATATACACAAAGCGATTTTCAATAACAAAATGTCGTGTATCTTATCTCCATCAATCTTAACCATCTTTGAAACAGCTCTAATAGATCTTACTCCTGACGAGTTCGCGAAGATACACGTCATAAAATCCTGCAGCACGGATTTTACGGCCGCAAATACTAAATCGCATTGTAGAGGTGAGGTATTCGCCCCCCTCTACTGTAGTAAATCGAAAGAAATGAAAACTGCATTTGCCGTCGCATTGCAACGGCGTGCGCGAGGGGCGTCAATTACGCAGAAGGCACGCCCGCCTCGCCTTGGTTCACGCTTGTGAGTTGTAGAAACGCGACTATTAATAGCAAGTGAATAAATAGAACCCGTATAAAACGCACAGATTTAATTAGAAATTGGTTTAGGTGGTGTAACGGTTATCGTATTAGTCGCGGGTTCGCCCGGTCGAAGCCGAGGATTTTTAAGGGCGATAAAATACTTCGTAGATCTTTCTTCGGAGAGGAAGTAAAGCTGGCTGTCCCATGTTGTAGATTTACTACACGTAAAAGATCGTGAAGCCTTTGATCACAATTCAAAGTGCCTGTTTCGTCGCCCGAGTGGTTCATCCCGTCTCTGCCAGATAATAAAAGGAACGTAGCAGAATTTGCGTGGTCAGGCGGAAGAGCAGGCCTCATAACCTGAGCCTCGACACGGAAAATAAGGCATCATTGATTGATTTATTGGTATTCTATTAGTAGTTACGCGGGGGATGTGTATCGAGATAACCGTGTCTGGCGTAAAATGGAAATATAGCGTTCAGTATGATCACAGATTTCTATGTTAATCGCTATCGCGTTCCACTATACAACCCCTTTCTGGCGTTTTCCGTTTATCAGTTTTCTTTATCTGATTGTCAGAACAAATTCCGCAAGCGAGTTCGAGAAAGTCAAAGCGTGCCGTTGTGGACTGTAACTCTTCGTAGTAGGTGGAAAAGTTAGGCGTCCAAGCGGTTCGGAACCAATCAGAACAGATTGGAACGCGTTCAAATAAATTTGAGAGGGTCGCAGCGTTCAAGCGTTTTGGAGTAGATCGGCATGAATCAAAGTGAATCCGAGTGGATCGCAGGTAATCCGAGTGAATTGAAGCGGATCCTAGTGGATTGAAACGGATCGAATCAGGTCGGAGTTGATTGGAATCAAAGAGAGAGTTGATTGGGCGGTATATATAAAAGAGTCAGGGCGCATCTGAGTGGGTGAGGCATGGTCAGACAGATTGGAAAGCTTTACAAACCTGACGACGAGGTTCATAGATTTGAGCGAATTGAAGTGATTTCGAACTTGATTGATGACGGATTTTCACGGGTCGGACTAAATCGAACACTTGAGGTGGGTTGAAGCTTTTCGCAGCAGGCGAGAACTGGTTGAAGCGTATTGAAATGCGTCGGAGAAGGCCATAGTGGATCGGAGCTGGCCGCAGTGGGTTGGTGAGAATTGTAGTAGGTGTAAGAGTTGTAGTAGGCCTATGAATTGGATCGCCTGTAGCAGGTCGCGGAAGATCGGAAGAGATTGCGACAGATCGGGGACGGGTCAATGCGGATTGGAGCGGTTCGGTGAAAATCGAATACTAGGTCGTAGCAGATCGGACCGGAACGATTAATTGATTGATTAATAATTTTGGACACGTCTACGCCTTAGGTTATTAATACCGTAAGTGTAGCGCATGTTTGTATCGTAGGAGGTGGCTGTGATCTTCTCCTGTTGGAGGGCGAGATCCGGCCCCGACCTAGCCGACGGCTTGTGGGATTTTACTCATCCAGCCATACCGTCCCACCATATGGGGGGCCGCTCCAACAAGGGCAAGCTCTAAGCGCCCGACCGGTCTCCCGGCATGCGTGGTAGCGTAGTCCATGTAAGTCTAAGTAAGGGGTGAGGGTAGGACAAAAAAGAGGAAAGAAAGATCGCGGGGTTGCCTCGTTAGGATTCTGCTCTAGTATTTGCCTCGTGTTAAGCGGAGAAACCACGGATCTCTACCGGTCAGAGGAGCCGGCCGCTAGAGTTCTCCTCCAGACAGTGACTGAATTCGACTTAACTATACATCTATTGTCGCATATCCTGCCACCATCGGGACTAGGACCTCCCGGTCAGATGCACTGCAGTGACATCAATTGATGCCCTAAACCGGTAGAGCGGACCGGGTGAGAATGGACTGGAACCTACCGGAGCGGGTCAGAGCGAACATGTGAGAGCGGTTGAGAACGCAAGGGGCGTGGCGGAACAGGAGGGGCTAGGGTTGGGGATTGGGGGCGGGGAGGTCGAGGCCCCGAGAGCGAAACGCGAGTCGCGCCAGTGGCAACAGCGGCGGAGAGTGCGGCGCGGCGCGACGCGGCGCGTCGGGAGCCTCCAGGGACGCCGAGAGGGGAAAGCGCACTCGAGACGTCGTCTCCGCCCCCGGCCCCGCTCCCGCCGCCGCCGCAACCACTGCCTCCGCGCGCGGGCGGGACCTTCTGTTTCTGCTGGAGCGGGATCCGCCACCTGTGAACGCGCCCGGAAGCTGTGGGGTTTCGTCGTGTTAATTAAGCGCGAGTGTTGACAACTGTTACGGCTGTTGTTTTCAGTTTGCAATCGCAACTGAATATTAAACGATACCTTTATTTGCGTTTGTTTTTAAATGGTCTTGTTAATTATAAACCTTTTCCTTTTTTCAACTGTCAGTATGGGTATATTCTGAATTTTACATATTATAACAATATGATTTACAGTCTGAAAACCACTGATATTTTACAAACCTTTCTGGGATATTTATATTTTTTGATACGGCTTTTAGTCAGCCGACAGTCGATATCCTTTAACGACCCGATGGGACGCATATTTGACCATACACTTGACATCAACACAATTGCGGTCTCCTCTGATCTGGGGTCAACAGCACGCGAGGACCTCAGCAACAACACATTCATGAGAGACAAGGGGCCAACAACCATGACCATGGCGGGCTCGAACTCGCGACCCTTCGAACCAAAGCGCTTAGTCCGTACGCGCTCTCGGCCACCTCTCGCCATCCAGATCGACTTCTTAAAATCCTAAAAATGTATCAGGAATGTAGAACGTGAACAGCGAAGATATGAAATATGTGCATAAGTACGATTGTTGTAGGATCATTAATGTTGTTACACAAGAACGTCATAGTATGTTTCTCGTCCAGACTCTACCTGTAAAGTCCAGCTTTTAACAAAGAATGATTAATATTTTAAGATTATATTGCGGCATGAAAAATCTGAGAATCGATCTTCAAAGACGCCTGCATATATATCTCTGACACTTAATATCCGAGAAAATATATTTCCTGTAGTGCAAGGCGAAGCAATTGAATTCGAAGATGTAAGGCAATTAATTGCTCGTCTAAGGTTCAGTCCTGATCAAATTCTCATAGCATGTTTCATGAACACTTGAAAGTTTCGGAGAAAATTCATTATGTTTCCTATCACTTATTAAGGGAGAGAAAACTATTTCGGGGCTCTTATTTACTCAGTAGATTGAAGTTTCATTTTTATCAGTGAATGAACACTATTATACAGGATATTTTCTATCACATATATCACAGTTATATACGATGTCTTGACCTTAGTATATTATTAATTCAACAACGAATTATTATACGGTCAAAGAATGTTTAATAATATTCGGTGAGTATTATACAATTCTGAAGATTTAAACTAAGAAAATTAGCTCGTATTTAAATGCATTCAAACTTAGATTTCCCATACTTTATTTACTTTTTGAAATTATGAAATAAATAAACACTATTTCAGTTTTTCCAATCGAATTCCTGTTTTCACTAAGTGATAAATTAACTACGTATTCTATTTTCACTGCGAAATCACCAATTTTTCTGCAAAACACCAATATTTTGAACCCTAATCAAGGACTCAGTTTGATTCCAACCGGTGTGTACTAGATTTGGCAACGCCGTGCCGGGTGTGGCGTGTCGGCAGTTAGTCGTCTCAGGCGTCGAGGGCAAAGAATTGAGAGTCAACCTCGAGTGACGCGTTGGCAATCGAGAAGCCGCAGAGAGACGAGACTAGTGAACGGAAGCGACTGTAGCGACGACGTCGCGGGTGCTGAGTGCGAGAAGAGAAGCACCAAGAGGGGAATTAAAGCGGCGACGGTAACACTAGCTGCGGATTACGACGAGGGGCGGATGCTAGGTGAAATGCTGGATGAAAGAGACGCATGGATGCTGAATAGACCGGCATGTCGTTAGCAACAGCCGGGAAGTAGCTGCAGTGGAGTTGGCCGTGGTGACGATGCAAACAAAACAATCGAGACGGTGGTGATAGTTTGCCAGGGGGAGGGTTTGCGGTTTGCAGCTAGAGGCAGCGGTGGTGTTAATGAGAACGAGGAGTGATGACGTCAGTGACGGTGGAGGGAGTCATTGGGGGCACCATTGGCACGGACACTAACGATGGAACAGGAACGAGGCGGTTCTAGGGTGCGGCACGGTGATGTAGATGCTGCGGTGAGCGACGCTATGAGTGCAGGGACGAGGGTGGTGGGTGCGACCATAGTAGGGAAGACCGCACGCAATAATCATGTCTGCGTTGATTCCGGTTGCATTGACTTAAATGGAGCTCGTGATAAAGAGAAAACCGACGCCGTTGCCGTGAATGTGCTCCCTAGTCATTCCCCATCCAATGCTTACTGAACCTACTGGCATCTCTCTAGTCCTATTCAAAACACACGCGGGCGTTTCCCTCATGTTGATCTGATGCGCAAAGCAGTGTCACAGCATTACATATCCCCTCAATCCCTTTAATCATCATCGATTTCTCTCCGGTGCATTCATTTCGAAGCCCTACAGCGATAGCTCATCAGAAAGAATAACAGATGCATCGCAACGAGTACGATGATCGTTGGAAGGTACTTAAAAGCGACGAGTCGGGAGGAAGCGACGAGGCGACGGAGTCAGTGAAGTAATTGGAGAGGGAGGCGACGCGACGCTAAGGGCGGAGGCGGAAGCGACGTGGGTGGCGCAAGCCACACGGCGCGCGCCACCCCCGACCCCTCCCCTTCCCCGGCCCCGCCCCAGACCCACGGCTCCACTCAGGCGCCCGCCCCTCTGCCCATTTGTCCCGCTGCTTTGCAATTCATCGGGCGCCCCCGCGTCGCGGCCGCCGCCGCCTTTCGACACGGCTTTCCGCTTAGCCCCCGCGACGTCCCGTCCGCTCCCCGCCCACGCCGCGCCGGCGACCACGCCCCCGCGCCCTTTTGCCTCACGCGCCGCCTCACGTCGGCGACACTTGTCGGCGACTTCTCGTTGCTCCTCTTAGTCACCTTCTCCAGTTGTTTGAAGGCGTTCGTTACCCCTTTTCGTCATCCCCATTACCGCCATTTCTGGCACACTCGTCTCTCGTATCCTTTTCTATTTCGTCCCCTCATACCTCCCCGTTGTCCTTTCCCGTTACCTTCCTTTGGCGTCCTCGATCCTAACTACCGTCGTCCCCTTTGTTGTTCCACCGTCGTCCTCACTGCCGTTCCCTCCGTCGTCCCCACCGCCGTTCCCTCCGTCGTCCCCACCGTCGTCCCCACCGTCGCCCCCACCGTCGCCCCCACCGTCGTCCCCACCGTCGTCCCCACCGTCGTCCCCTCCGTCGTCTCCTCCGTCGTCCCCTCCGTCGTCCCCTCCGTCGTCCCCTCCGTCGTCCCCTCCGTCGTCCCCTCCGTCGTCCCCTTCGTCGTCCCCTCCGTCGTCCCCTCCGTCGTCCCCTCCGTCGTCCCCTCCGTCGTCCCCTCCGTCGTCCCCTTCGTCGTCCCCTTCGTTCCCCCACCGTCGTCCCCTCCGTCGTCCCCACCGTCGTCCCCACCGTCGCCCCCACCGTCGCCCCCACCGTCGTCCCCACCGTCGTCCCCACCGTCGTCCCCTCCGTCGTCTCCTCCGTCGTCCCCTCCGTCGTCCCCTCCGTCGTCCCCTCCGTCGTCCCCTCCGTCGTCCCCTCCGTCGTCCCCTTCGTCGTCCCCTCCGTCGTCCCCTCCGTCGTCCCCTCCGTCGTCCCCTCCGTCGTCCCCTCCGTCGTCCCCTCCGTCGTCCCCTCCGTCGTCCCCTCCGTCGTCCCCTCCGTCGTCCCCTCAGTCGTCCCCTCCGTCGTCCCCCTGATCGTCTACTTCGTCGCCACCCACATTCGCCACTTGCCACTCGCGACATAATTCCAGTTGCTCGTCTCGTTTCTTACTGTGTCGCCCACCACGCCACCCACCTCACGTCACTCACCTTATCTCACCACTCACGGCATCGCGCCTTCCTTTCCTCTTCTCTCTTCATACATCAGCTTCCTTGCTTCCTGTTCTTCGTGGCCATCCCCCTCATCGACTTTCTCGTCTCCTCCGCCTTCCACAGAGAGCCCTCCTGGCCCGCACCGTGTTTCAGGTAGTTGTAGTTAGCCCCAACCATCCGCTGTCCCAGTCGTCTTCCCAATCCCTGCTGTGGACGCTGAGAGGTCTTGCAATGGAGCAGCTTCCGAGTGAGTCCAGTTTGAACTGTTCTCGCCGCTCTATCCAGCCTTGAAGAGTAATCGAAGGCTTGCTTTAGCGGCAAGGCAGTTAACTGTCCTCGCCTGGGTGCTGGAGCTCATTCTCCATGTGGTGTTTGAGGTGACCTAACTGTGTTCTCGGCAGGTTTCCTCAGAATCCTTCCAATTCCTTTCCCTCTCACTCCACCATTGTTTCATTAAATTTCTTTTAATTTTAGTCATGATCATCTACTTATCGAAGTATTGATTATTCACGGAAAGGGCAAGCTCGAATATGTAATAGAATAATGTTCAGTCAATTTAATTTTTTGTTGCGTTGTATCTATATTTCATGAGCAATACCCCCCTTCGCATTGGTCAATTATTTATTGCAATATACTAATACCTGAAATATTGCATCGAGTTTGGGAGGGAAATTTTCAAAATGTAATTAATTAATGAACCCATTAGCCAATTCCTCCCCCATGCCGCACCGCCTCACTCTTCTACATTACTGCACTACCCCCTACCACATACTCACCCAAGCCACATCACTCTACCTACTCTCTTACACAATGGCGTGGGTTTTATACAACAGAAGTGTTACGTTCTGATTTAAATACAGGTTTGAAATTATTTATATGAATTTATACATTTCTGTATAAATAATCAATTACTATCTCCGAGTTTTTCTAAGAATCTGAAGGGTTGTTAATCTTTTCACATTAAAAAGACGATTCAACAGAAATAGGGGATACGCTTTAAACACTTCGGTACCAACGCATTTTGCCTTTTAGGGTGAAGGCTCATTTATCGCCTCTCATTATTCTCAGTATTACATTATAATAGTAGGTTTAATCGTATTATGTATTTTTGTTTGCTTTCCGTAATCTTAGTAATTACCTGCACCGGGCCGCAGCAAACAAAGCTCTCTAGTTATGCATTTAGTACTACCTTTCCCATCATTTTATCCTTTCTGTCAGGCAATAACAACGGCATTCAGCATCTCGACTACGGCGCAGATGTGCCCCACTGACGTCCTCACGGCCTCACACTTCACTCCGCGCGGCCCCGCGGGTGACATCTGTCGCACCCCCTCCGGACGCGTCTGGATGTTGCTGCCCTCCCACCCCCACGCAGCCGCGGGGGCGCGCAGATCCTCCGCTCCGTTGTCCCGAGCTTCCGGCCTCACTTCAATACCTTTCCACGGCAAACGAGGGTTTGCGCTCACGCTCTCGCGTATTCAGACTCTGCTCCAAAGTACTATCTCTCTCTCTCTTGCTCTCCCTCCCTCCCTCTCTCTCCCTCTCTCTCCCTCTCTCCCCCTCTCTCTCCCTCTCCCTCCCTCTCTCTCCCTCTCTCTCCCTCTCCCTCCCTCTCTCTCCCTTTCGCCCTCCCTCCCTCTCTCTCCCTCCCTCTCTCTCCCTCCCTCTCCCTCCCTCTCTCTCCCTCCCTCCCTCTCTCTCCCTCCCTCCCTCTCTCTCCCTCCCTCCCTCTCTCTCCCTCTCTCCCTCTCTCTCGCACTCCCTTCGTCTCCCCTTCTTTTTGTCTTAATATGTGTGACTACTATTTACTGTCATGCGTACTGTATTTCATTTTGCTTCATAATTTTTCTTTCTTTCTTACTAACTTATAAACAGCATTCAATTGAATGTCATTTACCTGTGTTGAAAAATTATATTGTTAGTTCTACATTGGAGACAAATTTCGGATGTCTCGGAAGGTTATTCCTTACATATTCAACATAACGTGCTCTCTTAGAAAAATAGTTCATCTGACTAAGAGTAAAATAATGTTCCTTGTGTCGCGTTGGGAGCTATTAATGTTACCCCAACTTGAATAACCATTTATTTATTCATTATTCCCAGCAAACAACGTATGCTCTCAATACTGTCGTGCAATACATCGTACGGTGACCTTCCGTAGCGCAATATCATGAGGAAGAAATTCTAAATTACGCAGACGGAAAAATATGAGGGGAAAAGCTCTGTCAGGAGACGAATAAGTTCCGCGTTAATTAATATCAGCAAGCGCGGTCGTCGCCTGGTTTCATACTGTATATTATTTCGTCGACAATTTTATGGAACCCGAAACGAAAATAACAACAGGAACACGCGCGGAACTTGCACTCTAGTGCTAGCTTTTTATGAACACACTAACACACACACACACACATAGCTTACATACAAACATGCAGGCACACCGTACACGCATGCACGCATACACTCAAGCTCTCACACAAAAGTATGCTTTGATATATTCTTGCAACTTATTTTCCCATTCTACAATTATTCGTTTTATGTCATAGCGAACTATTCCTAACAATTTTCCTAATTGTCTAACCAATAAGATATCCTGCTCAAAATCGTTACTCCGACATCTAGAAGCATAGTTCAAACATTCCCATCTTTTTAACTGTATTCAGCATTATCGATTCGGTCCCGCGTAAATTTAAAAGGATGTGTATCCTAGATACAGTGCTGTCCGGGAGATGGAACGCATTTCACCCCTAGGACTTGGCGTCTCTCGTGTAGTCAAGTTTAGCGTGCCAGGAATGCCTCTCCGCAATGGCAACTTGCTGGTGAGAGTGCTTGCAATTGAAATTATATTGGAAGGATGAGCTGCGGTTTGAAAACGTAAATTGTATAATCTACACAATCATAGTATATGCTGGAAGTGTTGTCCCCTTCTCTTGTTTTCCAGTGTTCTGGTTGCTACCCTCAATAAATTCAATTTTTAAGAGGATGCCCTGATTCGGCTCGGTGCGGAGAGACTTCGCTGGCGCACTGTATCTATTGACTCCGTCCGTGGAAGCGTTCGCTTTGTGGTGTATCCTGTCTTCTTTACCACGAAACTCGCAAATCCACTTCCACATGGTGTTTCCCGTCTATTACCCACCCGCTCCACTGGCAACCCCTACACGAGCGGCTCTCCAACTCTCGGCAGCCACACGCAGCACCCACGCGCGCCCACTCGCACCCCCGCACCGCAACGCGCTCTCTGCGGCCGGTGTGGGCGGCTCCTCTCGTTAGCACACCGCAACGCGACGCCCACCACCCCCGTTGTCCCTTCCCGCCTCTGCGTAAGCAACCACCCCATGCCCCACTTCAGCTTCTCCCGGACGCGGGTCCTTCTCCCTTTGGCCTCCCCGCCCCCGCCACCGCCCCTGTCACTGCCACTGTGCCATCGCCCCCGTTTCCATTCCCACTCATCCCCAACCTCGTTCTTCTCTCTGTCCCCGTACCCTTCTCCGCCCCGCATTTTCCCGCTCCAACCCCAACTCCTTTCCCACCCCATCATCGTTCCCATCCCTCTGCTCATCCCTGAACCAGTCCTCGTTTTCAAGTCTCAACCTCCATTCACATCCCTCTCCCCATCCCTAACGTCATGCAGGTCTACAACCCTGTCATCACCCCGTCACTCACCCTCCGTCACCACCCTCCGTCACCACCCTCCGTCACCACCCTCCGTCACCACCCTCCGTCACCACCCTCCGTCACCACCCTCCGTCACCACCTACTGTCACCACCTACTGTCATCACCCCCGTCATCACCCCCGTCATCACCCCCGTCACTACCTCCGTCACCACCTCCGTCACCACCTCCGTCACCGCCTCCGTCACCACCTCCGTCACCACCTCCGTCACCACCTCCGTCACCACCTCCGTCACCACCTCCGTCACCACCTCCGTCACCACCTCCGTCACCACCTCCGTCACCATTCCCGTCACCATTCCCGTCACAATCCCCGTCACCAGCCACCGTTAGCCCCGTCATCAACCACCGTCCCCGCCCCCACGTCCACACCCCCACGTCCCCACCTCGCCCCCACGTCCCCACCTCGCCCCCACGTTCGTCCTTCTTTCCATTTCCTCACTCATCCCTTTCCATCAAGCATCCGTTACCATTCTCCTCGTCCTCGTTGCCACCATCACCGTTAGTCAACGAATTCGCCCGCAACCCGAGCTCACGTGACACGCCAACGCCCATTGTATTCGCAGAGTCCAGCCGCGTGTAAATACAGAGCGTGCGATATTCTCCGCTCGGTCTATTTTTTCTGCTATTAAAACTTGCGCCGGCGCGGAAAAAATCGCAGCCGCGCGCGCTTGGCAAGAGTCTGCGAGTGTATATTTAATATATTCCGCGGAAATTGAAAGGAAAACGAGAAAAAATATAATTCCGAGCCGTTTATCATCCGTCTCTACGCAAATACACGAAGCCGAATCGCCGAGTACCGCTCTCGTCGGAGTTGCTCCGGACCGTTTCGGAGTATTCGCGGCGATACACTTAATAATACATTAAGCTCGGAATATCATTTCCTCTCTTCTCGTCGGCCCCGCGAGTGGAATGCCGATGCGCGCTTTTACTTTTCTCCTTTTTAACTTTCCTGCCCCAATGTGAAGACCGCATTTGAGATTTATGTATTCTTCGGACACGGTGCGACCTCTAGCGCTGAAAGCCGACGATTGAAAGTGGAGAATAATGTGGTGGCGGTGGTGGAATAAAAAGAGAGGAGCGGGAATGGAAGTGTGGGCGTCATGTAACCGTCGTTTGTCTCTATGAACTCCGCTTAAACATGTAAAAATGAAGTGAACGTTCTAAATACGTTGTTTTTAGTTGTTCCAATCGATCCGAAGTTTTTATTTCAATTATCATAAAAAATAGGCAGCATTATTATATGTACTTCACTGAAACCGTCTAGAAATCGAATACTACTAGAAAATTGCTAGTGTTGTTGTTGAAATGATTTTAAATTTTTATTTCAGTGATTATAGATCGTCAGTTCATTTTACAAAGAAACATTATTTCGAATATGGTATGGTAAATGCTTAAATACAGTAACAAAGCAAAGTCTTCATGCACAGTCTACAAAGTGCTGAAAAATAACAATTGAAACAAGATTGAAGGTGATGCGTAACAATCATTGATGAAGGACATTTCCCCCAAAACGAGAGATAATCAATCTAATGAGGTCCAAAGGTCAAACGCGCGCATAGATTTATAATGAAATAAACAGATAGAATAAAAATAGAAATGAATAGAAGCAAGTTGAACCAAAGTACTGCAGATAAATTTTAAAAAGTGCACAGTTTTACATGATTGTGTTAAACTGAAAACTACAAGTAATGAATATAAGTATAGTCATGGTATTAAATTTATATATGTTTGAGTTTATTTGACTTACTAAAATTTGCATAAATTGCATAAAAATACGGATGTTTTAATTTTTAGTGTGGCAAACGTTCCTCAGATTTGCAAGCTTTCTGATAGAAACGTCCATTTATAGTGAAAATAGGCCTCTTCTAATATACATAATGCCATTACTTGTGATGCATAAATTTGAACTATGAATAAAATTAGTTATTGTTCGCTTTTTCTTCCTCCCTCCCCTTCCTTTCCCCACTTTTTCTCTCTGAACTATTTCTCTTTTTTTTACTTTTTCATCGTATTTTTCGTCTATTGAGCACCGCTTTGCTAGATACTTGGCCTCTTCTAAAATAAAAACTGCTTCTTTTCTATTAGTATTCTCATTCTGACCTATAATATACATATTTGCAAGAGAATTGCTCTACATGATATTTCAGTTCCTTCTCATGTTGTATTAACAGTGTCGATCAACTCCTTTATTATCCCTTACAAAAGAAAATAGACCTTTCCAAGACGTGTTTTGTACAATTTCATTGTACAAATCCATAAAGTGATTCTTGCAAGTTGATGGTAAGAAGTAGCACAATCATAGTGTAAAATCGTTAATCCCAGAGAAACAACATAAATGTCAGTTATTATGTTGATACAAACTGAACAAGTGCCCATGCACTGAAGAGTCGATAAGCCAGTACTTCTGAAAGGCTGTCACAAAATTATGCGTGTGTGTCCTGAAAATAATTTAATACTGTGAAAAATATTATCCTTTATGACTAGACAGTTGTAATAGAGAAAGATGAATTAACATAGTATTTCCATAATTAAAATATCACTTTCTTAAATACTTATACGCAGTACAGAGAAATTATTGTAATATGCTGCAAAAAGTATCGATTTTGTACAGAAAACTAATAAATAAAACTAAGATATAGCCTTGCGAATATTGAAGGCTTGGGATGACAGGATTAAACCGACCTTAAACCACGCTCAGTGTTGATGATGATCATGATGAAATGTTAGTAGGATAGAAGGTGGTATAATGTAACAATAATCAATACTAGAATAGTATATTCTTCAGCGTCCATAGAATGATAGATATTATTTACTTGTTGATGTTTACGGCATGAGCGACGTAGAAACGAGTGTCGAAATTTCTACGGGTGAATAAATTAATTTAAATTTGGAATATTATATAAGAATTAAACAACTACTGGAAAAGTGTTAATATAGATATTTCGACCTTTCGAACAGCAATTGTATCGATTCCATCATATTTTAACAATTTTAATGTCCTAGTTCTTAATTCTGATACTGTATGACAACACAGAGCATTATATTTTCTGTTTGCTTCCAAAACTAATGTAATTTTCTACGTAGTACATTTAACATTTAAAGTAGTTTATCGTACTATGTTGTTTATATAGAAATACAAATAGTCGTTACACATGAAAGAAATACTTTTATATCATACTGCTCTACTTTAGCACTATTTTGTCGCAGGACACCATTTGTATGTTATTGTCTCAGAGGAAGTAAATTCACGAAATGGTGAATGTAAATTAGATGTTTTAGTCATGAAACCTTTATGTGAAAATCTCTACTTAGAAATCCTCGTATGCATGTAATATTTCTGTATGCTTTACGCAGTTTCCATTTGCAGAGCAAAGCCTTCATACAAGCGAGTGACGGACTCTGTCGTTACTTCGCCTGTTTGCCCCGAAACATAAAAAGGAAATATTGTTATTTAAGGACTATTCTTTCCATCCCATGAAAATACATTTTGCCTTCTACCATTTACAAGAACTGTGAATTGAATCTTATTTCGAATGTGTAAAACTATATTCGCAATGATACAACGAACCCATTTTATAAACATCTAACAGCAGCCTTGTCTCTTTCATGGCTATGGCAACTAACCGCAGCGCCGTTGAGAAAGGTCCGGTGAGCAAAGCTCTCTAGTTGCGCTGCGAATTAAGCTGACAACAGCTTAGTGGTCAACGACAGTGAAGTGGACATGGTGTTGTGATACTGTGAGCAAATGGCAAACCCAGCGGTGGCGATGGTGGAACGGTTAGCATATCGGACTGTTATACCCAAGTTCACTGGTTCAAACTCGATCTAAGTCGTGAATTATTAAGGCGAAAATATCCTTCGTACGCCTTCCTTCGGAGGGGAAGTAAAGCCGGCTGTCCCATGTTAGTAGATTTACTGCATGTAAAAGATCCTGAAGCATAAATGAAGCTGAGCTAAATTCGTTCGCCTGTTTCATCGCCCAAGAAATACCTCCTTTCTCCGCTAGTGCGTGAAAGGAGCGTAGTGAAAATCACATGGTCAGACGGAAGAATGGGCCTGATGGCCTGGGTCTCGCTACGTAGAATAAAGCAACAATTCAATTCAATTCAATTCAACCCCTCTAGCTAGTGAATCGACATGGAAGAGGAAAATCTTCTCGATCTCAGTGGCTCTCTATCTACTTCTAACAAAGTTTATGATAATTCAACACCAAATCCTTGGTCACATACAAGCAACGAAAACAATTCAACGACCAAGAAGGTGAAGGCCACGTAAAGAGGATAACCATAAATCATACTTTCAATGCAAATTGCTTACGACAATCTGTAAGTACTTCCAACTGCTTCGCATCGTTAGCGGACCTTTCGCGCCGTTATTTAACAGCCAGATAATGGAAGTAGATGGCCTACACGTTGCTCCGAACTAGAGAAAGCCGCCTCCAATTTTCGTGCACGAATTTAACAATTATAAAAACCTTCTTAGTAAAATCCAAAAGGAAATTGGTAATGATTTTACGAGAGCTTTCAAATATGTATGAAATTATAATAATATTAATAATATTAATAACAATAATAATAATATTAATAATAACAATAATAATATTAATAACAATAATTATTATTATTATTATTATTACATTTATTTGGCTACAGTTGGCTGGTTGTCAGGTGGGAACGGCAAGCCTACATATTTATAGTACATCTACATTTACAATATAAAAACAATTTACAATGCAACACAATAAAATAAATTACAACTGCATCTACTAGAACAAGAACTGTCTGTATTTCCTTGCTGAACAAAAACTTTTTTAATTTAAAAGGTCTTGCATTTTTCCTACACATGCTATTGTGTAGAGTGTTGTAGCAATGTCAACAAGAAGTTCAATAATAGTCTACGATTTTAATGAAATTTCCAAAATAAATAAGTCAGCAAGTAAAGTCATTAAATTCTCAACAAGTCCAAAAACATATCTGGAAACACTTTATGGAGTTTTGTTATGCTCATTGTTATGCAGTTTTGAGCGTTACCCCCTTCCAGAATATCGCTAACATTACAAATTAATGATGGGAAAGAATACAAATAGTACGCTTCAGCATTTTCATATTCATACGAATGCATTTTCATATTCAAGAAAAATATTTTAGGGAATATAAACAAATTATTAATATTTTTTCAGACACAGAGTTGAATAGTTTCATTATTCTCTTATTCATTTTTTCATTATTTTATATTTCCTTTCAATACAGCTTTTAAAATGATAGAAATACGTATGCATAATTATTTTTAATGTACTGCAGAAATTAAGTGTTTTCTCGATGTAAAATTACATTATCATTCGTGCAACATTCTAAATGCATTGGAAATAATTTTTCAGTAAATCGTGGAATGATCTACAATAAAAGTACGTACACAATGAACAGCACTACGTGATTTTCAAATTTGGCTAGTGAATCCATTAGTAGTTACTGACGTGTGTAAATTATTCGAATAATTGAAAAAACTAACATTATTTTACTTTTTAAATACAATGACCCCAATTTATCAATACATGATGTCCTCGTTAGTACTTGGAGTGCATTCCCTTGTTCTTTATAACCGTTTTTATCCTCTCTGGTATGCTTTCCATAAGGTCCTTGCGTTGTTTCTGAATTTATACTACACGATGTTTCCGATGAGGCCAATTCTGGTTGTTTTTTTTTCCTTCAATCTTGCCTTAACAATTCCCCATAAATTTTCAAGTGAGTTGCAGACTGGGCTATTAACAGACCAAAGCAATGTCTTTATGTTATTTTCCTCGAATAATTTCTTAACAGACTTGGCTTAAAGTCTGTGTGCTCCGTCGTGCATGAAATGCAATCTTTTTCAGTAAACCAATATCTGATCTGAGGCAGCAGGCGGGTGTAAGCACCTTTTTGTACTGACTCTGCTCCATTGTGCCCTCAATAGTGTTTAATCTGTTACATCCATGAAATGAGTGGCAACTCTGTAATATAATTGAAGCTGGATGTTTGACTATGTGAGTGATACATTTGGGAGAAAATTCATCAGGGGCCATTCTCATGCACTGGCTACTTTTCTTGAACACAGAAAGTATGGATTCGTCTGACAATATTACCAGCAGATAATAAGCACTAATTACATTGACTTTTCAAAATAATGTTTTGAAACTATATAAAATAAATCCGTACATCTTTGTACAGAATTTCTTAAATAGTTTGAAAAATCTTACTTCACTCCTGGAAATGCAGTTATCTGTTAGGAAACAGTGAGCAATGAGATTCGATATTGCTTCTTACATTTTCCAAACTAATATTAACTTCAATCTGCATTTGCTTTGCCCATTTCAGCCATTTCCTAGCCATGATAGGAGTTATTTTCGCGTTATTTCGTGACCTTGCAGGATGTCTTGCAGTACAAAAAGTCCTCCTTACAATTGATTACCATTCCACTTTAGTTGATTACTTAAGTCCTTACTGGTGTTTTTTACTATTCATCATGGCCTTTTAAATCAATTTTTGTTGCATAAGAGGATTTAGTTTGGATTTTCAATCACATTTCCCCTTACATTTCACTGTAAGGGCCTGGTTTCAATGTAGAACTGATTCTACCAACCACTGTTTGTAAAATAGTCAATTTCCCCAGCAATATTTAATTGGAAATATATCTTAAACATTCAGTCAATGCCCTTTGACGAGGCAAAAGGTCTGCATTTTTACCCATAACTGCAGCAGCTTTGCAACAAGAAGCTTCTTCAGTTCACTGCTTTAAAAACTCACCAGAAAAAAATCCAAACCCAATTTTATTGAAAACTTGTATTGAACAGACATTATAAAAACAATATAAAACACTCCTAGGCTTAAGTTCTGGCATAGAAACGCAACACTCAACGATAAAAAACAAGGAACCCACATTCAACAATTTTCACGTCAGCTGATATGGTTATTTCCACAGTACCACAAACCTTTCGAGGGACAGAAATAATTTTTCCTCAGAGATCCGAAAGGACTTTCAGCGAAGGGCATGAGCCAAAGAAGGCATAAACAGGTTGAAACGTACTTTTACATTCAGGTGTAAATTTTTTTTCTATTAAATAAGGAAAAAACATCAAATTCATAAATTATTGTAATAATTTGCACCCGTTAATAGAGCCCAACCAGGCGAGCGCGACACCCGTAGATGTGTTTCTACCATAGACGTGCTCAGGGGATGTCGAGTGGCGCGGCTGGCGGTGGCAGCGGATACTGCGGCGAGCGGACCGGCTGCATCGTTAATACGTAATCGCTTCATAAAAAACGCGACGCGCAATCCCGCTCTGCGGGTAATGGGCTTTGTCGTTGCGGAACGGAGATGAAAAATACCGTTACCCTTTGATACGAAATCGGGTATCCCCTCTCGGGAGGCTGATTCATTTTTGAGGGGGTCGCGACATCGTCCGTGCTCTCGCAAGACCCGACCCCGCAAATAAGGTACGTCGTTAATTAACTAAAAAAATCGTAAAAGATGCGCTCTGTGTTTTTTATTTCTAACTTTATCTCCTCGTGTGGAACGTTGGCGGGGGAAAACTGAATTAATTTGAAGTCGACGACGCTGCATTTTGCGGTAACGAATAGCGTGTTGTTTTTTCCCCTACTCACGGAATATGCGTATAGTTTAAAGGAGTTTTCACTGACGGTAAGACGCGATGTTATCCGACTTGATGGAAGCTCCCAGAATTTGATGTTGGGTATTCTTGTCGCGTCAGCGGGAGTCAATATGCCGTTTACAAACTTTTTCCACCGTCGTAGAGAAGTTTTTTAATGCGGGACTAAAATTTGGAAGCGTGCAATGTTTGTCAATTCTTTCCTCCGATCGTACCCGTGTTGTTTCAGGGTTCCTCCCTTCCTATAGCTCTCCTGTAGATTCACGAGCGGCGATTTGAAAGCATTAGTCGCGCAATGTCAATTCGAAATAATTTGCTGTCTGGTGGAGAGGCAAATATTTGCACGGGCCCTATGCCTGCCCGCCGGCGAGATGGATCTATAAATTTGGGCTGCTACACGACAGTCTGTTTGTTTTACGTTATGTTATACGTGACGTTTCCATTATTAATGCAAACGGCCGCCAGGAGGGGAGGTAGCGAAATATTCAGGAGGAGGAGACGTGCGTAAAGTGGAGTGCTGTTGAACGCGGAATGTTGGTAGTTTCGATTATTACTAATCTCTTCCGTACAAATTGCGAGCATTCAGTTCCTTTGGACGTGTTTTTAATGAAGTTTCGCGAAAACCGAGTGTGTTTTATGGCGACACACACGTCATTGTGCCCCATAAATCATCCTCATCCACCGCCCGCGTGACAGCTGAATTTTTCATAGTTGCTAAATGCGACCGAAAATGGAGCTTGACGCAGGCCTGTGGAGTTTGCCATTCACCCCGCTCTTCCATGTGGGACTGCTGTATGTGGGCGGTGCGATTCCTCTAGTAGTCGTCTTTGAATGTCGTCGCTAGCCATTCATACAGCGAAGCTTTTAAGTTGATAAACATTTCGTTTATTGTGATTAGTTTTGTTTCAAAGCAATTAGTTGCTATTCACGATATTTCTACTTCTCTTTCTCGGGTAATTACGGGTTTAACTCGCTCTTTTTCTAAAACATTCATTCTATTACGCTAATGAAATATGAACGCCAACGCTGAAGCAGCATGAAAGAACTGCGTATTTCGTGTCTTTTCACAGCGACATCATTTTAGAGCCATTATTACCAAGCATTTATAATCCACGCTTTGCCAGATGAAAGTCGTAAATTAGACCAATGGAAAAGTCATTGCAAGGGTTGCGATGGATTTTTTTAGACCGCTCGTAAATATCTCTGTAATTTAAAATGCATCTGCAAACATGCAATTTCAAACATACGAGAATATTGTACAATTTTTAATATGAAATGCGAAGGAAAAAGTATTTTGTAAAAATGAATCATTTGTCGCTATAATGTATGGTATAAAAGTCCATGAATATTAGTCATGTAAATAAATTTCGTAGTTATTACTCATCCAAGGCATACTTTCTTCATTTTATGTAAATGAATTCATATCACAGCCGTACACAATCCTTAATCAGACGTCATACACGACAAGCATATTTCATTGTATTAAACTTCTATTAGTGTCGTACTGATTGAATTGGACAGAATAATTGCGATATTTCTTATTATATTTTGTACTACTTTTATGCTTTTGTCATCTGTGTATTCATTGTTTTCGTAATTTGTTACTTCTTACAACCATTTTAATATCACAGTTCACATGACTCTTCTAATTTGTAACGTCTTTTCCAGAGTTTGTTTATAAAATAATATTTGGAATGTGTGATAAGCAAAGACAAAATAATCTGAAATTCTTAGTATTACTGTAAAAAAAACATGCGCTAAAATAATGCCTGCATAAAAAGCCATTAGTTATAAAAGTAAAGTTAAAGTTAAGCTTAAAAGTATTATGAAAGTCTCCAGAAAGCGAAGAAATTAGTTCAAATATAAATCATTGATATTTTTGAAATTCTATCTCATTCCACCATTGTTCAAATTTCGAAACTTCCGAAAAATGCTTGGTTTTGATCATTCAATCCATAAAACAAACAAGATCAATTGTACCAAATTGTGTGTAGACGAAACTGTATTTGCCAGAAACACCTGGACGCACATCGGTAACCTGGAAAACACTAAGCAAGTATCTCCTCAAGAATAAATAGACGTCTGCTTGCTTTAACCTCTTATTAGGTCAAAGCAGATAATTTGTATAATTGGTGCAGCCAATTTGAATTATAATTCATTTCGACATATTTCAATCTTTCAAACCTGCGCAGAAATGTTTTGTCTTAAGAATTCATCTCAACCAGCAGAAGATATAACATAAAGCTGCATTTTTCAGGAACACCGGCACTTTTACCCTGGGGCAAACTTTAGACAAGTCTGTTTAGAAATACGCCGGAAATGCTAAGGCAACATTCGAACGTACAAATCATATTATTTTCAATCCAATTTCGAAACTGTAACTCATTTCGTCAATTTTTTTAAACAAAAGGAAGTTTAATCTTCGCCTCAATACATAAAACAACCATGACGAATTATTACACTTAATCGTCCCTAGCGACAGACACATTTTCTCAGAGGCAAACGAGCGCAGTAACCTGTAAAAACTCTGAGCAAAGAAGCGCCCTCAAATACAAACGGCTGCCTTCGTCCATTATCCTCTTCTTTAGCGCTCCCCGGCGCCATTTTTCGTGCGCGAGTGGGGTGGGGAAGGGAGCGGGGAAGGGGGCGGGGCCTGGGGCGCGGCTATTTCCACGTTTCCGGCCCCCTCGCGGCCTGCTCTGTTTACCCCGAAACGAGCTATTTGCATATTGCTTATTCGGTCTGGCGGATGGCTATATTTCTAGCGATGAAATCACGCTAGACGCTTCCCGCGTGGCCATTGTCTCCGCGCGCGGGTCGCGAGCGCCAAAATAAGGTGTGGGGGTGGGGGGCTGCGCAGGACAGACCGCTTCGGCAGAGAACAACACATGACCGAATAAGAGGTTCGTAGTCTAGAAGTGACATGGTTCTAACTTACATTTTTGACGAAAATGATGTTTCGGCGTTTGGGAGGTCTCTGTTGCCGGACCAACGAAATAAGTCTCTACGCAGTAGCATTAGAGGCTGGAAAGAGTGCTAGCAAGAGAAATTATGTTGGTAGCATGAACTGCAGCTTTTAACAAATGAAAACGTAAATTGCGTACTCTGCTGAATCATAGCAGATGCAGGAAGTATTGTCCCCTTCACTTGTTTCCAAGTGATCTGGTTACAACGAAGGTAAATGCAATTTGTAATAGGAGCCCCTGATTCGGCTCTGTGCAGAGAGACTTTCCCGATGCACGTTCTTAACATAGTTTTCAAATGAGACTTGTAGAAAACAAAATTACACAGTTCTATTTGTATTTTACGTAGCTTTACTGGACATGTACAACATTTTAAAATGAGCCCTAAAGAATTTATACACTTACAAAATATTTTTTCTGAGTCAGATAGTCTTGTCATTTTGAGCGCTATAATGGTATATGGAAAGCCAGTCTTTCAACTTGCCGTCATACCACATTTAATTGTTGTTGCTCTCACCAGAACTAAGGGCATAATCCGTGTGTAGATATAAAACAAAACTGAAGTGTTGTATAATTTAACCACGCGTCATGACGCGGTTAACGATCCGCTATATTGATTTTGCCTCAACGTGGGAAATATGTTACATAGATGGCGCGCTACTGTCTAATCTTTAGACACTAACGGTATAAAAATATTAGCTGAAACTCTGTTTGCAGTGTTTTGATTTGTTTGTGAATTGATGTGGAGATTTCCCTCATTAGTTGAAAAAATATTAATGGTCAATTTCGATTTTATTTCTTTGCGGCTGTTAATAATATGTGCATTCCTGCTGAACAATAAAATGAGGAAATAAATTGATTACACACTCAGTAGACTCAAGAGGAAAATGAAGAAAGAAGAAGAAAGGAAATCGTTTTCAACTTCTTCTTCCTCGTGTTATAAGAAAAATGACCTGTAGGTGCTTAAGTCTCTCACAAGATTCAATTACTCAAATTTTAAAAAATTGATTACAATAAATTTATATTGCTTTTAGTACAATATTTAAAATTATCCTTTCTCACCTTTAAAACAATTATTGCAAATTTATAAATGCCCACACAGGTCCAGCAATTCCACTAAATTTTAAGCAATTCTGTGGCGGGTAGCTTCATCTCTTAACGCAGCACTCAGCATGTTAATATGATCGGTTTGAAATTTAGTATGTAGTGCAGGAATAACTTTTCTGGTTACATTCCACGGGGAAAATGTCCGAAGTCGAGCACCTTCCTCGGCAAAATGGCTCGTCCCGATTGCATCCCAATGACGTCACACTTCTGCAGAGAGATCGACTATTGCATCCCGTTTGGTGTTCCTCTCCCTTTTTCCGAGTAAAGGGGTTAGCACGTCCCACCAGTGCTTCGAACTTCGGCTGATGTAGTATTACCCCCACTAAAAAGTTGAAAACCATCACTAAAAGCTTGTAGAAAAAAGTCATTATCTCCAATTACCACTATCTTCATACCCTGTCATCTTTCAAAATATTCTGCCATGTTCACCTGCTTTCAGAAATTTTGCCTCTACCGATTAAAGAACATCAATTTGCCTTTCTCTTGAAAACGGATTAACTACCTGAACATACTTCTCCTTCCTCTTCCAGGAAACACCGCTTGGGAAGTAATCACGCTGTATCTTCTGGGAAACTAAAAGTGAGAGAGGATTGATTAAGAAGCGAGTAAGGTAGATGGCTCTCAGCGCGATGCAGTCGAGTGATTCTCATACAGAGCCTTAGTGGCGTTTCCAAGAAAGAAATCAATTCCCTTGTTGTAAGATATCAAACTGTTTCAAAAAATTAAGAACAATCTTTCGTAACAAGAACATTTTTGAACAACAATGTACAATTTTGTACAATAACAATGTAGTATAACACATTATTTAATGTCTGCAAAATAGCATTTATAACAAAAAAATGAATTTAATTTTTTTTAAAAAAAACATATATGGCTGTGGGAAGGCGATACACTTCTCGTCGCGTCCTTCCTCTGACGTATGGACGCGCTGTAATTTGAAGTATTAACATACGTTCCGTTGGATCTTGTGTCAAATCAACTGTCATTGTTTGCATTCAATTTCCTTCATAATTTTGAATACGGACAGTGAATGAAATGTGTGTCACATTTGACATCAGTGTCGCCTTAAGAGACCGTTGAAGAATCTAAACCTCGAACGCTCCTATGTTTTCTTAATCTCTCTCTACCTATGTTTTGTCAATCCCGACTGACCCTTCATTCTCATATACAAGGAGTTTTTTAGTGTTTAGTTTAGACAATTAGTATATTTTTTCTACTGAACGAAAGTAAATTTGACTAAAATGTACTACATATTATAGACATGGATTCGCAAAGAAACAATAAAAGCGTGTTTGTCTAAATACATATTTTTTTAATAATTTATACTTATTTATTTGAAAACATATATTCCTGATAATTACAATTATTTAAAATCCTAGATTTTTCTGTATGAATGTTCTGCTTGTTTGACGTAAAACTGTTGGTTTTTGAACCTGTCATTTGAAAGCGTGGCCTTTTGAGACAAATGAAAACATTGAGTTTGTATGTGGTAAGTGATTTTAGTGATTTTTTTATCACACCAGATACTGATAGTTCTTTAGAAATATTAACTTCAGGATTCCAATTGTTTTGACTTCTCTTACAATAGTGTATTCAATTCCCTTGCTGTATTTCCGTTAGTTAGTTTGGTATATTGCATATTTTTACTTTAAATATCTATGAAATACTGAACAATGATAATACTACAAACGTATTTTCAAAATATTATAATTATTACTTTTATTAACATTAATAAGTAGAACAATTTAATATGGCATTTGGGAACGAGAACAAACAAGGTACTAGGGTTTGATAAATGATCGCCAGGAAACCATGCAAAACCGCTCCGTTTTCACACCACTCATTGGATTTCGTCGACGGATTAAATTAAAATATTACCTTATCGCAACGGAATACATCATAACAGAGATATTTAATACTTGAATACTTAATACGTCAATACTCGTCTACACTGGCAGTTTTATCAGAAACATTTGGTAATATTTTTCGAAACTCCATATGTCTTTGTGCTTTAGTCAAAGCCAAAATAAACTATTTCATTTCCATTCTTGTCTTAATTCATCCTACTTCGTAAATGAATTGGAACCTTGAAATGTCTTTGACAATGAACTTTAAATAGCAACTTTATTTCTCTTCATTAACAAGGGCACCCTCTGCTTATTTTTAAACTCAAACTTATTGTTCGTTTGCTCGAAATTTATCACTCGAAAACAAAGAGACTGTCGACCAAACCAAACATATTAGATTCGGGAATATTTCTTGTGCTAAATTTACATCTTAGGCGACTTTGACAACAAGTTGTGTGGCGTAGTTACTTCTCCGGCTTCTGAGTTCGCAAGAGGCACGAATTCTAGTTGCGGCGTAGTTATAAATAAATGTTAATGTTTGGCAGCGCTACGTAACCCTGCTTCTAAGCGCGCTCGTAAACTCTAGTAGCGAGCTTTCCTTTTGACGGTTCCCAACGTAATTGCTCAAGAGCAGGCGAACATTCTCCAAGCAGAGAGCCTCACGTAAGACGTTTTAGACGTTCCGTTGTATTTCTGTCCGACCACCGTCGAAACCTCTAGCAATAATGACGAAATCGCATTTCCACACATTTTCATTCCCCTGTCGATTCGGTGGAACAGGAAGAAATTATGTGCAATTAAGTCATTTTAGTTTTGTATTTTAGAGCAGACAATGAGAGACGAGGTCTGAATTCGTAAGTTGGAGAAGTTATGACTGTCATGGAGAATGCTAAATTAAACTGTAAAGCAGGGAGACCGTTCTTGTATTTAAAGGGCTGTGATGAGGAATAATTTGGTTGTTACCGTCATTGTCGTTGGTTGCGTTTGTCTCACGGATAACCCTGTATATGTTGCTAGTTCTGTTTTAACGTCTGCATTTTTACTAGAAGACGCTTGTCAGTACAATTAGAACGGCGAGCGCTACTGTGGCTCTAGGCCAGCGCGCAGACGTAAGGCTAAATGGATCGAAAAATACTTGTAGGAAAGTTCAATAGATCGCAGCACAATCACAGGGGAATTTACTGATAACGTCTGAACCAATGGTCCGATTTTCGATCTGTAAACGGCATTTGACGCCTTTTTAAAATATAATTTACGCTACGATGACCTTTTTCCAAAAATCTAGCAAAAACGCGAATTTGAAATTAGTTCTCAAACTTTCGAGAACAAATTAAAAAATGTAAGCTGATAGCGCGATGGCAACATGCTTTCTGAATCCAACGCCGTGACAATCATGCAAATCGGACGACTAGGAGCGTCGTAAAGTGAAATTTACGAAAACACCTCGCCCCCCCCCCTTCACTTCTGAGCCGTTGCGTCACCCACCCCACGGTTGTGGGCCCTCTGTCAGCGCGGCGGCCTGGCCAGGCCCGGCGGCGTGCGACCAGCCCCGACGGAGCAAACGGGACTTGCGGGACACGCAAGGCACACAGTCGGTTTATGCGTTCGTCACTTTGCATCTAAATCTATTTTCCACGGATATCAAACTAGAGATGCTATACTACTTTTACAGACCGAGGTAAACGGTCTGTAATAGTAGTACATAACTATCTTTCTCACGTATTTCCGTCTGCTTTCGTATACCATTTTAAAATTGTTTAAGGCATTACTCAAAATATAGTGTCTGATATGGAACTGGTTTTTAAAAAAATGAACTAATTCTGTAAATATCACCATTATTCCATCTTCTCACATTTTATTTTAGATATATTTTACTACTAAGGTCTTTTGTTATCTCTCCACCTTGATTTTAGATCTTCCTTTGTCAAATACCGGAAAAAATGATCTGATATACGCGCGAGCTCTTTTATCCCACAACTCGATTTTTGATTTCAAAACGACGTTTATCTGCTTTAAAGAGTTCTTCTGGTTAATCTCTTTCCCCAAGTAAAATAGCCGAAGCTAATTTTAAAAATGTTTTCGTACTTTCGGAGAAATTTTAAAAAAATGCATGATCTTGGCTGTCCGGGTGACGTCGCGTCGAAAGGCTGTGTTACCGACATTCCGACAATATTGTCGTGGTCTTCCTCAGGACTGGTATGCCCATACATACTGAGGATGACCACGACAAGATGTTCGGAACGTCGGCAACACAATCTTCGACGCGGCGTCACCCAGACAGCCAAGATCATGCACATGACTCTGGTCGCGGAAGCCTACGACTTCAAATTTTAAAAAGGTGGTAAAATAGCGGGCTGGCGAGCTGCAGCCTGACTCCAACGCCGTAACAAGCATCGAATTAAGATAGTATGAATCATGTATAGCGTTCTCAAACGGTATAGTGTGTTAAAAGTCGGCATGTTACACGTTTGATACGAATAATTTAAAGAAACTTGAATAGGTTTTGCATCCGCCGATTAATGTCATACGCTGCAAAATTTATATCATACCCTTACCATGTTTATATCAAACTTGATTTATTAATTACTATCACGTTCAGATGTTAAGTGTATTTGCATCTCTATGACTGCAGTTACAATTGATATACAAGTATTTCAGTGCAATTAGTTTTCCCTTTCATTTAATTGTATTCGTATACAAATGGCACAGCTTTTGAAATAAATACAATTTATTTAAGTATTATTCCTTATGACAGAACATCGGATTCAGAGTGATGTATACAGGAAGTGAGTTATCTCCAATAAGACATACGTCTATACTTCACAAACTCCGCCGCTGTGCAACTCAGTGAACTCGGTCCACATCGTACAACCCCTTTGATTTTTCAGGGCATGTCAACTGCTTTGGTCGTTAGTCTCGTTGGTATAGTAAATATTTTATACGAGGAGGTGGCAGTGTTCTTCCCCCACTGTTTGGTAAGCTCCACACCCACAGTCGAGGAAATTTCTTCTTTTATGAATCACCCCCAGCGGGGTCCGTCTAGTTCACGTTCCAAGCTCCTGATTGGTCTCCGCTCATGGGTAGTAGTGAAGTGGATGTGTGTAACGAGAAGACAAAGAATAGGAAGGAATGATCGCGCGCGGCTCATGGTCAGCTTTTATTAGTTTACTGCTCACCTGGTAGTGATAGGAGAAAGTAAGGAAAAATACCCATCAGAGAAGTTGCTGTAATTATCACACAGACAACGGCTGTATTCGACCTAGCTACATGGCTACATGGCTAGTCCGCCCCATGAAGTTCAAACCCAGGACCCCCCGGTCAGTGTCGCCGGAGAGACAACGGTAATCCTGGATCTCATAGGTAACTCAGCCGGTCGTCACCAATGATGTAGCGAGGAAGCAAATAGGAATACATACACAATTACATTGAAGATTCGTTGGGTTACGAAAAATACATTTTTGTATACTCACCTCTAAAGTTCTATATTACGAAAAAAAGATTTAAATTCATCATCTCATTAAAAGATTTTCTGTCCTGAACGATACACTATTTTTATCAATCTAGAAATATAAAAAAGCACTACAATTAGCTTTAACGAAACAAACACCATTATTACAGAAATACTAATCATTGTTTTCAATTTAATTTAGAGAATTTACTTCGTGTCTAAAGCTGATTTATAACATACATAAAAATCAGACAATATCTTCCTTTCTAACCATGTTCTTCCGCTTAGCTGCTGCTGCAATGGGAGGTCCACGTATTCGGAGGTATACCCCCACATCGCACGCGTCATTTCGCTGATTGGCACGTCGGGGTGACATGAGGTGGAGCTGGGCGGAGTGGAGCTGAATGAAGCGGGGCGGGGTGGAGAGGAGCAGAGCGGAGCGGAAGGGGGTGGAGCGGGACGCGCCGGACGCGGCTGGGCGAGGCGGGTGGAGCAGGTTGTGATGGGGGGTTGGTCTGGCGGGGCGGGGCGCTGCGACGGGCAGCAGGGCCGGGAAGGACGGAGCGGGGCGGGGAAGGACGGAACGGGGTGAAGCGAGGCAGGATGGGGTGGAACGGCGCGAGGTAGGGCGAGGCGGGGCGGGAGGGGCGGAGCGGGGCGGGGAATGGGGGAACGGGGCGGGGCGCAGCGTTGTGCAGCGAGGCGGGGAAGGGCGGTGCGGAGTGGGACGAGGTGGGGCGGAGCGGGATGGGGTGAGGTGGGGCGGAGCGGGGCGGGGCTGAGCGGGGCGGGGCGGGGAGGAAAGGGGCTGGGCGGGGTTGGGCTGGGCTGAGGGCGGCGTGGAGGGGTTTGGGCGAGGAGGGGTGGGGCAGAGGCCTCCCGCCGAATTCAACGTGCGCGCCACGCAGTCCCCTCGCATCTGCGCGGCGCGGCGCCACGCGGCGCTCTCGGCGCAAGAAACTGCCCGGTGCGGCGAGCGAAGGTTTTGTGCACAGCCCCTCGTGGGCAGCGCCGCCGGCGGCTCGTTCACACCAGACAGGGAATGGGCACGTGCCTCTTGTTTGGGCCCAGAAATGTTTCAATGCGCTTTACACTTTACACTTTACACTTTTGCTTTCACGGTGACTCATTTCCTGAATACACAAGATACTACGTTAATATACGAAATCTATATACGAAATAAGTATTGTAGTCAGATTTTTTGATACGAATATTGTACAACGTTTTATCTTCTAGGTAATAAAAACTTAATGTACTATAATTGTTGTGTAATGGTGTATTATGAAAAAATGGGTAATAATACACAAGTGTTAAGTGATATTACGATACGGGCAAGGAACGAAAGAGTATCTTACATTTCATCCATATGTATTAATACCCGTTTTATCCAGTAATATATTACGCGAAGTAAAGATAATAGGTTTTCGCTGTTTATAAGAAACAATTGACACAAAGCCTCCTAAAATTAATAGTGGTATATAGAAGTGCTAGATAGGATTTCACCAGGTGTGCAACAAACAGATTTTAGACCAAAAATAGGAGTCCGCAGATTCTTGCACATTTTGGAAATCAGGCGCACCCGCAACACATCACGAGGAAACACGCTTCATCGTCACGCATAACGTGCTCTAAAGCTTTAAAACAAGTTTTTAGTTTTTCCTATAACGGACAGGAGTTAGATTTTTCATATCGTAGTCAGAGACAAAATTAGACCATTTTGGTCGTATTCCGTTTTTGAAAGTTACTCTCACCCCTTAACAAGGGTTTCGAGAAATGGTAAAAGTTGGGTACCAGAGACAAGCTACTTTTCACTTTTAAAAGAATGGTGAAAATTGGGTTCAACTGTATGTATTGAACTGTGATGTATTTGAAGATTGCATTTTTTAGCAAAAAATCTTTGGTACTCTTCTACTGAAGATTGTGGATTTCTCTTTTAAGTTCTTTAACTATACAGAGCTTCATTTTATTCACGGAAAGGTAACCACTGTACTCTCCGCTGCCGTAAGTTGATAAAAGTATTTCGTAATAAATAAAAAACACAAGTCAATGTTTTAATATGCAGTTTAATTTTCAAATTAACATGTGCGAGAACATGGTGTCAACAAATGGAGAACTTTTTGGAGATTTAGCACTTCTGGGTAATCTCACTTGATGCTCATAATCGCATTGAACCTCGAAATCCATCTACAATTAAATTGATACTACAGTAGACACGTCGCGTCTAGAATGCAACATAACAATCCAGGGGCTGACGAAATTTAGGATCCACTGTGAAGCTATTTTCACATTTTAAAACAATTTTTTCTAAATTCGCAATGTTCACTCACGTCCATCGGATACAATATATTTTTATGTAAATATTTGTGTTGCGCACCGGTGAAAGATACTCCAATCACTAACGTTAAAAACTATTTGTAATGTTGTCATAGTATATGATGGAAAATATATGAGTTCCCCTTTCATTGAATCTCCCGTATCCCGCACTCAGCCCCTGAGCCTTCGCTGTGGGCTGAAATGTGGTAGGTGACCTACGAGTATTACCAAAATTGCCTTTCGAATGACTTTAAAGCTTTACTAAGACTAAAGCGTTTACTTGATCTTCAGTAGTTGTATTTGTTTGCATCTCAACAGTCTAATATATTTTTGAGCCATAATGTAAATCGCAAGACGAAACAAAGTACCTAAGAGCAGAACACGAACAGGAAATTATGCAAAACTTCATGCTGGTAGGATGTCTTTTTCCATTCCTACTACTACATTTGTCCCAACTTGTACCATTCTACGCAGTTCTGAATCGCAGTTACGGAGTTCATACAAGTACGACAAGCAACAAAGCAGCAGGGGGTCGAGGAGGCGATGGCAAGAGACAGAAACACAGAGGGCCGAGCGGGATGATCCGTCGACAGAAAGGAGAGGGAGAGGGTCGCACGGCGGAGGGAGGCGTCCCACACTGGGCCGGAAGGTGCGGCGTCACGGGAAAACTTCAAATATCATACTTTCCGATGTGCATCATCATTATGTGAAAGAAACCGTGATGAAATAAGAGTAAATAACATTGATTTTGGAAAAGTTTGATTTTCCCTAAAATGTTTATTGCAGTAGTAATACAAGATAAACAGCAGTTCATGCTTCTCACAAAACTATATAACAGAATGTAATGCTGGGCGGTCAACAGCGTTGTAACAACATTCAACAGAAGAACTCTCTAACTGCTTACGACCAAAACAGCCGTACCAGGCTGCGCGTTCATTGGCTGCTCTGCTGACTGAACAGGCGCATTGAATCGTCCCGCTGAATACGCCATCTCATCTTGTTAACACGTGTGATATTGAAAGCTGAATCTTGCTTTGAAATGACAAAGATCCACGAGAAGCTCTGACTCCGAAGAAGGATGATCACAACGTTCCGGCCTGAAAAGACAACAAATAAGTTCTACAAATATCTGTCTATTTGGACACTAGTAGTGCCAGAGAGGTGTGCTCGAATCTTGAATAATACATAGGTACTACAAATATTTTAAGCAAGGTAGCCATTTCACGTATCCAAGCCTCTCATTTGCAATAATAACAGCAGCGTAATAATCTTCCCATTGAAGTGGAATATAGTCGAAAATCTGGCACAGGGAGCTATCTAAACGATAAAAAAATAGAACCTGCTGACAAGGGACTACCTCAAAAAAGAAGATACCGTAGAAACATCGGGACGAGTAAAAAGTAGAATGTAATATTACCCGATGTTTCCAAGTGAATCCCGAGGAGCGGTAGATAGGTTATGAAAATAGTTGGCGGGTCTCTTAACCGACCTAAACATAGTAGAAAAAAGGTACTTACAAAGACAAATTTGAATGTGAAAAGCAAATTTCTGCGGCCCCTTGTTGAGGCAAAATAACAATTTTATTCATATTTTATTCAACAATAGAAATCAGTCGATGAAAATCATCGTAGAGTTACAAAGTGTTTAAACCACTCATTTTAAACAGAAATATGAAAATTCAGAACAGGTCACAAGTCCATGTTTATTTAATTTCGCTTTTGCTGTATTCCTGAATTGTAACCGTTATTTATCTCGATTATCACGAAGAAACATTTCACAATTACCACATGTCATACGAGAACAAACAAAACAAGCTATTTTTATCAAAATGGACACAAGTTCAGTATAATCTATTTATTTTACTAAGAAGGCTCCTATAGCAGAGGGAGTTTAAATTACTAATGCAGTAAATTATTTTTTCAAGAAGAGAAAATTAAGGTTTAATGAATATATTAATAAAATCTATTAAAAACGTGAATGTCGAAAATGGATTAACAAACAGGAACTCGCATATGACGTATGGAAACTAGGCATGATCCGAGGGATGCATCTTGGATAATGCACCGGCGCCAGCCGGAATGAAGTGAATGAACGAGTAAATAAGCAATAATTTCTCAAATCCCGACAGGAAAGAGCTGTGCTTTTACAAGTTATGAAAGAAAGCTAGTTTTGCAATAACTGCATATACGTTCTCGCATTATTGCTAACATTTGGCATTTTTGAAAATTTAGGTAGTTCAATGAAAATTAGACCATTTTACGTGTCCTTTTCTCAAAATTCACAAATTTAAACATTTTACGTGTCCTTTTCTCTATCCGTGGGGTAGCGATGAAAGAAACAATTTTGAATCCTTTTAATATTTTTTATTACATCAGTTTTCAGTAGAAATTGTGCAAGAACTGTTTTTTTAAAGATACTTGTCTTTCTTAAATATATTTTTACATAGATATTATTTACGTCAATATTGTACTTTTCTAATGTTAACGTTTTGAATTTTCTGATATACTAAGTTCGTGGAAAGTGGAGCTTGCACCATTATTTGCTACATACGAAGAAATGTTTAAAGAAAACAATTGAACACTTTGTAGAAAATAATTGTTTAAACTTTTCCTGAGTTTCATGCAAAATTAGGCAAACTCTACTCATATTTTCGAAAAATTGTTTTTACGCTCTATCTTTAAACAACATATTTTTATGAGGAAAAATTCTATCTTCACTATTGAAGCCGAGGACAAAGTACATCAAAGCATTCGGAGGAAATCTTGATAAAGGTTTGAAAATGTTGAGGCTTCTCGATAAATAGTACCCTCAGAAACCCAAACATCCATTTCAAACACGCAGAGTCTCGAGTTAATTTAGATCAAATGCTGTATTTAAATTTTGAATTGAATTAATTCCTTATTTTACGTGGCGAGACTCAGGCCATGAGGCCTGCTCTTCCGTCTGACCACGCAAATTTCGCTACGCTCCTTTCCCCTATCAGAGAAAGGATGTATTTCTAGGGCGAGAAACAGGTGATTTGAATTTAGCTCAGAGGCACCATTTAGGCTTGAGAATCTTTTACATGCAAGTAAATCTACTAACATGGGACAACCGGCTTTACTTCTCCTCCGAAGGAAGGCGTACGAAGGATTTTTTCGCCCTTAAAAATCCACGGCTTCAATCGGGTTTTAACCCGCCAACTTGGGTATACCAGTCCGATACGCTAACCGTTACACCTTCGCCGCGCGCAATTAATTGTGGAGAAAATAGTCTTCGCGGTCTGAGCTGGCCTTGACCACACGCGCACAAACCAACAGACGGACAGTAAGCCGTTTTGCCGTCAATGAATTTTACGGTATCATGAAGCCACAAAACATGGATTTTGACTACACAAGATGTTCACAAGAATAAAGTAATTTATTACATGTAGGAACAAGATTTATCCAATTTTTCTTTCCCAGGAAGCCACAATTCAAGTTTTGGAAAAATCGTCCAATTCTGCCGAAAAATAAAAATACTTTCCCCTTTATTATGTATAAACGTAGTGCGGCGAGTGTGTAAAACGAAGTTTGTAACAAGTCGCTGCAGGGCCCACTGTGCCGCGCGGCCGGCGCTCGGTGCAGGTGGCGCAGTGATGGATGAGCGGACGTGCGCCGCCTACCGCCGCCGAATCAACGCGCCGGCGCCTGCGACGCCACGCGCGGATTCCACGCCGGCGGGGTGGGAATCACAGCTCAGCTCAGGCCGTCTGACTCTGATATGAAGAATGCGAACTGCAGGTACACGGCGTACCACAAGGTTCATTCTCCCTTCCGAGTACTAGAGGCGGGCAATGTTCATGTTCGTGTTCGATACTTTTTTTCGTCTCGTGTATTTTGAAAGTTGCGGTTGGATATTTTAGGCGCATATTCCATGGCGGACTGTGGATTGGGCGCAAAGGGATTGATGTTGAAACTTGCACATGGTATCGTTTAACTCAGATACTAAAAATAGTGCTTGATTAATTGATTGTTTAGCGTTTCCAAACACGTCAACTGTTAAGATTGTGATCCTTGTAAATGTAGTGCATATTTTTATCACGGGAGGTAACTGAGATCTTCCCTCACTGGATGCCGCGATCCGTTCGTTAGGGTACTGCTCTGGCATTCTCCTGGTGTTGACCGGAATAAACACAAAAAATAACGAATCAGAGCACCTGACCGTAACAACTCCCCTCCAGACAGCGGATGAATTCACATTAGCTAGAGACGCAAAACCTGCCACCTTGGTGACTCGAACCCTAGGACCTCCCAGTAGAGGTGAATTGTTTGTACACATGATACCTCATCGTTCCGTTTCCAAGGCTTGAACGTAAGCAATATTAATATATATATATATATATATATATATATATATATATATATATATATATATTATGTTGCTTCCTTTTCATTATGTATGATGTCATGTCAAATTGATAAATAAAAAAATTAAAAAATTGAATTAAAATTGTACGCGTAGATTCCACACCTGGAGCGAGATAGAGATGAAAAGTACAGCACAGACTAACGCAAATATAAAAAAAAACTGCACATTAGTAGTATAATATAAGATATACAATAGGGTTGTGACTTGCCCTCTTTCATATCGTAGAGACAGGCAATGTTGATGTCCATATATTGCATAGTTTTCATTACGGTATTCCTACAATGACTTTCAAAATACGAATTTAAAATTATGCATGTGATCTCCACAGCTGCGGCGTTGACTGCGACGGCAGCGGAGGAAGGTCAGGATTAGAAGTAAAAATCACGCTTCAGAATCAAACAGATAACAACTTAGATAAGAATTTATCTTGTGGTACACGTTGTGCCACAATGTCCGGTTGCTTGTTGTTAAGAGGAAATGCTGTTCTTCACTAGATGCACCGTTATTTGGTGTATTTGCAACAAAATAAGTGTTTTTGAAAATAATGGTTTCAAACTATATTTTTGTTTTAAAATTTAAAAAGTATACAAAATAATCGTCATAAGCTTTAGCATAAAGAGCCTACGTTTAATCTGGATGCAATAGTTGTCAAATTGTAATTAATTAACATATGGTATGCCATCATCAGTTTTTCAGATTTGTTAAATGTAAATATCTAATATACTTGACTATCATTTGAGACTTGAAGCCATAGTAATACAAATATTCAGTTGCAATGCTGAATCTCCCCCCCCCCTTGAGCCGCATCTAAAATGTCAGATTCCATACATAAAAAAATAAGGAGACACAACTACTATCTTACGAATCAGTTGTCGAACTAAACCTCCCGGCACGCCTATTACACACACTCACACACACACACACACACACACACACACACACACATCAATTCCACGGAATTGTGATGGAATACATTATCAGATTAAGTTTATTTTTTACAGTTCCTCGATCTCTAATATTTCTCTCTGACCTTTATTCCTGTTATACACTTTTCTTAATATATTTCTGAAACTGTATTTTAAATTTTCTCTTATTATCTGATTACTTCTTAGCTTTCGTATGTTACAGTATTTTTATTCATCCTTGTCGTTCTCACATCTGTGCAGTCACAGACATTTATTCATGGGTTCTCTTTATTTCAAAATCTCTTCATAAATTTGAATTTATTCGCCTTTATCCTTTTTTTCAGCATTGCCTGCAAATGTTCTGAACTATCCTCCCAACCTAGATTGCTTCTTCGATTCATTTCAGTTGATTTCGCTCTCTAACTAGCACGTAATAAGCTTGCACTGTTGTCTTGTTGAGTCCCGCCTGTACCGCTGTCATATATAACGCCTCTCTATCTCCGCCCACGGGTGTGTCTCTTTCCGCAAGCACCGTCTCCCGCTGGAACCTCCGCCGCGAACCCACAAAACCCTCGACACCGCGTGCGCCACGCCTCGCGCTCCGCTTCTTATGAGGAAACAAAGCTGAGCCCCAGCGAGGGAGACGCAACCCTGCCGTGCGTGGCAAAACGATACTCCTCCCCACTCTCCCTCCCTCGCTCCTTCCCTCTCCTTTTCCTCTTCCACGCCCACGCGAGTCGCTCTCTTCCTTCCCGTTGCCCCCGCCCGGCGCGTCGACCGGGACGCCTCTGGCAAAGGCCGCCCCGCCGTGCGCACGTGCACGAAGGGTTGCCTACGCGCTCTACGTCACGGCGCAACGGTCGCTGTCAGTGGTAAAATGCGGGCGCTCGGCCGGATCCGAACTTACGCCATCGCTCACGTCTGCCGCGAGCGAACGGGCGAGCGGCCGACCGGGCGGGCGGGTGGAGGGCGTGGGCGTGGGCGGGCGAGAGGGGCGAAAGTTGCTGGGCGTTTCCGAGCGCGTGGCCGTCCACCGGCGCCGCCACCGCCGCCAGTTCCACCCCGTTCCGTCGCTCCGGCGCCGCGACGCGCCCCAACGTCGCGACGCCCTTCTGGCCGCTTCCGCCGGCGCCCGTCACCGGCGCTCCATTGTGCTGCCCCGCGAGCTCTTTTCGTTTTGGTTTCCTGATTTTTGTTGCGGGTTTTTGCACGAGTTTCCTTCTGTCGTTTTGCTTCTTTCGTTTAGGATCATTTTATCTTTTTCTAATTTAGGTTTTTTCGGGTGATTCAAACGTAGTTTACCTCCATTTTTCTTTCTTTGCTGCTCTTGTGATACACAGTTGGAACAGATTCCCATTTATTTCTGCGATCACGTTTCGGGTTTCTGTTGGGCACTATTTTTCTTCATTTCCAATCAATTACCTCCTACATTCGATTATTCTTTGTTTATCTTTAACGTGAAATGCCGTTCATCATTCATTAGAGTATTTAGACAACGTTAGGACAAAAAGATTTATTTGCCCGTAAACACTGAATTTTTACGAAATTAAAACTCCACATCCACCATTTCGTTTCTTTAAATATTCCTATTTCTATTCTTCTGCACGCGACATTCTATTGTTTACCATTGTGTTTACTTCAGGTGGATAGGTTTTGGTGCCGTTATTGTATTACAAATTTGGTAATGATGATTTTCGTAATTTGACTTTAAAATTTTGGACATTTTTTAATCAAAATAATAATAATAATAATAATTATTATTATTATTATTATTATTATTGTCATCATTTAAGTTGCAAGAAATGGAGTTTCTATCTCTTCCCCAATGTCATGCCCTTCTGAACTTTTTTCATTTAGTTTCAAACCATTAACTCTCCCTACTCTTGTTACATCTCTCTTTTCAATTTTCGCACCCTCGCACATCCTTGTCGGGTGGAGGTTTAGAGGATTCTTATTCTCGTTTGCGTATATATTACACTTACTATTGCCATAAAGCAAAGTAGGAAAAGCCGTCTAACTATAAATCTTTATTTTTGCCTCGAATATCACATACTTACCTTACGTCTTTTGCACCGCCACTATCTTCGCCTGCGATATACGTCTAATAATTTTTATTTCAGTTTTCGTTTGTTTGCCTATGTTGGGTTTTGGTACATTTTAGTCTCTTTGAGCAGCCTAAATGGGGAAGCCTAATGCCGTTAGCTAGTTTAATTCCTTCATTTTTCAATTTTATTTCCTTTACTTTATTGTAAAAATAATTTTACGCGTGGTATCATTTTACATCTTCTCAATATAAAATATATGATTTATTTTAAACACTTTTATTCTGTCATGACAAAAAAGTATGGAATGTAATACTTAATTTACAATGTTTCTACAACAATGTTTCAGCAATCAATAATTTTCCTAACAGTCTATTTTGTAATCATCGTTCCTAATATTCTCTCTTCCCGTAATACAATGTCTCTTTATTTTTACTACTGTTACGTTCTCACTTTCTCTTAGCGACTATACCACAATTTTTCCCGTTTTTCGCTTTCCTCCTTACCCTATCTCACAGCCATCAGCATCAGGAACCTTCCTCCAGTTCGTAACCCTCTCTCTATTTCAACCACATCTACCTGCTTCCCACATCTTCCTTCGCCTCGTTTCCCCATCAACCATTTCCTACACTCCCCTCACCTCTTACCAAGCGCCATGTCCTTCGTTTTTCTCCCTTTCCCCACCCATCCGAAGCCTCGTCGTCGCTGCCAGAACGCCTCCCCACCCCCCTTTCGTGCGCCTAGTTCGTATTCCTCCTTAGTCCCCCTCCGGCCCTCCCGTACCTAAGCGCTTTTTACCACTAAAGAAAGAGACTTTTTATTGCTGGGAAGGATATTAGGAATGGTGATTTTAAGTCAGTCTGTTCGGAAAATTTTTGATTGATGAAAAAGTATTGTAGGAACATTGTATATTATGTATTATATTCGATACTGTTTTGTCATGCCAAAATAAAAGTTTTCAAAATAAATTATTTATTTCAAATTGAGAAGATACAAAAGAACAGCACTCGTAAAAATCATGTAAAATAAAAGAGAAAAAATTAAACTGAAAAATGAAGGTATTAAACTAGCAATCAACATTACTGTTCCTCATTTAGCCTGGACAAATCGAATGAAAACTCTAAGCCCCACCCACGCCTCGCAATGTCTTCGCAGGGACCCTACGCTCACCGTACACTTTCTCACGTCACCGCCACCAACTTCCGGTATGCTCCCTCCTTCCTCTGTGCTCCACACCGAGTCCCCCACCCATGCCTCCCAACGTCTTCCCTAGCACCCCACGCCCCCGTACTCTTCCACATCTCACCGCCACCAACTTCCATTGTGTTCCCCTCTCTGCCCCCCTCCCCCTCCCCTCCCCCACAGTGCGCTCGTGATCGAGGCTCGTTAACGCCACGGTAATGCATTCATCCTCGGTCGACGTCGGCGCCTTGAAAAATGGACGCTACAAAACGCGGATTTCCTCAGTTCGCCAAGAAAGTTCCAACCCTCCCCACGCGAAGCGTGATAGTTTGCAGGGGGGAGCGCGGGGCGTCGGACGTGATCTAACGAATGGCGGAGCTTTAAATTCCGCGAGACATAAAATACGATTATGCGGCTGCAGGACGTTAGGAACAATTTATTTCAATTACATCGGGACGCTCCTGGAGGAACCAGGCGTGAGTTCAGACTTAATTCGCAAGGCGTGTTTTCGAAGCTGGCTACAAGGATTTTCAAACCGGGTCAGACACTATAATGGAACGGTTTTTAATTGTCTGCGTGTAGAATTTTTATGTGAATTTTGTTACGTTTTGTTCTCATTTTTCTCTCTTTCGGATGCGTTTCATTTCCTAGCGAGGGAGATTTAAAGAAAGCAAATAAAGATGTTGGACATTTTTTACCTTGAATGCATGTGAGAATGGTCTCATTTCCTTTTAAAGTTGCTGGAATCTTCCATTTGAGATATTGGAAAAGTGAAAAATTAGAAGTACGTGCCTCGCCCGCGGCTAAGAAGCAATCTCATTTGTTTCGTTCTATTTCCCCTGCTGCTGAATTATTAATGCCGGTACATGGTGCATTCTAATATGTATCTGCGCATTTTCTGCAGTTTATCAGCGGATATATTTTGTGTTGAACATTCTAAAGTGAATGAAATTATTTTAAAACTAAATACTATACAATAAATTAGTTTATTGTAAAACAAACACATAATTCCGAATACTTGAATTTTAACTCGTAGTATTTTAAATGCTTATTTTAAAAAGTGAGAATTTAGCAAGGATACCACCATACATATATAGCTCTAAAATTAATTTATATGGACCGCAAACATTTCTACATTTCATTTACAATTGTTACCTCTAGCTCATCTTATATTAACAGATCGGTTTCAATGTTCTCGTCTGACGTTTTTTCTCTGTGAGGATCGTACCATACATTTTGGAAATTATTTTTTTAAATTGTACATCACCTCATTTAAAAATCTTTTTCGAACAAACTTTCATTTTTTATCAGCGCAAATGTGTGTCAACATTGTAATAACGTGTAATTTCCCTTAGTATTAGTATTAGTAATGTATTGTATAAGTAACTTGTAAGTAACATGTAAGTAACTGTTTCATAGTGCATAAAATCAATTTCTAAAAGGCCAGTAGTATTCTAGTGTGATGGTTGACAATTTAACTAATTTATCATGTCCCAAGTTGGCAGCCATTTCTGATAGTTTTATATTTTAACTAACTAAACTTCCACAAATTCATTACTTATTTTGTTATTCTACCCCACGTAGGGTAGCCGTTTAAGATAGTTTGCAATTTTATAGTAAATTAATTATTTTGGTTGACCGGTTAATATTACATTTATTACAATATAAATTAATTTTTCAATTCCAAATATTGCATTGATTTTACAAACCTGTATTCGACATATAACACTTTACTTTATCATTTTTCTATTATAAGTGGACGTGCGACTCTGTACAGAGCCGCGATTCTTGGAAGTTCGTCTGTATTAACCTTTTCTTGAAAATAAAATGGCAGCTTCTACAATTATTGGCTTTATTAATTTGTTTGATAATAAAAAAGTTAACATTTATTCTGCAGATTTTCATATTTTTATCTTTGAGCTCATTAATGATTAGAATTATCTTTAATTTGTATATTCACAAATTCCGTACGGTATTTCTTGTATCAATGTTCGTAAGCTTATGGAAATATTTTACACGCCGGTCTTCAAGATGCAGTCTTCCGTCCGGCTGCCGTCGATGGGTTGTCCTCGCGATGCTCCTGCTATTGCCGTAAAATCTAGCATCTATGAGAATTTTTGTAATGTTCCCCGAAAATCCTAACCGTTTGATAATAATATTCTAGAATACGATCTATTTAATTAATGCAGTCCGCGACCGTGACTTTTCCTTCCTGCGCCTTGGATGAAGCGCCTTTTCGCGACTGCCAGTCATTTTACTCAACTTAAAGCAACATGTATGCCCAGTTACCAATCTATTCTACATTGATTTCCCACGTACGAAGTGTACTTTTCATGAGTCCCCAAAATCACAAATTACAACACAAGATAAGAATAATACCCTGAAATTACAAATTATATTTTACACATAAACAAATCACACAATTAACAATAACGTTTCCCGTTTCCTAACATCAAAATGTTACCCAGCGTAAGTCTGCAAAATTATTACAATCCACTTCCATTGCTTCCAGGGGAGAGACTGGTCCATCTAATTAATCGCGGAACCTCGATTTTCAACGCCGTCTGGTCATGAATTCAACATTATGTCCCGGGGCCATGTTTCGCAAAAGTCACGTATTCAGACCTTTAAGCACGGAACAGAAAGTTTGTTGACACGTTGTCCTGACGACGTATATTCCTTGGTCTACTGGTATGCATCCAATTCTACAATAAACATACGGTCGATGCATATTTCCCATTATTAAATGCTTTGGGGTGATTTCTGGTATGTCGCATTAGGTTAAGAAAATTGTTTGCTTCATACATATTACTACTTTACTAAAGTGAATATTCTCAGCTGAAAAAATATCTTTAACGCTATTCTGGGTACATTCAACATTCATACGAGATTTAAGATAGTAAAGGAACAGGAGTGTTTGCAATGTGTTATCTCCTTCAACTTTGATACAACAGATCATTCCCATCTCTATCACAGGCGTAATTTAGTGACAAGTATAAATTGAAAACACAATTGAAATGTTAGAAATATCTTTAGTATATGCATTGAAAACTATTAAATAAATGTGAATGTGGTTATTATTTAGTAAAGGCGCATTTTCATTTGAAAATACAAAATAATTTGCATGTGGCATTCACGGTATGAGATATATAAAATATATGTGACGATGGACCTCCCTCTTCTACCTTGTTTTCCATGAACAAAACACAGGTAAATGTAAAGGGATTCGTGCTGCTCAAAAGAGAACAAATATAACCTGATATTTTATTGTAGTTTTACGTAATGTATGATAACTAAGATGACGTATAATAACCTTACGTAAAACCACACATTTATTATACAGCACAAACCTTATTAAGGTAGATTATACTCCAATCATGCTAATTTTTAAAATACTGTTTTATGACACTTTATATGCTTATTGGATTAATATGTGAATAAACTAACAAAAAGCATTAACAAAAACTTTTTAAAATTTTTTTTTGGGAAAGATCTGAATTTTAATTTGAGAAACAGACTCTGACATCATAACTTTAGGACTACTGGATTCATGGCTGCAACTCTAATTTTTCATAAATACAACTGATTATTGCTTCAACCACTTCAATTGCTTGACCCAAAAACATAATTGAATCATGCATGTTTAAATAAGTTAACGACTTTTCAAAAAATACTTTTTAATTTGTTTAAATAATGTTAAACGAATGTTTAGATATATATTTTGGTTCATGTTTTAACCATTTATATCCAGATTAGAACAAAAAATAATCCTAGATCTATCTCTGACTGACGATATTTTTCACCTCACATTTAGAAAATTAACTATCGGGAAAATGGCTTTAAAATATTTCATGCGCTCGAAAGCTCGAGAGTCAGTTCTTTTTTCATATCCAGATGTTTCCTTATTTTTCTTCTTTCTCTTAAATACTTTCTTCAATTCTTTTATATTGGTGTTTTGAGTTTTTGGTATAGTTTATTTCTTTTATTTCACTTTTTTCACTACTTCCGAATCGAAAAATGTAGCCCGATTCCAACTCTAGATTTTACAAAAAGTTGAAATACAAATAAAATAAAATTTTGTATAAAAATACTAGTTTGGCCATTTTAAAGAGCATGTTTCGATGGTTGTCTCAGTTACAAATGAAAAAATGGATTTTCTAAGATTTCCCTTAATTTTAGGAGTAACTTAAATCGTAATATGGAATGCCTCGATTTTTAGCAAAAGACAATGATTTTAGATAATTAAATATACATTAACTCTCCAAGAGCTTTTAAAAGATATGTTTTCTTAACTATTTGATTGAAATCCGCTTTTGTTTCCTGAAGCCCTATTTATGTAGACTAACCGTTACTATGTCTGGTGCTAAGGCTTCGCTTCGGCGGACGAACATTTGTCTTGACGTGCCATTCATACAATTCTTCATATAATCTATTAAAATCTGTAAGTATTCGTAACTAATACTACGCGATATAAATTGCTAAAACACGCTCAAAGCAATTCAAATACAACGTGAAAAACTACTGATATGGAAGGAACGTGTTTGATATTTAAACTGAGAGTGACAACATTATTTTTTGGTCATAACATATAACTTCAACAAACACGAAATGTAATATATTAGAATTAAAGGAATGTGAACTCGTTGAAATAAGGTCATCATATTTTTGCATTTAGAAATGGAAAGTCGATTTCGACAAAATACGTGATATATCTAGTCAGTGAAATTATTACGTTTCACGGAACATTCTTCAGCCTGAATACATTCTTCGCCAACGCGACTCGACGACACAACCCACAACCATAACAAGACAACCCACAGAGATTCTACGGAGGAGGGCGGAGGGGAATGCAAGGAGGGTTGCAGAAGAGGGGCCCCGGAGGCGCATCTGGGATTTTTCTAATTTACGCAGAAAGAGTTTGAGGGGCATTGGAAACGCCAAACGTGAACGTCTTGGCTTCAAAATCCTATCCACGGTGAAATCAAGAAAAACTATGAGCATTCTATTTGTTTGTTAAGTCGGAGAGAGTTTGCCTCGGCTCATGTGATTGGTCTTAACCGTAGTCTTAGCCGGACCACCAGCTTAAGTCAGAAAAATTGCGTTGTTGTCCTTTAAGTGAGGCAATGAGGTAAATATCTGGCTCCGTTATGTGTACATCATAATTGATACTTCATTAATAGAGATATCATAGATTCTAGAACAAGTGATAGGTTTTGACACCAGTTAATCATCTTCTCGGGAAGTAGTGTGTCCCGGTAGTAATGTTGACCGGCTCTCAATTTCTTATTGGAAGGGGTGGCTGTCGATTGGGAGAGATGGAAGGCGACTCCAGGTTCCAGTGGTAATGTAATTATTTTCACGTCTGGTAAAGGCGTTCTAATTGTCAGGAGATCATTGATGACCACTTTCCTGGGGATCAGTCTACAAGGGTGACACTCCAAACTGTTCAAAAAATCTTTTAAATATTTCGTCATTTCTTTACACAAATCAACCCCCCATGTACTTATCCACAGAGGTCAAATCTTCATATAGATTAATTCCTTATAATTTAATGGTTCTTCATTATTTATCTTCAATGTTTACTTTTGAAATAAGCGACGAAATTGTCACGTACATTTTCAGGGAAAATAAGCAAGAGATAAGGAATAATCCAGACTTCGAAGAACCATACCAGGAGAGATGGCTCAGTGCATCAACTAATGTCACTGCAGTGCCTCTGATCGGGAGATTCTATGTTCGAGTCGCGACGGTGGCAGGGTTTTCGACACTAACTAGATAGTTCGGTCGAGTTCTGTCGCTGTCTGGAAGCTGCTGTATGGAGTAGAATTCTAGCGGCCAGCTGCTCTGATCGGTAGTTTTCCGCGGTTTCTCCGACCAATACCAGGCCAATGACGGAGCACAACCCTAACACACCGTCTTCCCCTTCCTTGCCCTATCCTCACCCTTTACGTACACACACACTAATATTCACTATCCTACCACTCATGCCAGGAGATCGGTCGGGAGCATAGAACTTGTCCCATCTGGGGTGGTGCCTCGCTGATGGGAGATACCTGCTTGGGGAAAACCCCACTAGCCGACGATAGATCGGCACCGGATCTCGGGGGAAGATCATCGCCTCCTGGGGGAAAACATGCACTGCACTGAGGGACTAATAACTTCAGCAAATGACACGCTCGGAATCACTAATCACTCAATCGAAGAATCATAGGTTCCCTGTCACGGTGTTTTTCAGTTCGAACAGGAACTTTTTCGAGACATTTGTGAGCGGGCGATCTTATCGAGGAGATCATTCAGAGCATCTGCCCAGCGCGGAGCCCCGCTATGGAGACGTCCCGCCGCAGACTCTGCGACGAGAGCGTATTGGCACGGCGCGGGGCGGGGAAAGCGGCCGCGCGTCAGAGGCAGAGAGGGGTGCTGAAAGCGGTGGCGGGGGATGGGGGCGAGAGGACGAAGGTGGCGACGGTGAGAGATGAGCGGCGAGGGGTGACGGACGGTGGGGAGATGGTGGCGGAGGAGGAAAGTGGAGGGACGACAGGGAGATGGGGTCTCGTTTAAGGCAGGGCTATGTGTGCGGCAGGGCGTCGCGAATGGGCGGCAGGGGCGGTAGGGATAGAAGGTTGGGGCAACGAGTGAAAGGCAGGCGGCGAGGGTTTAAGTGACGGGTCGGGGACCAGGCAGTGGATACAGCGGTGTGGTGGGACGATAGGGTGATGGGGGTCACGGGATTGACGGGTAACAGCTATACGGCAAGGGGGGCAGGGAGAGTCGGCAGAACAGGGACGGGGCAGGGTCAAGGCGCTGGGAGTGGCAGGGGAAGTGGGGCGACGCGACATAACGGTATGGGCGATGGGTAGGAACGGGTGACGGCGAGGCGGCAGGGAGTATACGAGGGGAAGGCGGTGGGGAAAGACTGGCAGAGATGGCGACGGCGACGGGGCGGGGCAAGGCGACGGGTGCGGCGGGGCGGCACGGGAGGGTGGCAGGCGAGGCGAGGGCGGTGGGGCGGTGAGGGGACAGGGAGCACCATGGGGGCGCAGAATAGGGCGCGCGGCGCATCTGGGTCTTCATAACTTACGGATGAGCGGAGGGGGCGGAGGGGGCGGAGGCCGCAGCGAAGCGCCCCAAGCGACGCAGCGCGCCGCCGAGCACAGTGCGCCCAACTTAACAAAAACGGACGAATAGTATCACAATAAATTCTCTAATTTCCAAGTTAAGGATTTGATTTTCAAATTACTAGTAGCAGAAGCGTGAATAGTATAAATTTAATTATGAATTTTCAAAACAACTGCGTCCGTAATGTAGGTCCTCGGAGCCGCGGTGCAAATACGGGATGATGAAGGTTGCGGGTTGTGAAAGGTACGGATCTTTTTGGTAATTTGTTGTAACATCGTTAGCTTGCACGACCTCATCGCCATACCATCTGAACTTTATACAATCCATTATCATTCATCAATTTTCCTTATTTGTTCATTCATAATTACCCTACCATAGAGTGGAAAGTAAAGCAGAAGCCTACGCTGATTACAAACTTGTAAAGGCACAAGCCGCCTCTTTCGCCTCTGCACAGCAACGAGTAAGGTATTCATCCACACCACTAGTATAACTTTTCTTTAATTGCAATGTAAACATTTAATTTTTCAACCTCAACCGAAGCGATATCAAATGCGCTTATAATTTATTATATCTGATTTGAAAGGTAAATCTCATTTTCTCACTAATTTCAAAATGGCATCGAACGCGTGAATAGTAACAGAAATATTTGATGTGGTTTTAATGAAAAAAATTAACAGAAAATGAAATAAAATTACACGTTTGAATACTTTTTTCTGATTCTATATAATATAATTATATTTTATTTGAAACGGAAATTTACCAATACACAGCATTGGTAATTTTCTCTAATCAAATATGATACTTTCAATTTTACACTGAAACGAAAATTGTAATAAAAGCACATCTAGCGTATTCAGTATTTAAAAAAAACTTTTCATGTGGCTTGAGAGAGAAAGAGAGAGAGAGAGGAGAGAATGTGTAAATAAAACGAAAACTACAAATAATGAATATGGCCCACATCATAATTTTTTTCTTCTGAGTTCTACTTACTTTTATTGTTAATTTATGTTCATCATGCATCAACCAGTATCTTTGACCGAAGGGCGTTGGTTCTAATTTCGTCCTATTCATGGATGTTCGTCTCCTGTCTTTCATGTTCTCTTAGTATCGGTCTCTAATTCTGTTGTCGCACATCAGAGGAGAACGCTAGTCTGTGCACTTCATAAGATAAACAGAAAATAACCGGTATCGGCTAGAAAACATATTTGAACAAATTAATGGAGTTATCAATTTTTGTGTTTCTTTCACAAAGATTATTATATATTTTTATGGATTTACGGAACAATGATTATTTAGGAATAATTTTGATTTAATTAGCAGGATTCTACATGTTTAAAATGTTTATAAAAGCTGTTCCATCTGTTGAAGGATTCTTAATGTCCAGAAAATGAAACATTTTGTGTTAGATTTGCAATGTTTTGCAACATTTCTTTTTCTTCGACTGCAGTGTGAATGTACAGAAATCAATAATTACTACTTCCTATCAATCTTATGTATAAAAGACAATGTTTGTTTGTTGGTTCATTATTATTGCGTAGCCGTATCGTTCATTCTATTACATGAATAAACTTGTCATCTTATTGCTTGCACCTCCAGAAAGAATATAGGCATAGTACTATGGGAATGCCTGCGCACATAGTTGCGCTTAGATGATTTTATGCAGACTCAAGCGCCCCGATTAGGGCTTTCTACATAACGGCGACTGACGCAACGCGTTACACACTGAAGTATGAGTATTAAGACGTCTTCATTGCGTATTCATCCCCTGCGATTGAAATTTCTCCCGAGAGAGACAGATACAGGGAGAGACAGAGGAAGACAGGGACGCAGAAATAGAAACAAACAGAGAGTCAGAGAGAGAGAGAGAGAGAGAACGAGAGAACGAGACTCTCGAGAAAGTCGTCGATTGAAATGTTTGCAGATCGTAGCGTAAAACGTAATTAACAATCACGTGACCAGTTACATGTGTAGTCTAATACATTACAATAGTGAAGCATTGCCACATCCACTAGTTGTATAATAACAATGCTTTAATGAGACCAGAGAATAAATTTTATATTCTGTTCACATAAATGGTTTATTTGCTGTTCTCCATTATTACTGCGATGTTACGTGGATGTGTCTTTGTGCCAAACAAGCTACGCATTCGTTTGTTAGTTTACTTCTTATTGTCGTTTTCATAGTGCATTGATTATCTGATATCTCGTTTTTGTTGTAGACTGGACATTTTTATGTATTTACGTATTGGTACGCGAGCGTATATGTTTATCGACTTTTTCGTGTTCACTTATTTATTATTTATTTACTGCGTTCCTCATTTCGGCCCAGTGCGCGACGCCCGCCCCGATCTCTTTGTCTTCGTCGGCGGCCGCTGCCGCGGGAAAAAGTAAACTCGCCGGGAAATAACCTATCGACCGGACGAAACGACCGCCAAATTCTTTATTAGCTCCTAAATTCGGCGGAGAGAGATTAGAACGTTTGGGGCGAGGGACGCGGCGACGGTGCGCGTCGCGTCCATCACGACGGGGAGTGGGGGAACGAAAATGGGGGGGCGAAGGGGAGGAGAAACCCCGCAGAGGCACCCGGGCCGCGAACGCGGAGTCGGTTGCAATCCTGGATGGGACGATGATGGCAATAAATGTTAACTTTCTTGTGAAATAAAAATAGAGGTCGTGAAATAAAAATAAAACTGTCATTAGACCGGCAGCAAATACGACAGAGCCTTGGAGTCAATTCCACTCCTGACTGGTCCTCATAGTAGGTACGAAATGTCTCAGTAAAAGGCGATGGAGAAGCATCACCATGCACATTTTCGAAGTATTCGCAAATTGCCTGTGGCGTTCGTCCTTGTGATAGATTTTATCACCGCTGGATATTCAACATTTCATATTGTGTGTAATGTTCGACTGAGTGTCTGAAACTAGGGAGTGCGCGATAACTAAAGCCGTTGTTATCTGAAATGTAAAGTTTCGAAAAGTTGTTATTTTTTGCTCTATATGTGCGAAGTTGTAGGTCAAGTCGAGAATGTTTTGGACCTTTTTTTATCTTCTACTGCGAGTGGAGTTGCCTTATGCAACGTTTCTCACACATAAGCTTTCACATTCTCCAGTCTTCTCACTCATCCCTATTCTTCATTGACTCGTTAACATCTTTTCGAAAGAGAAAATGTTCTTCTCTCTTTTTTGTTGTTTTCCAGTATTATATTTTCGAAAACCATATTTCTGTTAGCATTATTCTCAGATCTCAGTACCAATCCCAATGTCTTAAGTTGTATTAAGTAGGACTTACGTTGTATTCAATTTGTTTATATGGTTTAATTTGTGACCACTTTTGTCTTTTCATCAGTATGATCAAACATTTTCTTCCTTTTTTCCTTTCATTCAGTTGATAATGTATCGAGTATCTCTGTATCAATCTCGTACACTCTTTTCCACAATTGTGTGACATAATTTTTTTAAATTGTAACATTGTTCCAAATAATTGACGCAACTGCCATATTGCGTGTTTTCCTTCTTCTAAATTCACAGTGACATAGATATCCAGAGGTCTTTACCTCATGATGGTATATACATCTTCCCTAATATATAAATATTTTCTACTTACGCATGCAAAATATAAGTAAGCAAGAGCAAAATATATTGAAAAATAAGTGACCCCCATTCATTACCATTCGAGCCTCTTATTCCTACAACTGACATTATTCTCCTGTTTCCCAAGACATGATGATAAAACTACATACCTCGTTAAAGCACTTCATTTTCCAAACTGAGTGCCATAATTTTTTTGTTATCCCTTTTAACAAAGAAAAAATATATCGGAGAAAATAATTATATTTTAACATCTACAAAATAACGATATATATTTATTTATAAAATGTTTACTGAAATATTCTTGTATACTTCAGAAAATACTCTTGAAATATTTTCTTGCGTTTTTATGTATTGTCAAGTGCACTCTCTTTGTTTGTAATAAGCAATTTGTTTTATTAGTTATCGGTAATTTATAACTTTAGTAATATATAATTGTTATCAGTTATCAATGTGTATTTTCTGAATTTTTATTGTCGCACCGGGATAACATATACCATTGTAACATTTCTCATATCTTCGTCTTGGGTTTTTTGAAATAATTATAAACGTTGTCATTGCCAACAATAGTATTTATTGCAAGAGCAGCTTTCGATGGCTTAGCCATCATCATCAGTTGTCTGCTGAATGGAAGCCACAAAAACGACTACGAGTAGTTAGCAGACAACTGATGATGATGGCTAAGCCATCTAAAGCTGCTCTTGCAATAAATACTATTTTTGGCAATGACAACGTTTATAATTATTTCATGAAAAATGCCAACGATAACGCACCACAACACCTATATACTTAGGTTTTTTACCTCCTTCGTGATGTTAAAAAAAGTAAATTAATTAATAGAAAATAAAATATACATATTCAGAAATTTTCAACTAGTATTACTTTATCGACACACTAGTTTCACTTTTCTCGGACCTGCGTGAAAAAATTGTTTATTTTTTCACAATATTTTAATTATAGTTTTTTATATTGCAGTGAAAAATGTATTTGCTGACCATTACATGTATGCGCTAAGTTAAACCTGTGATTCTAGCATTCGGAAAATTGAACTGCCAACACTTTTCTCTTCCTTGCAAAAATCTCTCACCATTCCATTATCAATAATTATAACAATTATACAGTCGGTGTGGTTGTTTTGTGTATAATAGACTAAAATAAATGGGTGCAATTATACCACATTCATGTTTACTTGCAAGATGCACAGTGTTCTTTCGCTCACTTATAGGCCATTTTCACAAATAACATGCCAGGTAGCAGCTGACGTTATGCAGTTGTCTCATTTCATAAACGACCTCATAAGGCATTGAAGTTGGTGGTCCAAAGAGCTCTGAGCAAATAAAGATATTCGTGGTCACAGTACACCTATCACGTCAGAGATTTCATTGTCATTCTCCAACGAAGCAATATTTTCAGAATGGTGCCTTATAAACATAACGCTGAATTATTTTCGTCACGTCCAGATGAGATGACAACATTCAAGTCATCTCTTGGTGACGAGATTGTCTCGTCCTGGATATTAAAAGCGACCATGTCCCAAAAGCGTCCGAAACTCAGTCGACCAAGAATATCATGCAATCAACAACACAACCCGACTCGACGAAACTTCTCTACCTGCTTGGAACTCTCGCATTAAAACCAGCGCCCGGCCACAAAATTCCTGGCAGCATATTGCCTTCCGTAACCCCCCTCCCTCCTGCACCATTACAGCTCCCGGGCTACTTCCCGCGCGCGGCGCCCGCAGGTGTCTCTGAGGCCGCTCGCCGCCCCTGGGCTCCGTCGGGCCTTTTACTCTCGGCCCTGCTACTTACGCCCCCAGCGCCACGGCAACAAGCAGGGGAGAGAGGAGGGGAAGGGAAAAAGGAGGAGTTAGAATTAGGAGGCGGATGTGAAAGTGGAGGCGGCACTAGAGGTAATGGAAGTGGAGGGCAACTAGATGAGGCGTGGTACAAATGAGGTAGAAGTGGTGGATGTGAAGTGATGGAGGTCGTGAGGTAGTCAAAATGAAAACGAATGAAGGAGAACGGGAATGAGGATTCGAAGCAGGTAGACGATGATAAGGAGGTGTAGGAGATTGAGAGGGATACGGAGAAGGAGGAAGAAGGGAGTTTCGGAAAAAGAGATAGCAAATGTGACGAGTCCTGCTGCGTAGGCAACGAAGGGGACCGGTAAGCTGAGAGAAACGAAGTAACTCCGATTGGGCCAGAAAATTGGTGACGGCGGAAGTGGTAGTGTGGAGAGAGAAGAAAGTACAACATTTGTAAGGTGTCAGCAAGTGCCAATGAGAATTGAGAAAATGAAGGAGAAGGAAAAAGGCGAGGGAGAAAATAGGGCGTACATTGATTCCGAGAACGTCAGCTGCAAAGGTCATTATTCCTGTAGTTGTTGTACATGTTTTTTCGAGCGTGGTGATGGTGGTGGTGATATTTCCCCTTTGAATGGAGAGATCCGGCGTCCAACTACATGTCGACTCGCGTGGTTTTCCCCAGCCAGGCATCTCCCACCAGCGTCACATTGCTTCAGTCGAAACAAGCTCTAAGCTCCCATCTAGTCTCCCAGTATGAGTGGTAGTGTACTCCTTGTAAATGTAAGTGTGTGTAAGTAAGAGGCGAGATTACAAGGAAGAGAAAGAAAAGATCGCGCGTATTCCATGGCCCGTTTGTCAGGGTTCTGCTCCGGCATCTGCCTGGTGTAGATCGAATAAACCATGGAAAACTACCGATCAGAACAGCCCGCCGCACAAATTCTCCTCCAGCGGAGTACATGAGAAGGTGGGGAAGGCGCGAGCAGTAGAGGTAAGACCCTCATCGGCCGAGCACCAAAGATATGGTCGTGGATGAAAAATGAGGCTCGAGGCGGAAGAGGCGGCACACGGGACTTGCAGCGGTAGCAGGAGGCGAAGAGTACGTGGCGCAAAGCGTCGGCTCTGCAGGGTGGTGACGGCGGCACGGTAGGAAGTGACAGGAGCATTAAGGAGAACGGGGAGAGAGGGGATGTCACTGGACAAATTGCGTGGTAGCAGCAGAGAAGGAGGATGAGTAAAGGAGGAAGGAAATTAGGGTGTTAAAGAAAGAAGAGGGAAACGACAGTGATATGGAAGTAGTGATGATGGTAGCGACGAAGAAAGAGATGCGGCGGTGAAGAGGGCGGAGAACGAAAGTCAGAACAAGGATGAAGGGATGGAATAGGAACATAATGAAAACGAAGAAAAGTCACCCAAGTCACCATTTACTTTTCTTCGTTTTCATTATGTCCCTACTTCATCCAGAAAAGCAGAAGGAAGAGAATAAAGAGGTGGAAAACGAGGAGGTAAAAGGGAGAAGCAATTGTCGCAAAAGAGGAGGAAGAGATGGAAGGGGAGAGGAAAGCTTGCAGCAAGAAGAGAAAAAGAAAAGTATCCACCAGTGGTGGCAAGTAGTAGCGTCCCCTAGCGGCGAGAAAAAGAGGAGGAAGAAAATGGAGAGGTGGGAAACGAGGAGGAGCAAGTGTCGCAAAAGAGTAGGAGAGGTAAGATTGGAGAGGTAAGGAGAGGTGAGGTTGAAGGGAAAGAGAAACGTAGACAGCAGTGGGGGCAAGTACGATAGCGGAGGCGAGGAAGATGTCGGGATCGGCGTCGGCGTCGCCGTCGGGGATAGCGTCCCCTTGCGGCGGGCCGCCTCCACCGCTTCTACGGCCACTTAACTGCTTAGCGACCCCCGACGCCCCGTGTCCTTTGCGCTGCCTGCGGTGGCGCCCGCTCACGTGCGATTTACTACTCGCGCTCGATTACTCCCCTCCCCTCCCCGCCGCGACCCCCACCCCACCCACCCCTCCGTCCTCGCACAGTAATGGTGTTCACGACCGCCATAAAAACTGCGAAGCACCCGGACCGCGTTGTATGCAGGCTGTCCGCAAATGGACGGGCTCATTGTAATGCGCTCTTCGAACGCTTTTGTGGCTGCCGTTTGACGGCGGTTGTTTGCTCCAGAAGAAGCTTTGGGATTTGAAAATATCGACAAGTGTCCGACGCACTAGTATCTCTTTATTATCTTTAGTCTCGAGTTCGAAGAACTGTCTGTTGAAATGGAGTTACTGTACTCGTGAACAAAACGATATCAAATAACAAACGGGTTTTACGCCAAACCTAATATCGTTCACAACATTTTGATCACAAAGTTTATGTAGTCATTTTATGTATTAATTATGCTGCCACTCGATATGACACATTCCTGTTTTTTTTCTCTAATTACTTTCCATAGTTTCTCAGTGGGTTCCGAGTTTAATTGATTAATAACTGTGCTGATTGTGAATGATTGACTTGCGAACGTTTTGTCACGTTCTGTCACTTTTTGTTGCACGTTAATAGGGTAATGCCGTCATTATTTGGAAACAAATGCTTTTGCAAAAAATTGATTGCTGCTCCCAGTGAATTAAAGTGTACCATAAAATGCCAAACTCTGGAGAGCAATTTTTCGCGGCATAATATTCTCTATTAATATATAAATATACGAAATTTTTATAACAGAAATGTAAGATTAAAAATCAAGATTTGCCGAACAGACTACAACCTTTCTTTTTGATTCTGCTATTATCAGACGCTTACTGCCTTTTACATGCCGACGACCCATTGAGGCTTAGAGCGAAGCCGGGGTGTCATTCGTAATTATGATAAATGACCTTTTTAGCATTTGAGGGATACGCGTTGGAATAAGTCAAATACCTAGTACCATTATCCTGGCGCTGATGTGCATTGTGTTGTCAATAATGATTGATTATTGAGAAATGTGTTTCCCTTCCAACATGGATTTTGTACGTCCCATTCCCAATTTGTACGCCGCAGGAATTTATTACGAGACCGTCCCATTTACTTTGTATCTGCGTATGAATACGAGCACCAGCCATGGTTGGTTGCCGGGCATGACTCTGCGGTATATTCGAAAAGTCAAATTCGTATGAGTTTTCCCCTTATTCATATGCGTATGAATGAAGTGTGTGTATATATCGGATGCTGTTCGAACGTGATTATAGTCATGTGGAACGCCCCTGTTGTTTGCATTCCAGTAGTCACTCCTATGATACCGCAAAATCTTCTGGTGTCTATGCAATTATCTCTTTTCTCATCTGGGTGTAAAATTTATGTCAAAGTAATTAATGTAGTTGTCGAATTAATTATAATATATAATAGTTCCTTCTATTAATATCATGTATTTATGATTATTTCAACACACTCATTTAAAGAGAACGCCAGATGCGAACTGGAAGAACGGAATACTAACGTTCTCGCTTGTAAACTATAACTTTCTCCCACATTCGTCATAGAATACTGTAAATATTATAATATGCACGTGTGGCACAGATAACAATTAGCGTATGAATAAGAGACACTCTATAATATAACTCATATTTTTTTTGACATGAAGTTCTTTATATAAATCTCTTTTCGAAATTTATGTTGTTTACTGGAAGAACTGTAAACCCAAAGAATTAACTATTAATAGTAGTTGACCCCAATTCATGAGATAATACAGTTTTCGTGTGACAGGGTTCAATTCTCAATTCTTCAAGATAAATATTTTCATAATATTGTTTACTACGATGTTTTTAGAAACAATGTCTTATGCTTGAACTGTGAGAAAGCTAATTTTATTTTGCTATAATCTCTCTGAATTAATGTTTTCTAATTAAGGCACCTACCAAAATGTTGATCTGTGATAAATCTTAATGTTTTTAGTCCATCTCTGCAAAAACAGTGAATACCAATCATCATTCTGTCACCCTTAAGAAAACAATACTTTCCCTTTACGTCCTTCGTTAATAATTGATTCGAGGGGTTTCCTATTATAAGGCCTTACCTTTCTCCATTCCCCTCATATCGATTAGGAATTCCCATGTGTTGGCAAGAACTTGGAGGTGCAATGTATCTACATTTTCTACGACTAATAATTTCTACAGTCGTTTTCAACAAGACAGTTACGTAACACATTGTGCATTGTAACATTTCTGGCAGTTTTGTATTAATACCTCATTTTTAAAATTTAATTGTAGACTTTTTACCAATAACATTTTCATCAGTTCATATTTCATCACTAAGTGTTTGAACAGTGTGCAAAGAGTAAGAAACAAAAAAACAAAAATGTAAAAGGAATACTACAGGCAAACTGTAGGAGAACCTCCCTTTCATTTTGTAACTTTGTGTTATTATTTGAGAATACATCAAGAGATAAGCTAACGGACGTTGGGTAACTGAAAAGCAGCTGCAGCTGAATTATATTTGAAACACCCACGATTGCGGGCGCCTACTGCAACGTGCACTGTTGCGGGACCGAAGTCCATTAGATACGCATCCAATTCCATTTGAAACAAACCCTCGTGTCAGTGAGCAGTTGCCTAAAAAGCGCGTGCTGTGGTTGTGTGCGCAGGTTTCTCGCACGGGCCGTCGTTCGTGCTGTTCCGCGTGGGCGCGCGCGCGTCGGCGGGCGTGCGCCAGCTGGCGGAGACCGGGCGCGCGGACGCGCTGCACGCCGGGGGCGTGGCGCAGGGCGCGGCGGGCGTGCTGGACGAGTTCGCGGCGCCCGCGCAGCCCTCGGGCGCCGGCCGCGCCGACGCCCTCTTCTTCGCCGACGCCAACCACTCGCGCGTCTCGCTGATGGCGCGCATGGCGCCCTCGCCCGACTGGTTCGTCGGGCTCGACTCGTTCGAGCTGTGCGTCGGCGGCGCGTGGCTCGACAGCATCACGCTCGAGGCGGACCCGCTCGACGCCGGCACCGACAACGGCTTCACCTTCACGGCCCCCAACTGGCCCACCGAGCCGCAGGGCACGGTGTACAGGGTGACCAGCCGCTTCCCGCCGCACCCGGCCGGCTCCTTCTACTACCCGTCGCTCAGGCGGCTGCCCGCCATCGCTGCGTTCACCTTTAGAAAGGTTGGTATTAGTGTTTTCGTTAGTGTCAACTGTGAAATGTTCTCAGTTGTTGCTATCTTAAGATTACAGACAATCAGCTCCGAGTCCAGCTCAAAACAGGATATGTATATTAAAACACTTAAACAGTGGGACAACGCATTTCATTGTGTAGTACGACGTTTCAAGAACTAATGCGTTCACTTTATCTACATTATCTTTTTCAATAATTTATTTGACGTTTTGGCTTATAAAGTGTCCGGCTCTTGATATTTATGACAATTATTATTACAATCACTTACAGGACGGAAAAAAACACCTTTTTATTTACGTAACAAAAATTCTGAAAAAGTATAAATAACAACACGGAAAACATTGTTAGAATAGAATGTAGAATAAAATGCAATTATAAAAATCTACCCCTCGCTCGAAAATAATTTCCTTGGGATCGCAGTTGATATCATATTATACTGTTCACTAACATATTCCTAACTTTTCAATTTTCAAATAATTATCTTGTAGTTTATATTACTTTAATTAATAAAACGTAAATTACATAAGTGGGAGGTGTCGTACTTATTAGAAAAAATATCTATGTTGAGGGATTTCAACTACACTATCCAAATACTAAAAATCAAAAAAGTAATTTTCGATAGTTTCCTCGTATATTAAGTATACAATTTTTTTCATCAAATAAATTACAGAAGTAACAAACACTTCAATCTTGAAGAGTAATAACACCAATTATACGGTAAACCCTCTGTAGCACGAACTCGCTTAATACGAAATTTGTCGTAAAACGAACAAAATTTTGGCCCCGTCAAAGAAACGTAATGAATTGTGTGTGTGTGTCAGAAAACACGAATTTTTATCACAAAAAAACGGTTATTTCAGTCCCTTGGAATTTGTGTTAACGAGGGGTTACTATACTTCAATATTTTATTCCGTACTTTAGAATGTAACGTTCTAGAAATGAACGAGTTTCCTTGCAATTTAGAGCCAGGTCGTTGTCGCTCAATTGGACACATCATGAAAATCACTTGTGGGCTTTCCAACGGAATATAGAGCTTCAGTGTTTCGCACCCCGTACATCGTTTGTTTTCGAAGAGCTTTACGCAACGTCAGTGTCCACGCGTCCACTACATTGGCGGTTGGGAACTTTGCCACAATACACTCGAAGCTCTTCTACCCCAGCGACCGCAACGGCCGCGCCGAACCCGACGCGCTGCGGAGTCACCGGACGCTTTCTTTGTTCTCCACCGCTTCCTCCGCGGCCGTCTTTGTCTTTCCGCCCCTCAGCCGCCGATTCCACCACGCTCCGAGGCACAGCCGTCCCTCGTCCCTCGGCGCTCCCCACGCGTCGGCCGGGCCCTCCTCCTCCGCCGCCCGCTCCACCTCCTCTACACCTACAGTCATCACCGCCACCACAGCGAGCGTAGCTATCACAAATACCGCAATAAATGCAGGTACAAATTCCGCTGTTACTACCACAAGAAAACGCATCCACCAACATTTCAATCACCAACACCGAAACAAACCAAATCCACGACCGCTAACCGCAACCACCAACACCGCAACCACCAACACCGCAATCACCAACACCGCAACCACCAACACCGAAACCATCAACACCAAAACCGCCAACACCGAAACCTCCAACACCGAAACCACCAACACCGCAACCACCAACACCGCAACCACCAGCACCGCAACCACCAACACCGCAACCACCAACACCGAAACCATCAACACCGAAACCTCCAACACCGAAATCTCTCCCTACCCCACTACCACATCCATTACAACAACAATCACCAATTCAGATACAAGTACCACCGTAGTAAAGATCGCCTATGTAATCACGCCAGATGTTTGTTTCATCACTACATCATTTCCAATTTTTTCAATAGCTTCACTATTTACCTTCGCAAACGGTGTCGCAACCTATCCCCTTTTATCACCATTTATATCGCCGTTTCACACCCGCTTGTGAGGCATATTCATTGCTCTTCTGTCTTAGAATTTCCTTCCCCTATCAGCTTTTCTCGCATACATATACAACAAACGTTCGCAACTAACGCACTAGCCTATTCTTTCTCTTGTCAGTCTACTTTCATCTAAGAATTTCGCTGAAATATGAAAAAATGGTATGATAGCCTTGAGGCAGGTGTAGGAGATATTACGGACCGAGTGTACGGGGTGTTGAGGAATATTAATAGCTTAGTTGTGGGAAAAGGGGGCATGGAATTGAAGGAGAGGATTGTAAGATCATTCGAGGTTTATTACATCCAGAGTAGGTCTTGACAGTAGTACGCCAGAATACTTTGCGAGGCAGGGGACACGCAAAAAAACATGAGGCTGATGGCTGGCAAGAGGGCAATGAGATATAACGAGAAAATATAGTCTGGAATGAATTAGTGATTCAGGTATGTGTAGTGTGACAGTACACACAGGAGTGAGACAGGTTCTCGCTGCCACAAACAAGTGATGCCTGCGACATTATTTAGTTTAGCAAATAATCAGGCAGTCGAGACACCCCCTTTTGGAATCCGTGGGTTGCACCCAGCTCTTCGAACTCGGATGCCTCCATCGGGGTCGTAACGCCCTTCCTAATTGTCTGTTAATAACTTATTCCCTTATTCCCTCTTCTCTACTAACGTTGGGAGAACCTGTGGGTTTTCATACATGCATATATCCCCAAACCTAAACATCAACAACAAAAATAAATACACTTACAAGAAAATGATACATGCTAAAAAAAGATAAAACATGACAACTAATATTACACTACTATAGAGAAAAATAATATGAATTAGTATAAATTTACCTTTCTGTTAACATTGTCTAACACATTAAACGAACCGATAAACGATCAGAATAAGAATCTTGTTACGTCCCAAAATATTCTTACATCAATACTACTACTACATAAACATTACCTACATCTGTTTACACTGTTTACTCTATCCCAGACGTGTAGGTAAAATGAAATTGTTAAGGCCCTTTTATCCAATCAACGTCCCCAACTTGCACTACTCTGGTTGGAGCGTCTCTGGATTCACTTTTCGGCTGCTCTTCCCCCAGTCCACCTCAGCAGCGTTGCTGGCGGCCTCCGAGATGATGTCACAAACCACAACTTCGTTTTACGGACTCTACAATACACTCTCGTCCATTTTTATCACATTTTAAACTTATAATGCTCTTACTACTACACTTACCAGGTCGCTCTGCTTACATCGTCTCGTCCGTCGCTCACCGTCTGCCTCTCTCTGCAACAACCTCGCCGACTCCTCCATTGCCACCTGTCATCCCACCCCTCCGTTTTCGCTCCTGTCTTAAGCGACTGAACTGTTTCCAAGGAACTTTGACGTTTGTCGTCTGCTAATACATTTCCAAATCACGCTCCAGCATGTGTCGGGTACATCCATTATGTGAATACTATACTAATTCACAGTAGAGAGTAGGAAAAGAAATGTAAGAAATACTTTCAGAAGAAAAATATAAAGGTTTATAATGATAGAAGATTGATATTAATGAAATTAGAGTAGAGTGATTAAATGTAAATAGAATTATTGGAAAAGGAGAGAATTACACACAAGAAGAGGAGATGAATGGAAGGAAACAATTTCAAATACAGGATTTCTGAACAAAAACGTTATTCACTTCAAATATTTTCCAAACAGTCTACGATATTCAGATGCAATTTTCACAAAACGATTCATAACATTGAAACCCATCAATTGTACTTATCAGATTTTTGGGAGAAGATTTCATTTTAAGGATATTAGTCTAACTTCTCTTTTTTGGAAATGGAACACTATTTTTATATGAATAGATATGTCTTGAGAAGACAAATTCAGCAATACTACATGTTCTGATGTTTGATTAATAGTTATAAATACCAATGAGTTTTAAAATGAGACGTGCCATCTTCGAAAGCGATGCGGCTGGATTTGTTAAAGTCTCCACGGCCTCTGTTGTTCGCCGGTTCAAAAACTCTCGGATTAAATGTCTAACTACGCCCTTACATGGGAATGGGGTTATTTTCATTGCGAAAAAGAGCAAAATATTTCTGTATTTTTGCTGTCTTCAAATCTATCAAAACCGTTCAAAGAGAAGACAAATGGCTTTGCGTGCAAATTGACGCGCAATGATTTCAAAACAGCAGCGACTTAATGTTTACTGAGAAGTGTATTTCGCAAGACTTAAGCTACCCACATGATACAAGTGTGCCTCTTTTAAAAACTGAAGATTCTTTTAATGTACTTGGTTAATGATGTTGGTGAAGATAAAATATGGGTAATATCTTTGTGACTTTTACTGATTCTTGTAGCCGAAATGTGAAGCCGAAATGTTTTTTTCAGCAATCACTTTTATTGCACAAAAACTACTTTCCAACAGATATTTCTTCATCTTTCATTACAGTGGTGCCGTCGCACTCTTTTCTCGACCATTATCCTAAAAGTTGCTTAGTAATCCAACTTCATAAACTTTATCTGCATCGGTTTCTTTTTCGCTACACTTTCATGTGCTTCGTGATTGCAAAGGGTTTTATTAGCATAGTAAACACAGTGGAACTCACCTCTCCTTCCAAAGCACTATTCCCGCCAGCTCTACCTTTGCCCTCAGCGATGCTGTTTCTTTATTGCCAACACTAACTTACCTACAATGTATTAGTTATTAAGAAATGTTATGGCCCAGTGGCCATAGTTATTAAGAAATGTCTTCAATACTCCAAGATGGTTACTATTAGTATCGCCAATCGTCCCATGAACAATTCCTCCTCTACTGAAACAGCCTAACTATGAAAAACCTCTTCCCACTGTCTCACCTACATCAGCACGCCGTCTCGCCACCCTGCAGTCACGTTCACTGCTTCCCCGCACTCGTTCACCCCTCCCAAGCCGTCCAGCCAAACAAATTGCCCGCGCCGTTCGCGCAGACACCGCGTTCCCGCCGAACACTCGCCCTCCCAGCCCAACCCCCTCCCCTCCCCTACCGCGGCCACCGTCCTTCCCATCATTCTCAGCACCTCACCGAGTCCTTCACCGCCCCCGCCACTGTTCTGCTGGTTGCCGCCCCCCGACAGCATCCTCTCACCACAGCAACTTCCACCGCGGCCGCCGCCGTCGATGCCCATTAATTCGCCGCACGCGCGCCTCCGCCGCGGCCGCTCTGTGCCCGTCCATGCGCAGCGCGGATTTCCGGCGGCGGCGGTGAGGGCAAGGGCGGGGTGGCGGTGGGGGTGGAGCGAGCAGCCCCGCCTCCGAGGCGCCCCCGCGCACCGCGCTGCAGCCGCCGGCCCCGAGGGGCAGTTTCGTGAAGGCATGCAGGCGCTGTCCCCCACCCCCACCCCCACCCGCCGCCCACTGGTCGTGCTGCGCTGCCCTCGCGCCGCCGCCGTCCGACATGCCGCCCCCGTCGCATCCGTCTCCAAAGCAACCTTTGGTGGTGCCTCGCACCCGCCCGAATTGTATCCATCACCGTCATCTCACAGCCGTCAATTGCTGTCCCAGCCCAGACTTCCGCATCTGAACTTGATTGCCGCCGTCATTCCCTTCGTCCGGTTTCTCTCCAGCCGCTCTACCCTTTCCCTGACCTGTCCCACCATCCTTTCCTCCTGCCGTCCTCCCCTGCCGCTATCCTCTCTTCCGCCGTCCTCCCTTCCCATCTCTCCTCCCGTCGTCCTCTCCTCCCCCTCTCCTCCCCCCTCACAACGCCCTTCCCCTCCCATTACCCTCACCTCCCACATCCCCCACTGCAACAATACTCTCTCCCCACCGTCCCCTCCCACCGTCCTCTCCCGCCACCGTCCTCTCCCCCACCGTCCTCTCCCCCCACCGTCCTCTCCCCCCACCGTCCTCTCCCCCCACCGTCCACTTCCTTGACTGCCTTTCCTTCACATCGTCCGCCCCTCCTGCCATCTAGTGGTCTCTCCTTCACATATAAGTCTCAGAACATCCTCGTCCGCTCCTTCAAAACCGATGATTCCACTAACATAATCCTAACCCCTTATCCCTAATCCTAACCAGTCATCCTCTTCCACTTTAACTCCCTTCTTCCCCCTCTCCTCCGCATCTGTACCGTCGTTTATTCTACCGCTTCCATTGCCGCGAACCTCGCCTCCGTCTACAACCTCCCTCCATCCTGCTTCCGTCGCCTCCTCTTCCGCCTTTGCTCCAATGCTTCCATCTCCACTTCCGCTCCCTCGCCCCGGTTGACGCCAGATCGCCGGGGCTGCGGGCAAGGTGGTGCGCGAATACTGAGGGGGTGGTATGTTAGTGTCATTAAAGTGGAAAAAGTTGTACAACTAAGCTCAGTTTAATTTGTTTAGTAATAACGAAGAAGGAAACAAATATTGTGAATATTGTATAGTAATTCTGTAAAACGATGCACCACGGGGTCAAACAAACAGCTATGTCAAAAAGTATTTTATCTAAGAAGCCACATCACAAAAGTTCTTTTGAGGCATGTGGAAATCGGCGTACAAAATTTCATCAAACTCCGAAACGTCCTCGGGGTGAGTTCTAGACCACCTGTCATGGAATGACCCTTTGTCCCTAAACGAAAATATAACTGAAGAATGGTGTTTCAAGTTTGATTCATGTTCGTGTAATATCTGACCTGGTGAAATCGTTAGCTGCTGTGCTGATCGGGTGCAATCAGGTTATAGCATGTATACAAAACTCCACATGGCCGAAATAACCTTTCTTACGTATATCACAGAATTGACAGCAACGCGAGATGATCAGAGGTCGTCGTGTCTTCAGCTCCCGCACAGGGAATATAATACTCTTTATGTTTTTCTTACTGAATTGACAACTTGAAGTAGCAGCGCTGCTCTGATGTAGCTGGCGAGACACCACGGTTTTTGTCTCATCCTTCTCGTCTAATCTGACCTAACAAAAAAGCAGGAACTTTTATAAAGAAAATTATTCTTTGTACTCTTTAAATTAAATATATAACGCCACTGCGTTGAGTTATAAACATAACGCAAAAACAAATACTTAAACACTAAAAAGTATGCTTTCTCAAGAGTAAGAAAAAATACTTATTGTGATAGTTGAACTATGAGCTGCTTCCTCGTGTTGCCGCTCAGAGAAGGCGCCAGGCACTCGATAGGACAGACGCCAGAGCGGTGTGGCCCACCTCGCCCGCCGTCGCCCCGCCGTCGCCCCGCCGTCGCCCCGCCGTCGCCCCGCCGTCGCCCCGCCGTCGCCCCGCCGTCGCCCCGCCGTCGCCCCGCCGTCGCCCCGCCGTCGCCCCGCCCTCGCCTCGTCCTCTCCCCGCTGTCGCCCCGCCCTCTCTCAGCTGTCGCCCAGCCCTCTCCCCGCCCTCGCCCTTCCCTCGCCCCGCCCTCGTCCCGCCCTCGTCCCGCCCTCGCCCCGCCCTCGCCCCGCCCTCGCCCTCGCCCCGCCCTCGCCCCGCCCTCGCCCCGCCCTCGCCCCGCCCTCGCCCCGCCCTCGCCCCGCCCTCGCCCCGCCCTCGCCCCGCCCTCGCCCCGCCCTCGCCCCGCCCTCGCCCCGCCCTCGCCCCACCCTCGCCCCGCCCTCGCCCCGCCCTCGACCCGCCCTCGCCCCGCCCTCGCACTACCCACGCCCCGACTTCTCTCCGACCTCGCCCCGCGCTTGGCCGCCTTCACAAACCCCCTCACCACTCACGCCCCGCTTCCAGCCGGCCCTTGCCCCGCGCTCGCCCCACCCTCGCCCTCACCCTCGCCCTCAACCTCGCCCTCACCCTCCCCCTTGTCCCGGCCCAATGCCTCTACCCCTCGCCCAGCGCTGGCCCTTCGGTTTTTCTGAAAGGGAAAAGTCCACTCGGGCTGAAGCGCTGAAAGGGCGCGGCGTCGTGCACGCGTTCAACGGGCCAACGGGCGCCCAAAGGGTGGCAACGAACGGCGCGGCGACAGGAGAAGAACGCGCTGGAGCGAGGGCAAGATGCACGGGAGTGGATAAAGATGCGAGCGCCTGAGGAAGGAAGCGATGGAAAGAGGCGGAGAAGGGAGGGGGAGCAGACGTATGTGGAGAAGAGACTGGCCCCGACAATATGTGGCGAAAAGAACCTCGTATGCTGGGGCTGTGATGGAATAGAAGGAATATGAGGAATGGTAAAGGAATGGAAATGAGAACCGATGGCAATATGCGTGCAAATGTAAAAAGAAGCACATCGGAGTAACAATAAAAATAAATTATTGTAAAAAATGGTACTGAGGAAAGAAAAGCAGGAATTCTGAAGATGAAATGTAGTCATGAACGAATGAAGATGAAAATTAGACATATAGAGGAAAAACATCTAATGGCACAATAAATGAAAAAGAATGGATATCTCGGGTGTTTCAATAAATGCACGAATTCGGGAGTAATAACATACGTGGTAAAGAGAGTATACTATTACAAGTGAGGGTGTAAATAAAAAAGAATTATGCCATAGAAAAAATAAAATTTCACTATAGTGAACTTTCATATATACATATATCGATCTATTTTCTCAAATCGTTTCCTTTTCCGGCTGTTTTCTTTATAAAATAAAAGTAATATTTCACTTGTGTTACTAACTATTTATTTCTCCAAACTAAAATAATTATAAATTCGGGTTTTTATAAGGATCTAAATTTATAATATAATAAGTTGACGATCTCGTTTTGTGCAAGGACTCCAATTTTAATTTAATAAAATTGATATTTATCCATTGTCAATTTTATTAAATTAAAAATGGATTACGGGAAACATAAACCATTACTGTCATAATAAGAAGACAGCCATTCATAATAAGAAGACTGTCATTTTGGTTCAGAATAAAAAAATATTGTTTCATAAAAATATTAATTCGCTTAAAATTTCAACCAAGAAACATTTGCAATAATTTACGTAACACAGAAAGTGACATCAACACGAATAATGTCCATCTGCTAATCGAATATTTAATCATGCACACTTAATAAACAACTATATATAATAATCGCATTCACTCAGTTCATGAATAACTATCCTTAAAATTTGAAGAACGGCCAGATTTTAAGGATTATAACATTTCTTTTCATAAAAATCGTTCTTCCAACTATTTTATTTACAGTTTCTCTTTCTTTCGCCTCTTTCACAACAACACATCTCGATGACGATCAAGATTCCTTCCGCATTCTAAACACACACTGTGTTCCAAAATTACTCGTTCAACTAATTTAGTTGTTTCGGACGGTTATTTACTTTTTCGTCCATAGTACTGTTAACCTGTGCAAACACGATCTCGACACTTAAAAAACTATCCACTCAGACTCACGCATAAATCTGAATGGCGCCCCAACTCAGGTTTTCCATTTTATACCTACAACCCCATACCCACCTCGCGTGTTGATTGGTTTACATTTTTCAGCGACGATTGTTCAGCTCCAGAAAGCATATGGCGAGTGTACGCTAGAGGAAACTAAAATTGATTGTTCTTACCCTCTGCGCGTCAAATCATCTTTTTGCATCACTAAAAGCTTCTCAAGCTAAATTCCATTTATATATCACTAGATCACTTAGGCAAATCTATTGTTTTATTTTTGGCTCTATTTTATTTCTTAAATAAATATTTTTAGACGCCATTAGAAAATTCCGTAAATGCGCAGCGTGCTAAAAGTTCAATTTTTATCACCCGTGCCAAAAATGAGACGATGCTCAAGTCTTCAGTTAAATCTGTGAATGCTGCTAAGAAAACACAGTACTGCTACTCATGAGGTACTATTAAGTGATATGTATTCTTAAATATTTGAAAAAGAGGAAAGTCAGTACAGCTGTCTAAAAAATAGAGTACTACACACGTGGTAAAACTGATTTAAGTTTGCTCATAGGATTGTGCCACCTATCTCGCCATCACTCACTTCGTAAATAATAACTATTCCTGTCTAATAAAAAGCAGTTGACATTCTCTCTCCCTGGCAATTTCATATCCCAGCGAAATCCAATTATTCCACAATCGGCATTTACTGACTGCTTTAAAAGTGTTACTTATGAATTACCTGCATATTCACTTATTCTTACATAATTTTATGCAATCTATCTAGCGATGTTTGTAATTCGTCAGATGGTGCATGATTAAGGGGTTTGAAGTAATAAAACTGGTGAAGGAAGGCGAGAGCATAAGAGAAGCATCATATTTACAGGACAAATAATGATAATGATCATGTAATGGTTGATTGATGACTAAACATAGTAAAGAAAAGAAAAAGAACGTAAGGCATATAATCAATATCGCGTTTGAAGGTGTGAATTAATAAATAATACCAATGAGTAAAGAATAAACAGTTTTATAATTGTTTTATGATGTTTGTTTCATTACTGATTTGTAAACTAGACTATATTTTTCATTTGTTTGCTATATTAGATTTCTCTACACTTTTACATATTTTACATGTGGTTAAGCGAGAGCGGGACTGATGGCTCGAGCCTCACCATATCAATAAAGCCATTTTATTTTTTTCTTTCTTCGTCTGGGGACCACGAGACAATTTTTAGCACGTGCTCTTTCTTATTTTTCCAGTACTCCTTCGACATCACATGTTTCATTTTCCTCTCTTCAGACCATTTTGCACCAGTTTTCCGAACCTTCCTTCCTTGGTTCCCTTCGGGTTTTTTTGTTGCAATTTATCATTAAAAATAGCTATCCATTGTTTCTTTTTCTCTTAAGTTGTTCCTTTCCTTATCTTTCTTAACTTTCTAAATCCAGATTATGGTAGATATCTTATTCCAAAAATACATGAAATTTGTATTTGATGGCCTGTTATCATCCATCTTGAATAGTTTGTATTCAAAAAGAGCAATCTTCTCTTTCGGATTGTGTTAAATATATTTAATCATTGCTTATTAATATTCAGAATTCTGTAGTTTTGAACGGACCAAGTATTTTACGTGTGATTTTATTTTACGTAAAGCGATTTGGTATTATTATTATTATTATTATTATTATTATTATTATTATTATTATTATTATGAAGTTCCTATTCGTGTATTAGCCCTTTTGTTTACGCATATATACCTACTAAATATTCGTGATGAGCTCACAAGTCAACATAGTTTCATCTTTCCATTGCCAATCAATCACATTGTTTTTACGGCATTGTTATCACGTTGACTACGGTTCAATAGTTTATGAGGTACTTGAAGTACTTAATAATGACTGATTATGGAAATCGCTGAAGTATTGACATAAATTAATGCTGAATAATTCGAAAACTTTGAGTATGGTATATGGAAATTAAGGTCTCGCCCTCACCATTGCCGTTGTATTAATCAGAAATCTCAGGCAAATGTGATGAGGTTAGCAAAATCATGGTCACCAGCACCTAACAGACGTTAATCAGTTTCTGTGTCATGTATTTTTGAATGTCACCCAATTTTGTCAGAGTGTATTTTGGATAACGATCGTAGATATCGGCATTAAAAATTGAGGAATGAAGAGTAAACTACGTGAATTATTTTGTTACACGTGCTAGGGAAGAGTGAAATTAACTTACAATGGAAGTTCACTGAGATAATAGAATGAGCAAGGAGGGTAAATGTTTTCTGAGGGAATAATATCACTGTGGGGAAAACAGTGAGAAGACCAAACGAAAACAAGTTTACGCGAAAATTTTATTCTGTCACGCAGATAGAACAAGAGGACTTGAACAGGAAAACAAGAAAATAAGAAGTGGAAACTTTTGCATGAAAACTGCGTTACAGCAATCGTCTGCCCACGCGCGCTTTCAAATACGGTACATTCTGGATTATCAGTATAAATTCAGCTTTTTTTATTTGTCCATGTTGTCTTTTCAATCTGAAGAAAGGACATTGATCTTGGAAGTAATGACGTCATATCTGAAGTACGTATACATTAACAAATAAACTAATTAATGGCTAAATCTTACCCACCATAATTGGATTTTCATCGTTGTCAAGAATTTGTCCCATTAAATTAATAACACAAATTATTAACTAAACAATCCGGAAATAATTTTAATTTGCTTTTTTGAGTACATCAACTGGCTTGAAAATGGCTTCAACCGAACGAGGACGGCAAGAAACACAGCGAGACCATGAAAGATAAAACCTCTTCCTGTGTGAGGTCGCATGTATCCCTATTAAGACCCTCCCACACCTACTCCATTACCATATCTGGAGTGAGAGAGACTGAATGACGACAGGCAGAGAATACAGGAAACCTTCTAGATACCGCAAACTCGCATTGACAATTAAAAATTCCATATGGGAAGAACGGGATCTGAATCCCAGCGTACAGGATATGGTAGCTATTTCGCTGATCACTACGCTCCAGTTTCTTATGTTTACAAATTATAAAAATTCTCGTTATTATTTATATTCGTAAACTTAACTACATATTTACAGGGTATTCTTTGGCGTATTTCTAGACGGATAATAAACCGGATCATTGTAGCAGAGTGCAAAAGAGGATCGTGAGGCGCTCGAGTGTCCAGTCGCAGCGCGGAGGCCACGTGAAGCCGCGGTTGCCGGGTGGAGAGGGGACGGAGAGGGTTAGAGAAGGGGGCGGCGGCAAAGAAGCCTGAGATGGTTCGCTCCGAAGGGCTGCGGCGGAGGGCCGAAGGGCGAACGAGCGCAGCTCATCTGTCGCCGTCCTCCCATGGCGCCCTCTCCCTTCGCTAACCCTTTGCGTCGCACCGAGTTTCTCCCTTTTGCCCGTTCGCCCAAGGTGAACTTCGCGACACAGTGCAGGCCAGGCGGCGACCGAAGGTCCCCCAGAGACCATTTGCCTTGTCCGCCCGTACTATTGTAGTTACTACCTCGCCAATCTACGCAGCCTCTCGCCCTCGGGATTATTTGAGCATTTACTTTCACTGTCACTCCCACAGCCCTCCAATCATCCACTCACGACCTTACCCAACTATCCTACCAACCAACGCACCAAACAACCAACAAATGAAGAAATCGAGAAAGTAAACACACATCAACCAACGAACGATCCAATCAATCAACGGACCAACCAACAAACAAAGCCTCCAGCCAAGAAACAACCAACTAACCAGTTACCTATACACTAGCCCCTTCAAACACTCATCCAAATCCTAGCTGCCAATATCATTTTTCCATATTCTACCGATCGTTGATTTACCACTATCGGACATATCGACTATATTTGTCATTCCAAATCTCTTTCTTTGCCTCTTTCTCTCTCTCTTTCTCTCTCACTTTCTTTCTCTCTCCCTCTTTCTCTCTCCCTCTTTCTCTCTCCCTCTTTCTCTCTCCCTCTTTCTCTCTCCCTCTTTCTCTCTCCCTCTTTCTCTCTCCCTCTTTCTCTCTATTTCTCTTTATTTCACTCCATTTCTCACTAGCATAACTTCTTGAATTTGTCTTCTCCATTCCCGTCTATCCTCGATTTTATCACCCTTTTGTGAGTCATTGAAGATGTCGTTACTTTCTCGAAAACCATCAATTGCATATTCCAATCTGCCAAGTTGCGCCGTTATTCTCCTATTTTGCCTCATGTGGCAATTCACTAAACTTTCTCTGGAAGCTTCATGTTATCCCTATTTCATGATTCTTAGAAAACGCCTTATCCGTTTATTCATGAAATTAAAGCACATTGTAATTCTCTTCTCCCTACGATGTAGAAGAATCACAGGTTTCTCGAGCCACTCCAAGTTTAACACGGGGCAGATTCCAACAATTTTCTGTCTCCTCTCTTAATACTCCATTACATCCATTCCGATAGAAAATCATAGATTATTTTCTCATTACTGATTAATACTATTACCCTATATTTACAAATCTGGTACTCTTAACACTTAGAAAATATCTTTTTATTATTGTGCCTTTGTTCACAGAAGTATCGTTTCATAATTTTTCATACTGTCTTATTCCAAACATTCATACAGCCTTATTTCGTTTCCACTCAGGTTCGTACAAACTTCGAAGGTTCTTTTCTATTTTAAATTTCAATCTCACTTCTTTTGTGTTACATCTAAATCTCCTCCGTTGTGTTCGTAAGCTCTCTCATCCTCGCAACCCAACGCCCTGGTGCATTGTCACCGTCTCGTTTCCAATCTCTGCCACAATCACAAGCTCCGTTTCCGACAGCGAGTTCCGCAACTCCGTCGCCAACACGACCGCCTTTGCAGCGACTTCTCTCGTCCCTTCGCTCCTCCTGCCCCTCTGTGCTTCGACTCGCGCTGCTGCAACACGCCCCTCTCCTACGAGGATATCTGCCCCGCTGCAACCGGCCTCGCACCGTCCTACAGCCCTCCACTCCTACCCACCCGCCCCCGTCCGTCAGGCACTTAACCGACAAGGGGGGATTAGGGCATTAACTGATGATACTACAGTGTCTCTGACCGGGAAGAACTAGGGTTCGCATCCCGACAGTAGAAGGATTTTCGACACTAGCTAGACCGTTGGGTCGGGTTCAGCCGCTGTGTGGAAGAAAATTCTAGACGCCGGCTCTGATCGGTAGTGTTCCTTGATTTCTCCAATCAACACCTCGCGAATACCCAAGCATTACCCTAACAAACAAGCTACGGACCGCGCGCGATTTTTCCTTCCCCTTTCTTTGTTCTATCCTCGTTCTTACACATACACTTACATGCACTACACTACCACACATGACGGAAGACCAGCCGAAGGCTTAGGACTTGCCCCGGCTGGGGCTGTGCCTCGCTGGTGGAAGATACCTATATAGGATAAACCCTGCAACCCGTCGTGTATGTCGGCGCTGGATTTCGCCATCCAGCTGGGAGAAACACTGCTACCTCCCAATGATAAAACGTGCCGTGCACATACGGGATTAATGACCTTAGAAGTTGACGCGCCCGGATTCACTAATCAATTTATCAATCAATCTAGGCACTTCGCGCTCCGCACTTCTCAGCCCTTCGCATGCCCCGCTCCCCGCACTTCACCGCCCTGCAGCTTCCTGCCTCCCAGTCCTCCACCCCACCCTTCTTACCCTCACACTTCTCCGATTCGCACGTCTCTGACTCGCACTTCGTCTTGTACTTTTTCTTCCCGCACTTCTTTTTCTCTCACTTCTTCGTCTCGTACTTCTTCATCTTCCACTTCTTCGTCTCCCACTTCTTCGCCTCTCACTTCTTCGCCTCTCACTTCTTCACCTCTCACTTCTTCGCCTCTCGCTTCTTCGCCTCTCACTTCTTCGCCCCGCACATCCCCGACGCGCGGCTTCCCACCCCTCAGCCAACTGGAGGCCCCATTCGCCTCCATCGCTTCCCACGCGTTTTCGTCCCCTGCCCTTCTGCACACTACAGAATCCCCCTCCGACCCACTCTGCGCTTGCCGTGCCCGTCGCCTCCCACCCTTTGCGTACGTCGCTACACTCCGCGCCCCGCGTTCTGCAGCGGGCGCGCGGGCGCAAGCGCCTTCGACCGCGAAGCCACTTGGCGTCCGCGTGGGCGACGGAGCGCGCGCGCCCGCCCGGACAAAGGGTGCTTTGACCGCCCGACCGCCCCCCGCGGTCGGCCGCGCGCCCGATTCGCGCCTCGCGGAAATCCTACCTCTCCGCGCCCGCGCCCGGCCGGCGCCGCGCGACGCTCCCACGCGCCGTGCGAGCCACTCGGCGTTCTTCACTCTCGCACCTACATTCGGTTTCGCGTTTTCTATCGTGCTCGTTTCGTTTGTATGCGATTTCGCTCTTTCTCGTCTGTATTAATATTTTCAGTCTTTCTTACTCGTTTTCCTGCCGCCACATCTTTACGCACATTCTACTGTGTATGTACTAGCTTTAACTCAAATATTTAAGTTATCTCTTCTTTTTTCCTCTTTCTCGTTCTCTTTCTCATTTTCTTTCTCGTTCTCGCTTTGTCGTTCTCTTTCTCGATCTCGTTTTCTCGTTCACTCATTCTCTCTTTCTCTCCTCTCTCTCTCTCTCTCTCTCTCTCTTTCTTTCTCCTTCTCAGTTTCTCGTTTTCCTTCTCTCTCTATTTCTGTTTCTTCTCTCTTTCTCCTCTCTTTCTTCTCTTTCACTTTCTCTCTTTCTCTCTCACTTTCTCAATTTCTTTCTCACTTTCTTTCTCTTCCTTAATTCTCTCTCTTTCTGTTTCCATTTCTCGCTTTCTTTTTTCCCTTTCTCTTTTTGTCTCTATCTCTCATTCTTTTTCTTTCTATTTCTCTCTCTCTCCGTCTCTCTGTCTCTCTCTCTCTCTCTCTCTCTCTCTCTCTCTCTCCCTGTTGCGCACGCCCACTATCCTGTCTAACTCTGCCCCACGCACGCATACACACATGTATCTCATTATTTATTTTCATCTCAGTTAACCTAACACTTTTCGTCTATTCACTTTCCTTTGCGTCCTCGTTTTATTTCTTTTCACACCCTCTCTTATTGTTCGTGCCTAGGTCTCCTCTCTCGTGTCTCTCTTCTGTTCATCGTATCTCTATTTCCTCTCTCTCCGGCTTGTTCTCCCTCACACAAACATCACTCCACCACCAATCACCCGTCGTTCTGACCTGTTCTTACGCCCCCTTGCCTCGTCAGCTCGTTCTGATGTCTCCGATTTCATTCGGAGTCTCTCGCCTCCCTTTTGTGCGCCATTTCTCCTTTAAACCCCCTTCTCCATCCTTGCATCGCCGCCTGATCCACGAGGTCAGTCTCCGCGGCGAGTCTCCGCTGGCAGTATCTCCTCCCCAAGGGCCCTATCGGGCCCCAAGGGCCGTTGAATGACTGTTGAGTGCGTAAACGTCCGAGGGGAGGGAGGTTGCTACCTCATGGTTATGCACGCGCCGTCTGCTCCGCGCGCTACGAGCGCACTCGCACTCCCTCTCGATAGGCAATAGGCTTCCGACGCGATTCGATTCCGTTCGATTCGGACCACGGGACGGGAAGCGCTTCGTCTTTGTTCAGGATACGATCCGATGTCTTTTGTTACGGCATTACAGGACAACGGCGGGGCGAAACAAGCGATTAGACAGGTGTTCGGGAAGCCTCGTATGTGTCCATGAAATAAAGCTGGATGGCAGACAGATGGGGGTTTTAATCTGTAGGAGATATGTGAATTGGCAAACGCAAACTTAATCTGTAGGAGCATCGAGGACGTATTATGAATTCTTATTTCCACTATTCAAGGGAAATTATCTAACATCAACAAATATTTCATTACTTTGATGTCTCAAATAAAAGAGAATTCAAAATTACCGTCGGATCACCGAGAAGAGAGTTATCGTTGATGATGCCACTTCGGCGAAAAAATGGAAATGACCATCGCCATGAAATTGTCAGAGAAATATTAAATTGGCAATAAAAAGTATCACGAAACACTGGCTTCTGGAATCGCTACGTCACCGCCGGGATGTCTTAGAGATTCAGATTCTACAGTAGCTTTTTTTACACTGACAACATAATTTCATCGAATTCAATCACTGACTGGAGGAGAATTCGATTGGTCGCTTGCTCAGAACCGTGGTTTTCCGCGAGTATCAGGAGACTTCCCGGACAGTAACCTAACAAACGGGCCGCGGATCTTGCACGATCTTCCCTTCCTCATCCGTATCCTCTCTTCTCTCAGCTTACACAAACACGTCAACATAAACTGCATTACCACACATAACGGAATATCTGTCTAGAGTTTAAAGCTAGCCCAGATTGAGGCGGAGCCTCGCTGTGGAATATCTGAAGGGAGGAACCCCGCAAATCGACGTGTAGGTTGGCTCCGGATCTCATATTCCAACAACGCCGGTATCTTCCGAGTTAAAACATGCACTACTCACGAGTATCACTTTGGATACCTTTGGATACCATTCTCACACTAATGCGAACGTGCCGTCTGGGTCGAAAGTTGTCACTATAGGACGCTTCATTGCAAGAACAGGATATCATACACATTTATCGTCTACCGTTCAGCAGCTCGTTTTCAGAGGTTTAGAAGCAATTGGAACCATCCTGAATATCTATCAAATTTACAATAATCTCTTAATACGTATTTTTTTAATTTATTCAATAATTGGTCTAATAAAGATTATTGAAAAAGAAAAAGTGTATCGTTTTCGAAACACAATTGCACTTACACAGAAAATCCATATTTTTATCAAACAACCGATTGTGTCTTTATTAAACACGCTATGTTTAAATTAAACGGTATGAAATTTACTGCTTATTTTTAGTGACGAGCGCTTTCGAATTATGTAATAATTTACATTCTTTGTTCATTTAATTTGTGCTTTCAATCCTTCCAACATTATCTTTCCAATATTCATTGAGTTCTTAACATCGTACAGATGTGGTAGGGAGTTCATGAAAGTGCCTACTCTGGAAATCCCAATATTCTCACCATCCTTTCCGCCCTTTAGGGCTATTTGTTCAATTTCATTGATACTGCAGGTTCAAGCGTTGTCCCCAGCAATTTGCATAACGTTCTTTGTTCTGTGAGCCCCACTTCGCTTGATGATCTATGAAAATATCCTCGAAGGGACCATAAAACTCGACATCGTAGTATTGAAATGAGGATTCCAACGGTCCACTTTCGTGACCCTCTCGATTGATTCCCTGCCTCCCTTCCCTTCTTTGCGTTTTACATTCCGCGAGTATTTACTGCTTGACCTCGCCTTCGATTTTCTCGGAATGGGGAAGCAGTCAGGACCGGTCTTCATGGGCCATGCTCTTCTCCCCTGCAAGCGTTCTATTTCTTTACGGTCGTTTTATATGCTAGATTGTCTCTCCTACAAGTACCCGCTACACTGACTTATTTGTTTTGTCGTTTCATTCTTTTCGTTGCAGTAATCAAAGATTCTCAAGTTAGTGTATCGCTTGAAATTTCTTCGAAGGATGGAATGTGAAATTATGTGCGCCTATTTTACTGTTTGACGGATATTTTCAATGAATTATATTTAATTTTGATGAGATATGTAAATCGAAAACTTGTTATTATGAACGGATCCCACGCAGCACCAAATTAGTAACTCTGTTCTCGTCATCCATTTATCCAAATAGAAAATTACAAACTCTGAAAGCTAACAGTAAAACCACAAACTCATTAGCTAAATAACAATAAAAAATTAAAAACATAGCATTCGAATACCGTAAAAATAAGATTAATATTTTCGATTTTGGAATTTTTTTCAACATTCGACGGATTTGAGGATTCGAAAACTTCATCATCAACGCTATTGATATGAGAAACTTGGGATGTAGAAGCAGACTGGAGTTAGAACCCCCGACCAATCCAAATGGAGTTTGTGGAGGACAAAGCAGATTGAAAGCACACTTCCTCTGAGTTCCCTCATTATTTCCGCTTCTAGTTTTATAATCTCCAACTTCATTCTCACTTAATCTTCGTCGTTATCATCGTTATCTACATCGTTAGCATAATCATTTCATCTTAACACAAACGCGTTACCGGAGCCACACGATGATTGCAGTGAAGAGTCTGGCATCAGAAATTCAATTTGGCTTCAATTACCGAAAATGGATGGCAAATGATACAAAATTATTACTATTGATAACCATCTAAAATTCTAGTATAATTCTGTACTACGTATATTATTAGCAAATAATTTAATTTATACAAAGTATTTACAGAAGTACAAAGTATTTATTTATTGTGAACCTCAAACCCTCTGCTTTAAACTTCACTTCTTTATGTTAACACCTAATCAAAATGGTATAATGATGAGCAGAGCGAAGCTGTCAGCTGTTTAATATTTAATCATTTATTGTTCCCTGTTGGATTATGCGACTGTAAATTTCTTGCATCTTTTATTAAAACCGCCTTCAAGAATAATGTCCATCAAAATCGCGAGTCAAAATTAACTATTGCGACTTCATTTGTCGGTCAGTTTCCACCCCGCCAGCACGCGCTGAGGTGAGTGGGCAATGAAGGGGTAGACTCGTGGGACGATGGGAACTCGCAGCATATCTTACAATACAGTATTTCACCAACAAATAGCAGGACTGTGAATGCAAAATTGATGCATTTCAATACAAGGTGAAAACTTCAAACAATTTTATCTCAACATCTGATTTTATGAGTTGTGCCACTATTGCAGCCCACGAACAAAATATGTCTTAAAAATTATTGAGGTCGATGGATAACCCTCATTCTCGTAAATAGCAATTCGTAATTGTGAATATTTTGCATTTTGTGATGTGGAATCTATTTTAGCGAAACGCGTAATGTTGATATAAGGTGTTTATTTGGCATAGATGAAATGTACAATGCGGTATTCTGTTCTATACGTACTACAAGTGTAAATAAACCCACCATCGGCAGTTGTTGACGTACAGACCTCGGCTTGAATGTACAGATGTTTTCAAGATGTGTCAATGTTCCCTGCAATTGCATGCGTATCATAAATATTGTTCTTCCATGATTATTTTGTTATTTAGAAGCATACAAAAAGAACTGTTTGTTTACACGTGATGAACCAATGACTAGTAACATCCGCTTCCCACACCACAAGCATTAAAAAATTGAGATATTGGCAGCACTGATACTCCTATCAGCGTGAACTCAGAGTTATACATTTTCCCGAGTATTTGTCTCACATGTGGCAGCGTTCAAAAACATGTTGTACCACTGTATTGTGAACAACTCAACTCAAAAGTTTTGCTACATAGTGTGATGTTTTTTGTCCACTGTTTAATGTGTTTATGATAATGTCATTGATGTACTTTTTTATTCATAGTAATTTTCAGGAATATGTTTGTGCGTATTTTTATTAATAATTGTGTTATCTTAAATATTTCTGGTTAATTTTTATTCAGCGTTATTTAAAAAAATTACAATATATTTACTGTTCAATTTTTATTAGTAAAAATAACATATATGTGTAGCAACACTTAACATTTACCAAAAAATAGACATTAACACTAACAACTATAATAAATATTTGTACCACATTACTCCTGTTCAGCAAACAAATCACAGTTGACCTTTCAATGTTTCGATCTCCATCTTTGGGTCAGTAAATACACGTCAATTAGTAATTAATGGGATCATTTTTTTCCTAAATAATTATGTAGCAGCCTCACCGACACTTGTTAGCACTAACGTAAGACATTAGATAAGACTTCGCATCCTAGTCACAGTTGGCAGCGGTTCCTCGGTCGAGATTTCTCCCGGGCAGCCAAGCATCTATTGACTCCGGGCGCAGAAATTAAAGCTTTCAATCAACAGTGTTTTGTCCACCCTCGCTCACCTGAGCCACGCGCGCTGCGCTGCGCAGATCCGCGAGTTCGAGCTGACGAGCGAGGCGGGGGCGGAGGCGGGGACGGGCGCGGAGGCGCCGCCGCTGCGCCCCGCCGCGCCGCCGCCCCCGCCGCCCCCGCGCGGCGACGCCGACCTGCAGGCGGAGCTGGCGGAGGAGGCGCGCGAGCAGGAGGCGGCGAGGGCCGCGGCCCCGCCCACCTCCACCATGACCACCACGACCACGACCACCGGCGGCTGGCCCGCCCGCCCGCTGGCGCAGCCGCCCTCACTCCTCGCCGCCGCCGCCGCCGGCCCCAGCAAGGTGACCAGCAAGAGCTCGGCCAACGCCACGGTGGCGGCGGCGGGCGCGGGGGCGGGAGCGGGGGCGCGCGACGGCGCGTGGTACAATAGCGTGGCGGCGGCCGCCGCGCAGGGCAAGCCCCGGAAGAAGCACTGGCGCAGCATGCGTGAGTACCACTTCAAGTGCTATAAAGACGTCTTGTGTATGTGTGAACGTACGTATGTATGTATGTATGTAGTACAGATGTACGTATGTAAGTATGTATGTAGTACATACGTACGTATATACGTATGTCTGTAGTACATACGTACGTATGTAGTACATATGTACGTATGTAAGTATGTATGTAGTACATATGTACGTATGTAAGTATGTATGTAGTACATATGTACGTATGTAAGTATGTATGTAGTACATATGTACGTATGTAAGTATGTATGTAGTACATATGTACGTATGTAAGTATGTATGTAGTACATATGTACGTATGTAAATATGTATGTAGTACATATCTACGTAAGTATGTATGTAGTACATATCTACGTATGTAAGTATGTATGTAGTACATATGTACGTATGTAAGTATGTATGTAGTACATATGTACGTATGTAAGTATGTATGTAGTACATATGTAGTAAGTTATCTTCTTGCTTCATTGCTTTAGGCATAACTCGAATGCAAATGATACAGTAATTCAAAAGTATCTTTTTCAAATTCATTGCGAATCACATAAACAAATCTCTAAAAAAAAAATAACCTCACAATGCCGTGTGAATGTATGTACGTACGTGTGAATGTATGTACGTATGTTTGTTCCTTGTATAATCACTGCTACTACATCCTCGTAAAGTTTGAGCATGTCATGTAGGGATGCGACATGGAAGTCGATGTAATTAAAACATCGATGTTTTAAAGATCGATTGATTAAGGCCAAAGTTTCTTCAACATCGATTTTTTTCGTTTTTTATGTTTTATTTGTGAAAAAAATGTTTCACAATCACAATTTTGTAAAAGTTAAAAAATGAAGTAATACCTGGCTGTCAGCTGAATTATCGGAACGATGCGAACGCACCGACATCGAGCGGACCATCTCTCCCACGAGAGATGATCTTGATATGTGATATTTCTTACGCCTTCCCTCGTACTTCGTACGCGAAATGGCTGTTCAATGCATGTGCAGTAGTCGTAGATTCTCCCCTTTTTCCTTCATCCCTTCCTCGCCGAAACGAGGTAGCTGTAATTTTTAAGATGACTGAATGCTCGGGCTTTCAGGCAGGTTTATTATTTGTTATTATTTTTTAATTTAGGTAAATCTTAATTATAAATTAATAAACACCCGTGCCATTAAATTAAATTTTCCTCCACGTGAACGTATATGTTAGTGGTTACTGAACATCGATGTTCAGTAATTGTTTAGATCAATGTTTTAATACCAACGATGTTTTAATTAATAATCCATGTTTTGAAACACCAATGGTTTTGCTGTCGATGCCACATTTCTACCGCCACGGCATTCCAGACTGACATCTGTGGACTCCGCAGCCGAATGGTTAGCAGGACGCAACCCGTAACACCATTCATTTGCATTTCTCTACCTGAGAGAAGCTTCCACATTGCCGCACAGCTATAAGAACGGGAGCTTAGCAGAAAAAAGGCCACCACCGCATTTTTTTAAAGTAGAGCGTTGCTTCTATTGTGATTAAAATCGTTTCAACTTTTACTCATTTCACGTGTAATCCAAAATAATATGGTTTATTATTAAAGCCTGTTTAAATATCTTTGACCCAGGTGAATTAGCTGATAAGTCACGAATGCTTAAATTTTACAGGAGAGCAAAAAACATATTTTAACTGAAGTGAATCAGGAATTATTGATATTCAAACGAAGGGGATTTTCAAAGTAAACTATTTGTGTTTTTGTTTCGATTGAAATAATTAAGCTCTGATATACATCAGCAGAAAGTTGTTTTTTGGCTCCCCTCTAAAATTTAAGCATTCATGAATAAAGAGCTTATTCACCGGGATCAAAGACATATCCATCATATAAGCTAAATAAAAAAGTAATGATCGGATCATATTTATAAGAGTATTTCCATTACATTAACGCCTTAAAATTATTTTTACTTGCTCTTTTTATCACGTTACACTCAACAGCACACCACGTACACTTGAGTACTTTCTATTCCGAGCGTACGTCTTCACAAAAGCGTCATACGATGACGGATCGTCAACAGTAAGTCTTTGTTTGTGAAAGGAAATGAGATTTCAGCAGCACGCTCACAGCAGCGTACACGCCAGACGCCCACCACGCTCTAAGTCTGAGAGAACTCTCGCAGCACCTCCCTCCTTAATCCGGCGGACTGACCAAAATCCTCTTTCGCTAGAAATCCCCTCAGCATGCCTCGTTATGCCCTCGCGGAGGAGCCAGATTTAAGGCGAATATTTCAACGCTTCCCGCGTATATTTGTTTCCCTGATACGATATGAGAGCCACGGCGAATCCTTGGTTCTGTGCATAGCGGAAACCTCATCACAATCTCTCTCATTTAAAAGCCAAAGTATTCGACTGCTTTCCAAGACAATTGTGTATGACAGTGCACTAATGACGCGACCATGATAAATCATGATTGCGTCCTAAACACTTTATGCAGTGTGAGAGAGTTCTAAAAAATGTCGACAGAAAGAATAATAATTCATGCGAAACTACCGTAGCTGGCGCCTCCGTCAGGTACTTTCATGTTGAAAATATTTATTGCTATACAAGCCCATAACAAAAATATTTTTAAACACAATTCATTTGCCTTGCTCGAGTGTACTGTATGTCAGAGAGGAATATCAAAAGTATCAATAGAAGTACTTTTTTTTACATAATATGTTTCACTCCAGGATTGTGTTTACATATAATCAGTCTTTAGAATCGTGTCCTGAACATTTGCATTCACGTCACGCCGGATCGGCAGAATAATATTTTACGTTTCACCACTAAAGACACCTAGACCCTCCCACTCCAATTTTTTTAATTATTCTAGAATATTCTGAAATGATGCAGACAAAAAGAATGCCAAACGATTCGTGTTGTCAAGAGCAATCGAATGAGCAATATTGGTCACTTCCGTTGGTGCCTTAAAAATCCCCCTAAACGCGTTTTACGGCCGGTTTCACCAAATACTTATTAAGTAAGATTTGGTAAAGGCATCTTTAATTTTAAGGCGCGTTTTAAGTCACGTTTTGTTGATCGTCTTTTCACCACCCTCTTTAAAGTAATGCTTAGTGAAGTATAACTCAAAGGTATGCGAGAGTTGGTTGGCAAAGTTGGACCTTGCTGAACCAGCCAGTAACCATAATCAACCTTGTTTGTTTTGGTTCTGTTCTGTACTTTGGTACAAACAGGTTATTTTTATTGAGTTTTTGTAAGGGGGGAAAGAGAGAGAGAGGTGCGAAATTTTCATTGTTGGAGAAAGAAGTGCTCATCGAATATATGAGAAAGTACATTTCTATTAAAGAAAATAAAGTTACAATTAAAACAAAAACCGACAAAAAATAATGCGTGGGATAACATTGAACACTGAATACTGAACATTGAATATTGAATAATATTATCATCAAACCGAAGTGCATGTGGTTTTCGTAGTGACAATAGTTTATGAAGAATTAACGTATATCAACAATATTTGTAACTCTGAAACATTGTTAAATTCGAAATTAAATACATATACTCGTATTTCTCTTTCCTCTAATACGTTTATATTTTGTCTATGTATTAATATGAAACTCTGAAATGAAAACTCAATGCAGGTTTTTAACGCACTGCAGTGGACGACGCGTATAATGTGAGAAAAACATTGACTTTCCGAATACGTGACTGGTATGGTAATCACTCGTCATTTCTAAAACTAAGAGAGCTGTATTTCTTGCTTCGCCAAAACCTTAAATGTTTGATTTCATGTTTGGATCTAAGATTACAAATTACTTACCTTTCTTTGTTGTAAGAAGGCATATTTATTTTGAAAAAGATATCTGATAAGCCAGTTCTGTTTTAAGAGTTTTGGAATCGAGTTTGTACGCTATTTAAATACGATGTTAGCTTTTGTCCCATGAGAGGTGTTTATCTTTTGATAGGAAACCTTTAATGATAAATTTTGTTATTTCAAAGGGAAGAGTATAAATAATATATAGTATGTTATAATAATGTATAGTAAAATATAAATAATATAGTAATAAGACATTACAAAATATCACAATTACGACCTTTAGAGGGAGATGAAAGTTTCTTACAAAAGTGTCACAGAGCGTCACGAAGTGTCACAAGAATAGCGTTCATTACATAAAATTGACAATTTTATACCTATCAGGTTTTATTCAAATTATAAGTAAAGTGAAAGATACTTACTAAAAGTATTTACGCATTTAGAGTCGTTAAATTTTGAGAATTCAATCATGTGTTTTTTGTTCATTTGATTTCATTTTTTAATAGCGGTCCTAAACACATATTTATACGTTCTTACTTTTTCGAACACATACATATATACGGAGTAAAATATGTAGTATACAGAAAGTTATGAAATACTGGGGAAATCGATTTTGATATTTCAATGGAAATACACGTTGTCGGTTTCCCTGAAACTGAAAATGTGTCCCATGAGAGGTGTTGTCAAATGTCAATGTATTAAAAAACATCAGTCCGTCCGTCTGTCCATCAAACTACCCCCATTTTCCTTTCGTAAACCTTAAAACAAAATTTAAGCGTAATTTTCTTTCGCAAATATCTCAAAAACTGCAAAGATAATTAAATGTTTCTAAAATTCCATAAAGTTATCTTCTAAATGTATATTTGTATTCCAGTAGCGCAATAATAGTTCGTCGTGCGATCAAAAAATTATTATTAGGCTTTGAAAAATATAAGATCAAAATTGTTACTGGGAGTTTGCCGGGAGTATGAATTTATGCATCTGTTCACAGATGTCCATAGCTATGATGTTGGTAGCAACGGTAATCATAGCAAACATGCAGGACGGGGCGAATTAAGAAGAGATTGCGTGACACGGGACAGGGTGCGGATACACCTTGAATAAATTTCATATATTACAATATTTATTTTCGTCAAAGAACATTAAATAACTATGTGACGAATGGGGGAGCTGTATAACCTGCACAAGTTTTCTTGAACTCCAGAATCCCTTCCCCACCCTTTTGCCACGTATGGTTGGATGACGAATAAAAGTACCAACAAAATGAGGTTAGAAACGCTTAAAAACTAAACACATTCGCTCCACAAATTCTTCCTAATGGATTATTGATTAAAATAAAACTCGGCAATTCATGATTCTTCCGCTGCTTTAAAATACATATGTCATTTGAAAAAGTGATTAGCAAGTCAAATTTTTGTTAAAGTAACATTATAACTATTGAATATTATTTACGAGACATTTTGCGTATTTTAGTATATTTCTCTCTAGAGCAGAAACTAATGAACTCCATGTGTACTGTATTACCGTCAACGATAAATGGAGCTCCGCATTATATGTTGGGAGATTTTGCAACTGATGCGCAGGCGTAAATTTACGGTTTATTTATCCCCTCTGCTTTTTTGCATTTATGACTCTCATGAATCGGTAAAATGCAGCAAAAAGTTTAGTCCCGTGGCAGCTTGCCTTGATGTTTTTCTACCGCATGTTAAAAACAAAGCTTCGCTGTTCCAGGCAGTTAGACAACTTTTAAATATCTTCTCCTGCTCCCACAAGTGTATTTTCGTTAATATTGTCATACTCAAGAAGGTCTAGCTAAAGAAATTTGCTTAGTTTGGAATGTATTAAAAATGCCCTCTATAAAGCATTCCATAAAGAAAGCTGACAGTTTTGTACCATTTACAAGACACAGTCTGCAAATCTGATACTGTTTGATAGGATGCAACAGGGCGATCATCAAATGGATTTTAATCGAAAAATTTGGAATTATTAAAATTAGGGCATGAAGAAATGGACTGGAACAAACAAATTCACAACTCTTCACCACAAATATTAATTACCCATAACCAGGGATTGATTTCTAGTGACGCAACAGCGTTCCGGTACCTCGAGAATACTACTAAATTATATTACAAATATATAACATTTCTATTAAATTAATAATTAATGTTGGCAGCGATCCGGTACCTACATTTTTTTAAATCAAGCACTGCCCATAACCCAGAAAACAACTCCATTTGCATTTGTACCCGGCTTTTAGCCCTAGAATTATTACGTAAGAAGTAATCTACAAAATTAGCCGTTTTGGATTTCTATTGCATTATGGAAGTGGGTTCTTGTTATATGACGCCCTCGACATAAAACATGATAAACGTCCTACTGCTGCCCCTTTCCGTAGAAAGTCAGTAAATAAATTTAAGATTATAAATAAAAATTGCAAATGTACTTATGTTGTTTAAATTGAATTTTTTACTGCCTCATTAACGCAAGTCGTTTCTCACATCTATCGTAATACAGGATATGAACGTGACAAAGTTGTTTAAGTAACCTCTTTTAGAAATACGTTGTTTGCGACAGGTATCAACAGGTTATGAGACCATTCTAATCCTTCATGCTTTAAACAGATCCATTGTGTTCTCTGACTGAAGTAGGGCTGTTACTAAAGTTTCTCAAAACGCAATCACAATTCTTAAAATTTTTCCAATTTCTCTAACTTTCTATCAATCTTGAATCGTTCATCTCGTAATACTTACTATCAATGCATCAGTGAGCACATTCCACGCTGGACATAAATTGCATGTTCATTTGATGGATTAATTATTTCGGGTTCATGGCCGCGTCATCTGCTGTGATTATTCTTCCCGTAACTGTAGTGCATGCTTTTAACATGTGCCGAGGCGGTGTTCTTCTTCCGCAGGAGTTAATACTCAGGGCCGACCTACATGTCCGCTTTCTTTTCCTCATCCAGGTATCTCCCTCCAGCGAAGCACCGCCCTAGCAGGGACAAATTCTAAGCTCCCGTTAGAATTCCCGACATGTATGGGAGTGCATGTACGGTAAGTGAGAGTGTGTGAAATGGGAGACGATAGGGTAAGGAATTGAAGGGAGAATTCGCCTGCGGTCCTTGGCCCATTTGTTAGGGTACTGCTCTCACATTCGCATATCAGGGAAATTGCGTAAAACTACCGATCAGAGCAGCCGGCCGCTAGAATTTTTCTCAAGGCAGCGACTGAACTCGACGTAGCTGAACCGCGCGTTCCCTTCAGCTGAATGTAGTAGCAGTTGTGTTAGTAACGGGGGAAATAATATGGTTTATTGTTAACAATTTTCTAACCAAATGATACAGTATAACAAACTGAACCTATGCGAACATTTCGCATTTGGTAAATTATTATCTCAAAAATGAAAATGGCTTCTTACTCTTACCCAACTTCATACGTTCGGTACTGTGTCTTAGTGAAAATTTTAATATTGATAGGCGATTATTAAGAAAATAGGATACTATGAAATGGGTACAATTATCGATTTCTGTTTTTTGGGGGAGGGAGCAAATAAAACTTTGCGTTTTCCAAACATGTTAGCATTTTTCTTTTAGAACGTCTGAAAGACCCTTTAATTATCGTTTAATGTCCTGGTGTGTATTAGCTACGCCCCTATGTCATAGCTTTTTTGTAATTTTGTACGCATGTCGGGTTGTCAATGAGTTATTGAAACATGCTCTTGTTCATACGTTGGTAGCATTGGTTCTTTTTCACTGAAGGAGATAATCCAGAATACGGAGTAGGAATATTCTAGCAGAGCAGTGGCATGTACAGATTTTTCAACATTCTACACCACGAATATTTCTACTTATATACTCCCGCATAAGAGAAATGTAAAAGATTTCTAAAACATTTTATGTAATTTAAATTTTCAATCATCTTTTTTTCGTTTTATCAAATTAGGAAAATAATTATTCGGTTCCTTCAACCAACTAATTTAAAATTAAATTTTGTCGATTTACCTCGCCTCATTTGAATGTATCTCGTTGTACTCGTGGTTGCCGATATCACTTTGGAAATCAGCGACGGTGGTAAATTAATTTCCTTTCCAATTCCGAGAACATCAATTATGTTGCTAATGGTATTTACGTAGATTAAATTATTAAATTGCATCCAATCCTTGTCCTGATCGATTATATCACGACTGAATTAGATCATCATGAAATTTGGTCGAAGGCTAAGTGAACGAAAAATAGAATTTCTGTAGTTTATAATTCTTGAGATAAATCACTAAGGCAGCAAGCATTAAGGCAAATCGGTTGGTGAGATTGAGGTTTATTTGGACAGTTAGAGATCTTTGGAATTAACATAATAATTCTTAATGAATAATCACCAAACTTGTTTATAAACATTGTCTATAATTCGGCTTAATATACGATAATATTAAAATTACAAGTAGTAAATTATTAGTATATTTTTAAGAATTTAACGTGTGCTATTATTTATCATCGGAGGAAATACATTATGATACACTAGGGGCACATATGGAAAGCTCTTAATATTCATTCTAGAAGCAAACGGGCATAATCATTACTAAAGAAATTATTTATAATTGTAAGTACTTTGGAAGTAACAACTATCAAATATCAGTCTTTATGTTACAAATAATTATCCCTTCTTTTATTTTCTCGCACTTACTTTGAAAGTAGAAAAAGTTATGTAATCGTACGCCAGATAATGTCGACTTTTCGGCAGAGAAAAACTCTTTTTGCCGGGGCCTGGTAACGAAAAGGTGGATAAATACGGTTGCTATATATAGTAAATTACTTCATGTAATACTTGGTGAAGCCAGAATCCATATTTTGTGAGTCCTTGATACTGAAAAATCGATTGACGTCAATACGTCTGGCTGGTCTGTGAGTCTGTCTTTCCGCCTGCTCGTTCGTATTCGGCCAAACGCTAGCATTTAAGTCGTTCATCTGGTTTTCTCTAAAACTGTTATTCCCCGATCGATCTGAACGAACTCATGGCTTTGGAAGTTTCAAACAGATATTTTGATTTTTTTAGTAATAAAGTAGGAATGTCCAACTGGCGGCCCGCGATGCCATTTATTGGGTCCCGCCAAAGGTTAGTAGTCAAAAGTGAAAGTCTCTTGCAGCCATGTCGGACGAGAGCATCCTGCGCCTAGCTCACGCACCCTGCAGGAGTCGAACTCCCCTTTTAATGTAAAAATAGGTGAAGTTCAGATGTAAGGACGTTTTCTTGTAAACTCAGAAATTCAAAATCACCCCAATGTGTTTAACTGCGTTATGCATGTTACGACCTGACACTCGTGTCACGCATGGTGCCATTGCCCTCCCTTCCGGTTTAAGAGCAGCCGGGCAAAGTGCCGAGATCAACAATACGCGGATGTTAGGTGTGGATCGCTCGAGAAATGACAATATGTCACGCTACAGTACTAAAGGTTTTTGTTATGGTCCTTCAGGCCTTACAAGTTGGACACTCCTGCCTTATACTTTACGGCGAGCCTCAAAAACATTTTCAATTTTTTTTAATAGCTTAATGGAGGCTTAAGATAATGGTGCAGGTCTCATGTTCGTTGAAATCCTAGATGTTTCAAAAATTGCAAAAGTGCAAATTTTTGGGCGTAATTCTACAACTATAACATTAAAGATAGATATTTTGTTTCTTAATGAATTCTGTTCCATAAAGACATATCTTAAAAAGGTCATATAGAATTTTTTGATAATATCAGTGATTTTCACCTAATTTTGCACGAAATATAGGTAATTTTTAAATATTTTTTCTCTAAAACTGCCACAATATTTTTCTTTAAATTTTCCTTCTTATGTATTAAGAGACAGTAAAAAATATGGTGCTAGTCCTAGTTTCGGCAAACTCTACTTTTTTAAATTTCAAAATGTTAACATTTCTAAACGCAAAATTGAAGGTAGATATTTTTGCCTCAGACTAAGTCTGTTATCAGCTCTTTAAAACAGTTCATGTACAGGTTTTTGAAAAAATCAGTAGTTTTCACATAATTAGGGTTTGAAATTAATGTAGTTTATAAGGACACAAAAAAGCACCCCAAATGTTTTTGTAATTTGTTTCTACCGATACGAGAAGAGACGTTTAAAAGAATGCCGCGCTTCTCATTTTCGTTGAACTCTATATTTTTGAAAATTTCAATTTAGAAATAATGCGAGAAAGTGCGTGCTGTTTAGCACCACTTGTTTATGTTGTAGTTGACTGCAACCGCTTCAAATGACAGTTTTGCCTCCAACACTGCTTTAATTGTAACAGACCTCTTCAAACATAAAAACCCGATCTGATATTAATTTATTCTTTCTGGCCATTTTTTATACCTTAAATATTCAATCGTTTGATTTTAATGATTAATAAGTGGGAAAAGGATGTTTTGGGACACTATCCTACTTATCAATTTAAAAGAACCAAATTTACCTCATCGGGGACAATCCATAAGTATATTTTCCTGTACAGATCTTACTTAAGGTCAAAAATGGTTTCACAACGTCAAGAAACTGTCTTTCCAATAGCTTTCATCCCAGAAACAAATGTTCATGCAAATTATGGAGATAATTTGAAGAACCAATGTGCTTCGTGTTCAAATGAATTCTTGTCCACTTTTTGCCTGCCCCTAAGTGTGTTTCGTACAGTGTCAAAATCATTCCCACCTTATTTTCACTGTACCAAATCTAAAACAAAGAATTTTTCAACTCAGTAACTATTATATTTGCTTTGAAATAATCCATTAATGCAAGCAAAGTTAACGATTCAGAACAACAAACAACGTGCACTGCAAAGTTTCATAGATTTCATTATTCTCAATAACTGTCACTCCTGACAACAAATTCAAATCATATCTAGCTTTTATACATTTTAGCTAATTCATGCATCAAACGTACATTTTTCTTTAAACTTCTATGTATTTATTTTAAATCATATTTGGGATCGTAACAAATGTCACAATCATTTTTTTCAAAAATGGGCAATAATAATGGGAGAAAATTATTGAATAATTCAAATTTCGTACACCCATATATAGTAAGGATTGTGTTCGCTTTGGAAAGAATAAGGATCCTGTTTAGAGTGGTAGCTTACCTTGTCAGTTGCGATTTATGTCTGTTCCTACCCTGTGGTTTCATTTACGTAAAATACAAAAAAACTTGTTTCAAAAGAAATTAACTTACAGGAATTACCTAAACGTAAAGGAATTACAATAAGCATCAATCCTCGGAACTCTGATTCAGGAACATTACCTCAAATAATAAATTATTCTACATTACTCGGATCAATTCACTTCCAGTCGCGTACTGAAATACCTCCGTTGGAGGAAATCACGCCTATCTGGGCAGCAACTCTTTCTCAACGTCTCCCCTGCGACTGAGAGACGTCTTAGTGACCCAGAAAACCCCAGCAGGCTTCCAAGTAATGCCCCAAGTTGCAAACGAGCTATCACGACCCGTCTTTAACAGCTTCGAGAACGGACGCACGGACTGACAGGCAGAAACAGGCAGCCCAGATCTGCTCACGCAACGTCGCCGGCTCTCGCCTTGGGAATATCGCGTAATTTTCCCGCTCAGAAACCGCGCTCGGCGCCTTCGAAATCGACGACCGCGCTGTTTTGAGCGGATGCCATACTTCCGTCAGCGGAAAGAGGTATAAATCTCAACGCCAAGCTGTTTTCTATTAAGATTTCCGTTCCCTCCGTCCGGAAAGGAGCAGTTAATCAAGTGCCGACCGAGTTGGTGGCGGCGCCTTGGGAAGGACGGGGGTTGAACATGGCAGTGGCGTGGCGGCGGAGGGCTGGAGGGGGGGCGGCGAGACGTCGGGGCACGCCGGTGGTTGGTTAGCGGCCGCTCGCTGGAGGCACTCCGGACCTAACGAAGCTTATATGGGCTCCCCGCGGTGTCGGTATATCACGGCGCGGACAGCAACGGCGTGTCGCCCGAGGGGCGACGCGGCGGCGGGGGCGGGGACGGCGGCGAGGGAGGCGGAAGACGAAGCGCCGCCGTCGCCGATAGCGGCGTACAAAGCAAACCTCTGATTCCGATAAATGGAGACTCTGGTTAATGGGTTCCGCTTCGCCGCCCTCCCCTCTCCGCCCCGCCCGACCTCGCCGTCCCCACACGCCACCCGCCGCGGCCGCGCCCCGTTTCGGTCCCCGCCAGATCCCCTGTTCGCCTGCGTGCTGCTACAGCTCGCGCGCTCGCCTCTCTCGCTGCTTGTCGCTAAATGGCGCGGGCGACAACGCGGTGAGCTGCTTAGGCGGAAGCTCTACGATTGCGTCGTCTTCACACGCCCCTATTCATTGCAACCTCACCCACTTTTCAAAACATTATATCACCTCACTATCCCTTAGTTATCTTTTGACATCTACTAGAAAAATAGTAGTAATGCCACCTACTACGTGTTTACGTAGTAAAGAGATAGTATTGTAAACATGCAGCGGAAAGTGGGCATTTTTCGACAGAAAAACTCCTATTGTGGAGTCCTGATAGCAAACAAGTGAATAAATTTTGTTTCTAGTTGCAGTAAACTACTTCCTCTAACACGTTTCGATGTAATAACTCATATTTTGTGGTCCTTGATACCGAAAAACTGGTTGAGGACAAAATGTCTCTGTACATCCGTCTGTGGTCAACGCTAGTCGATTTTGTTTGATATTGATCGAACAGGTCGATTTCGAGGCCCTGAGATTTGAAACGAATTTGGATTTTGCGGGTATTTTTCATGAAGTCGGCATATTTCTAAATTTTTCAATAAAAATGGAGCATGTCTCGTTTTCATTGAACTTTCTGAATTTTCGAAAATTGCGAGAAAATCTGTGCTATGCTGCCAGAACTATGTTGGGATAAATTTTTCGTAAGTAGTATCAATTAAGACAATATTCTGTTCCATTTTAACTTGTTTCCATAGCATATTATCTACAGTTCCTTCATGCCTTAGACGGTCTCTGACTTTCGTTCATCCTCCACTCCTCACCTTCCTCTTGCGATGGTTCCATATCTGTACGGATTGCTCAGTTGCCAAAAATGCAGATTATAGTATTCCGATCTATCTATCATTTCCCTCCCTTCTACCTTTTTTATACATCCACTTTGAAATTATATCGTATTACAAACTTCCCGTGCCAACCGAATCAAATAGCACTCACCAATTTGATCGAATTCTCAATCATCATCTTAGTCATCATCTCTATTAACATTTTCTGATTGATCCTTTGAATTCATCTCCCTTTTCTATAATCACATCTCGTCTTTGTTTTCATGTTTTCAATCTGTCTTGGGTCAGTACTTCATAATTTACTAAACAATCCTCGTACTCCTCCTCATAATATAACATCAGTCTTTCACAGTCTTTCTGCTTCCTAATAATATAACATTGTAATTCTTGGGCAGCTTTAATTCTTTTCGTGATGTAAGTGTTCGCAACTCATCATTGACAGCCTCCTTACATAATGATCTGCCCTTCCAATAAGCCTACACCCTGACACCGTTTCTTCCCCCTTCTGGCATCTCTACTTCTTCCTCCTCCTCGTCATGATCATTCCCTTGTTCCTCCCGTCTGACTCCTGCTTCTTTTCCACCTCCTTTCCGCCTCCTTCCATTGCTTCTCCTCTTCTTCTTCTTCCTCCCCCTTTCCATCCTTCTTCTTTTCCTCTTCCTCCTTCTCTTTCTACTCCTTATTTTCCTCCTCCACCTCATCTTCCTCCTCGTCTATCTTATCCTCTTTCTTAAACTCCTTTATTTTTCCCTCTCATTCTTCATCTCCTGTTCTTTTCCCACTTCCTCCTCTTAACATACTTCTAGTCATCTTTCTCCTGATTGGTTCTCCTCTTCCTTCTAATTCTCGTTGTTCTCCTTCCTCTCTTCCCCCGAGTCATCACCCACCACCCCCTAAGCGTCTGCCGCCCCTGTGCCTTATTCCGCACAATTCCCCGGAGAAGACGACCCCCCTCGGCCGCGACCGCCGCGTCCGCCCCCCCCCCCTCCCGCCGCGTCGACCCAGCCCCCTGTGTATCGGCAGTGGCGGCTTGATAAATCGAATGGAGCGCTCGAGAAATATCTGGCGTCGCCGCCCGCGGGCATGCGGGCGCAGTGGGACCTCTGGCGGAAATAAAGGTCGAACGTTATATCTGTCTGTAGTATGAATGAATGCTCAACTGTCTTTCATAAATAATAATAATAATAATAATAACAATCTCCTATTTTATATCAGTAGTATATACAGTATGCGTTTTGCGTCTCTCAAAAACATCCAATCGTTATAAATAAGGTCTCTAAAGAAAGGGAATTTCACGGAGACTTGACAAATTTCTCTTCAACTTTAAAAATAAAAAATAAACAATGAAGGATTTGTTGAAAAAACGCATCTAAATATTCAAGTCAGATGCAACCCGCAACACTCGGGTAGCATTGTTAAAATCTTTGCAGTTATATTACTATAACTCCTTAAAGTAGTTATACGATATAAAAAGGAGCGCTGTAGACTTAAAATCCTGGATTTTTGAGACGAAGGGTCCCCAAGAAAGGTTCCCCGCACCGTAATCTTGAGGACGGGATCTTCTTGGACATTCTATTACATTTTTGCGGGTTTGGTGCATCTCCATTCTACATCACCTGTTCATAGACGTGCCGAATCTACAACTGCATGGGAAATGAAACTAATTACTTGTTAATATATGCGATTGAATTGCACGGATGTACGTCTCTGTTCGGCAATAAAGTTAAATAAGAATAGTTTTTTATTGACAAGGGTGTATTGAACTGTTGGATACGTTCAGTTAACAAATTACAAGGATACATGTAGAACAAGGGAAGGAAAATGTGTATTGCAGGCTTATCATGGAAATGGAAGAGGGAAGGATTTAACATGAGAGAGTTTTCACACGGGTACTCTAGTAAAATACATTATTGTTACCATCTATATTGATTCCGCTTAGATAACTTAAATTCAAAAGTGTTTATTAAGTATGTTGAATAATTTTATTAAATGAAACGTTTTGAAGAGATATTTTCCCCCAAATTATTAATACACTCTTTCTCAATGATTAGTGGAATCCGCCTTTGAATAATTCGTCTCGTTAAGACGAGTGCATAATGGAACAGACTTTAAAATGCCATTCAACTATAGCCCTACCCGTATTAGCTATTGCATTTCACATTGCTCTTCTGCTCCTGTTAGTCCGATGAATATTTATAGGGACATCTAGATAATGACAACAGTGAAACTATTAAAAAATATAATAAATTTTCTCAGGTTGATGCAACATCTCCCAAAAATTGTTGTTCAAATAGTTCCTAAAAGCCACCCACTTGACGAATCTTAGGATCTGCCTGAAAATTGTTTCCCCAGTTCGCCACCAGTTCTCCAGTGAAGTACCGCGTACGGAAGAGGTCATCTGGAGGCTCAGAGCAAAGTCGCTCGCCTTTTACCATAAGAGGCGCTGGTTCGATTCCCGGACTATCCCATGTGAAATTTGTTCCAACAAAACCAGTTTGGCTGCTTCACAAGAGCTAGTCCAACCCCTGTGAAGTGTCGTAAACCCTACCGCAATCCCAATTCCTTCCCAGTTTCTGACCGTTGGGTAGTGACGCAGGAGCGCGTTGTAGGAGACGCGTTAAAATACATTCAGTTCGCTACTTGGCGGTCCTCCTAACAACTGAGTGCGGCGAGACGGATATGACTATGTAATAATTATTGGAGGATTACTCCTAAAGCGCAAAACAGTAAAATAGCACGATAATGATAATAATAATAATAATAATAATAATAATAATAATAATAATAATAATAATAATAATAATAATAATAATAATAATAATAATAATAATAATGCCTTTATTAATGGCGAGTCTCAGGCCATAGGGACATACATACAAAGTAGTAACATTTTTAGAGGGGAGGACAAAACTAGGGACTAGCCTGGCATACGCCTAAAGTGCTTGAGTAAACCCAGAAAACCTTAATCAGGATGGCGGCTTAGGGCCGAACATCATTAATTCACGGATAAAAGTGGAAGAGAAGGGAAAATAAGAGAAAAGAAACATAAATGAAAATGAATAAAATCCGCAAGAGAAAGAAGAGAGACAGAGGGGGTGACAAGCTGTACATTTATTTCTGGGAGTGCAAAACAAGGGACCATTCCGGCGTACACCTTAAGCGATTGAGTCAACCCACAAAAGGATGGCGGCTTAGGGCCGAACATTAATAGAACTGAGTATTATACTAGTATGATAATAATAGAATTAAAGTAGTATTTAACTGAGTATGATAGTAGTGAAAGAGAAGAGAAAACACGTACAGGGGAAGGGGGCATAAAGTAAAAATGATGAAATTTGTGAGGGAGAGGGGGTCCAACGCCCACCAATTGGGCGTTGCGTCAATTGAAGACGGAACATTTTTTTTTTAAGATCTGGAGCAATCCTTGCTTTCACAGGTTTACGTTGACGTGCCAGCATTCCCGCTGCCTCTCACCAGGAGGTTCTAGGGTCACGCACCTCACTACCTCACATGTTGGGAGCTGGTCCCAGCTGGATGGGCCAGCTGCTCTGATTTGTAGTTTTCCGGGTTTCTCCGATGAACACCATTCGAATGCCGGAGCAGTACCCTAGCAAACAGGCCAAGGACGCGCAAATTCTCCATTATTCTCCATATTTCCTTGTCGTATCCTCACTCATTACTTAGACACACTTGATGTCAAAATTACAGCCACAACATAGGGACGTGGCTCTTACACACCAGTACATTTAAACAAGAATGAAAGCGTCTTCCAGACCTTCCAAAAGGTGTATGTTAATATGTTTGGAAATTGCAAGGTTTTATTTACCCACCCACCACCGCCCAAAAAAATAAAAATCGATAATTTCATGTTACCCTCTCTCCTTAATTATCGTATATCAATATTAAAATGTTTACTAAGGCACAGTACAGGACTTATGAAGTTGGGTTAGTGTATGAAGCCATTTTCATTTTTGAAATAATAATTGCGAAATGTTCGCATAGGTTCAGTTAGTTAAATTGTATCATTTGGTAAGAAAACTGTTAACAATAAACCATAATATTTCCCACGTTCCTAACACTGTAATACTTTGGAGTTGCTGCTTGCTAGGCCCCGCTTGCACCCACAATGATATAGGCAGGCAGGGCGTCGCAGTTAAAGCAGCAAACGCGTATCACAAATTATTTAGATTTTATGGGTCCTTGGGAGCTAAGTCCCTTCAGAAGACTGCAGGATGGTGGATCAGCACAAGTGAAAATGAAAGACAGAATATGTTTTAGCAAATGTCGAAACAAGAGTCCTTTACTTACAAAGAAATGAAGTTACACAGAAATCAAAGTTACATCTAAGTGACGTGGAGACCTCCGTCCAAGTAAACGGTAGCTCGGAGAGTCCCCCGGGCGGGGCCCGTGGGCGTATTTTATAGTACTCAGGGCTTTGTTCATCATACGCTTCCACTTGGGTGGCACGTGGCCTCCCTTCCCCAAACATGACGTGGCCACAAGGCGTCGAACCGCCTCTCTGTGCACATGCCTCTACTTCGGACATGTCGTCCGTCTCCTTAAGGGCTTACTCTTGAAGCTGAGGGCTGCTAGCGGGTGACATCATGTCTCAAGAACCCACGTGCCTAAGTATTCATATTAGTGGATACTTCCCAGTTGAATGCGTCATGATCAAAGCTCCTATAGAATTTTATAAAGTATGATTATAATAATTATAGTTACAATCATTACAGTTACAATCATTACAGTTACAATCATTACAATTACAATCATTACAATTATAATCATTACAATTACAATCATTACAGTTACAATCATTACAGTTACAATCATTACAACACAACTACTACTACATTCAGCTGAAAGGAGCCAGTGCACCGGTGTACCGTTTGAGGTGTATCAGGGCATCAACTGATGTCACTGCACCGCCTCTGTCCGGAAAGTCTTAGGGTTCAAGCTCTGTCAGTGGCAGGGTTATCGACACTAGCTTCTAGCTAGATCGAGTTCAGCCACTGCCTTGAGAAGAATTCTAGCGACCGGCTGCTCTGATCGGTAGTTTTCCGCAATTTCCCTGATACAACAATATGCGAAAGTCAGAGCAATACCCTAAAAAATGGGCCATGGACCGCAGGCGAATTCTCCCTTCAATTCCTTACCCTATCGTCTCATTTCACACACTCTCACTTACCGTACACGCAATACACTACCTCTCATGTCGGGAGAACAGTCAGAAGCTTAAACCTTGACTCGGCTGGGGCGGTGCCCTGGTGGTGGGAGATACCTGGTTGAAGAAAACACGGCAAACTGACGAACAAGTCGGCGCCAGATCTCGCCATCTAGGGAGGGAAGATAACCGCCACTTACCACGATAAAAAAATGCACTACACTTGGGACTAGTAACCTTAAATGAAGCTCCCAGAAACACTAATAAATCAATCAACGGGCTAGAGACCTATCAATCTATAGAAGAGATACCTGGAAGGGAAAATACCCCGCAAGCCAACGTGTGGGACGGCAACGGATTCCTATCCAGCGGGAAAGAAATCACTGCCAGCTCCCGGGATAAAAGTATTTATTAAACTAACGGGGTTTATGTCCATAGAAGTTGACAAGCCCGGAACCATCAATAAATAAATAACTAAATTGACGCATTAGAAAGCGGTAACTTGAAAGTGCTGTCGTAAATTCCTCACATCTCTTTCAAGTTCGAATTTGTATCGAAAATGAAGATTGCATATGCTATATGAATTCGAAACACCATCTTCCATTAAAGGGACAGCAAGTACACCGGATTTAAACACGTTTACGTTTCTGATTAGAGAGATGGGTTTCTCCCCTTCAACTTAAATGAGTGTAGTAAGTACTTTTTGAAAAGGGATAACAATAAATTATTCTTTGGTTTATTGTTATCCATTCTTTGAATTTAGAGATAGTCTCATTCGGCAGAGAGCAAAAGCCTACAGTCAAAGTAAAAAATATATAATTCTTCATTCGACAAAATTCGATGGCGTGAGGTGTCAAAGTATCCATAAAACACACTTTTTACTTGTATTCAATCAACATTACTTTCGCTAGTCAGGTATGTTCTTATTAATTACCCCATTATTTTCAGTTTGGTGTTGAGTTTCTCAAAATATACATGATTGTGAGGGATGTGGAGGTTCTCAACCTGATGATATTGGGTGTTTAAGGGTAAAGAATGTGAACAAATTCATTTCTAGAAAATCACAATGTAGAAACACATTATTGTACATAGATTCGGAGAATGTAATCCACACTAACTAGTGTATGTCAATCCCTTATGAAAGAATAATTATGCCAAAAGCATAATTCTAATTTTTTAATCCAATTTAAAAACCACTCCAAAGTTCTCCTGGACAAAATAATCTTTGACTTTCTTTAATTTCTACAGTGTGTTGTTCTGCATTCCCAAGAGAAAAATCGTGTTGATACAAATTCGAAGAGTAGTTACTTAACGTAATAAGAAATTCGTCCTTTGCTCTGCTTTTCCCGTGACGACTAAAGATAAGAGGAACTTTAGAGGTCGGAAGAGTGTTTTAATTAAATTATCTCGTCTTTGTCAAACATTTCAGCGAACACTACTTTACTTCTCAAAACTACTCCTTTCTTATCACAATGAAGTACGTAATCCCAGTGATTGCTTTGCGGATAGGTGTAATAGGAAATTGGATATTGATTCTGAATTTTTAAATTTTTCATAGCTCTACATTTATAAAAACCAAAAAACACTTGAGTAATTTGACATGATTGTTTTCCGTACATCGTAAGATGTCTAGACACTAGTCAGAGGCCGGCAGACTGAACAGACTCATCGATTAGTGGAAGGCAGCGGCGATTGGTCGAGCAACATCGATTAGTGGAGAATCACATAGAGCTGTACCGTGACAAAGGTTCAGAATATACTCTTTCTATAGGACAACTACTGCGGCTTTAAAGCAGAAACTAGTTTTCTAAAAAAATGTTTGACAGTCGAAATGTGAAAGTTAATAGCAAGAAATTAAGTCAATTATTTTAGTTTTAATAACATCATGGAAACGATTAAAAGCATAAAAATATAGCAAACAAGTTTGAATGAATTAAAGTAATTTTCAGTAAAATATGTCACCACAAATGTATCATTCTCAACGCCTTAGCAAGAATGCAGTTCTTATTTATTTTCTTGATGTCCTGTTCCAACTCTCCCATATGTTCAAGTGTGTTTCTAAGAATCCGCTAGTAAACATAAATTTTAAATAAAACACGTTGCACCGAAAGTAGAGAAGTATTTAATGAAATTACATCAATTTAATTTGGTAAAGAGTAGTTTTATTTTCGCTTGACTATTAACACGCGCGAACAAATTGCCTGTCCCTATGAATTCAAAATTAGTCTCTTCTTGAAACGTAATTAAATACACTTTTTTATTCATTTGTAAATTGAATTTCATAATGGAATATATTAATTTACAAACCAGATAAGCGATACGCTTTCTCTGAAACTGGTACTTTCATAAAATAAATTGGTATCCCATCCTGTAACTATCACCAAAACTCCAACCAAAACTAGTTACTACGACAGTAGGTTCTATTATTGTAGCTTTATCGAACGTATCGCTTTATACAAACTGAACTTTGCGAATCACCTCATAGAAATTCACCTTGGGTACAAACAGTTCCCTTCATTAACATCGATTGAGCTCAGCACGCTATTAGGCAGATTACGTTATCGACAAACTAAAACAGCTTCGGAAACTGTGTGGTAACTTCCTGTCCTGATCACAAACACACACTAGTTCGAAGATTCGTTTCAAAATGATAACCAGAAATGAAGGCTTCCCTGAATACACAGAGAGCTTATGAAATCTTGTTACTATCGGTCGCATGTATGCAATCAAGTGTCACGCGTAATAAAACTCTTTTCAGAATGCAAACAACTAAACGAGAAGGGACTTCAGTTTTCATTCGTGGAACCAGAACCCTAATGTCTCTCGGCTTAATGAACGTCCGTATTTAATCATGCAATTAGAAATTTAATCGGTCGATGATAAATTTATACAAGTTATTGGGCGAGGGAGGAGCCGTGGCTTGGGCGGTGCGAGGGGAGCGCCACACAGCGCCCAGAGGAAAACCTAATCCGGCTTACTTACCAGCGCCCGTCCCCTCCCCTGCAACAGCTCCCCTCGGCTTCCAAAGCGACACACCCTGTCGACGCCCTCACTGACATCGTCGCCTCTGCTCGAGCCACTTCCTCAGCCCTCTTCGCCCACGCTATATATGCAACATGTACTGGCCCTGAATCCTACGGCCTCAACCATCATCGCGTCCACTTTCACCCCATTCCCACAACACCGTCGTCCCGCCCGACGTCTGCGTCTCTTGTTCGCCTAGAGCTCACATCGCACCGCCCTCATCTCTACCAAAGCCACCATCTCATACCCATCCCCACCAACGGCCTCATCTCTACCAACGTCCTCACCGGCACCAACGCCCCGATTCTCCCCACCAAAATAAATGCCCCCACCACTCTTTGCGCCCCTAACGTCCTCAAAGCCCACCAACAATCCAACGGTACCACTTCCCTCAATGACCGCACCATTCCCTCCGCTCCTTAAGCCCCACCGCTCCCTGTGTCAACAAAAGACCTGTAGACCCCACAGTTCTTGTTTCTTCTATTGCCTGTCATTTCAGCCACCCCTCCGTCTTCGTCGTTATCGCCTTCTGTCTCCCCACCATCTAGCGAGCCCTACCATCACCATACTTTCCCAACTCACACTTCGCATATACTATCAGAGGACCCTCATCGTCCATGCCTTATCGCCTCGCCAACCACCCTCCAGCCTCCACTCCTGCTAGCAAACAGGATGGCAATCGGAACCTAGCGGGTCTTCTGCATCCACACTGCCCACTGCTAGCACATCCCCAAAACCCCCATGTCCCCAACACAATCGCACCAATTCCCACTTCCTCAATTGCTCCCGTCACACACCGACTTTATCGCCTCCCGCTTGATGGCCTCAACCATCCAGCAGCCCCAGCGGCCTCTCCGCGTTCTCAGGCATCCTCTCCCTGACCATGAACGACTGCGTTTACCTTAGAGTCAGCATTGCTGCTGTCTCTGAACGATAGGTCCTAGGCGTGAAGTCTCACAGGGAGTGAATTATAAACTATAGCTACATAGCTTAGTCAAATTCAACCACTTTCTGCAAGAGAATTCTAGTGCCCGAATGTTCTGATAGGTCGTTTTTTGTGGTTTCTGGACCGTGAACCGTGCAATCTTTCGTTCCTCTTCTATGTCCTATCCTCTTCCCTTTCTCATACATTTACTTTCACTCTACTACCACACAGGTCGGAACCTTATAGAACGATGAGATTTTGAGGGGTAAATCCCTCAAAATCTGACTTATAAGTCGGCGCGGAATCTCACCAGTGGCGTAGGAACAAGCCACCTCTGGACTAATAGAACTACCGACCAAATCAGTTGACCAGAAACATCAATCCGTGATCACGTCGCCGCATTCCCATAACTCCACCTTTGTCGCTCTATCTTCCTCCATCGTCCTAGCCACCCAAGCGGTTGTCGCCGACCCGTGTCCCCAGAGCTTCTGTGCTAGAAGGGTTAGCTTATCGGATCGTTATACCCACGGTCGTGGGTTCTAATAAGATCAAAGTCGTAAATTTCGAGAGACAAAACTTTCCCTTCGAAGGGGGACAAAAACCTGCTCTCCCATGTTGTAGATCTTTTACTGCTTGTAAAAGCCGCTCAAGCCTAAAAGAAGCACCTCAGCTGAATTCAATTTTCCTGATCGACGACCGAATGCTATCCCCTTTCATTGCTAGATGACGGAAGGAACGTAACAAAATGCCACTCCGATGGCCGAGATCGCAAAGGCAGTAGTGCCGTAGCGATCTCAGGCCGAAGGATCGCGGTTTCGAGTCCCGCCTCGGCCATGGTTGTATTGTGTTCGTCCTTTCACCCCCTATCATCATCATCATCATCATATCGTGTCATCCTCACAGTTACCATACCGTTACAAGCAATAGTCACTAATGACCTAGAAGTTTATGCGACCTTAAATAACAACAAAACGTAACAAAATGTGCATGGACTGGCCTGAGCTTCGCTACGTAAAATAAGGCACCAATGAATTGGCTCCCACCTAGTTCCTTTCTGTGCTACCTCTGCTTATGAACAATTTTCATCCACTATACTACCATGCTTCTATTACGAAAACCACATCCATTACCACCGCCGCGCCGCCAGCACTGGCATAGTACTCTCTTCGCTATCACTACAGCTGTCAACACTATCTTATTAATTTTCCCTGGATTATTTGCCCACAATCCTGCTTCTACCTCCGACTTGTTCCCTGTCTGTACCATTTCAACTAATTGTAAACGTCTCTCTTTTGATTCGCTACTGTTTTTACAGCAGCTTTCCTGAGTATTTTTCTACCGTTCTTCTAGCTTCCTTTCAACGTGTGGTCTCAGTTATCATATATTATCTTGCTAATTTTCTTTTCTTTTTTACTGCTTTCCAAACATCTTACTTCTGTTACCGTTATTATTTCGCCTCCCACTATCCATATACATAATTTGTCACCGCTCGTTCAATTTGTAATGGTACTAACAACTAATTCTCTCGGCATTTTCATACTTTCGGTACGCCTGCAATAATCTCCTTGCCTAACCCGAAAGTATATATTGTGTCTTCTCTGTATCTCATTTCTCGTGAAGAATTTTTAGAACCCTTTTCCTGTATTTTCAGCCAGGATTCACAATAATTACTATCCAATTTTTCAACCTTTTCACACAAAATTACACTCTTGTCTATTTTCGTTATTACACGAAATATTTTGTTATTCGTTCAATCTCCATCGCCATCGCGCCAGTTCTCCACAGCCTTCCCTTTTCCTCACAGATGAGATCACCTCCCACTGCCACCGCAGCCAGCTTCTCGTGTCGCCGACCCGACCTCTCTCTCCGTTGTGGCTTCGCCCGAGGAAAAGAGCCAATCATGACACCGATTCAAGAATCATATTGCCTGCGTTGGGTGCCATTCTCGCGCTGTTCTCATTATCGCTTCCTTGCGTCCGCCTCTCTGTTGGCTCGCTGCTGCTCTTCAGACATCTCGCTTGCCCATTTTTCCTTTGTACTTTGGCGCTCGCGAACTCTCCTTTACCCTAAGTTTTCTTTTTTCCGAATAGGCAGTTCAATATGTGCATCCCTTGCCGCCTCTATTTATTTTGTCTGCGAATTAAGAGATGTTACAACTTTTTTTTTCACTTTTGTCTGATTAATACCTTGTACACCTTCAATCACATTCTCATTGGCATTGGAATATATTTGCTCCAACGCAAATTACACCTTACCCGATAACACAATCAAATTTATTCCTGAACTCCCTATTTCATTGAAAAACTTTATTTTCAAACTGTTTCGTTACACATTGTACTGCATACCTCTCTAACCCTCAGTTCTAAATTAAACAATTAGTTATCCACTCATCCACCTACTTTATTAATTTTTAGAATGCTTAGTATTTTGGTGTTATTAGAGGCATTAATTATCGTGGAAAAGACCAATCGTGCCCCGTGAAAGAATTTAAATGATTCTCGGGGTACAGTTCAGTAGGCATACTATTGTTCTATATTTCATATTTAAATTATAAACAGTTACAAAAAATATATTTATTCACGTAGTTTCATATCTGTTACAAGCCCGACGTTTCGGAAAACATTTGTTCTCATCGGTGGGAATTGAACAGTAATTGAAATACTTATATTAATAAAATTATTTATTATTAAAACTTTTTAAATGTATATATAACGCTTGTACGCATATGTTTGTGAAGTAAACTCGTGGCCCCAAACTTCATCCCTTAGAGTTCCTTTCTTTGCCAAAACCCACACTTCTGTGTCATATTCCTTTTTCTAAGATTCTCAATACCATCTGCATTCCAAAACTGAACACATCATTTCTTCCCCTATTTCATGCCTTGAACCTCCTCTGTATTATTACATGTCTCAGAAACGCGTTCCCTTACCACTTCTCCTGCAACCTCCTTTTCCAACTCCCAACCCATCATCCCTATCCCCTCGAATTCCCTTGCAAGATGGCCGTTAGGACATGCCGTTGCCTGTAGCCTCAATTCCCGGCTCCGTCTCTTCCTTCCTCTTCTAGTGCATCTCTCCGCGTGGTCTCAGGAATTTGACTATTTCCTACGGGAGGCGACTGCGTGCAGGAAAAACCTGAAGCCATTCGCCTTAACTAGTTCTCGGGAGTATTTTCTTTCTCTATTTTCCGCGCTGCCTGGAATTGAGCCGGGGGAACCTCGGTAGCAGACAGCACACGAGAATAAAACGACGCCTCTATTCCCGCCTGCGCGCTTCAAACAATACGTCCATTAATGAGATTTTGTGGTGTTACTGGCCCAAATTCAAATGGCCGCTGGCCGTGTTGCGTCATGTTTGTGAAGCGTTGGAAACAATTGATAGTCGCGTCGTATAAGCCTTTCCAAAGCTAGTTGACCATGACCACGCGCAATTGACGTTCAAAAAGTTCAGTGGTGAGCAACGAGTTGTGGGTTATTGAATTATGTGGTCTATTTCTTTGATTGTCATTTTGATTGAACAATGTGATATCTTTCGCGCAGAATAAAAATTAAATTTATTGAAGTGGTATTCGTAATTAACGGTTTTCTAACACAGATTATGCGATATAATTTTATTTTCCCTCCGGTTTTTATTTTCCTTATGACTCACATTTCGTAGAAACTTACACGTAAGTAAAGTAACTCTTCTGGGAACCGTAAGGAAAGTCTTTTTGGATTTTCTTTCCAAGTGTTATCTCCAATATGATGTTAAAAATATAATTTATTGCATTTTATGTGAGGGAAATTACATCAATTATGTATCACAATCATTTAAACATGAAGTCTTGAAATGATATGTTAAGGTAAAAGTCCTAGTGATAAAGTTTGTCAAATAAACTCTAAAAAAAGTTTTGAAAAAGAAAAAGTCAAATTAAATATTTTGATTTGAAGCTTCCAGCATATACAGAATACAAAACCGCGATGTATGCATCACCTACATTGTTTATACGACAGCACGGAATATCAGAGGTTAAAAAAAATTCTCGCTTTAAATAACGTTAATTCGATCTGCAGTAACCATATATTTCTAGCTTCGCCCGAAGTTACTTAGAGAAAAATATTACAAAATGTGTTAAGCAAATAATGTATTAGCAACATTGAATGTAAAATATTGCTTTTTAAAATACAGCTATGGCCATTTCCTCCAGAGAGTTATAATTGAATGTTTTTGGCAAATTTTGTAATTGCGTTTTGATTGCATTATAATAAGAACTTAAAGAGAACGGATATAGAAAGTAAGATAATGAGTAACATAAAATAAGGAAAGCGAAGTAAAATGACCAAAATAAAATCAGACCTAGATTCTGCTCTGAGCGATGCAAATTATTAACCTCAGTTCCGGAAAATGATTAGAAAACGCTGTTAACAGCAAAGAGAAACATGTCGGTGGAAATCACAATTGAAATTGTTAAATGAAAAACAATTTAGAATATTCGATATGTGATGTTGTAATTGGTTTTCAGAATTGCGACCAAAGAAATACATTTCACTTTTGAAGATTCAATCAATTTTTGACGACACAAAGTTTGAAAACGCACAAAAACGAGGGTTGCCACAGTCACATGTCAAATTGAATATGATGATCTAGACAGCGGCATACCGAAACGGGAGATAGCGCCAGGTGTCTGCAAATTCATATGTTCCATGTGTAATTTATACGCCACCCACCACAGTTCCCCAGCATCCAGCTTCCCTCGCCTTTGTTCCCTTTTCATATTCTCCCCTTCGACTTCTCCCGTTCTTTTGCTTGGAGACGCTGTCTTTATCCCCACCGAACACTTTTCTTCTCCCGCTCCATCGTGCTTCATGCTATCTAAAACTCCATTGCCCTTGCCGCTCTCCCCGCTCGCTCTCCCCGCCCACTCTCCCCGCTCACTCTCCCCGCCCACTCTCCCCGCCCACTCTCCCCGCCCACTCTCCCCGCCCACTCTCCCCGCCCACTCTCCCCGCCCACTCTCCCCGCCCACTCTCTCCGCGCGCTCACACCCCTCCCGCTCTCCCGCTTGCTCTCACTGTCAGCTCACCCCGCCCGCCTTCCCCGCCCGCCTTCCCCGCCCGCCTTCCCCGCCCGCCTTCCCCGCCTGCTCTCCCCGCCCGCTCTCCCCGCCTGCTCTCCCCGCCTGCTCTCCCCGCCTGCTCTCTCCGCCTGCTCTCCCCGCCTGCTCTCCCCACCCGCCTTCCCCGCTAGCTCTCCCCGCCTGCTCTCCCCGCCCGCTCTCCCCGCCCGCTCTCCCCGCCCGCTCTCCCCGCCCGCTCTCCCCGCCTGCTCTCCCCGCCTGCTCTCTCCGCCTGCTCTCCCCGCCTGCTCTCCCCGCCTGCTCTCCCCGCCTGCTCTCCCCGTCTGCTCTCCCCGCCCGCTCTCCCCGCCTGCTCTCCCCACCTGCTCTCCCCGCCTGCTCTCCCCGCCTGCTCTCCCCGCCTGCTCTCCCCGCCTGCTCTCCCCGCCTGCTCTCCCCGCCTGCTCTCTCCGCCTGCTCTCCCCGTCTGCTCTCCCCACCTGCTCTCCCCGCCTGCTCTCCCCGCCTGCTCTCCCCGCCTGCTCTCCCCGCCTGCTCTCCCCGCCTGCTCTCTCCGCCTGCTCTCCCCGCTCGCTGTATCCGCGCGCTCACACCTCTCCCACCCTCTCCGTTCGCTTTTTCGCCATCCTTAATCGCTAACGTGGACACCGCTTTCTTTGCATTCATCGCCGCCATTACATGATCATCACACCTCCGCCCTCCCCCCCACCACCACCTTGCTGACCCCTTTGCCTCCTCCACCGCTACTGCTGCTGCACCTTCACCAGTAGCCTTTTCCCCAAGGATGGAGACATGTTGCCACACCTCTTTCAAAGCCTTAACCGGCACTAAGCTCTTTCTCAGCCATTCCACCCCCATCCCTTGTGCTTCCGCGCCCAGCAACGCGCTACCTCCCTCACTTTTTTCCCCTTCGTGTCGCATTTTCCCTCTGCGACGCTCAATTAGAACGACGCAAAAGCCTGCCCTTTCTCACGCCCCCTCCTTCCCCCACGCGCGACACACCTTCATCCCCTTCTCGGCCGGAGTTATACTTATGGTATCGCGTTACTTTTGCTCTCTCGCAGTAAGGATTTTTCAGGTAATTTAATTCTTCCACCTTTCCTTTCTCCCAATTTATTTAAATTGCTCAGGGGTGCGTCAAATGCTCCATTGCACTCGGAACGCTAAATGTCGCGACTGCTCTCTTTGCTGGGCGCTCGCGCTGGTCCGTGGCGGAACAGGCCCTTGCGCTCCCGCTTCTACGCGATAAAAGGGTAAACAGCCTTCGCAAATGCCAAAGGTTGCTCTGGATTACTTGCGTTTTCGAATACGTTCCTCTTTACGACCCTTTTCAAATACGCTTGCTTTCAACGTTTCTGGATAGTCGAAACAAAATGTGACCTCTTTGTAATCACTTACACTGTGTCATCCGAAAGAGTTTTGTTGCGGAACGATGAAAACAATGCGTCTCTAGCAAGAAGATTTCTGCAATGAAATATTGCGTTTCATTTCGAAAAATTCTGTACAGGAAATACTATGTTAATCAACGAAAGGCTTCTATATATAATTAAATAAGTGTATTTGGAAACGAAAAAGGTTGTCTGTAATTTTTAGATTGCAAAATTGAAGTTGATCATCCATTGAGATGAACAAATTATCAGAACATTTTGAAGAGGTCGCGTTCTAATGTTATCAGACTGTAAGGACAATATTATAAAATTTCTCGTTTATATTGTATGTATGTTTCGTTGAGTTATTTCGTTGTATGTTGTATTTCTTCACGCATAATTTTGGCAAATGTACCCTGATTTAAATCATTTTTCTTTGGTTTATAAGGGTATAATCTCTCCATAGGGCCACGGTAATTTAATGTGCGTCTGCTAATTGGGTCCAAAGATATCAATAAATTATTAAATAATGAAATACTTTAACCGTGTAAACAACGCTTGCCCCTGAACCAAACATACAAATTTGTCAAAAATGGATATTCAATTGATTCCAAAAAATACCTCAAAAGAAAATACAATACAAAAAATTTCCTTTTTCATTTTCCAGAAAAGTCTTGTATGTATTTTCTTAGACGTGTAATAAACAGTTTGTAAATGAGATTTGTTTCTATTATAAGTTTGCTAATTGATAAAAAATACAACTAAACAAATGTAAAGTAGTATCTACTAAACATTTTTTTATATTTTGAATAAAACATTTTAGTTTTGGTGGGAAGTTGGCCTTGGGAGTCAACTAGAATACGGAACGCCTAGAAGTTTGTGACATTTTACATTAAATAAATATCATTCAATTATTTACTACATATTTACATTATTTATTAAGCTATTCCTTTATCACAAAATTAGATGGCGTATCACTCCAATCTTTTGTGTCTTTTCGTTCTTATTTATAAAATTAGATAGGAATATTATTCTCTACTACATTGAATATAATATTATTGACAGAGCACTGAGTGAGTAGAGAAAAAATATATATTCCTGTGATCTTGATAATTAAAAGTAAATGAAATATAATTAATTAAAATAATGAAAAAAATATTGACGCAGTCACATTATTTCATTAATAATCTGTTTCCGTGATTTCATAATGATTATCAGCATGAACACATTATAGACAGCAGAGAACACATTATAGTATACAATGTTTACTACTGTATTACAAGTGGTATCTGTAGGTATGACATTGAAACGTCAAAGGCATAAATAGAAATCAATTAGTGTCGCAAGACATCCTATTTAAAAAATGTATATAATTGGCATTAATAATTCTCCATAGTGCCGCCTCTGAAATTACAAGTACCTATTTTTCATTTCCCCATTATTCGCCATTTTATTATTGCATCGTGAATCGAGGCAGTGAATCCGATAAGCTGTCAAAATAATTAGTATACAAGATATTTTATGCAGGACAATACACAATTGATTGGATAAAAATAAAAAGCACTACAATGATGCAAAATAATATTTTAAGGATAATTCATCCCATATATTGCTTTTCCGTTATAGAGTATACAATAACAAATAATTAAATAATAAAAACCAGATTTGAACACCTTCTTCAATACAATGACAAATTCGAGTTGTTTAAACCTTAAACGAGCCCAATAATGTACTTGTATTTAAAAAGAACATGGGTACACTATTCAAATTTAAGCACCATTATTAATAACAACTTTTTAAATTAGTCTGTTGGTTTGTTATATGGTTGTTTTTGTCTTTCATTTGAATTCAACAATTATTTTGTTGTTTTCTTTATTTGCATTCAACGGGCACCTTTTTAACTCACAGAACTTCCGACGCCATCAAAACTAAAACTGATTGGCAGTTATTCCGGGAAACGGCCTAAAAGAGTATTGCTGCGGGAACACCCGTCGATTCGCCCATCTCCGGCTCTTAGTCACTCCTTCGCGTGGCTACTGCGCATTTCAGCGGCGCACTTCGCGTGCAAGAGCGCGGCGTAAAAGTTTCGCCTTCCCCTCTCCCGAGGCAATTGCTCATCGTCGGGAGGGCGGTGCCGATGACAGACGGTGTATCCGTCCGTATTCCCGGTTAGTTAATATGCAACATCTGCTTAATCAAAATGCATGAGCTGCAATTGGGGAGAAGATCCGTGGAATTACCGCGACTTAACCACACCGATCCACGGCGCCTCTGTGGATGCGGAGGTAGCGCGTGCGAGGAAGGGTTGCAGAGGGAAGAAGGAGGGAGAGAGGGGAGCGGAGCGCCAGCGGATGTGACGTGTCAGGGGCGCGAGGTAACTCGCTGAAGGCCGAGTGCGTTTCGATAAATATGCTACGTCTGGCTGTTTCAGGTATAAATTGTCGCTTGTTTGTTTCATTTTTGCTGCTTGAGCAAAAGAATACCAGCTCCTGGATTTCAAGGAAACAAACTGATTAAGTTTCATCAGAGTTACAAAGTATGTGATTGTTTGATTGTTTACTTTAATATGTTGTCGTTTTTTAACAAAATGGTATACACATTGATATACACATGGTATACAGAGTGATCGTTCTCTGTAGACGAGGATCATACCCTGAAGACGCCAGACGATATGCGTATATATTATTTGCGGGAATTGTGTAAATATCTTACCAATGCATTTTATGGGCAAGGTCATTTCAAGACGTTTCCTCTTACAGAAAAGAATAAATTGCTTTCTCATATCAATATGTTTTATAATTCGCTTATTAATTAGCAAGTGCAAATGTAAATACATGTAGGAATTACTTGAGTGAAATATTTCTTACCATGCTACCCCCGGTAGAAATACATTGGAAATAAGAATAAAAAAGTTTCTATACTGTACGTGCAGATTGCAATAGCGTTATTTTCCGCATGTCGAACGCCTAGAAACTTGAACTAGAAAAGCTTTAAAGTTGGTGAAGAGGTGTCCAGGACCCGGAGACCATTTCGGTGCCCGAAAACAGTTCGATGGAGACTCGAAAGCGCAGTTCTCTGCTAGTTGCCAAATATCTCGAGAGACCTGTCTCGTACTTTCCCATTCTTGCTGAACGGCTCTCTAGGGCTGACTTCCTTGGAAACTACTTTCTATTGGCCGATCACAAGCTACACCACTGTCACCCAGATTCTAAGAACAAAATTCACTACTACCCGAAAAAACGAACAGGGATCCTTTTGCTTTACGGGAAAAAAATCATTATCCCTGATTAGCCTTTTAAAGATGTCCATCATTTATTTTTAGACACTTATCCTGTCAATACCAAAAAAATTCAAATGCTCTTATAACGCACCCTTCTCCAAATTATTTCTTGATTAGTGAGAGAACAGTACAATGTGGTGCTAAGCTAAGAATATGCAAAATGACGTTCGGTTAAAGGCATTTAATTGCGAATTAATTACAACATTGTTTAATTTAGCATTTTATATTTTTTAAACTCTAAGGGTTTTCGTATCGATAGAAAATCATTTCAGCTTTCTCTTCAACTATTTTTTTTCTTTATTCTTTAAATGTAAAGAATTGGGCCCTAGATGTGTTATAATCTGCTCTTGTTAATCAGTTTTACGATTAAAATACTAAATACTAACAATATCATGTAATTAATACAATTAATGCTTATCTTCAGACTTTTGTTTATTACTTTGTTTTTGTATGAGTTGAAAACGATCTGTCGAAAACAGACGTTTCGTTGTCTGAGGTCAGCACACGTATGAGAGAGAGAAGTTAAAGTTAGCGAAGATAGGCATTTTACGAAGACGGAAATCAAATAACACTTTGCAGTTTTCTTCTCAGTTACCGTCGAATTTTGACGGGTTTCCACTAGCGTTTATTTTCTTGCGTTGTATTACATATCATCATTCGTTTTTGTTATTATTATCGTTTTTTATATTAATGTTATGATTGTTATGTTGTTATTTGTAATCAATATATTTAACTGTTGCCAGATTTTTGTCAATCGCAGACCAATGATTTTCAATATTAAATATGATAGAACCCTTCGATAAATACAGGTTTTGTAAATCTGTTACAGTCCATTACAAACAATATAAATTCATGTTAAAACAATTAAAACATTTAATTAATTTTAAGCAATAATTATTCACAATCCTGTGATGAGTATAATATAAAAATATTTGCTCTTTTGCTAAACTAAACTCCGCGTCCTCTCTTGCGCTAATTCACCCTCCCACTAAGTGCATTAAACACAAAGGCGTGAACACAACACCGCGGGGAAGACGAGACAAACAGTGGGGGCAACCTTCGCAAAAACCTACGCGTGAACGCGCTTCCCGGAAAACAAGGTGCCGTGTCAGCTCATTCCCTTGGTGACACTGCTGCTTTTTACCTCGCCTCTTGCTGCTTTCGACTTGCCTCCCGCCACGCAAAGGACACCCTCTTCCTTCTATTGACGCAAAGCGCTTAAGCACTGCTTGTTTCCCTTTGTATGCACTGGGTTCTCTTAGTAAGCATGTAATGCTATTATGATTGTATTTCTCGTTTTGCGTATGTTAATTAAGAGTGTTCCAACACATTTTTTGTATGTACGCAATTTATTTTATCTTTTATATAAAGAAACAATATCTTATAGCGCATTGTATTAGCTCAATTTATAGTTATGTTGAAAAGTTTTTAATTTTAGTTTCTAAATGCTAAAACTCCGCGGGTTTTGAGAGAGCGTTTATTACGTTAATCTGTACGTAACTTTTTATTTCACATGAATATGCTGATGGTCTGACTTACGAATACACGTGGGGCAAATTGATTTCCTTTGCGGAATCAGCTGAAATACTGTGAACTACACATTAGTAATATAAAAAGTAGCGAATAACTGCACAGTGTATTGTGGTAACTGATGCTTTAACCACAACTGTTTAGTGATTTTTATCCAATTTTCAAGTAACGTGGTCAGCGTAAAAAAATCATGTAATTATCTGTTAACGTAATTGCACGAATTTTGTTTTCCCATGAACATTTAATTATAATTGCAATAAAAAATTATTTATTTTTCGCATGGAAATTGAAAATTTATTACTAAAACGCATCTATAAAGCACAAAAACTAAATAATTGTCGAAAAATTAAAGACGTATTCAAGCTGAAACTGTTTCTGGTCATGTTCTTAAATGCAATTGGTCCTATGCAATAAATTTATTTTCAGTATCTGATCTACCTATTATCCTTCGGAGGTGTTTTTAATTTCTGAAAATTTCTAATTGATTGTACTGAATTGGACTGTTCATTGAGTCACGATAGAATTCTAATAAAATATTTACCGTGCAATGAATTGGAAACCTTAAGCCTTCAGGAGCTGAAATAACACAAATGTCTCAATGAAGGAGACGAAGTTGTCAGTGAACCCTCGTGAAATGCCTCTTTGGAAGAGCCCGCGCAATCCCAAAATAATCCCAAACTCAACCGCTCTTCTCACTTCTTCACCCTCCTAGCCCAGCACCACCTTCGCAATCCTTCCACTCGAACACCCACCATCATTCTCACCCTTCCTCCACTCACCTACTACCGTCATCCCACCCGACCCAACCTCACGAAAACTACACTTTTCTCCCCCGGCCCTGCCAGGAATTCCATTGGAAGATCACCCTACCTTCACCCCGACCCCATCCTCGCCCGACCCAAGCCCTCACCAGCCCCCACAGCACACCCGAAACGCATCCCATCCTTACTCCCACATCCTGCCTCCATCCCACGCACACTCCACAGCTCCATCCTCACCCCACGCATTCTCCTACACACTCCACCGCCTCCCCCTCCCCAACCCCACGTTTGCCCTTACGTCCTCGGCAAATGCCACATCGACACCTCGACAAATAGTACAAGCTTTTCTACGTATGAAACCGATTGCATTTCATTGTATTTGTATTCAGCGTGTGTTGTGTGTGGCAGGGACGGCGCGCGATTGCCGCGTGACCGAGTGGGCGGCATCTATCCTCACATCATGCACTCTCTCACACCCCCAATCCCACACTTCCCCCCGGCACCCCGGCAAGACATATCATTTCCCCCATGCTTTTCTACCTATGAAACCACTTTCATAATACTAAGTGTGTGTGTGTTGTGTGCGGCAGGGCCGGCGCGCGACTGCCGCGTGGGCGAGTGGGCGGCGTGGGGCGCCTGCTCGCGCTCGTGCGGCATCGGCGAGACGCAGCGGCGGCGCGCGGTGGTGCGGCCGGCGCGGCGCGGCGGCCGGCCCTGCCCCGCACTGCTGCAGACCAAGTGGTGCGGCAGCGCGCGCGGCTGCCCGGCCGGCGCCGACGGCGGCAGCACCGACAACGCCTACTTCCGCTGGTAGCGGCCCACCCCCTCGCCGCCGCCGCCGCCGCCGCCAGCACTCAACGCCGTCGTCGTCGCCGCGTTCGACAATCCACGGCCCGGGCCAGCTCGCCGCTGACGCTGGGAGGAGCAGGACGAGGAGGGCCGCCCGACTGCGGGTGTACCGCAGGGTGGAGTCCTGTGCGCAGTTTGAATGTTTTTTTGTGTGTTTGGTTTTTTTCGTGTTGAATTTGATGTAAATGTACTGGGTTCCCTCAAGATGGGAAGAAGACGACGCTGATTATTGTAAGAACTGGACACGAAGGATGCAAGCCAGAAGTGTTAGTGCTGTCGAGATAAACATAATTACTAGATGTCCATTTTAATGACGTCCGTTAAAAATATACCATATTAACTCTCAGGTGTGGGTATGTTAAATTTGATGTGAAGCTATACCATTAATATCCATTTCTATAAGCCCCAAAGAATAAAATATGTAATTATATGCATGTGAATTCATACACATGTATATGAAATTTGATACTCCTGAAACCTTGCATTCATAACTAAATGTACACTGATTTTAATGCAGGTTGTTAAAATGGACTTCTAAGACATTTACATTAAATTTACTACAGCAGTTTCTGCCAGTGCAGGTGAAGAATATACCGCTTTAGGCCCACAAATGTTCCAGAGGCGGGTGGGGCGATGTCTCCCCAACCTCTTCCGCGCTCGCTCCGCAGAGTGGCTCTTTTTACTCGTTTTCCCTGGCGCCTCGTACATCGAGCAACTCAGGTGTCCAGCAATTGGATAGCCTTGACTTCTGATTGACAAAATATCGCGGAATGGCTGTCTGCTAAACTTACAATCTCGGCAGAGTACAATTTGCAAATTTTGTACACCTGATTGCTGTGGTTTATTATATTTTTATAAATTCACATCCGGTTTCTACGGCTAAGCGCACTTTTTGAATCACCGGTGATGTGAGAAAGCTGTGAACGACATAAGCGGCAGCTATTGGGTTTAAATAAAGTTAGTTCGGCGTCGTTGCATGTGCACTTCAGCCAACGCCCGATACTATATTACACGCTGATCAGCTTGTGAAATATTCCGTGCACTTGTGAAAGGAGTGTTTCGATAACACGGCCCCTTATCTGAGAATGAACTGCAACCCGCTTGCCGCCTCAGCTTCCCCGAGCGCTGGGCGCTCTGCCGAACCAACTTCCACTACATCCCAACAGTGTTGGACAGCCAACGTACGAGCGGTATCTTCTTTACCTGGCCGGACTGTAGCTGTCTCCGTGTACCAACAAAGGCTGCGCTTTTTTCGGCCCGCAGCGACTCTGTAGGACTCTTGTACGGAACAGCAGGTTTTATCTAAATAATAAAGACTTGAGCCTTAAAGCTGTGTTCTTGTATGGAGGCTGCCGGCGTCTCGGGGATTGCAGACGTCTTCAGCGGTCCGCCCCCGCCGCCGCCGCCGCCGCCGCCGGCACGGCCGCCGGCGGCGGAGCCCGAGGGTTCGTTACGGACCACGCCGCGCCGTCATTCGATTTGCGGCGGCGGCGGGGGCGGGCACGGGCGGGGGCGGGGCCCGGGGGTGGGCTCGGGGGCGGACGTGACCGGAGGCGCCGGCCCCTCGTTACACGGCATTCAGCCGCATGCCCCTCCCGTGCCACGCCCCCGCCCCTCACGTCCCATCCAGCCACCCCCCCCCCCACCGCCACCGCCCCACGCAGTCGTAGCCCTCGTCGGTCCCCTTTTTATTTTCCTTTGTCTTGGTCTCTTTATTATTTCGTCACTGTTCTCCCTTTAGTTCTGACGTGACTTCTGTCTTATCTGAAATGTCCTTGTTTACCATTTCTTCCCATTCTGTTAATTTATTGTTTTTGGTGTAAGCAATTTTCTTATTCTCCTAGCTCTCTGTTAATCTTGTATTATTTCGTGCCCCCCCCCCAGTATTTTTCTATTTATTTTATTTTTCACTTTCTCTGTTCCCTTACTTAATATCCTTTCACCTTTCTTCTTTCCGTCTACTTCAATCTGTTCAATTCTCTTCAAAGATTTTCCCCCTTTTTTCTACGCTATTAGCTTTTTTATCTCATTAATTTGAATCAGCGGCCTTTTACCTTCCACTTTTACCTATCCACTCCCAATGCCTGTTTTCACTTATCTGTATAGTACTTTGTTTCTTACATCACACTTTTAGCAATGATTTCAAATACGTCACTTTTTCTAAACCAAACATCCGACATCCCTTCTTATCGTCTCACTCGTTTGAATATTTTCGCTGTTTTTCTCGCTTTCCAAATGTTTGCTTGTTACCGCGAACATATTTTATCTTCTGCCCACCTCAACACCTTTACGTCCCCTCGCTCGCGAACGACTTCCCCTTCTTTTCCCGCTGTCACCGGCGCCCTCACCCTCTCCCGCGCGCGCCCTTGACCACCACTCCGCCGCAGAGCGCGCCACCTGGCTGTGCACCGGGTAATTTACCGCCTGTTGGGAGGCGAATTTAATAACCTGGCGCTTCATTAGCATCGATATATTTCCTGATTACGCCGCCGCTGGTGCCCCCCTCCGCACCCCCGCCACCGCAGTCGCGACCGCCACAGCCGCGGTTTTTCGCCGCGTCCGATAAGGGAGCAGCGCAACGAGGGGAGGCAGGGGCGCTCCCGGCGGTGCCATTAGCAGACGTGCCCAGCACAGCCGACTCGGCGGCGGCGTCGACGATCTCTCCGCGCGGTGACACCCCGGCCGGAGCGGCTCGGCTCGGCCCCGCTCGGCGCGACGGGAGCGCTCTTACTCGCCCGCGGCGCCGCAGGGCATTAGCAATTGCAATTATTTCCGCGCGACCGTTCGCTATGCAAATGGAAATTATATTAATCGCGCGAGCGTTCAAAATGCACAGAGCAGAGCGCCGTTAATTAAGCAGGTGGAAGGGGGGTGGGGAGAGGCACGGTAGCGGGACACAGCCGCGGGAGTCGCGAGCCGTGGCAGGCAACGTCCCGCACCCCCTGTAAGCGGATTACCCGGCCGAATTACGGGCTCGCGCCTCCGCGCTGCCGCCCCCGACGCCTGCCGCCTCCGCCGGCCCGAGCCGCTGGCGCCTCGCCCGCCGTCGCCGCCGCCGCCGCCATCGCCACCGTCGACGACGCTGCCGGCTGTCGCTTTGTCTGCGGTTTCCTCGCAAACTCGCGGCCCCACTGAAGTTCACCGTCCTACGGCCACGCGGAGGCGGTGACGGCGCGCTGCGAGGCGCCTCGCGGCAGTTGTTAAACAAGCGAAGCGAAGCAAAGCTCGCGAGCGCGCCACGCCGCCGATCGACGGCTTGGGGAATCTCCGGTCGCAGCTGTGAAAGACGAAGAGGTCCAAGACGGACCCCGGCGAGAATGGAGATGCTTAGTTCTGCTTGACTGGGAAGTGAAATCCTTGATCCGTAGAGAACCGCGAATGACCGGCAGACGCCGAGGAAGTTAAATATCAATGATAGTTAACCGCTTTCCCTGTTTACTTACGGCGGTTGAGTCCCAACTCCCTGACATTAAAAGTTTTGACATTTTTAAATTCGGTATAATTGTTTACTTCTCTCCTCCATAAATTATTCTGATACTTCAGAATATTGTTTTACCATCTTGTTGTACCATCGTGTGTAATGTTTTAAATCCCCTTCAACACTTAAATGGCATTTTAAATTTCAAAACATCTTTCGGCTTCGGCAATCTCTTAGTCCAACAATAAAACAGGCTCAGGTAACGGCGATGTGGACATTATACTAGCCTCTCTTATACCAGTGAGCCCTTTCTAATGCCGCGGCACCGATCCCTGTCTCAAAACGAACTGTGCATATCCCTGTTGAAAGGCAAGGCGTACATACGAAGAAAACATTGTAATACAGCGTTGAAATAGTCCCAAGGCCGTAAGCACGGTAGACCGAAACCTCTTGACTGTTTTAAAAAGAAACTAAGACGCTCTAATGAAATATTTAGTACATACAAGGCATGATTGTGTTACTTTATACGTTAAGGGCATTTCCGGATAAATTCTTCTGCTTCCATTTTCGCCTTCAAAAAATTATCTCCAGAGATATCAGCCGATAGGGTCGTTGAAGCCGAGTTTGCGTTTTCCGAAAGCAACAATGGTGCGTTCTTTGAAAAAAAAAGTGATTGCGGACTGTGAAAGCACCATCTGAAAATTATTAACCTCGAAGTCTGGACAACCTCTAAGACGTGGAATTCCATTGTTGGTGTAGTGAAATGTGCCGTTCAGTGTTCCCAAGGAATAAGGACTAAAAAGGGGAAAATGTGGTGCGTTTGTTCTAAAATTTGATATTTCAATTGAAGATCCACAATGAAGTCTGAGGCCTCAAAATATGTTTCGTGAACATTCCTCAAAGACATTAAGTCACGAGAGTGTCATGAACTCAAAACATCAACAATCAAAGTATGCCTTTAAGAAATTTCTGCAACGGGTGAAAAATTGACGGGCAAAAAAGGTATTTCTTATTTTCAGTTTCCTTCTCTTTAATTTCTTACTTGCTAGAATTCAAGCAAAAATTTTGCATTATAGTTCGTAGATATTGCTTAAATTTAACACTAGTATTTGTGAATTGAAAAAAAAGTGTCTATTGAATCTTCAAGTCTTAAGACTTTGTATGGTCTTTTCCTGTCTATGAATCAAAATTATAATAGCTTAATCAGCTCTTACCCTACTGTGAGACAACGATATTGATACATTCTGAAGAAAAGAGACTGTATGTGTCTTAAGATGCAGTTAAAATCTAATAGGATGTCTTTTACATCATCCGAAATATGTCATTTATTTTTGTAACTTTCTCATTTATCACGAGAACAAAATTTCAATATTAAATAAATATCAAATTGAATTATTTTGAAACAATGAAAATGACAACTTTTTATGTACCAACAACCACAACAACTTCAAGCAACATTCTTTCCCATTTCAAGACTGTTAATGAATTCAATAAAGTGTATTTGAAAAAACCATGAAAATTCAGACGCCTGGTGTGTTATATTGACATAATATGCACCATTCCTGAATATATATAACACACATCATAACCGTAAAGAAATGTTACAAGCGTGTATTAGAAGTTATCTCAAAAGCAGTGTCTTCATCTTAGTAAAAGGTAATTATGTATTTGAAAGCTAGTACTTAAGAAGAAGATAAAGAAATTGAGGACACAACGATAACAATGAAGACCTGGTATATGAGTTGACAACAATAAGAACATCGAGGTTATCCACTAAGATCTCGTGGATGAGGCTTGGTTAGGCCAAAATTGGTAACCAAGAAAACCCTTTGGATAAAAAAGATCAATTGAAGCAACTATGATGATAACTATGAACAACGAGAAGGATAGCGCTACAGAGGACCAGGAAAACGGTATAAATCGGTGCGCACCGGAGGACAGAGGACACCGTGCACGCGCTATCGGCAGGAAGTCCTCGCCGTCCTCTCTGCTCATAAATCGTGCTCCGTCGCCCCGAGGGCGGGCAGGGGGCGGGCGGCGCACCCACCGATCGATGGGCGGGCGTGGGGGGCGGGCGATCGCCCCCCGGGCGGTTGCCGAAAACCGACTTGCCACGGTCGTCGCCCGTCGTTGCGCCGTCACCTCACCCTCGCTCCCGCTGCCACTGGTAGTTCCTCAAGCTACCGCACGGCGACGCGCGCTCCTGTGCGAGAACTGTTGCGCTCCTAGCGAGCGTCGAGATAACTTTCAGGAGACGAAGGTATTTACAAAAATAAAATATGCATGCTGGATCTGTTTGTAAACATAGACATTGGGATATTAGTATGTGACGCAAACTATTGCAATGAGATACATTTAAATCTGCGGATTAGTGTTGGCGAAACAGAAAACAATCCATTTTAACAGGATTTTTATACATAACTCTCCATAAATGCAAATTAAACGTAACTGACAAAAAGTATACGCATATACGTATACACCGATGTCGGATTAGCAATATTTATAAAATTCATACTTTCCTATTTTAATTGTTTGTGATATACTTTCTTAATATTTTTTTCTTGGGTACAACTAGACCGATAAAGAATCATACCTATAATCCTTTTCCAAATGCCCAAAACATTCATTTTCCCGAACCAACATACATCTATTCTAACATCTCTGTAAAATGTGAAACATTTTTCTTCGATATCGCAAATATAGTAAAAGAACTCAAATAAGTTATTTTGGTTCGCGGTCTTAGCAATAAAGTAATATTTCATTCCAAACAATAATGGCTGTCACTTTGTTTTCCTTTGCATTTGTGTGTTATTGTTTTGAGAGGTTTCTTTATTTGTTATTGATGTGAAAAATCTTATCATAATTGAGTTCTGAAAAAGTAAGTGAATTTCATACAATGTATTCAATTGAAAAACACCCCAAGGGTCTCATGATATCAGGTCACTTCTCTGTACGTTCAGAAAATATTTTCTTTTTTTACTAAATTATGAAATCTACTACTGACATATAATTTGTCTGGCGCATGATTTTCATAAACAGTAAGATAGTAAATAATTTTACACGTTTATAAGAAAATTAAACTATTTTCACGTTAGAAAAGCCTACTTTTTATTCCAATTAAATACTTTAAGTGGAATATAATTAAATTAATTAATTATATCAACAGTAAAGGAGTGAAATATTTTACAAGTTGTACTTTTCCCTCAACATTTCTTGGAGATTCGTTTTTTTCGTTGTCTTAAGGTGTTTTAACTAATATTTATTAAGAAAATTGCTCATGAGACTATCAAAGTTGTGCAATGAATATAATGCTACCACGTGGCAAAACTACAGTACATGATTTATGCAACCCGCAATACATAGTAATGGAAAATGCTAAAAAAACATTCACCATCGATATCGGACTAATATGAAAATGAAAATATCAAAATTGGAATATATTCAATTTTATTAAATTTAATTTATATTGGATTTAAATGGAATATTTTCAGAATATATGCATACGTTCTACTCGGTGTACACCTCAGCCATCGACTGCATGACCCCCGTAAACACACAACGTATGCTGTGCGTTCATGGCACATGCAAATGAAGGCATTTAAATGCTGATTTATATCATTTGCATATGCGTCACGCACATCTAGTAGATATTATCGAAACTCTCAAAACAATACGAGTAGTTATCACACAAGGATAAAATGTCCAAGGAAAACCAAAGAAAACTGAAATCAAGTAAATGGAATCGGGATAGAAAAAAGAATATGCATTATTGCATGGGAATGTACTGAATATTGCTGGATAATCATCTGAAATGAACAAGATCTGTCAGATCAGAAGATATATTAAAGTTTTAGAATTATTACCAAGTCAAAAAGCGCATTTGTACGAAATCCTATAACAAAATACCATAAAACTTACTATTACAATTTTATATCTATTTTCTTATAGTAGTAACCATATCGTTCAACTTGCAATTTTTAAAAAAAGCAAATATGAGCCGTTCATTGTCTTAGTAAACCGAACCGCACAAGAAGAAACTTAATTCTCGTATATAATTTGTGACTCTTTCCTACAGGAAAAAACCCTGGCATTGACCACAAAATCAATACTATTTTTCTCTTTGTAAGGTCACTGCAAACAAACCATATTCCTGAGAATATTTATTACTTATTCTCGAGAGGCGAGAATAATGAAGGTTTAACCACTACGACATGGAACGCCTCATGAGCTAATCAGCTATAGAAAAATACCTTTAATTTATAAATTCGTTTGCTATGTTATTCTACTTAATCTCTCGACTGTCTGATTTAAATGTGCACACATTCATACCACTTGCGGCTTATGAATGAATCGATGTAATCGATTAATGTTCTATCATGAAATACTTTAGAGTGATCTACGTGGCCCAGTGTACAATATTTATGAATGTTTTCATCATTAACTCTCAGCTACTGAGATAAGTTTTGCATGTTAATGCTCAACTTTGAAGACTTTCTAAAGAAAAAGAGAGGACATTGGGGAGAAAAATCGTGAATTTTGTGTCGTATGTAGTGGATTTTTTGTTAAAATTAATTTTAGAATTGTAAATACTCTTCAAATTTTAAAGAAGCTTGAACACATGGTTTGTTTTGTTGTTGTGTAAACTGAAAAACTGTCATATTTCCTGTAGCGAAGTTAATAATAAATGGATTGATTACCCGTTCTTATGTTATTACCAATTTTTTTCTTAGTCTACTTACTGTTTAGGACTTATGTACTGTGTGTAACACTTCGAATATTCGTTGTAATGATTGTATTTGGAATTCAGAAACAGATAATAAATTTGTAATCGAAACTATAGTGTGTTTTTAATTTTTTGCTTAAGACACAATTTTCATCAATTTTATTTTTCGTATCATATGCTATGTACTTAAAAGCATTAGATTTTTAACAATTGTAACCACTATTTCAACGCACCTCTTTGTAAAAGGCTAAGCCACCAAAAATGAAATAGTCTAATATTCCAAAATCAAGAATTTTTAGAATGTTTACTGTATTGCATGATCTGTGCATAATGTTATAGTAATAGCAAATGTGACACTACTTATACTTCTGAGCAGGTAAACACAAGTAAATCGCTAACGCGGACTATCAGTTTCAAGTGAGGTGAAATAGTTTACAATTCATTATTAATCACACATCAAAGAGAATATTGAAAAATCAGTAATATATTTATATAAATTCATAAATTAAAATTTGTAAGCCCAATAGGTATGAAAACCCATTTACATTGAAACATCTATGTATTTAAAATACTAAGGGTTCAAAAACAAATTCCAGTATTCTGCTTAACATTACGTTTTGTTTGTTTTTTCTTTAAATGAAAGGTAGTGGGTCCAAGGTTTGTTATAACTCGCCCTTATTAACCCGTTTTCTAGTAAAAATACTAAATTTAAGGCGAGAGGGTACCATGAAAAGTGACAAATTATCGATTTTCTTTTTATGGCTAAATAATTAGTTTAGTGAGTTTTTAGTAATGGCGTTTCCCGAAAATGTACTATATTATAATTAATGTACTTTTCTCAGAAACTATTATTCACAATTTATTAAAACTTATAGAATACTTTTTTAAAGTTTTGCAAATAAATTGACATTTTATATAATTATTCTTCAGTAATAAAAATATAAAATATAATGTTTTCCAAAATGCTGAAAAAATTAGCGCAAAAGTTATAATTGAAAAAAATACTAAATATTTTTTAATTAACTCACAAAAATGTCAAAGTAATAACAAAGGTTTTTTCTTTAAGTGTGTAAAATAGCAATAATTTTTTAATTAACCAAATTTAACATGGGCGTTATACATGGTACCCTCTCTCCTTAAAAATATTTTGAAATAGAATGAACACTTATCTGTCATATTGACGAATTGCAATATATCTATGAAAGCAGTGAGTGTTTTATGGACAGTGTTTTAAGTATAACGATTAATTAGGGTTCTTATATGCTAAAATTAGTTAGTGTATTTAAGAGTAATGTTCAGCAATCGTTTGACATGTGTCCTTATAAACAAATGTTCGGTGGTTATTATAGATGATGTATTACTTTTGTAAGTTACAGTGTTTTGTACGATTTCCTGGTATAGTCCATAACATTCATGAACATATCTTAGTGATATAAAACATTTCAATTATACTTTTAGAAACATATTGAGGTAACATTGTGTTCACAATGAATACTGATTATCTTGTTCCAGAATTTGTAAATCTGTCAATTTAGTAGTCTTTAAAAGTAACCACTTAATGACATGAAACAATATTTTTGAGGTTTTCAATTTGCCATGGTATGCACATATTGTACTTTTCAGTTGTTCCTTTTCTACGGGACTCTCTTTTGTGCCACGTAGTCACACGTGTTCGTCTAGTTCTACTAACTGTTAAAGTACCCGTGATATAGAAATATTATTTAAAAAATTAACAACTCGGAAACTCGGAAAAGCCACTACTTTGGGTTTGTCGAATTTAATGACCTAATAAAAGAATTAAACTTCCTACTTTCGAACGACTGACATCATTTGGTGTATTACATGACACGATTCTTCGAAATTTATTCCAAAGTTGACATTTGTACATCATTATTCCCTATTATTACGTATCCATAATCACGTAAACAGCAGGAAATGAAGAGATAAGACTTGTATAAGAAAGCAAGGTGAAAATAATTTTCTCTTTCTCAGCGTCATTTCAGAATGTATTTCTGATGGAATTGACCTATCATAACTTTGTCCAATCTTAGAAATAAATCGATATATAGTATTGAGATTTAATGACATAATAACAGTTTGCGTAACCGCGCGTTCTGTTCAATAAAATGGTACGAATGTAAGCAGAGAATCTTAACTCCTTTAAAAACATTCTCTTTGGAATGTGAGCATGTTTTATAATCAACCTGTAATTACACTGGTCAACAAAAATGTAATTACATTGATCAATTCATCGCCGCTCGATTATTAGAACCCTTGTAACGCCCTTGATGCATAAATGACTATTTTGTTTTTCACAAGAGTGAAAGTAACAGATTCTAGAAGTATTTTTTCATACTGAATTCAAACATTCAATTTTTCTCCATCGATTATTTAAAAGACGTATTTTCTATGATGTTTAGTCCCAATTAAAAATTCTCTAGGAAAGATTCCGGCAGTACGCAGTCAATTCTCTCAATGTCGGATTATCTCTCCTGGGGTCTCAATATGTATTATTTCGCCCCTTCTTCCGTGTTTGGGGACGCAACACAGACAAGTATTTAATTAATTTAGTGTCTCATAAAAAAACTAACAAGCTTGGCTTATGTACTTTAGCACTGGCTCTCGTTTCTTGTCAATTTTATTTATTCCTTTTTAGTATCTATTTACACCGATGCGCAAGTCTAAAGGCTTACTAACCAAACGCTACTGGCAGACAATTCGTTGTGCCGTCCTGCAGGAAAGAAAGAAACATCTAATTGAGATTTAAGGTGTAAAACGGGTTCGAAAAAATTAAATTTTGCAATTTTGTAAATTCCAGGTTTCACGTAAATACATAATATGCAATATCGTTGAGATAACTTTACTCTATTTGAGCAAAAAGTTTAAAGAAGAAATTAGAGACATTTCTGAGAAAATTTTGTGTATGTATTTCTTTAAAAGGCCTTAATTTCACTCAGGAAAACAACTGTTTAAATTCTTAAAACAGTGTGCCTAACATTACTTAAAGAACTAACTTTGAATAATAGATTTATTCAGAAAAAAATATTTCTTCAGGAAAGCAGTTTGTAGAAAAGGTTAAATATGTTCAACTTTTGCCATTTTCAAAATTTCAGAGGTTGCAATAAAAATCAGACTCGAGCATCATCGCACTTTTCTCTGCTCATGCAAAACAATACAAGAAAATATTTTGAGGCATTTCTGAAAAATTTTTGAAAAATTTCGTGGGTGTTTCTTGTTCAGCCGCCCAAAAAATCAAAAGACTTGAAATTTGAGGGGCCATGACATCAGGCGAATCTATTGAGGAATATTATTTCGAACGGACTAGCTAAAAAACACTTTTTCGACGACCCCCACATAGTGTAGTCTCTGAGTAAATAAAAATTATGTTCTTACACGTGTCAACCGCCTGCGCTGCAGGGGCGGGTCAGGCAGTGGTGCCGGGAGGCGCACTCGTGGCGCATAAAGCCCGCGAAGGCCATTGCACTACCACACACGGGAGAGCAGTGAAAGGCTGAGAACTAGTCCTAGCTGGAGCGTTTGCCCGCTGGGGGATACAACTGATGAGGAAAACCTCGAAACCCGACGTATAGGTCGGCGCAGAAACTCAAGTTCCAGCGAGAAACGAACACCGCCACCTCCCGGGAATGAACTTCCTCTATCCTATGACCCTAGTAATTGACGTAAACAATACTCACCCGCCCGTCAATCCTTGTTTATTCTCTTTAGTATAAAAAACTAATGAATTAAAAAAGATAAGAGTAATTTGTATTAAAAACCAAAAAGGAGAGCCGACACCGATAAGTGACCAGAGGTGTGAGGAAGCGGCGGGGCGGACTCTAATTGAAAGCGCGGCCACTTCTTTCCCACCGGGTATGGTGGGGTGGGGAAGGGGGGCGGATCGACCCGGAAGGCCTCGCCGCGCGCGCCCGTTCACGCGCGGCGCAAACAGCAGGCGGCGCTTCCGGCGCGCCACGGGGGCGGGGCCGGGCCAGAGCGCGGCCCGGGCGCACAGTGGCCGCGAACGGTGACTCCAAGCGAGCACATTAAACAAGTCTCAGAATAAATGTTTCAAACTTCTAGGACATGTATAGGGTGGAAGATTGTCACATTTGTCAATGAACATTTGATGCGAAACTCGTACAAAGTTATCCATGTGGCATTTGCACCCTGCTTGTTTGGCAGCTCATGGTGTTTACCAGAAATCACTATCTCAACTTGAACTGTTGACAGCCAGGTGCAAGAAATCTCTCTGACTGTGATGTGAACCTGCTCACCAGTGTACGATATATTGCACCAAGAGGCAACACTTGAGTAACTGCGTTATACGAGATTTCCCACCAAATGAAAATTATCAAAAAGTTCGTTATTTTCAATACCCATACATACGCGCGCGCGCGTGTTCGTAACATTTATTCTGAAGCACTCTGTGCACGGACGGATGCTCTTCAGATGGTTTCAGATCAGCAGACATTGCTTCTGGCGTGCCACTGTGGCGGGGCCGGGACGAGAAAGAGGCGAGTGCTCCGCGTCAAGGAATAATTGTCGCGACGATAACTCTCAGCGTGCACATTGACAGTTGCTCTTCAGATGGTTTCAAACCAGGGGAGGCGAGGCTAGAGAATCGGACAGGGCAGGGGTGGAGCGCATTCTAGTTGAACCGCGGCCATGGGATTCAGAACGCAAATGGGATTGAGGCTGCGGTCTTATGTCACAGTTCCACTTATAGAAGTCCTACTGTGGAACTGAAATTTCCCACCCATGTGCCCAGATTTTCAGCGCTATGACATCAGTACTAAGGTGAGTATAGGGAGGTCTACGAGCCGCCCAGATCCGCCACCGGTTGGCCCACAGTTGGCCTTTGGCTTCGTCGTGGCAAGACACGCCACTCCCGGGAAATTGAGTAGGGTCTTGTTCCGACACATTGTGAGCGGAGGTTTATCCGACTCCGGTATCAACCCAAAAAGTTGGTAGCTCTGAGCTGGTAGAGCGTCCTCACTCAGGCTTAATTGGAAGACGATCTGAAGGAATCCCTATTCTGAAACAGTACTTTTGCGTTGTGGTTTGCCAACCGAGAGTGAGAAAATAGTTGCGGATGTAGCCGCAACGGGCTTCCCTTGAGATGACAGGATCGGCCCGTGGTGTAGTCAGCTGAACTTCAGGTCTTGGTACCTGGTCGATACTTATGGAGTTTGTGATGAACGAGTGGGTTCGCGGAAGGTTTCGTCGATATTCTACCATTTCTGCTACCATCCATTCTACCACTGCTTCAGCCAAATAATTTTATCGTGACCCATTCCACATCCATCAAAACAATAATCACTGTATTGACGAAGGGGCATGTTCAAAGAATCATAATAAGGGCTATTAATAAGAGTTATACCCTCCAGACGCAACGTGCAAAGTGGAGAATGGCCTTTTGAAATTAAAAACCCCTGCCCAGTTTCTCAGCTGCAGCCAGATACCTGCATCATCCGTCTTATAGGAGAGGGTGGCGTAATTCCATGAATTCGCCGAGACCAGGTTGACCCCGTGTTGGTTGAACTCGTCGTGGTCTATGGTCCGGAACTCCGAGGTAATTGGGAAGGGATTTGTCGCAAGGGAGTATGATACTGTGATCCATGTTTAAGAAAACCTGAAGCACACATACCATTCAGAAACTGGAGGACAAGACTAGGACCTCGGTTCTAACTTCTGATGGAGAATTGGAAACTCCCACTTTTTACCTTCTGCAATGCCTACGTCGTTAGTAACAGAGTGCAATGGAAAGGCGGGCGGATATCCCAGGTCCTTTGGCTTCATCCAGATTACCCTCAGTTGGGTTCGAACTCGTGACTAGTGACCCCCTCTCCCCACTCACGAATAATCGAATTGGAACATGGTCCGACCCTGGACCGTGAAGTATACATATTCACGTCTCCAACCTCAGAGATGCTAACTTTTAGCTGAGGGAGCGTTCTACTAAAGTCGTTAGTTCAAAAGAATTAAGTGCTTCTGTACGAAAGAATTAAGTGTGCTTAGTCATTTAGCCAGTTCGGGTGCGTGCATTCTCGAAGGGGATGAGAAAGTAACGTCGAGTCGCGGCGTCCTTATTCATAGTCTCAAAGCCCCCTGGAAGAACAATAGGAGGAGCACGATAATTCCACCCTACTGCTCTTTGGGCGGTTTCGGGGCAGCAGACGGCGCTTGCGTCGCGAACGTCGAGCGGGGGCGGGTCAGAAGGCAGGTCCCGACCCGGGAACGCAGTGGTCGCGAAGTCGACTCCCAGCAGCACAAATTGAATGGGGGAGCGTCTCCAGGTGGTTTCGTAACAGCAGACAGCGCCGCGGAGTCGGGAGCAGAAAGGGTGGCCCATCTCAGTACTCCTTTTGGAGTGAGGGGGGCGGGGGAGATACTGAGCACACCTCCCCGCTAGGTTTACCAATTGTCCGTCTTTTATTAGAGAATTTTCTACATAAGGCAGGCATCTTGTTTCCAAAAAATTCACCGTTTGTTTTGAATGTTCCGTACGGCTTGTTTACCGCTCGTTTTGGATAAATGCGTACGTCAATCTAAAATTTGATACAACAAACTCAATGTGGTTAATATCGTTTCTTAATTTTATTGTTGGCGTCTGTTATGAAACTATTTGGAACAGCGCAGTAATTCTACTGTTTTGCGTAAATTTGTAGAGAATTTGTGTTTTTCAAAAGTAAATAGTGTAAATATTACGCTAATTACAGTAGAGTAATTAAATTAATTGAAACTGTTTTGTTCGAATAATCTATTGCTTAGTAGAGCTTGTTAGTAGCAGGTAATTTTTTTTTGAAAGTTCAGAACGTTGACCTGCATTTCAAAAAGTTGAGTTGGCAACTCTTGCCTCCGGCGCAAAGTTGTCACCAAGGTCACTCCAAACGAGCACAAAGCATAAGTGCGTTTTTTTCTTCAGATGGTTTCGAAACAGAAGCGGCTTTTGCTTCACGCTGCCGCGCCGCGCCGCGCCGGCGGCGAGGCCGTGGCCGGGGGTATAGGGCGCGGGAGGTCGAGCGTCGCACCATAGGGCACAGTGGTTGCGTTGGCGCGTCTCTCCAAGCATATAACCTAAGGACGTTCACTTTTCCCGTGATGGCTCGAATCGGGTATTTTGATAGCTTTAATTCTTTAAAAGAATGTTAACATGCTCTCAGTCAAATAGTTGTTTGTTGTTTTTTTTAATCTTAAAGGCGTGATTCTAAATATAGAGTACTTAAATGGTCTTACAAAAGGGAATTTAAAGAAAAAGTATGAGTCATTTTAGAGATAGTTTGTTTTGTTTTTGTTTTTTGTTTTGTTGTTATTTTTCGAACATATCAAACATGTATTGAGTGATTCTTGTAATATGATAAAACGATTTGTTTTTGTATTTTTTGTACATTTCTAACCTCCTCTTTCATTGTTCTTTTAATGCATGAAGAATTTAAAAAGTATGTTGTAGTTCAGCGGTGTCCAACTTGAAAGTCCTCAAGGGTCACGGCATAATCCTTAATAAGGTTGCGAGCCATATTATCATTACTCAGGCGATCCACACCCTACTTTCCCGTATTGTTGAGCTCGGCACTTTCCCCGGCTGCTCTGAAACGGGGAGGGGGAATAGAACATTGTGTGATATCAGGCCGTATCATGCAGATTGCAGTGAAACACATTCTGATGATTATCAATTTCTGAATTTACTAAAAAAACTTAAATCCAAACTTAACCTACAATTACATTAAAGGGGGGTGTTGATCCCTGCAGGGCGCATGTGCTTGGCGCACAATATTGTCTCCCGACATGGATGAAAGGGACTTTCTACTTTCGACTAATATCTTTTCGCGGGACGCAACAAATGGCCGCATGCGGCTCTCAAGCCACTAATTGGACAACCCTGCTCCAGAAGTAAGTTGAGATGAGCTTACTTCTCTCCTTCCCATTTTTTAGACCATCAAACTTAATTCATTTGTACTCGAAGAAATATGCAAAATTTCGAAAATAATAATGTTAATAATGTAAAATTTACAAATATGTGATAAACTTGTAAATGAATTTCTCTAAGCTTCGTACGCAAGGGTCGTCTCGTATAAAAAATAAATTAAAACACTTTTTCCGTATCAGGGATCTCAAAACGTATATTTCCGTCGAAATCTCGAAATCGATTTTCCGCAGCATTACATAACTTACTCTATACTGCGTACATTACTTTTATTATTTAATAGGTAATTATTACAAACAAATTAGCTTACTTGATCCTATGTGGCTAGGCCGAGGGCCTTTAAGCCATTTCAATATCTACATCCTTTCGCGTTCTAATCTTTCGAATTCTGGTATTCACCCCACATGGTCTCTCCATCGCATCAAAGCCGCGGAAAAGAGACCATAAGGTACGGCTCAGGAAAAAAAACCTGAAGGGGGAAAACCTTCCGTCAGAAGCCGCGTACATACTAATCTATCCGACGTTTATTTTAACTATTTATTTTCTGGCGCGGGCGTCCCGCCGTCCCCTTCCAGTGCTTGGCCTGCTCAGCACCTGAAATCAAACAGTGCCACAGAAGTTCGTCCGCACCAACGCCTCTGCCCTTATATTTTCGATCTCCCCTTACCTTCACCCCCTAATGTGCTTATTACTATGCCAGTTTTATTTTATTTATTATATTGACCTGTTACTTACCATTGACTACGACTTATGACTTATTGTTTAACTGTTTACTAACTTAACATAAAATTACTGATTAACTTACTCATTGTTAGCTTATTGACTTATTCATTTCTCTCCAGTCTAGGCTCCGCTCAAGCTAACCGGTGTATTACTACGTGTATTCGTGCATATACGGGAAAGTAAAAAGGGGCTACGGAAAGAATCCGATTGGGGAGGTTTAAGTCTCCATGTTTGGACAATTAGGAAGGAAATCAATTAGTAAGCTATCGTTCCTTGAGCAAGGACCTTAGAGGTCACGCCATTCGGGGTGAACAATGACCTGCAACTCATTTGTAAACGAAATCTTCTGCACATGGAATTTCTCAACCTAACGGAACACACCATAGCTTGACCAGTGCCGGCATCTTAATCTCTGTCTTCAATGTTCTCTTAAGAGCACCCTGCGCAGTACGATTTTTGAAATAACCTACCAACGCGATTAGGAGAAGCAAACTGAACATGTTTAAACAGAAACGCGGGATTCATAAAGCCAAATGGAGTTACGGATGAAGAGGGTGGTACGAGGTGAGGAGAGGAGGTAATCCACCACATATTTCTCGTAAATTTCCGGGAGTTTGTGTGTGAATTGCACAGAACTCCCTCACCCCTCATCAGCTTCAGAAGTGCGGATTAACAAGAGTATGAATCACGAGAGAGGATCACCTGGGTAGGCAATTTGCACAGCACGTAGGTCACGTGTGTTGCATCGACTGAAGTCGATCTCAGACTCGCTCCTACCTTTACAAGAAGACTTCGAGGAGCTTCACACTCAAGAATCAAAAATGACTCTTTTATTTCACATAGGCGCATTGTCAAGTAAAATGCACTCTGTTCCTTCACGATATTTTCAGAATAACAGGAACTTCTGTCGCGATTTCGGTGAGTTTCGTCGTAAATTTAAGAGAGGAAGGTGTACTGACTTGGTGGTTCCCATTCTATGAGGAACTCGTTGAGTCCACCATTTATCCCAGGGTGAACTTTCAGAGAAATGCCTTAATGTCGTCCGTTGCCACAGAATCGTCCATCATAACGCTTCCCGTTGCTTCTCGCCAGCTTAAAGAGGATGTATTATATTTCTCAAAACATGCCTGCTGACCTAAACAACTTGTTAAAACGCATACTAATAATGTGTGTGTGTGTGTGTGTGTGTTTGGGTGGGTGGGTTAATGACGGATACCAGTATCTTTATGAAAGTAAACATGCCGTTTCATCGTTTAGACTTTTATTGTTAAAACCTTTCCTGACTCTAGAAAATGATTTCGCCTTTCAATTTTCAGCGGATGTTTACAAAACACATCTAAACCTCGTCATACGTAATTGCTTATTGTAAGATTAGATCTTAAATATATAAAATTGTCCTTCAATTATATTGCAATTTATTCTGGAGCCCTCTGTTGACCTCCCAAGTAGTGTTCTCCGCCACCGGAATGTCATTGGCATGTAACTGTTAAAATCAATTTTTGAAAATTTATTGTGTTTATTTAATTCTGCGGTTAGCAAAATCCTACATTGGCGTGTGTTAATAAATTAGGGAATCCGAAAAAATGCTTCAACTGGAACCCGTGTTAACTAGTACATCTGCAAATAACACGTTAAATATAAAAAACTACTTGCTATAAAAACTGCACATCAAAAAAACATTAACTCCGTTTTCTGTTAGATCGTAATTAAACATGATTCATGTTTTAAATTAAAAAGTTAATATTTCCTCCTATTATACTGTTCTATATATCATCAAATAAGAGAAAAGAGTAATTTTACTTGTAGACATTTACAATCTTGTATAACATTACCCACCGAAAACTAAGATTTTATGCTTAAAAATTAATTCAATATAAAAAAATATTAAGAATTTTATCGTCTGAAGTAATGAAGAATGATTAAAAACGTTCGGCATGACAAGATTTGTCACTTTCCTTTTGAGGTTCAATGTTTAATACCACAATTTCCAGAAAATTAATATTGATTTGACACAATATTTTCATGATACATAAAAATATTGTAAGTGAATAATCAACAGAAAACCAAAAATGGAAGAGTGATATGAAAAGGGTGCTTTTGTCAGTGGCTGTGTGAGTAGAAGAGGAAAGGGAAAGCAAAAATGCTGGGAAAAAGAAAGAGAGAAGGAAACATATATGTCTTAGTTTATCAGCAGCATCGAGAGCAGTGTATGACATGTCGAGTAAAACACATTTTCGGAAGTTTACTACAGTTTCCGAAAAATACCCAGTCCTTCGTCTTCTTGATTCGATGTAGCTAAAAGGTAAAATAAAAAATGCTACCATAATATTCGACAATACTTTCCTGTTTTAGGGAGAGCTGTATCCCCCAAGCCTTCTTCTTGACTGGGTACTTGGTTCTAGTAACACAAACGTAAGAGGTCGTTTCAAAAGAGTGGTAAATGGTCTGTTTTAACCGACAGGAACTCCTGGCTCTATGAGCGTCGCCGCGTCGTACATTGTTTTGCCTGTGTTTAGGATAACAGCCGTGACCTTCCTTAGGACTGAAATGCGAAATGCATTTATAAGGAATGTTCTGTGTTATCCTGGCGGTACCGTGTCACAGGCAGTTTTGTTTGAACATGCCGTGACCTTCTTCATGGTCTAAATGAGAAATGTAGGGCTTCTATTGGATTTCGGCCTTGATAAACGCACGATGTGATGATCGACATATCACCAAATCAAATTAAGAAATTCAAGGCAACACTAATATTTTGTCCTGAGCAAAGCTACGATCTGATGGCCGAAATTTCACCAAAAAGCAGTCTACAAAAGGCAGGTCTTCAATTGCAAAATATGCTTTGCATCGGCGTCGTCCGCACATCTGAGATTATTCGATTATTCGTCCGGCTTCAATAAACACGCTTCTGCAAATGTATATTACAAAATTAGAACATTAAAAGATTAGATTATTGTATTGCAAGGATTTGCATTTGAGCTCTGAAAACATGATGGAGGGAACGTAAGCAGAAAAGCGGGGTCAGCCGAGAGCATCCGAAGGACTGCCCGCTTCCCCGGCGATGCCGCCCCACTGTGCCGCGCCCGGGCGGGCAGGGCGAGGCGAGGCGAGCTGGCGCGCACGCGCCGTCCCTCCGCCTTCTCCTGGCGGGAGCGGCCGGGCCCAGGCGGCGGGCGCGGTATTGATCACGGGCGCCGCGCGGGCGTCGGGATGAGGAGGCGGTCCGCTCCGCCAGCGCCCGCTCCGCCTCCGCCTCCGCCACCAGCCCCGGCCCAGACCCCGCCAGCGGCCCCGGCCCCGGCCCAGCGCCCAGCAGCAGCTCCCCGGCGGCGGCCGCCAGCTCGCCCGCGCGCGGCCTCCGTCGCCTCGACCAGCAGCAGCGGAGGCGCCCGCCGCCGGCGCGGGGCCATGGGCGGCCGGGCCGCCAGCGCCGGCCGGGCCCGCGCCCGCCTAACCTGTTGCGGCGGCGGCGCCGGAGGCGGAAGCGGCGGCGGCGGCCGGCGGCGGCCGCGGGCGCAGTAATGCACATCCGAGCGGAGAAGCCGGCTGCCGGCGGCGGCGGCGGCTGCGGCTGCGGCTCGCGCCCCGGCGGCCGCGCGGGCGGCGGACGCGGCGGCGGCGGGCGCCGCGCGCGCTATGTCGCGCCCGCATCAGAACCTCCTCGTGCTGTCGTTCTTCTGCGCCGCGTGCGTGGTGGTGTGCGTGCACTTGTTCGTCTTCCCGCTGTACGAGGGCGCGCCCCGCAAGCGCCCGCCCAAGTTCCTGGGCGACTACGAGCAGTCGCTGTGCACCACCAACCTGAAGCCCGTGGCGGTGCCGGCGGCGTGGCGCGGCCACTGCCCGCGCGACGGCATCGTGACGGTGTCGCAGGGCGGCCGCCTGGGCAACCAGATGTGGGAGTACGCGTCGGTGTGGGCGGTGGCGCGGCGCACGGGGCTGGAGCCGTACGTGCCGCGCTGTATTCGCCGCGTGCTCGACGAGGTGTTCGAGGACCTGAGCGTGCCGCCGCTGGGCTACGTGGCGCACTGCCCGGCCAACTGGGCGGGCGTCATCAAGGCGCCCGAGTACTGGGCCTACACCAACCAGAGCATCCTGCTGCCTAAGTTCGCCGTGCTGCCCGAGCTCGTGCTGTCGTGGGCGGACGACATCCGGCTCGAGTTCAAGTTCAAGCGCAAGCTGGCGGAGACGAGCCAGCGCGTGCTGCAGATGGCGGCGGGCCGCGTGGCCAACGGCAGCGGCGCCGACGCGGCCGCCCCCGCCACCTTCGTGGGCATCCACGTGCGCCGCACCGACTACCAGAACTACCTGTGGCGCACACGCCGCGCCTTCCTCGCCGACGCCGGCTACTTCCTCTCCGCCATGGACTATTTCCGCTCCAAGTACGGCGCCAACGTGGCCTTCCTCGTGGTGAGCGACGACCCCACCTGGTGCCGGCATCACCTGGTGGGCGACCACACGGACGTGTTCGTGGTGAGCAAAGCGGGCGTCACCAGCCCCGGTCAGGACCTGGCCATCATGGCCGCCTGCAATCACTCCATCATCGACTACGGCACGTTCGGGGTGTGGGGCGCCATCCTGGCGCGCGGGGAGACCATCCTCTATAACATCTCGCGGCACTCCTCCACCCGCATATCGCAGCTGCTCCCTGGCTGGCACGTCATGAACTAGCGCTTCTTCCACCACCCCCACCCCACCCCACTCCTTGAGCCCTCAACTTCCTTTCGTCCTTCTTCCTCTGATCTCTACGGACCCAATCGCTTGCGCCTTCTAAAAGCTTTCAAGGCGGTCCAGAAATAGGGGGATAATAATTTCATCAAAATTGCCCTGGCAGTAGATTATTTTGTATGACCGAATGTTGTTCCAACATACCTTGGATTCAGAGACTGCCACGTCTTCATTTTAGGCCTCTCTTCTGAATTGGCCCTCAAGGAATGATGAAAATTTACTTGTATCTTGTTTGGACCCTGTTCACCTTGTATCTTCAGAGCGATGAAACCAACATATTTTTATTAAAAAGAAATATATTCTTCTATACATTATATAAATGAAAACAATTAATCCATTTAACACTATTTCCGATTTGTGAATTAAAACTTAATTCATGGGAAATTTTATCTGAGCTAATGAATTCACAATTGATTCTGCCATTGGCAAATATCCATCATAATGGTTGCTAAATTTCTTGAGTAAAGTGGTAGAACTTTTTGAATATTCTGGATCAGTTATTGACAAGAAAATAATGTGTACTATATCCTACAAAATTTATCTAATAAGCAACTCTAACAAAAGAAAACTCACAAAAATGTCTTTGAAATATTATTTTAAAATTGCTGTTTTTTCCAATTAAAATGTCTTCCAAATCTCTCCCTCAGACTGTCTGGAGAAATATTCATGAAATATATGGTGTTTTATAGGACTGAGAATAAAATGGAAACTTGTTTTTCACATTATTTATTTTAAATTCACGGAAGAAAGTTAGTAACATTTAAATATTCAATTTTAAATTCATAAAGAAATAATTACCAAAAACATTTGTTCACTATTTTTCTCACTTTCTACTTACAGAGGTGTGTTTTTCCCCAAAACAAATAGTACACATGATTTCATAATCTCATCGGCCTCAAGTATTATTGCAACATGATAGTATTGCAATTAGTATCCAGTATTACAATTTTATATAATAAATCAAATATTATGCAATCACATTTAAGGGGAAAATTTAAAATATTCTACACATCCAGAATATTGTGGTTCTACTTCTGTCACTATTACTCATATTATTAGCCAACCACTTCTTCCATTTATTATTTTTATTCTTTCAGAAATGTCTGCTAATGAAGTTTATAATGTTATTTCTCTAAAGGTTATTGACTATATTTCACTTTTCATGAATTTCAGTTTCTCTTTTCAACAGTCATAAATGCCTAGAGTGAGCGTAATTACACTTCAGATATATGCCAAAATTTGTGGATTAAGCTCCACAAAATGTTCATAAAATGTTCTGTATTCTATCCGACTTACTAAAAATAAAATTCAGTAATGAATATTATAAAAATTAGCAAGAATTAACAACAAAAGGAACAAAATGCAACAAAAATGTTCAGTGTAACTTCCAAAAATTGTCCATTGCATTATGAAATTACCATTTTTCACACTTTGAGAATTAAAGGACCCAATTTTTTCATATTTACTCATTTGATTTTGTCGAGTCTCAACTACTTTTGTATAATAATGAAACTGCCAAAGATTGGATTGTTTTTGTGCCAATTTGTCTTCCATGAGTACAATCTTAGTACTTAAATTTAAAGTACTAAGTGTCATTGTACCATTTAAAGAAAAAGAACTTCAAATCACTCTTGTGGACAAAATTGCATTCACATTTGATGTTATTACTGTAATGAAAGTTAAATTTTGAAAATTATTTTGAATATATTATATGATTATAATATTATATTATCTTGATCATGCTAATATTAAGATAACACAATACTCACAGTCCAAGTAATTAAGATATCAACATACTAACATCATTAACAACATACTAACATCATTAATATTTGAATACAGAATATTTTATGTACATAATCCAATTGGATACCATTATGACATTCTTGTGTCTGCCCATGAGAAGTTTTGTTACATAATTATAGGTAGTGGAGAAATATCTCTTTTGAAGTCAGTTCAAACATTGTATGTGGCATGCAATGTTGACTGACAGACTGCACATCTTATTCACACAGACTTGACAGAGGTAACTTTCAATACAAAATGCAATGAATTGCTTCACAAAGTATATATTAAATTTTGACAATGACCTAACTTGCAAGTAATGTATAGAATTAAATCTTCTAATTCATCTTTTTCTATAATATTCTTACTCTTTTATCTCTATTCTTTTTTTAAAGTTAGAACATAAGCAAAATTAGGCCTTTCATAAGAGCATTGTGGTTATTCAGGAAAAATCACTGTTTCATACAGAGATTAAAAAATATTACACATGATAATTAATGTTATTCAAAATTATAATACTTCAGTATGTAAAGTAGACACCTTAAAGCATGCAATTTTATTTTTACATATTGATTTTTCAGTAAATGATAAACAATTTTGATTTATTTATACTATTATTATACTTTATACCCATTATACTTTTCAAAAGTTTTAGGTATCCAGTACTTTGATAATATAAACCTTAAAACAGATATGTCCAAATACCGTGATTTGGACTTCTGAAATGAATTCATTTGTTATCATAATGAAATAATACACGAAAAGAATACTTGTTTGTTTGTAAAGTAGCAAAATGAGCAACAGATAAATTTTATAAACAAAAAAATTGAAAAAACTGATTGGTTTTTAAGAAGGGAAGAAAATCAATCATTGTCATCAATGAAGTGAACAAAACTTAAATATTTTAATCGTGGCAGTTTTTCTCTCTGCTACATTAGTCTATTATTATTGTCCACCATAAATGCAGTTGAAACAATAATTTTAACATGATATTGTTCATTTCAAAAGTATATCACCCTGATCAGAAAGAGGTGATATCTGTTGTTTTTTTATTTTATCTACATTACTTGCTTGGGAATAGAAAGTTGAAATGGACCAAAATTCAAGTACACCAATACATTTAAAAAGTACATCACATAGATTGCAAGGAAAGTTTCAAAGTCAACTTTTAAACTTTAAATTATATTGACAAAAGTATGCTATTAAAAGATTGTCTACTTGATGTAATTGACTTCGAGGAACTTATGGAGTTCTGCTGCTCCAAAAACTTAAAAAATCATCTACATAATTTGTAATTTCACACATGAAGAAAATAAGCATTAACATAGCACATTTTTAGAATGAATTCTAATGGAATACAAAAAATCTTTAAAAATAATGAAATAATAATCAAAAATCTTCAATTTGCTTTTATTTTAATTGGACGATACTGAGCATTTCAAGACATCTTAATATTTTTTCTTTCATTTTAAATCATAACAAAACACAACACTTTCTCTATACTAAATAAGTAGTTTACAAGAAAGTAAAATGTTCATGAAAGTTGTCTTTGAATGCAATCTATGTCTTACTGCCACAGAATCAGTTTGGTAAAAAATCAAATTAAGCCATATTTTTATGGTTTTCATTTCTTGTAGAAGCAATTCTTGCAGCATAAAGTGATTGAAAAATAAGAAAAGAATTTTTTCATTCAAATGTAGAACTGGAATTTTAACACACTGAAGAATAGCCTAAACTGATAAATGTCAATAATGCCATGGAGTAGTGCCAAAATATAGATATCACATTAATATGAAATGGATATGTGCCAAGCAAATTAATTTTTTAAAATTTAGATACTGTATTGTTAAAAAGTAACATGCAGAAAAAATAAATATTTAGAGAAAAGAAACCAAAATTATACAACCAATCCTGGCAATGAAAATTTATACTTATTTTATATATTACACCACTTGATTAAACATAAAGAGTAACAAAATGGAGCAAATGATTCCACAGTAAACCTATATTACTATATATATTCAACAAATTGAAATTTTAAAACGTATTCATGAACAGTACAAATAAATTCATTAATGAACATTAAGAATGTAGTTTGTACCACACACAAAAGTTCATTGAGTGCTCCATATGACATACATCCACCAATTTTCCCTGAGGTGTATCTTTACTTTCATGGGTCACAAGTAGAACAACACTGTAAATAAACATATGTTTAATAACAATATACTACTGTATAATATGCCATAAACATATTTTTAAAATTCCTTTTTTAAACATATCTTCATAAGTGAAAATGGTTGTATCATATTTTGAAAACACAACAAGGGTCCAAGTCTAAAGTAGAATTCTAATGCATCTCAAAATGTTGCACAATGACTACTGCATTAGAATTTCAGAAATGTATTTGGAGGCGTAGTATGTGTTTGTAGTTCCATTACTCTTCAAATGTAATGTCTTAGATACATTTGAGCCTTGATATAAGTCTTAAGTAGGAGGGAAACATCAAGAGTAATTAACTGAAGAGATAAGAATACCTGAGTTGTGTAATTTCCACCCCTAAGAATAATTATATAGTAATCTGATTCAAAATTCTAATTCACAATTTTGAATCCAGACTTCAGAAAATAAACCAATGATGCATCTATTTGGATGGCCAGAGTCCTTCAATATCTTTTCTATTTAAAACACCAGGGGTAGATATTTTCACAACGTATGTTTTCAAGTCATAACAATGAAGGAAAATGTATCTTCTTCCTTTCAGTGTGGCAGTAATACTAAGATAATAATTTGTACCACTACACCAGCTCTTGATGTTGAATCATGAAAGTAATCTAAATTAAAATTATATAGTTGAAGAGAATGATGATAGTTCTTTAAAAAATTTGAATCAATGGGAACTGATCAAATAGTAGATCCCATATCAATGAAAATCACGTGCTGTGAAGCTCTGTGGTATTATTTTTTAAATGTATGTACAATGGCTTGGTGTTTAGTGTTATAGATAAGAACCTTTGATGTAGGCATTTCCTCATGATATTGAGCTATTAAATGTTTCTAGTGCTTCTTAACAATTAGCCTGTATAAAAGAGTTCAATATACTGTTCCTTGTTAAAACCAAACAGATACTTAAATAGTAATGTAAATGTAGTTCTTTCTTCTTATCTTCAGAATCTTTTTTGTATTTCTAATTTTTATTCTAAAACAATATTGAGATTTTATTCCTGCAGATTTTGCATTATCTTAACAGTACTAAGATGCATGAAAAATATTTTTTATAATTCTTCTTTCATAATTAATACATCTACATTTGTTGCAAGTGCTAAAGAATGACTGCAGAGAGGACAGTGCATCACTGTGACATAAAACATGGTATTTTATTTCTGTCTTTCTCATATATCTCTGCAAATTCCAAATGAAAGTGTTCAATACATTATGTATTCATAATTATCCTATCATAATTAGGTTCTTGATAGAGAACTGTTTTCCTGATAAAACTTCTGTATTGTTTGTGATTTAGATTATTTAGGAGAAATCCAAGAAAGAAAAGTTATTATCCTCTTTTAGAATTATTGACACCACTCATGAATTAATCATTGTGATATACGTAACATTGCATTTTTAAGATATTGGATGATAAATTATTTTTTTGAAATTATATACAATTAGTTGACTTAAAATCAGTCATCCTTAAGATTAATAATATAATTCATAATAATTTCAGTCTAACTTCACTAATCATTGTCAATTATGCATAAAGAATGGAATATTGTTAACTTTTATATTAATTATAAATGTATTTTATGGATTAGAAAGGTTGTAAACGGCAATCATTCAAGGAATTTTACAATTTTAAATTACAATAATTGATGCATAAAGTAAGCACTAAAGAAAAATATTGCATTTTTTATTCATTGTTTTATTGAGAAGTGTATATTTTAGTGAAGAAAAAATTAGTTAAATTCACATATCAAATACTAGATATTTTCATTAAAAATTGATGGAAGTTTTAATGTTTTCATTAAGAAATAATTAAACAATTGTGACACATAGATCAGCATTTTAAGATACCAGAATATAATGCAAATTGAATTTTTCACTTTCTGAATGGGAATCAAAATATTTTATGTAAGTCCAACCTATTGTTTTATTATTCACTTACTTCATCTGAACACAAATCTCTAAAGAAATATTTGACATTTCTTTGCTTTATTGCTATAAAAAATGTCAACATAGTTAAGCAAGTATTACAGACAGAAAAAAAGTGCTATGTACTTGCAATTGCTATGTAATAATTTGCAAACCAAATTGTAATTCATCCAAAATTTGTATTTCTACTCCATTCAGCAACTAAGAGTACTTGAAAAGAATCTCCTAAGAACATGCCAAAAATAATTTGTATTATAAGGTAATCCATGTGATGAAATTATATTACTTTATTTCTGTTGAAATATGTTAATAAACTTTATATTAGTTATTAAAATGATTTTCTTTATTAGGCATAAAAATATGAGTTAATTTTAAGTGGCATACTTAAATATTTGAAATGAAAAAATTAACCTAAGTAGTATAATTTTTTAAATATAAAAAGAATAAAACTAGTTTCCCTGTTATAAAATATGTGTCACAATTTTTTCTGAACAATGAATAAAAGTTTATGACTAAATTAATTATTCAAATAGCGTCAAAAGAGCAGATTCATAAACAACAGGATGTACGTGAATATATGTGTCATATAATATAAATGGCTATGTACCTGATGATGTATGATCCTTCCTCTGCTTAATGGAATGGCAGATATAGATTTCAAAATAAGTAATTTATACTTACTTGTTTTCCAGTGAGAGTTCAGAATTTTCTGTACGATTTTCAAACATTTGTGCAATCAAATGCCCAAGATTTTCAAGTGAAAATTCTATTATTTGATTTGGTGTTTTTATCCTGCATCAACGAAGTATGTAAACTTTCTCTCAAAATATATTTTAAACTGTTTGAAAAAAAGAGGACCTATTTGTGTTTCCTAATCATGCCAAATATTTTCTTATATTAATTATTTATGTTCCACCTGCCTGCATATGTTATTATGAAAATGTATCCACGTGTTGTATTATTGTAAACATTGTAAACTCATACCACAAGTAAGTGTTTGATGCACATTTGTATTAGTTTACAATATGTTACTAGTACTAAATGTTGCTGTCAGGTACCTATTTCATAAACAATAATATATATGTACAGGTGTATTAGTAATCATAACGTTTAGTAAATTAACAAATCTGAACATACTTATCTATAAATTGAATGTTTCTCAAAGTAAGTTCTTTGTGAAATTATTCTACTGTTCATCATATCCAACAGAAAACAGTATGTTTTGAGAATTTGGTATTCCTCAGTTAACATCTGTAATCTTTGTAATTATATGATTATATTTGTGCTAAATGTATATAAAGATGTTCTGTACTGTGATACTACAAGTGATTTCCTAAATGTTTGTGTAAATGTATAATAATACAGGATAATAATATTAATTATTGTCTTATCGTTTTCCACATTGCAAGTTATAAAGAAATGTAGACCTCCTATTCCTATATTTTCTGTGTTACATGTAGCCTACAAACAACAAACACTGAACAAAAAAAGTGGGAAGATTTTAAAAATATAAAAATTATCCAAGGCCTTAGTACAATCATTATTATAAAATAATCTCTTCATGAAAACATTATTTATATAAAAAAATCTCTTTCAAATTAACCATAATATTTTCTACCTTTAATCTCATAGAAGAAAAAGTCTGGGAAATAATTAAAAAAATTGATCACAAAGTTTTCATTATTAATATACTTAAGTAACTAGAAAGAATTGTGGACATTGTGATCATGAAAATTTAAATAATAACAATTGTCTCTAATTGTTTTTGTTTGTTTGATTCATTGTTTAGAAATCAGTTTCTTATTTTGTGGTAATAGGTCAGCATAATTCCTCTAGATAAATTATTAACACATCCTTGACATGTAGGTCCAGCTTTTTAGTATTTTAGTAGTTAGTAAAATACTTTGCAATAAGTAGGTGATTTTGTGATAGCAATTCAGTAATAATTTAATAATATCTACATCTATTTAATGAATGAGGTAAATCATGTTTTATCAAATTTTTCTTACTCCTCCAGTAGGTAGACTGTTAATATTGACTGCAATATTCAGAATTTTAATGGTAATAAAATTATTGAAAACTGTAATTTGGGCCGATTCAATTTTCCTTTATTGTATAAATGTTAATATTTCTTTCTTTATTTTATTATTTATTTATTCATCATAAAAGTATTTTCATATTTGTTTACTTGTTTTCATTCCAAGTTCACTACTTACTTGAGTGTAATAAAGAAAAGCAATATATCAAATGAAAGATTTTTGTAATATTTTCCTATTTCCGCCTTATAATTTAAGAAAATAAATAACCATGCTATAAGTTAAAAAGCATACTTATAAAAACTGTTTTAGAGAGAACTTATAACCATAGACTTACAAAAGCCAATGACTTAACATGTTATTTTTATCTGCTTAGCCTAAAAAAATTTTTAAAAAACGTTCATCACAAATTTCAATTAAGTCATTCGAACCAGCATAGATGTAACATGGTACTTTCTATTAAATATTGTCATTGTTGAGTTGAAAGACTAAATATATTTTCAAATTTATTCTGTTTTTTTTTTTTTTTTTTTTTACTATTAAGTGCATTTTATAATTTGAAATCATTTTTCCTTTTTTAAATTTATTCTTATTTTTATCTTTTCAATGGTTTTGGTGAAAAAAGAAACATAGTTTTGCCTCCTTGCAACATTAATTTATACATCTGAGCAGAAAGATCATGTAAACTTTAGTACAGTTTTTAAAAATTCAATGTTTCAATGAAAGTAACATATATGACATATGATTTAGACCATTTTTCTCTGTTTTTGCAGACAGTGTAGGTGCCTTTGTTGTTAGCAGTCAGTGTTGCAGGTGTTGCATAGCGCTTCTTACTCACTCAATGTCTGATAAACTAATTTTAAGTACAGTTGCTCAGGAACTCGATGCATGACAAAGATGTTTTCTAGAGACTTTAAAGACGTCAAAGGAGTCTCTGGGGGTCCTTCAAAATTTGACCTTCTCAGCACCACCGAAGTTCCATGAACATGATCCTCCATTTGAGGACATCCATTTTACTTTCTCATCTATTGCTTCTTTAGTATTGAGCCAGTGTTATAATGCTATGGGGAAAATGACAAATTTTTGACAGGAAAGCTGTTATTGCTGAGCCTTAGTAACGAAAAAATGGATAAATCTTGTGTGAGTTGATTGATCTTAGGTGACTTGATTGATGACAAAACGTCTATCTGTTCATCTTCCTGTCTGTGAGCAATACTACAGGCATAGCAGTAAGCAGGATTTTCACCAAAATTTATATTTTATAATTGATCTGATTGATGTCACTGCCCCTTGAATTTCAATCGGGTATTTTCATTTTTGAGGGTACTTTACATGAAGTCTCAAATGATTGATTAGTGATTCCAGACACATCAACTGCTAAGATCATTAGCCAGGTTAGTGTAGTGCATGTTTTGTATTGCAGGAGGTGGCGGTATCCTCGCTGGATGGCGAGATCCGGTGCCGACCTACGTTGGTTTGCGAGGATATTCCCAAACCAGCCGGGCACCGTCCCAGCCGTGAGATAATATTTATTGAGTCACATATACAATTACTATCATGTATGTTGAGTCAATATGATGTCTTGGATGGAGAGAGCGAAGTTACATTACTGTTCAGGAGCAAAATAAGGAGTTATCTCAGCATTTGCTCAAGGGACCAGGGAAACTGAACAAAATCTGATCGAGATGGGGTCATTGGCATAGGAATTGTATTACAATACTTGCTTATATAGATTAGGATATTATACAGTAAATAATCATTTTTAGTAGCAGATAATTTAACATTTCAAAATGTTATTGTCATTTTAATGCTACTACTTATAATAATAATAATAATAATATTATATAATTTATTAATAATAATAATAATATAATAATAATAATAATAATAATAATAATAATAATAATAATAATAATAATAAAACAATACATGACAAATTCTCTTAGCAACAACATAAAATTTAACAATATTAGTGTTTTCTGTGTTATAACATAAAATGGTGAGGAGGAGGAGGCAGGTTTTGACTGGGTTTTGTTTTTTTGTTTGTTTTTTTCCTTTTTTCTTTCTTTTCTTTCTTTTCTTTCTTTCTTTTAATTTGTACACTTAGTCCTACTGCAGCACCTAATGCATCTAGCGAATCCAGAGAGAAACATAATTTTTTTTTGGTCAGGTATTCTCCTTCTAAGTCACAGGATGTGATATGCCAGTTCTTTTTTCTTCGCTTCAGCTCGAAACAGTTAACATGAAACAGAAAGTCAAATGTGATCAAAAATTCTTAATTATTTATATTTTTTAAGGGAAATATTGTTTTGATTTGAATATTCCTTTACACTGTAGAACATGTTGTTAAGCAGGAAAGCTTTCAATTTACTTTGAAATGTAAGAATTGTGTTTATGTCTTTAATATCATTGCCTAGTTTGTTGTAAAGTGAAATGCCCTCTATTAGGGTACTTTTTTAATGAAGTGTAATTTTAGAGTGGAGAACATGTAGGTTATCCTTTTGACAAGTGTTATAGTTGTGTACATCTGAATTTAAAGTGAAAGTGTCTTTGTTTTCCATGAGAATTTTCTTTGTGAAGACCACTATTTCAAATATATACATGCATGGTAGGGGAAGAATCTTTAGTTTATTGAACAAGAGTTTGCAAGACTTCAGCTTATGAGTGCTGGTCATTGTTCGCAATATTCTTTTTTGGATAATAAATGTGCGAGTGCTTTCAGGGGCATTTCCCCAGGAAAATTATTCCACATTTTAGGTGTGAGTGCACATTTGCAAAATACATTGTTCAAAGAGTCTCAATGTTGGAGCTTGACCTGAGGGTGTATAGGGCATAGCAAGATTTGGTGAGCTTCTTGTTAAGATTTGAGATGTAGGCATTCCATTTTAGGTTTTCTTGAAATGTTTGACCGAGGAAGGCAGTTTCATGAGATATCGTTATAGGGTTACTGTTTATGAGCAAATGCTGTGAAAGTTTTTCTTTAGATAAGATATTATATATATATATATATATATATATATATATATATATATATATATATATATATGTATGTATGTATATGTATATAGATTTCTACGATCAACACCAGGCACACGGCGGAGTGCTGCAGAAAATTACCGATCAGAGCAGCCGGCCGCTAGATGTCTCCTCCAGACTAGCTATACTTGACTTACCCGATACACTATAGCTCATGCTGCAATACTTATTCGTTTTAATGATTATCTGAAAAAATGCATGAAGGATTCGTGACAAGTTAAAATTAATAGTTACTGAACAGTTTTATGGGAGGAGGAAGATTTCCATCATTCCCTCCCCGTGGATCCACGCCTGATTTTTAGAACTATTTGCATTCGCTTGTCAGCGCTATCGAGGTTACTGGGTTGTGAAACGCGTGAAACGTGAACGCCAAACGGATCGACCATTGTTGCTTTAACCCTAGAAAACAAAGTCTCAAAAATCTACATAAATGAATAAGCAGGGCCTCGAAGGCCCTATGTTTTATATATTTCAATGATTTTTAGAACCAATTTTTAATATATTATTTTGAAGATGGCAGAGGCGAATAAAAATCATACATACTGTTAATATTGCAGAAAAGTTTATTTTTATTAATGCACAAAAACGATCAGAATAATATTCGAAAGTAAACGTGTTAAATCAGGACATAATTATTCATATTTCACATGAAGCTATGTTCTTTGCAAGAAGAATTTTTGCATTTTTCACCAACCATTTTACTTTTTCTGTGCCTGTTATAGGGGAAGAAGGAACACCTTCTTCTCAAAAGTAAACTTTGTGTTTGTAGATTTCCGGTATGTGGTTTTATACCACATTTGGCCATTGCGTCTCGTGTCTTCTAAGGGAGATTGGGGATTTTTGACCTTTCTTCCTAGTATTGAATAAACTGAAATGACAGATCTTTTAAAAAACATTCTGCGTTTGTCTGATCTGTTTGAGTTGTACTCCGGATGCTGCATACAGAAAAGCACTTGACTGTTCAAGGCTGCAACATCCATGATATTCATCCGTAAAGCAAATGGCCACCTACGGGTTTACCATTTGCATGTGTCATTTCTCACCATCTGATCCATTTTGTCGACATCCTCTTTGGTCTTGTAAAATTGTACAATGTGTGGCTTTTTTTTTTTTTTTTTTTCGTTATTTTCATCTACTGCTTGATCATGGTGCATTGGTACTGAGCAGTATTACTATTTTTGTTTGTTTGTAGTGTAGCTGACCATAGTAGTACTATCCTTGAAACAAAAAATTGAATTTACCTCACGAGAAGCAGTGACTTTCAATTTTCAATTTTTTTCATTGGGAATCTTAGGTTTGTTTGGTCTAAGTGTGCCAACAATTGAAATTTTCTTTTGAAGAAGATCTTGGGCCAAAACTTTATCATTTTTAAGATGTTTTTTTCAGAATGTTCCATCTATATATTGAATCAGAAAAATATGTATACAATAACTGTACCAATGAGAAAAAATTGACCGCACTCAAACAACAGTCAACTGCACTACGGCCTACAAGATTTAACGAATGTCCTGCACATGGTACAAATATTGCGTATGGATTTATTTCTAAAATCACAGTTTGCATGCCGTTATATTCACCCGCCATATTCGCCGCATTATCATAAGATTGCCCTCTGCATTTAGAAAAATCAATTTTACAATCTTCACTTAAATAATTTAAAACTTGACTAGCTATCTGTCTTCCAGTATTATTTTCTAATTCCAAAAATGTCAGAAATCGTTCTACCGGTAATCCATCTAATGGTGACACATATCTTACTATTACACATAGCTGGTCAACATGTGAAAGATCAGGTGAAGAATCTACTGAAATACTGAAATATCCAGCTGTTTTTATTTCATCTAAAATAGCAGCATGAACTTGGGCACTCATCAGATCAATTATTTCTTCACATATAGTTTTTGACAAATAGGAGACGTTTCCTACCAAGAAAAAGAAAATATATACATAAAATATATACACGTTGAATATTAAAATAATGTATGTTTATGAAAATTGCTCATTCAGATTTACTAGATTTTGATAAATTAAAAGATCGAATGTCTAGATTTTATTACATTAGATGAAATAAGGCATAATTTTGGGAATGTCAAAAAAATGTACAAAATTGGAACATTTATTATTATAAATGCTATTTTTTAAAACTATAATTATTATCTACAATTATATTACTACAAATGTATTTTAAAGGATGAGTAAAAAAGTAAGGCAAAACAATAGTTCCCAAAATCTTTACAGGGTTGGCAAACATTGCAATCTTTTTTCATCCAGTGTGTAAATATGTATATTAAAATTCGTTAAAACTATTTATAGTAAAATAATATTTTATTAAAAAATTAATTTATTTTGATGCTTTAATACCTTTACCACGATTTCCATAGTTGCAAATATGTGAAGCTAAAAACGGATCAAACTCAGCAACAAGTTCCAATAATCCTAAATAATTTCCGTTACTGGCAGATCCAAATTTTTCATTTGATCCTCGGAAAGGCAATCCACGTTCGGCTAATGTCTTGATGACAGCTGTCACTCGTTGTAGAACGTTATGCCAGTATTTGATTTCTTCTTCAACTTGCACATCTAAGTGCTTTTTCAATCCAATATCTTTTGCTCGACTTAGATATGCGAGCATAGCATCTCGGCGATTAGATGAATTTTCACGTTGATCAATGACATTGTTGTTTCGCCAATCGCTAAACCCAGTTACTAATCGAGATGCATTTTTCGATGGAAAAAGTTTACATACGAAACAATATAAAGAACCATTCGATGGCGAATACAGAAGCCATTCTCGCTTAAACTTTTCACCGTTTGCTTTTATTCCATAAAATATAGTTTTAGAACAGTATCTCGTTTGTTTTCCATCCTGGAATGTTCTGCGTGAGGCTTCTAAAGAATCTGAATGATGTTGACAATTTTCGGGTCCTCGAGCAATCCAGTAAGAAACATCCGCTTCAGCAAGTTGTTCAGTCCATGTACCGGGATCATTGGATCTATTACTTTGATGAACTAACTTTTCAGAGTTATCATTTTCATTTGCGATTACAGTCAATAAATCATCTTCAGTTTTGTCTACAGTTTCATTTTTTTTTACGTCTTCCGCTTTGTCAGAATCATTTTGTAACGTCGATTCAATACCAAAAGTTGATGAACATGGTGGAAAAAATCTGGTTAATTTAGGTATTTTATTCACAATTTCTTCATTTGCCTTCTTTTTTTCTTCTGCTAACTTTCGTTTTTGACATCCACTTAAATAATTTCTATTCATATTAAATGGTTAATTTAGACCTAAAATAAATTAATCTTTGATTATCGTAAAAATAAAAATGATCAATAATTAAAGTTCCAAGAATCAGAAATATATAAAATTGTTAAGAGAATTAATATATTAATGTTTAATTTTAAAATGCATATTTATAATATAATAATAAAATAATACATGTCATAACTTACTCATCAATTTCAGAGAAAATTTATACATAAACAATAAAGATGCCTCTCATTATCAGATTTACGTATGAATTTGTTTGCATATTCGATTTTATTTCAATGTTTAATAATCCGTAATTTAATCAACAATAATTTCGTCACTAAATTTGAATCATTTGTCTTCAAAATACTTTCGATAATAAAATTTTGAACGAAAATTCAGGATGATTTATGGTATGTTATCATATAAACATTTTTTTCTGTCAAGTTCGTACATGAAAACTGATTACATTTGAAAAGTGACGGCAGCGCTCTCGGTAGAAACGGTTGTAACTAAACAGTGAATTGCGAATCAATTGACCGGCAAATTTAAAGTAGTGCACAACAAAAAGCTATACTTCTCATAAAAATCTAGTGTTTCAATTAATACGTTTTGTAGTCAATTGTAAAAAATAATAGTGTTTATTTTTTTCATTTCAAAAATATAATTTTCAAAATTGTATGTACATAACCAACGAGTCCGATTAAAATATAATTTAATTACAAAAAATAATTCAAAATTGAATATTCTATTTTATATTGATAGATAACATTAAAAAAATTTTGTTTATCAATGAAATTTGAAAAATTCAAAAAAAAAACATTCACCGGAATCGGGGGCCCCAATCTCTCGGGAGCCCTAAGCAACTGCTTAGTTAGCTTATGCGGTAATCCAACACTGTTTAGAAGTCGTGGTTGACACTCCCTACCGCACTTTATTACTACTACTCTCGCACAAAGCTCAGTTACCTCTAAATTGTAAAAGTGTAGCGTCAACAATCGGTGGCTATCACCCTCAGTTCTAGGAAAATATAATGTGGAAACAAAGATGAGGAGTACGCATCGCTCCTCGAATTTTTACAGCTCAATTGACAATGGATTATAGAGAACACCACCTAGGGCCCCAAGGCCCTGCTTATGCGTTCATGTAGTAATGATGAAAATTTCACTACATACCTAAGAAGCAAAGAAGCTAGCATTAAAACGTTTTAAGTAATTTCCCAAATAATATTTCACAGGGCCTTAGAGGTCCTGCTTATGTGTTCTGGGGTTAATAACGTCGCGCTGGAAAAAACGAGCTGTAGCAATAGCCGCTATCTCCTTCGCCGCCACCACACGATCGTATACTACAGTACGTAACTTCTATTTATTTTTTTAATTTCTCGAACTTACTAACGTAAGAAGAGAAAGTTTTGTAATTGTGCGCCCGAAACATACTCTCTGGCCCGAAAACGACACAAAAACTCTTATTGCCGGGCCCTGAAAACGAAAAAGTGGATAAATTCAGTTGCTAAATATAGAAAACAAATTCTTCTAACATGTGGTGTAGCTAGACTCCGTTTTGTGAATCCTTCATACCGAAAAATCGATTGACGGCAAAACGTCTGTCCGCCTATCCGTCTGGAAACAACGCTAGCGCATAAACCGTTCAGCCGATTTTCTCCAAAATTGATATCCCCCTATCGTTCTGGCTGATGCACGGCCCCTGGAATTTGAAACCGATAGTTTAATTTCGGGGGGTACTATACATCAAGCACTCCGGATATTTCCCAAAAAATGGCCCCAAATTTTTTGATTAAATTTTGTTGTTAAATAGTGCGAAGGACGTTTCAGAGAATGATGCAGGTCTCATTTTCGTTAAAATCCTCAATTTTTCGAAAATTGCCAAAAAAAAAAAAAGAAAAAAATTAAAAACACAAAATTGAAGATAGAGATTTTCGCCTCAGGCAAAGTCTGTTGTACAAAATTACTTTTTTAAAAAAGGTCAAGTTCATTTTTTTTAGAGAGTAGATATTGCGTAATTTGCGCTTGAAATTTACGATTTTTTTTCTCAAAAACCGCTCCAATTTTTTTCTTTCTATTTCGAAACTACAAAATTGAAGATAAAGATTTTTGCCTCATACCAAGCCTATTATACAAAAAAATTAGCTCTTTAAAAAAGACCATGTACAATGTTTTGTACACGCTAGTAGTTTTCGAGTCATTTTTGTTTGAAATTAATGAAGAATATACATGGGCGTCCCGTTTGACATAACGATAACATTGTAATATTGCGTGAAAGTATGCGCTGTTGAAACACCTCTTATTATTATTATTATTATTATTATTATTATTATTATTATTATTATTATTATTATTATTATTATTATTATTATTATTATTATTATTATTATTATTATTATTATCATTATCATTATCATTATCATCATCTTCTTCTTCTTCTTCAACATGATAATTATTAATTTTCGAATAGTAACAGAATTCTCATTATTCTGTCTATATAGCGTTCTTTTATTGGGAAAAAAAAAATGTCAGGATCTCATCTCTTATTTCAGGTCTCTCTCCTTCCTCACTCCCCAGCTGTTTCACGAAGTTTTCGACAGTGAAGGTGAGGTTGGCAACACCGGGATCGGCCATGCAGAGAAGAGTTGTGAGATTTTCTAGCAGGATTTCAACAATATTAAGATGGCGAGTCGGAGGACAGTTATAGCTTCTGCAATAGAACCACTTCCTGTTTCCAATAATGATCCGCTTAGAGAACTATTTGAAGCTTGCAAAACTGGTGATATAACGAGAGTTAAGAAGCTAGTGACTCCACAAACTGTGAACGCGAGGGATACGGCTGGGCGTAAATCGACTCCGTTACATTTTGCAGCTGGTAAGTGCCATCTCCATTGTAGGTTTCTTAACAGAGATAAATTTTGCAATAGATATTTTTTAGTTATCATCAAAACATTAAAATCTGGGACTATGATTCGTGAAAAATTGGTTACACTTCTTGTTTAGCAATTTGTTTGTGGATAAAACCAACCTGTTGATGTTTTGGTTTTGTTTGACAGCTTCGTGTTTATATTGTATAGAATGAACATGCAGTATATAATGTTGGTGTTGTAACAACTTCGTAAACTCAATTGGTGGGGTATTATGAGATAATATAATTATAAATTCTTATTATTTTCTTTACGGAGAAGTTATGTGAATTTTTTGTGGTGAATTGTGCTAGATCAGATAAATTAGTAGCTTAGGTGATTCCACAAATATCAAAAACCAATAATATAATAAGTGTATAATAACTTCTTTCTACTTTAATTAATGGTCAACAGTTGGAAGAATGTCTAAATTCATTTTTTTTTTTTTTTTTTGCCTGAGAACTTTGTTTTCTCTAGTTTGATTTTAAAAACAATCTGCAGGTTATGGGCGTCGGGACGTTGTGGAATTCTTGTTAGCAGCCGGTGCTTCAATTCAAGCTCGTGATGATGGAGGACTTCACCCTTTGCACAATGCTTGCTCGTTTGGCCATGCGGATGTTGTGCGATTGTTACTAGAAGCTGGTGCTAACCCAAACACAAGAGACAACTGGAATTATACCCCTCTTCATGAAGCTGCCATCAAAGGAAAAGTGGATGTGTGTATTGGTGAGTAAATTGTCAATTGAGTGACTATTAGTATATTTTTTATTAATTGCAATCTTTTGGGAATTTAAAACCACTGTTAGTTGATTTACTCAATTTTAAATGATAACCACTACAATTTTATGTTCCATTTACCTTTTGTGGTGGATGTTAAATTAAATTAACTATCTTCCCAATTAGATTTACATATCACAAACCTTTTCTCTATGAAAATAAGAATGTGATTGACTTCAGCACGAAAAAACCTTTCATAATACTCTGAGTATTTACATCTATTACACCTATAACAGTGTGATTGGATGTTAGGTGACCATGAAAGTGTTGCATTTCATAAGTGTGTGTAAAATGCTTTATTAACCACTTTGTTAATTAACAGCTTTGTTAATCTTTTTTTGTTGTTGTTCTTTGTAACATAAGTTATAAACTTATTCTCTAAAGAAGAAGAAAAAAATAATTTATTGTTGAGAATGTTATTTTAGTGTTAATTCAATGTATATTATATTAATTTAATATAACTTTTTTTAATTGCAGAAATAGATTTGTTCTAGAAATGATTCTGGAATGAAAAACATGTTCCATTTGAGCATACAAACAATATTTATTTTCATTTCATATAAGTCATCTTGCCGTATTTGTTTACATAGTTTTAATGCATAAAATATGATATGATACCCACAGAGTAGGCCTATGTAGATTTCTATCCCTCGTCACAGAATTTAGTCTCAGGGCTTCTATTGTTACCTGTACGACTAATATTCTTGCTCTTAAATAAAATGTTACTTTACTCTCTTGTACCTTAAATAATTACTGATAATTTTGTATACAACAGTGAGAAAAATAGACTTTTGTGGGAATATATATTTTTTTACAATAAGACTTTTTTATTTATACTCAAGCTCACAGAGTGTACTGAGGCTCTTAGCCTGATGACCATTCATAATGGTAGACTCTCTTATCATGGTCTGTAATGTGAATCACAATATCCATTATTTCACTACTCTCCTTGTCCTGAGCAATGTGAAATTCATGTTGTTAACAATCACTTAATTTTGTTTTAACTTGTTGGCTGAAGTCTAGTATACGATACAACTTACAGAAGTATTTTCAACCGGCACGTCACACCCGCTCTGGCGATAACTGCGCAGTTTGAATTTTGGAGGCTTTCTTGAAAAGTGCTTTAGTATAAAAGTGAATCGGTTATTATGTGGTGGATAGGCTCAAGGATGTTCAAAGTGAATGCGAAGGCTGAAGGCTCGAGCCTCATTGTGACTTGGATCCGGGCGAGCGAAGTGAGAAAACTTGCCTTTGAAAGTAAATTGGCATTACCATGTGGCGGGAACAAAGCCTATGAAGGGCGAGACATGAAAATTGCGTATCTGTAAGTTTTATTGATTGGTATCAAAGTGCTTAATGTAATTTGAGGGAGGGCTTAAGGAGACCCTGCCATGCTTCTCTGAGGATGTACCGTGTACCCTACTTTAACCAACTTGTCTAATGTGTTCTGAAGGTTTTAATAAAATTCTTCTAATTCTGTGTTGTGTCCTGCAGGTGCCCATTTTCCTACTGTATCATGTCTTCATTTTTCAGTCTTGGTAGTATCATACTGTCTGAAATTCATTCATAGTCTAATACTAGGTCTTTGTATTCTTTATTTCTAGAAGTATAGTGCTACTCCAGAAGCTGCTCTTTCTTCTTCTTCCACTCTGGAATGTATTGTTATATTTTGTTTTCCACATCTTGGGTGTCCTTTTTCTTCTTTGTTTCAGTAATTATTGCTACTGTAATATTTCTTTCTTTGAGTTCCAGTTCACTTTTGCTGTTTATAAGTTCTTTATTATTGTAGTCTGATGACTTTTGTTCTTCTATGAGATGTCTGAAAAGGCCGCACTTTATCTCCTTGTGGCCAGAATTATTTGCTGCTTAGTGTTTTTATTACAACCTATGAACATTCTGAATCTTTGAAGGTCTGGAGTGAAGTGTCTGGAGAGCAATTTTAAATAAAAAGCATGTTGTCATTCTTTTTCTTATCTTTTAATTTAATTCCAGTTATGGTAATAAATCAAATTCGCTTGCAATTTTTTAATCAACAAATGATGGCTTTTTACCTAAAGAAATAGGATAATTTAAAGAAAATATATACCTTAAAAATGGTTTAAAAATTATTGAGGTGTTAACTAGTTGGTCTTAAAGTAGGACTTTTAATAGAAATACCATATCATTGTAATGAATTTAGGGTGTTAAGTGCCTGTTCATGTAGGAAAATGTATTAGGAGGGGAAACTCGTGTGGCACCATCTATAGTAAGGTACTTGCAAAAACTACACTCTGCATTCTGTAGCCAGAATGTATGCTTCTTGATCATTAGGGTAGCTGACACAGGTGCACGATACAAAATCTACTTTTTGGACATCTAATGTAAATTATAACCGCCATAAAGTCACATTCTGCTATTTTCATGCCTATAAAAAAAATTACTGGATGAATTTGATTAGGGGAAGAATCAACTGGCAATTAAATTTTTTTAAAAATACGTTTTTAGTAATGTATTCATAAAATATGTTCTGAAACACTTACATGACAACAGTAAGTAGGTACAATAGAATAATCTGATATTCCAAGTACATTACTCTACAAACATGTTTTGGCTTACAAATTTATATATCTGTATCAGTACAATTATAATTTTATTTTCACCAACTCTGAAAGTTAAATAAAGCATTAATACACTTTATACCATACAATTTGCATGAATGGTATTATAGATGAACATAATGTAATGACTTTGATCAGATGTGATTTGTCTTTAGAAACAATTTTCGCATTTTTGTGAGGCTACTCATTCATGGCATAAACATACTGAAAATTAATTGTCACAAAGTACAAATATTTGATCCCACCTGGATCTGATCTGAGCCCAGGATCTTCTGTTACACAAATATCTCTGCCAATTGAGTTATGGAATCAAACATAGCATTCTTGACAATTTATTCACTAGGAAAATACAATTAGTATATTTGCACTTTGTGAAAATCCATTTTCAATAGTTTAAAAAATGACAATTTAATCACATATAACATTTACCTAAGTTATTAATAAAAAAATATAATTGGAATTTTTATGAATTCCAAAATGATGACGTATGAAACATTTTATTAAGCCTGATTCATTTATAGTTTTTAATTATTGAATTACTTGCACAATCAACTATTTTGGCAACACCATTAAAATTATTACAAACTTGCAGGAACTGTTTCCACTATTATAGTTTGGTCAGAGTAGGGGTAGGGATGGACAGAGTTTGTAATACAATTTATTTGTACATCCGGCCAGTATCATTCAGACCAAAAGGTCCATCATTCTCTTTGAGATCTGCAGTTTAGTTTGAAAATGCCACAAATCCCAAGACAAATTTCAAATATTTCTTGGAAATTTAAACACATTTCTTTCTTCTGAAGTTTCACATTTTCATTCGTCATTCAATTATAGAATAATCAACAGGCAAGATTTGAAAGTTTATATTCAACAAGCACAGCCAAGGAATACATGTTGTTGTGGAAAGTTAGTGACAATTTTTGTATAAAAGAAATACCTATTTATTGAACTTAGCTCTACCTTCGCTTTGCCTATTCATTAATGAATCGGTGTTATTCCTCAAAATTGACTTCCTCAAGGATATTTTCCTGTAATACATAACTTTTCATCTTTGTTCTTTCTTTCCCCTTAGTCTTCCCCGCCTGACTGGATTGTATTCTTCAGGCCATAGAACTGGAGTCACTTATGGCACAGAAATGAAAACCAGTTTGAAAAATTTAATGCAGAAATAGCACATCCAGTGATGAAAACCAGAGCAGTATGTGACATTTTATGAATTTTGAGAAATCTGTTTATTCAAGTGAATATTACTGTACAGTCATGGTGCTTTGTTTCATCATTAAAATCAAAGCATTTCAATTGTTCTTTAAAACCACAAAAATACGTAGCATAAAATAAACATGGTTTTTCTCAGAATTTATAAAACATGACTTCTGGTTTTCACTCAGTCATATATTACAGACGTCTTGCACTACTGTGTTTTACTTTCATAAAGCAATGATTAGTAAAGCTGTTAAGTTGTCTGAAATGTATGGAATAATACAGAAAATCACACTGGAAATTAATGAAGATACGAACTTAACTTACACATAATAATAATAAAAAAGAAAACAAGTGTTTTCAATTGGGACGTAATACAATTATTTTATGAATTAGAAAAAACAACCAAATGCCACAGGCAGTATTTTGTTTCCCATTCAAGCAAAAGTGACTCATTATCATAACTCGAAATATTTTACTCTCCTTCTGGGCTCGGAGGGAAATGTGAAGAAATTATTTTCTTTACCCTGCTGAAGTGTTGGCGCATCCTGGAGCTCAATCTTTCACTATTACATCCAGATCTACAACACTTGATAAGAATGTTCACCACCAATGCAAAGCTTGCAAACTGAGTGTGTGTGGGTTGCAAGTAGAACACAACAAAACGTGGGTTGCCCTAGGCAACACCCTCTCCATTGAGAAGTTGCTTGTATAGATGAAATCAATGGTAGAAGGCTCGTAAGCTTGCACCGCTATCTGTCATGAAATTATCGAAGTAGCATACAAAATTATTCACGGACCTTAAAATAGATGCTACCACATGGAACTGCATTGGTGCATTCTCTAGTCCTTAATCTAACAGCAAGTGTCCCCTCCTATTAAATGTTCCTCCACGGCCAGGTTTCGGCTTGTCTCAAAAGTGATGGTTAAATTATGTTAATATAGAGCAGCGGCTTACTCAGAGGGTTGTGTTTTGTATATTTAAATATATTTTATTTGAATTTAAAAACAAACTCATAAATAATTTATAATTTTTGATGCAATTTTCTCTCGGGAACCATGTCAGCAAATCTACCGTAGATTCCGTGGCTTCAGTAAAAAAGTTTTTAAATTCAGGAATGTTGTCCATTTCAAGATTTTATAAGGTTCTATAATATCACTCCTATTTCTTTTCTGTTCTGTCAGAAGTGATATTTCTCTGCATCTTCCTTCGTAATCCAATTGACGTAGTTCTCTAGGAATCTTGGGAATCTGCCTTTGTATTTTGTCATTCATTTCCCTTCCCGTCTACAATCTGCGGAACCCCCTAAAGTATTTAATGACAAGTTTTGGGTTTGATTTTTGTCTTCTTTTTCTGTTCTGCACTAAGATCTTTCAATTCAGATCTCTGTGTGAGAGTTAGATTGTTTCTAGCTTTAATTCTATGTGAAAATTTCTTCTGCTTTTTTAAATATTTTTTGCAGCAACAGTTTCTCTCAAAATTATTTTCACTGGTCTTGGTCTAGAAACCAACTGCATCCTCTAAGTTTAGTGTTCCCAATCTAATTGCAGAGTCAATGTTTCCTCAGCTTGTATATCCAGTTTTTTCCGTATTTCCTTAACAACGATTAGATATTTAGATTTTCGAATTTCACCCTCATCCGTTCTTGATTCCTGTACTCCATAAATAATTACATGTCTTTTGCGTAACTCATGCTCCGCAATCTCTTTGATGATCCCAGTGTGTGTTTTGGGGTTTGCTCCTTGAGTCTTAATATTTTGGAGTTCTGTTGATATTTTGTATACTCATTTTACTGTAGTTTCTTGCGAGGATTCAATCTTGTCAAGTCTTGGCAAATATATGTATCAAGAAGAGAAGAAAAGTAGAGTTAGATAGCTAGGTCGAATTCAGCCAGTCTGGAGGAGAATTCTAGTGGTCCTCTCTGATTGGTAGTTTTCCCTGGTTTCTCCGATCAACACTAGGCGAATGCTGGAACAGTACCCTAACAAACGGGCCATGAAGCGCACACAGTCTTTCCTTCCTCTTCCTTACTCACCCCTTACTTATACTTACATACATTACATTACCACACATGTCAGAAGACCAATCAGGAGCTTAGAGCTTGTCTCAGCTGGGTGGTGTCCCACGGGAGATACCTGCAACCAGATGTGTTGATTGTTACCGGATCTCACCATCCAGTCAATGGTCACCGCCACCACCCACAATAAGAACACCACCACATGGAACTAATGACTAGAAGTTGATGAGTTCAGTAACACCAATCAATCAATTAATTCTACTGTGTGGCTGGAATCTGAAACAAATCTAATAGCAACAGATAGTAATTCACTTGTTTCATCAAAAATGATAGCCACAACTTTTCCATTGATTTCAGCCTTGAATTTCTGTATGATAAGTTACCTTTGGAATGGAAACTTGAATCATTTCATTTTGCGATGATATTGTTTTATGGATTGTTGAATATTTAATTTTTCAATAGGTCAAAATATTTAGATAGTAATGTAAATGTTTTCCATAAACAATCCACGTTCGTGACTCCCTATATTTTCGATATGTTCGCAGAAAGTTTTTTTGTACAGCGCTTTTCTTTCTTTTTTTTTCTCTTTTCTTTTTTTTTCCTCTCTCTCTCTCTCTCTCTTTTTCTTCTTCTTTTCTTCTCTCTTCAGCTACTTTCCTCTGACTCGCAATGTCAGGAGAAGCATCAGTAGCACTGTCAATAGGCTTGCCAAGACAATGTTCATTCTAAATACATGGGCTTGAAATATGACTCCTGGATTTTTCATGTTTCATACGAGGGAAGACCCAAAAGTAACCAGAATTTCTTTATAAACATTGTGTACTTTACTCTCTATTTATTTATTTTGAATACAACTAATTGCCTTCAAAGTACTCTCCACTAACACTTGTCTAAATGTACATTCCATTGTTGAAAGAACTAATTAAATTCGTCCTCTTCAATACCTACTAGCACCGTTGTAACATTGCATTTTATGTCATCGACATCAGTAAAAATCTCTCCTTTCCAGTCTGTTTCCATCCTAGGGTACTGGAAGAAGACTGAAGAAGCCAAATCAGGTGAATAGGGTGCGTGGGTCACAGTAGTTATCTTCATTGAGGTCAAAAATCAGCAAACACTGAGAGCCCCACATATTGACCCCCAGTGAGAAGGCTGGGCACAAACTTTGCTGCCACTCTTGGCATTACCAAATCAATGTTCAAGTTGGGCTGAATTGAGATCCATTCAGAGAAGTCTTCCAGTTAGTCAGTTGTCCAGCATAGATCTTCACAGATGAGATTATGGATTTTGTCAATGTTGCCCTTGGTTCGAATAGTTGAAGGACAACTGGAACAAGACTGAACATTAATGTTACTTTCACCCTTTTTAAACTGATAAATCTTAGTACACTGTGTCTTACTAAGAGCATATCCTTTGTACACTGTTTGCGTCATCACAATACTTTCCGCTGCAATCTTGCCAAGGTAAAAATAAACCTTTCAGCCACCGTTGCTCATGAGGATCAGCCATTTTCCGAGTGCACTACAGAGAGACACAAAGAACTGCCACAAACCGCTATGCATCGTTGGATAGCACCTCTTGATTGATTGACTTATAATTGGTCCTAAAGCTGCTCTAGAGCAAGAAAGTTTTACAGTGCAAAGAGTACACAATTCAAACAATATGATTCCAGTTACTTTTGGGTCCCCATTCGTATCACTTGTACTCCATTCAAATCTCGTGCATATTTCAAACAGATGCATCTTTAGATATGAGAAGCCGTAGTAATAGTATTCAAGTGCAATAGTTTCTGTGTAATATTAAAATTTTAGTTTTTATAGTCTAAATTTTCTTAAATCAACCTGCAGAAAAAAATTGATGGACTAATTTCATCACATTTTCAATTATTTTCTGCCTTTGAAGGGACTTCTTATTGTGGGGGATTGTTAGGTATGGCACCTGTCATACCAGTGTCAATACCTGCCATATCAGTGTACATGCCAATGAATAAGAGAGTATTGGCGTAGAAAACAATATTCTGTTAAAATAGTTTGCTCGTCTTGTTTATCAAACAGTATCTCTTGGGTTGAAACTGTTCAGCATAAGTATTTTAAGACTTGCTGCATACCTTGCAGGGATCCAGGATCCCTTTCAAACCCACAATTATATCATTGTAGATTCATTTTTGAGCTTCATTGACATCTTAGAGATTATGTTGATTTCATGTTTTTGCGTAAACTTTTAAGTGGTACTATTTGTTGTTCACTTTTCCTGAATCTATTGAGTTTTAAAGTTCCCTACTTTAATACCAGAAGATCACAAATTGTGCTCAGAAGCTTTATAAACATTCGTTCACAGCTAACAACCCTATTAACAGAATTTGTATAACTGCTAATAAGTCTAATATAATTTTTATTTGTCAAATGATGCACCTTTGAGCAATGAAGTGAAGAGTAAACTTTTTAATTGGAAATGATTTTTTATACTATGTAATTATTGTTTGCTATGATTCTCACAATTTTCTCAATATTCTTGTAATTTTCATTATAGTACTTCATTCTTTTGTTTTGTTTATTTTTAAGGCTGGTATGATTTAAATTGAATTCAGTCGTGATTTAAATTAAATGATTTTCTAAAATCAATATTTATTATTTGTAATATTTGAAAGTATATTTGTATTTTAAATATTTGTAAAATAATTTTTTTTTCAGCCCTATGCATTTTTTTATGTTACTGGCCAGTGTGAGCAGTATTTGAAATTAGTATCTCTTTTATGTTCCTATTCCTGTAATTTTCGTTGTAGTGCTCTAGTCTATTGTTTTGTTTTCTACAATTACAATATATACACGTAATAATGTGAACTGGACCTAATGAACTTGATGACTTTGAGTAAATGTGACATATGATTGAGATGTAAGATAATTTACCGGTTCTTTATTTGTTCATTTGGACAAATTGTCTGTTAAATTGAAAATAAATAAAATATATTGGGCGATTTAGATATTATGAAATAACAAAATATAGTGTGGGTTATGTCAAGCGGAACAACATATGCTTGCATAAACTGCAAAATCAATTTAGTTTGTTAAATAATTTTTCCACATCTTTTGTATATTGAACTTAACTCTTCCAAATATTTAATATTTATAGTGCCAAAATGCTGTTTTCTTTAAGAAATCTAAATCTAATTTATAGATTCGTACAATTCTTATCCATTTGTAATAATTATAACAATTTGGATGTTTGCACAGCTTTACTGCAACATGGAGCAGATGTGAACATTCGCAACACAGAGGGAAAGACTGCTCTAGAATTGGCAGATGCAGCCACCCGACCTGTGTTGACGGGAGACTATCGTAAAGAAGAGCTCCTGGAAGCAGCTCGTTCAGGGGCAGAGGAGAGGCTCTTGGCTCTGCTCAACCCTCTCAATGTGAACTGCCATGCGAGCGATGGCAGGCGATCAACTCCACTGCACTTGGCAGCAGGATACAATCGGAATCGTGTTGTCCAATTGTTGTTGCAAAATGGAGCAGATGTACGAGCCAAGGATAAAGGGTTAGTTTTCCCAGAAGGAAATTAAGTTCCTCTTATGTTTCTAGGAGTATAATTACCACTTTTTAAAGTAGTTTGTGCTACCTTTGTAGAATTCGCTTATTAATGTTGTTTTTGAAAAACATTTGCCAGTGTAAAGGAGATGGAGGCAACTTGAATTCGATTCAATTCAATTTTATTAACAGTTATTTATGTAATACAAATAGTTAGAAACTACCCGCTGAGGAAGAATTTCCAATGTTCGGCGTGTATTATCACGTATCATTTTTCTTTTCGATCAGTACAAAGTTGTAATAATGCCATTAATAGAAAACTAAGAATTAAAAAAACTAAGGTATGTGATACAGAAGTGAAAAAGAAAATCCAAAAAACACATAAAATACTCACTCTAGTAACATGTGTACATACATTTTTTTTTCTCTCATACGGATGGACCACTGAACATTTTTAGCATCTTTGTGCTTGACAGATGTACATAAAGAACGGTGGTTATTACAAAAAAAAAATTTGTTTGTTTATTTATTTATTTTTTATAAAGAAGTGGTTGCACACAAAAATGTTCTATACATTATGACTGGAGTAGTATAATTTATCTATCTTCACTTGTTAGTATACAATAATACGAAATAGTCACGCAGATTTAAATTGCTATATAGTTGAACACACTGTATGCTTCATTCAAGCAAACGATTATTTTGACGGGTTCTAAAACCATTGATTGTCATCAAAAATCGCATTGCTCTCTGAAGTGTATTTCTCTGCTGTTCATGAGGATTGGAGTGCCATCTGATAATGTTTCAGAAGGGTCCTTTCAAAGACTGCAATTGGAGGCTGATAGTTTTTACAGTGGATTTATTGTTCCAATATTGTCACTTAATATTATATTGTAAGATTTTGTTCATATCATATACGAAAGTGTATGACAATACAGTGAAATGTGTCTTTCAGCAGTCAATAATAGTTACAGTGAAATTTGACTGTAAAAAGAGGTGATTGCTTGATGAAGGTTATGACGTACATCAGGTCTAAGTTTTATGTTAATTTCTGTGAAACAAAGTAGAATGCTTTCCTGAAAATATTTTTAATTACCTTAAATTACAAAATACAACTTAAACAAGGAATCTATAATCACTGCCCATGAAATGACAAACATCGAACATATTCTGGACATCAGGCAATTTCTTTTTTGGAAGTTTTGGATGGAAGAATGGAAAAAGGAGTTTTCCATTCGCACCCAACTGAACTCACAATACACTTATCATTCTGTAGATACTCTAGAGTGAGGGGAGTTTGTAAATTACCTTCAGAATTCACACATGTTGTATGCTCCAGAAATCATTGACAAATTCTCAGAGGTGGCGCAAGGATAAGCAAATTTCAAGAGAAGGCTCTGGAATGGGTGAAGTCACTATTTCATAGAGACAGTTTTATAAAAATCATTTGTAGTCTCAAACATAAATTAACTTTGCAATGAGACAGGTGACACTAGCTCGTAAGTAATGTGACAATCTTTCCTGTTGCAGAAAGATACCAAATCAATAGTAATGGTTATTTATTAATATTCTTTACCCTTTCCAGGGGACTAGTTCCATTACATAATGCTTGTTCCTACGGTCACTTTGAGGTAACTGAACTTCTAATCAAACACGGAGCAAACGTAAATGCTATGGATCTCTGGCAGTTTACTCCTCTCCATGAAGCTGCTTCAAAATCTCGTGTGGAAGTATGTTCCTTGTTGCTAAGTGAGGGAGCTGATCCTACACTGCTCAACTGTCATTCAAAATCTGCTATAGATGTTGCTCCTACTCGGGAACTTCAAGAACGTTTGGCCTGTAAGTATCTTCATTTAATTATGTAATAAAATAATGGTAGCAGGTTCTGTATACATATTTTATGTACGATAATTACTGTAGTGCATTTATCTTAGTGTCTTTGTTAATGAATATTTCATTGTAGCTTATTCCAATAAATATTGTTAAAACTTATTTAAGTATCTCAGACATGATGAGCATAAAATTTAATTCAGTCAACAATCATTTTTGTTAGGAGTGAAATTCTTGGGGGCTACCCGGAATGTTTGTACAATTGCTGGCCCTTGAATTCAAATTATAATTTTTCTTCTTCTTCTTTGTCTTCGTTTTTTTTCGCTGTGGAATATTAAAGCTGTAACAAAAGAGAAATCAAGTTGATTTGCTTCATTGCATTACAAATGAACTTGAGTTAAGTGTGTACTCAAAAAGGGATTCTATTTATTTGTTATTCAGTCCCTTTTCTTAAATTATGGACAACTACAATGATAAGTGCCAAAAATTTGTTTCACATAATAATTTTATTCACTTGTATCACTACGACATTTCAGAGACTGTTTTGTCTCCCTCGTCAGGTGCAACTGAGTAGTGTCTAACACCTTTTTTTTAGATGTAAATGTCCTACAAGACCTAAAACCATGTGTGCTCCTTGGCCTGTGCCTGTAGTAGGTAAGAAAGTAGAAGCGCCACAGTATGGTTTGGCCTGATGAACATAACCCAATTGATCAGCTGCTACCCAGACTTTGAAGCCGAATCTTACCGGCTTCCCTCTAGTAAATTGCTTGCCCCATGTCTGCCACAGTAGGGTATAATGCATTCGTCAATGCTGTCAAACCCAGATTCACCAGCTTGAAATTGGAATTTGTAATATCAAAGTGAGAGTACACTTTTTTATAACCGGTCACTCCAATCATTGGTAGAATTGTCCGCTAGCTGTAGTTCACGCCTGATCAAAACTATTTCGACGAAGTGTATTTGCAACTATGGGCCCATGTACATCAGGATCAGTCTTCCAATAAAGCCTTCTTGAAGGGAAGCAATGATAGTTGAAGAGAAGCAGAACACCAAAAATGCTTAAAATCTCATCAGGTGAAACACTGAAATCGTGACGTAAATGTTGACCTGCTTAACTGTTGGTTTCAGTTACAATGTGATCTAATTGATTACTGCTGAAATAGGTCTGAAAAGAATTGGCAAGACAACTTACTGTATTCTTCAAGGAATTTTCTGCTTTTGGATGAAACTCAGATTCCATTTCAGGAATATCATGTGATAGGTCATTGCTTTTATGCCACTTGATAGAGGATGTTCTTTTTGATTTTTGACCATGACGAATTATAGTGTCAGAGTATTATAGAGAGAATTATAGTGCTCCTTGAATCTGTTTCTTCACTTACTCGTATGACTTCTTCCATGTTGTCTCCAAATGCCTCTCTTAATTTCTTGAAAATGGCAAAATTGTTTTGGAGCACAAAATCCGGGCAGGAAGATGATCAGGTTTACAAGATCCTTCCTCATCCGAGTTGTCAGAATCTTTGTCCATATCAGCATTAGAATGTTAATCAGGCGGACAAATAGTGATATTGTCTGGGCAGAAGCTGTCATTGTCTAAAAGTTATAGCACTTCATGTAAGAGCAAACCATCACCATTTCTGCCTCGAGAAAACCTGTCAAGTTATAAAATATAAGTCCAACTACCCAAAATAACGTTAAAAACATGTTATCCTTGCAGGCAGTTATAAAACATGATATCATTGCCTTATCAAGCAATGCAATTCCCTCAGGCAAAATAATGTCATACAATTTCAATATCATTCATTCACAATATCCTTCAAGCAAGAGAATATTATGATATCTACTAATTATTATACGGTCTTTCAGTAAATGTTCTTCTAAAGTCTCTTCTCTTGTGGTATGCAATTCTTCTTTTGCGGAAAGGAATTGCAAAGCCTATATTCCTGTAAAACATGACAATTTTAATGCAACTATATTTTTATGGATATATGAGATTGTTGAAAAAAATTCGAGATGAAAGAATACTGCTATAACATTTCTCAATATCTAGTAGTTCTCAAGAATTATTACTGTGAAGGAGTGACTTGGGACTAGAAGGCCCCGTTTCTGCACCAGAGGTATAATATACAGGCTGCAAAATATGACAAAAATATGTTTTGCTAGTCTTCATTAGTCAAATACTTCAGTGCTTAGGAAAGGAATATTACAAAGATGCTTTCGAGATCGAGAGTGATTGCAGGGCTACCCCCATAAGGCTGCATTTTCTGGACTAAAGATCAATAGGCACATGGTTTCCATCACTAGTGCAGTTACCGTTGCTCTAGTTGCCATAGGCTCTTGACTCCTTTTTAACTTCAGTAAATCATAAAAAAATGTCTAGTATAAATTAAAACCCCTGTGAGGGAATAGCTTCTAATTTTTAAACTACTTCCTTTGATCCTCCCCAAATACATGTTAGAGACTCCATGGCATTACATTCTATAAATTATTTTATGTGTAGGATGTGTGTTAATCATTAGCAATTTTAAAAGTTACATCCATTTCTTCTGTATAGATGAGTTCAAAGGTCACTGTCTCTTGGAAGCTGCTCGTCAGGCTGATCCTGCCAAGGTCAAGAAGTATTTAACCCAAGATGTTGTTAACTTCAAGCATCCATATACTGGAGACACTCCTCTGGTGAGTTCGTTTTTGATTTCTCTTCCAGTCAGTATATTTTTATTTTGAGAATTCACGAATTAAGTATAAATAAAGGGAATTAGTTTTCTTCAAAACTATGGGAAGAGAAAAAGAAGAATAAAAAAGAAAAGAAAAACATGCAATTTCAAAAACAAAAGTTCTTTCCAATGTTTTTTTTTTAATTTTTTTATTATTATTCCCCCCCCTCCCTCCCTTTCTTTCTTTCTTTCTTTCTTTCTTTCTTTCCCCAGTGTATACAAATGTCTGCTGCAACCATTTTGCAGCAGAGATATTTTCATTCATTTCCTGCAAATGCATCTACACTTGTGAGAGAATTTTTAGTCATCATTATAATCACACTTTATTTCACTTCCATCACCAATACCATTTGAAGATGTTCTTTAACCATATATTTTAATAATTGTTCTTATGCAGTAAAAACAATGGATTCTACATAAATTCTGAAAATGATGTTTCTGGCTGAATATTCTCAAATACTAACACTGAAAGTCAGCATCATCTTCAACTACTTTCTGTGATTTTGGAAGGAAGCCAGGCAATTTTCTTATATCGTTTAGCAATACTGAACTGTCTCCCTCCCCAAGATTTGTCAAAAAAATCCAAGGTATCTAATATTGAAACTTTTGTAACTGCCACATTTTTACCATATTTGACTGCTCTCAAGTATTTATGTAACAGAATCCTACAGTACTGCACCTTGAAACATAAATTATGCCCAAATCTAACAGTTGTAGCATACTGCAACATTTGTCAGGAAAAACTCCATTCTTATGTTTCTGACGTTTAAATTTTTAGGTTGTGCTGGACTTTGATCTACAAAGAGTAATAACTTTCTTCTACATGCCTCCATTCTTGTATCAAAAGTATGTATTTGGTGTGTAAATAATTCATACGCCATCCATGCTTTTTTATTTGAAGCATAATGTGATGATGGTTTTTGGATGCATGATGGTTTTTGAAAACAATGTGGCTTTTTTGATTTACCAATGTACAAAGTTTTAATTAAAATTACCCCTATTACTGTAATCTGAACTTTACTTTTTTGCATCCATGGCATGGTTCACTCTTCATAGAAAACATACTTTCACAATTGAATTTATGTTACAATTGCCTAGATGCAAATGGGAAATATACATTTTAAAGCAGGTCTTCTGATTGATAGCAAAAGAGTATCTTATGAGAATAGGAGGGTCATGGTTTTATTAGAACTACAAAAAATTTTGAATTTTCATGTATTACCTCTTGCAGCATTGTGCAGTATCTTCCCCTTTTACCAAACGTAAACAAGTTTTAGAAACCCTAATTCGCAAAGGAGCTCATCTTAATGAGAAGAACAAAGAATTCCTCACTCCTCTTCATGTAGCTGCTGACAACTCTCATTATGATGTACTGGATGCCTTGTTAAGGCATGGAGCAAAAGTCAATGCATTAGATGGTCTAGGACAGACAGGTTGGTAATGATGAGACATTTAGTGCATGGAAACCTTAATTTACAAGTACTCATTCAAAATTAAATTGTTTATTATTAATTTGTTTTTAACATAATTCATGATGCTTGTATTTTGGCACAGCTCTACACCGTTGTGCAAGAGAGGACAATCTGCAAGCTTGCCGATTACTACTTTCATATAATGTAGATCCCAGTATTGTCTCCCTTCAAGGTTACACAGCTTCCCAAGTGGCAACTGAAAATGTTCTAAAAATTTTGCAAGGTATGAAATTTTGAAACCTGTTTACAATTTTGAAAAAGTTTTTATATAATATCTTTTGTTTCCAAGCTTTTCACATGTACTTTGTATTTTTGAGATTTGTAAATTGTTCATTACTGAAATAGAAAAGGGAAATTGCTCATCTGCATACTTTCAAACAAGTGAGTGGTAAAATATTGATAGCATCACTTGAAAAACTTTTATTGATACATAGACTCATAGCATATCCTTATATATACTTGTAGCCATCTGCACCTGAACACATTTTGGAGTGGAGAGAGCCTGAGCATGTGCATGTGTCTTGCGTGATTGTAGTAGCTCAACCTCAGTGGCCATTTCAATGGCCTAGTAAAAACAAACAACAAAGGCTCTTTATCTTTGACTTCTAATGGAAGAAAAGTTGTCCAGTAAAAGATAACTGATACTCAAATTCACTCCAGGTGCCCATTTATCTCGTCCAATATTACTGTGACTTCCAAAGTGTTCGACATTGATTTTTGGTGCAAGTGTAATTCTTAACTCTGTTTTTGTGGTAAACAAAGGTGCTAATGATCTTCATTTTGAAGAATACAGCGATTAGTGTGCATTATTGCATCTATTTAATACTCTATGTCCAGCAAATTAGGTCCAAGAATTTATACTCTCATACAATATGATTAAACAAAACTTAAATAAGCAGTAAAACTCTGTTAACTTCTTGGGAGTATTAATTGATCTTGAATTGGGAGGATCAGAACCATAGAGTAGAATCTAAAGTTTGCAAAGGGGATTATTTAATATGTAGACTTAGGCTTGGTTTAGTACAAGGGTTCTGAAAACAGTATATTATTCTCATATTCACAGTAATTTAAACTATGGTGCTCTACTTTGGGATCACCAGTCTGTTGATAGACTATTGAAACTGCAGAAAATGTGCAAGATTACTCTGTCGTCTTCCCATGCGCAGCTACTGTATGTTGAGTTTTGTAAAGTTAGGCATTATGACGGTTCCAGTCATATTTATTTTTCAATGTCTTCTTTGTATAAAAGAGAATTCACATTTGTATGACACATTAGGCTCTAATCATGATCACGCAATGAGATATAAAATTGCCTTGGATTCTTTAGATGCAATTACAGTAAAACACAGAAAACTTTCTGTTACATGTCTTTGAAATTTTTTAGTGCCCTTCCTCAATACATTAAACTGTTGCCCTTCATTAAATTCAAACAATTATTACATAGTTTACTAACTGATAATTGCATTTATAAGGTGGAAGAGTTTTTTTGAAATGAGTTATATTAAGCAATAGACTGTACTTGATCTGGTATGCATTATTGATTGTGTTTGCTGTGTCATTTTTTGCAAATGTTGTTATGCTATCATTTAATGTGACGATTGTAATGCAATGGATGTTTTCTGTTGTTTCTATAATAAAAATATTAAATTAATAATTAAAAATATGTTTAAGTTAAAGGGCCAAGTTTTACAAATGACAGATGAAGCAGCTGGTATATCAGACTTCACCTTAAAAACAATTACTTGTTAAGAGAAAGTATCATCAACTAAAAGCATTCTTACATTTTTCACTCCAACAGGAAAGAATTTAGAAGAAGAAAATTCTAATCAATACTTTCATTGACAGGGAAATTAGTCAAAATATTCTCATTTATACTGTAAACAAAATATCAAGAAATTAATGCAAAAAACATAATAATATGAATAGAGAAATAGATGATATCGTTGTATCATTCGAAAACTCCTCTATGCAAGGCGAAGATGATAGTGAATAATAGAAGTAAAAGTGAAAGCGAGTGTAGGGCTCTCCACTCCATTCACCAATCACATTGGTTCACAGGCCGGATATGATGAGCTAGATGTAGTGGGGGATATACAATAAATGCTCTGCCTCCAAAGGAGGAATTCTAACTTATTGAGTTATAACAAATTATAAGAAGTAAATAGCAAATAAAGATGAATTAAATTATAAATTATTACATTCATTGACAAAACTGTAAGCAAGGTGAAATAGATGACAGTACTATGGTCACACCCCAATCTCAGAATCTTGAATCTTACTATTTCATGAAATGAGGTTTTCATGTGATGCTATCAATATGTTTGGCTTGGCTTGTCAGAATATTCAGTTTGGTGTTGTGTAGGTTAATGTTAGTTTTTCCAAGTACCTTAGGGCAGACACCTACAATGCTACAACTACAAAACTTGTGCTAATATTTGGAAAGCTAATGTGGTTTCGTTATGTTGTACAACCTTCCAAATTGTGTCATTTTGATCATATGAATTGAACTTTGTAATGGATCATCAAAAAAAATAGATTTGAATGAGCCAGAAAGAAACCTGTTTTGTTTGAAGGACATGGTTCCTTTAGTTTTGATCTTTTCTTGCTGTTTGTAGATCCTCCCTCTGGAAGTGCTGATGTTGAATGTCAACTCTTAGAAGCAGCAAAAGCTGGGGACTCTGAACAGGTGCAACGCCTTCTAACAGCTTATCCTCAAATAGTGAACTGCAGAGATTTAGATGGCAGGTGAGGATGATTGTTAAGTTTGTGTGTTTTTGCAAAAGCTAAGATTATTACAAAATTAATTATAGCTTTTTAAAAAAACTGCTCACCATGAAAAAGTATTATTTGTTTCTTTTAATATTCTCCATTGTTTAAAGAAAAATTGAATATTTTGATACCTTTAAGTAAATAAATAAATAATTTTAAAATGCCCAATTTTTATGAAGTTCATGATTCCTGGTTTGTTCATTTTATTTATTTACGCATAAACTTAATGTTTAAGACGAACAGTTTTGCAAAGAGGTGGCTCGTGACAGAAAATGACAGAGTGCTGCAGTTTCACAAAAGTTTTAAAATAAAAAGTTTACTTATGGATGGACAACAATGCAACACTCTTTTTACATGTCGATTATCTTTCAGTTAAAACTAGCAGTGTCTCTTTGAAATACGCAAGGTAGGCAATGCCAACATTGATGAATATGGAATAATTTCAGGTATAAGACAATTTCAGTGACCCTATTTTTCACCTGGAAATATATTATATTCTTACTGTTATGGCTCCCATCATACAATCTCTAATGTCTACAAGTCAGACCACCCATGGATATCAGTGGAAGTTCAATTTCTATGTAAATTAAAACTGCACAATAAAAATTCTTCAAATTGGAATACATGATATGTGCTGCAGCACTGTAGAGCTGCCTCTGCAGCCGCATGACATATTGCTTCTATAGCTTAACGAGAACTGCCTCCTCGCACAAATCTTATCCATACATTCAGAAAACACTGCCAACTACCAGTTGTCACACACTACATGGGTATCGAAATAAAACTAAAGTTTATCCTCAAATATCTATCATATATACATTTGCAGGCAACAATAAAATTACTTAGTCTGAATCTGCATTTATACAATTATGTATTTAAAACATTGATATTCATAAATTAATGCATAGTCCTTGTTACAGGCATTCTACTCCTCTGCATTTTGCTGCTGGATACAACCGCGTAGCTGTTGTGGAATTTCTCCTGGCACATGGTGCTGATGTCCATGCGAAGGACAAAGGGTAATTGTAGTTCTTTCAGGCAATACAAATTATGATATTTTTGGAGGGATCTTGTGACATGTTTGGATTGATTACAGAGGTTTGGTTCCTCTCCACAATGCATGTTCTTATGGTCATTATGAAGTGACAGAATTATTAGTGAAACATGGTGCTAGTGTGAATGTAGCTGACCTTTGGAAATTCACACCTTTACATGAAGCTGCTGCAAAAGGAAAATATGAGATAGTGAGACTGCTTTTGAAGGTCAGTATAATTCACTGTAATAAGGAGTTCGATCAATTAATTTGTATTTAATTCTGTAATCACACTGATGTGTTTTGTCATTGTACTCATGCAGTTTTCACAGAACATTTGTCTACCTGACAGCTAGACACAGCTTCCATCTGACAACTTCCTTTCTTTCAGTGATACCCATTGCTATTAGCTGCCTTGTGCTCATCATCTTGTATTTATTGTGATTCCCATTTTTTGGTGTGCTTCAATCGTAAGGTTTAGACAGACAATAAATTCAGCATGTGTGGCTGCAGTGGCCTAGTGCGTTGTTTAAACAATGCTGCTTTCAGCTTTACCCCGCAGAATGTTTGAAATCTAAAGTGAAGGAAAATGATAATGACCATGTCACAAGATAACACACAACAACCAAGTCACACCATGAGGCATAACCATGATGTCCAACATAAATGGGCTCTGGGCTCTGTCCCTTGTGTTCTGTGGTTTATAAGCAAACTTCTCATGCAGCCATAGCCCCCTCAGTATGTGCCAAGCCATGCAAACAATTTTCTCTCGCTCTCTCCTTCCCTCTCTCTCTCCTTCTCTCTCTCTCCTTCCCTCTCTCTCCTTCCCTCTCTCTCCTTCCCTCTCTCTCTCTCCTTCCCTCTCTCTCTCTCTCCTTCCCTCTCTCTCTCCTTCCCTCTCTCTCTCTCCTTCCCTCTCTCTCTCCCCTTCCCTCTCTCTCTCCCCTTCCCTCTCTCCTTCCCTCTCTCTCTCCTTCCCTCTCTCTCTCCTTCCCTCTCTCTCTCCTTCCCCCACTCTCTCCTTCCCCCTCTCTCTCTCCTTCCCTCTCTCCTTCCCCCTCTCTCTCCTTCCCTCTCTCCTTCCCCCTCTCTCTCCTTCCCTCTCTCTCCTTCCCTCTCTCTCCTTCCCTCTCTCTCCTTCCCTCTCTCTCTCCTCCTTCCTTCTCTCTCCCTCTCTCTCTCCTTCCCTCTCTCTCTTCTTCCCCCTCTCTCTCTCTCCTTCCCCCTCTCTCTCCCCTTCCCTCTCTCGCCTTCCCTCTCTCTCGCCTTCCCTCTCTCTCTCCCTTCCTCTCCCTCTCCCTTCCTCTCCCTCTCTCTCTCCCTTCCTCTCCCTCTCTCCCTTCCTCTCCCTCTCTCTCTCCCTCTCTCTCTCCCTCTCTCTCTCCCTCTCTCTCTCTCCCTCCCTCTCTCTCCCTCTCTCTCCCTCTCTCTCTCCCTCTCTCTCTCCCTCTCTCTCTCCCTCTCTCTCTCTCTCCCTCTCTCTCTCTCCCTTCCTCTCTCCCTTCCTCTCTCTCTCTATCCCTTCCTCCCTCTCTCCCTCCCTCCCTCCCTCTCTCTCTATATCCCTCCCCTCCCTCCCTCCCTCGTGATCAAGAGGTAGAAAAGAAACATTTCCCTAGTGATCAAATGTTTGTACCTGGCCTATTTTTAAGCTAAATTGGGAAATAAGGACAAAACCTTTGCTCCACATATTGATTGTAAAGTTTTGAAGTACAAGTAGGTGCAAGTTGTTGATACTGCATTGGACATCACTAATGTAACTTTGTTTTATTGCTTGTTACATTGTTAGTTTTCTTTATTACCCAAATGAATTAGTAAACATACTGCATTGGTAAAGTTTATGAATCTCTCTTCAGCATGGTGCAGATGCTAGTAAGAAGAATAGAGATGGGGCTACCCCATTAGATCTTGTGCGTGAAGGGGATCAAGATGTGGCTGACCTCTTGCGTGGCAATGCTGCATTACTGGATGCTGCAAAGAAGGGGAATCTCGCTCGTGTGCAGCGACTTGTATCTGCTGAAAATATAAATTGTCGTGATGCTCAGGGTCGAAATTCTACGCCACTTCACTTAGCAGGTAATTTAATTTTTTTTATCTAAGTTTGCACAATGCAATTTAATTGTTCTCCTAATGCAACACAAACAGAAAAATTTCTGTTTTCTGTTTCTAAATATATAAGTGGAGGTCACTTTGCAAAAATTAATCTTAATTTTTTTTTAATCATCAAAACTGTGACTTATTATATTTGTAAATATCTGTATGTGATAGCTAAATATGTAAGAGTGTGTCTACTTAGGTGTATGTTTATGTGTGTAAATATCTTAAAATTAATATTCCCTTAAATATTAAAATACTTCAATAAAGTTATAAATGTAATGTTTAATAAGATAATATAAGAAATAATTTGTCAGTAAGTTATTTTACATTTTAATATTCAGTACTATTGACAATATATATCAATATTTTATCTATTGATGGATATTGTATCTCTTTTAGCTGGTTATAATAACTTAGAAGTAGCAGAATTTCTGTTGGATCATGGAGCAGATGTAAATGCCCAAGATAAGGGTGGTTTGATTCCTCTTCACAATGCATCTTCGTATGGACATTTAGACATAGCAGCTTTGCTCATCAAATTCAACACAGTTGTGAATGCCACAGATAAGTGGGGCTTCACACCATTGCATGAAGCTGCCCAGAAAGGTCGAACACAGCTTTGTGCTCTGTTGGTAAGTGGAACCTTGTGTTTGTGAATGGTGATGTTACAAGTAAAAACATGTCATGTTAATATGTATTTGTGACACTTTTAGTGTATGTATTGTTATATGTTTGATTAATTTTTGGTGAAAGTTGGTATGCTTCATGTTATCAAGAAGTTTAAAGAAAAGGTAGAAGCAAAAGGAAATTATTTTTAGAAAACTCTTTTTCCACTTCAATTTTTACACAATTAATTTGCATGAGATCCCTTTTTACTTTTTTTGTATTAATATAATTTCTGACTTATAAAGATTTTCTCAGCTTTCTACTAGCTCCTTTTCATGGTTCATAGAAAATTTTTATTTTTTGTCTCTACAGGATCATAAGTATAAATAAACAACAATCTTGCAGGATTACAAGATTTCAAGTATTGATAAATGGTCCGGAAATATTTAGCGTTGCATTAACAACACAGCCATATCATTTAGTCGTGAAATTAATGTTTCACCAAAAAACATTTCTTCTTTAAGACACATTTTGTTAGTGGTCTGCTGCACTGCTAATATTACATGAATGTTATTTTACAGGACCTACAATAGTAAAAATTCTATATAACATAAAATCATCCATAAATGCACAATATATCATCCATTATGCAATAATTGTAACTAATGTTTCCATTCATAATAGTCATGTTTAGTTATATTAATAATTTGTGAATCACCCGTTTTGAAAATTTACTCCAAGGTATTTGGTCACAATACTTGGTCTTTGTATAGAAGAACAATTTTTAATTTACTTTCCATTTTGTTGATGGTACCATTTCACTTGGGCAACATCTATTGTTCTTCCTAACTCCACCAGGAGTTGCTAATTGTTGTATGCCAGTAGTATCTCCACTGTTCTAACTTATCAGCCAGCTATGCTGAGTTCTTTGCACAGTTACACAGCATTGCCAGCATCTAGAACTATCTGTAACCGAAAAAAAAATTCTTAACTAATTAAAGGTAATCTAAGAACATAAGGACAACCCTACATGTCAAACCAGTCTCAAGGATAATAAACAATCTTGTTGAAATGAAAGAAACTAAATACCAGTGGGAACAATCTTAAGTTCATGACAGATTCAAAATACGCTGGAATGAATTAGGTATTGCGATGGGATGGCTGCTTTCTGGAAAACAGGGAAAATCAGGGAATTTCATTGCTCTGGAAAAATCAGGGAATTCAAAGTAGAGTCGCTAATAATCTGGGAAAATTTTGAGACGATTATAAAAATAGATAGTATTCCTTAATAATATTAATACAGATTTATTTCTGTGCAATTTTTATTTATTGGTGAAATATGATTAACTTGCACTGTTTTTCACTGTGAAATTAGAGAGCTGATCAATTAGTACTAGGGCAGTATTAACCCATTCAAGGTTGAATTTTTTTGAAATGTTTGTGGACCATTCAATGGGGACTGAATCAAATAATATATCATATTGTGTGTATGTATATATTAATTATTATATTGGCTTACAAAAATTCTTTTTCTCAATTTTTCAAGATAGCTCTTTCACTATATGTTTGTAATTAATTAATTTGCATGAAAAATTATTAAAAATGAAATGTTAATATTTATTTTCAGTGTGATAAATTTTGACTTCTTTCAATAATTATGTCACTATCCACGCCATCATTATATAATTCATCATCACTGTCATTCCTAACATCGGTCACCCCTCAGCAAGCTCTTCCGATTCCACAAATCTTTCGTTCTGAACGCCTCGTGGCAGTCATGATAGCAGTTAACGGCATGATCCCATATGTTTACAAAAACATTCAAAGAGAACATAATATCTATGGAAAACAATCAGTTATGTGCAAGGAACTTCTACAAGCTTCACGTCAAATTCCGTTGTAAAGAAGTGATAGCCATCTATCAGAAAAACGTGGAAAGTACATAAAAAAAATAGAGGACGGGTACTGTCTGTCTTCGGGCAGAAAGACATGGAATGCAGAGGAAAGGCAGTGCCTGTCTTTGGCCTCAAATGGGTTAATATTTTCTTGAAGTAGTGTGAAATTTCAAATCTTATGAGTAAAAAACATTAAAAACTGCTGTAGAAAACCAGGAAAAGTTGGGGAAACTTGTTCCTGGAAATGTGTGGTTACCCTGTACAGGGCAGTTGTCTTATGTTGAGGGAGAAATAATTTATATCTTAGATGCAGAGAAAAGCAAACTGAAGGTGCTTTCCAAGAATGAGAACTTCCCTTCTTGAAAATATTATGCCATGAAAATATGTGTATATTTTTTGTCTAATATAGATGTGTTATCAAAATATTGAGTTTTTATTTTGCACCTAAATTTTTCTCATTTTCAGTCATGCATTTTTGGTTTTTCTCACTTAAACACTTTTTACTTTTCAGTCTCCTGAAAAACATGAAATTTTGCTGTAAATATAAAATGCAATAATTGTCACAGAAAATGTATTATTACATTAAAGACTATGATCTCTTCAAGTATCTTATATTGTATTGAATAGTTGCAATACAAGTTTCTGCTTTGGTCATACATGATACCATTTCTGAATTTCAGCTTGCTCATGGGGCTGATCCTTTCTTAAAAAATCAAGAAGGTCAGACTCCACTGGATTTGGCATCAGCAGATGATGTCCGCTGCCTATTGCAAGATGCGATGGCATCACAGCAGGGAGTACCCACTGCTCCAGCTCCTGCATCTGCACCTCCATCGCGGCCTCCTTCCATTGCTGCTGCTCCTCCACTTGCCATTGCTCTCACACCTCCTGCTACCACTGAAACAGTCATTATGCCCTCTGGAGCGTCTATGACCCTGTGTGTGCCAGTGGCAAGGGGTTGCCTCTCTCCAATGCCAGCTGCTGAAGGGTGTTGTGCTTCAGAACCCCTGAAGCCTGAAGGGGCTGTGCCAGAAATGGCCACAACCATAACATCATTAGCATCTTTCTTGTCCAGGTAAAATATTTTCCTCTACAGTTTCAATGCAATAGGTATCAACCTGATGCATATATCACAAGTGATTTCCAACAGAGAGCAAAATGGGTGGCAGAGAAGCTTTTTCACACTTAGTTGTGTATGTAGTTCCTTTGACAAAACACATCAGATAAATTTGACAGCACTATTTTCTTGTGATATATGAACATGTGTGTCATGTCAAATACATACATCATCTCTGAGGACAGTTAACATCTTTTCTCAATCAGTTACTTTCTATTTCTTAACATAGTATGAACTTTTCTCTCAAGTATAGCACAAAAGGATGCAGTGTAGCATAGTCATTCATTCAAAGCTTTCTCTGAATTGCATCTTAAAATATGAAAGAATAATTTAGAAAAAATTGCATTGGAGAATGAAAACTTCTTAAAACAAATTTTATTTTTTCTCATATTACAGATCTGTGTGTGTTGCAATATAAGAGCAGGCAGTAGGTTGGGGCAATTTTCATTTATTTTTTTCTAGAAATTAATTCATTAGTGTCTCTTCTTTCCACCTATTTAGTCTTTGTTGTCAATTATATATTGTGAAGTAATTAGGGTCCATATTTATAGACAGACAAATGTAATCATAATTAATTTCATAACCTTAATGTGCAACGGTTTCGGGGATTGTTGTCCCCATTATTAGGCTCTAAAATAGAACGATGAAAATGTATAGTAAAAAAGTTAAAAATTATTTACATTACTATAGAGAAATGGAGATTATGGCAGGTGAGAACTTACTAGACACACAAGAGCTCATAATACTACATTTATTCTGCAGTTTGGGATTGGAACATCTCCTAGAACTGTTTGAACGTGAACAGATTACTTTGGATATTTTGGCAGAGATGGGTCATGAAGATCTCAAGCAAGTGGGAGTGAGTGCTTATGGTTACAGGCACAAACTTCTCAAAGGAATAGACAAACTCTGTGCAAATGCAGGTAAAGAAAAATATATTATTTTAGCTTGACAGCAGTGGTGTTCAACCTTTGTCTTTGTATTAATTGACAAGGGCTTGACAGTCAGTGAAAAATAATAGAAATTAATAAAACTTAAGCAGGATGAAATTTATACTTTTTTTGGTTGCCTCCAACTGCTTTGAATAACTAATGGGAAATTTATCCCTTACTTAAGGTAGTTTCATTGAATTTTCTCCAAATTGTGATAAATCATTTGGAGGGAGGCAAAAGCAAATTTCTTGCAGTAATTTAATGATATAAATTGCATTTATCATTATGTATGATGGTGATACAATCAGTTGTGGTTTTAATAATGATGTCTTTGACCCCTTGAATAAGCCGTTTTTTCCTGCTAACTAGATCATTTTTCTTCTGGAATCTCTACTCTTATTAATTATTTCAATTCTCTAGATTTGTCAATAATCAGCGAAGTTAAATTCCTTTCAGCTTCTAAATCCTGGATAGTGTATCCACACTAGGTATTTAAGAAAGTAATTACTACTTTTAGGGACAAGAAATAATAATTTTTTTTTTTTTTGGCATCACAGATCCACAAACTCGTTTTGCTGTCAAAAAGCTACATTTTTTAGCTAGGTCATGAAACAAATGTCGACCTAACAATAAAAGATGTAAAAGACAATAAAAATGTTGCATGAATCTATAGTACATAATTATGTTTGCGGTCGTATTTTTGGCATCCACTGCTGATTTGCTACACAATTCAGATATCATGTTATTCACGAGTGATATTTTTCTTAATTTTATTTCTATATTTGTGTAATGGGCGAAAGTCCATCAGATTATAAATAAATAAATAAATGTGGCCAATCCATTCCAACATTCTTATCTTGATGCAGGTAACCAACTTAGGTAGGTCATTCCATGCAAAAGAGTAGATTTTATGACATAACTCCTTGAAACTTTAAAATATTTTGAGATATTGTCCGTGATGCCTACATGGTTGAGATACAATATTAAAATGTTTTAACTGTTCAGCAACAATGCACTCTTAAAACCTGAGACTACCAGTGAACACCCCTATATTCTTCAATTTTGTTTTTTCTTCATAGAAATGTTTCTACAAATTACATTTCTACAAACACCGTTACTCAAAAGACAATGGTTTCTAAAACTTCAGTGTTTAATTGTATTTTTAAATAATCAACACATTGTTGTTTCTCAGCAATAGAACTTCAAGGGTTCATTTTACTATTTTAAATGTTTATTATATTAAACGAGTTTGGCCACAGATACTAATTCATAAAAAAAGAATTGATAAAACCCACTCAATCTATGTGATATTTTTTTTATTTTCCTGTGCTTTGTTTGAGATGATGTCAATATATAATAAAGCAGTAATACAGTAAAAACCCTTTTTTACACTTTTCAGGGGACCGATGGGAAAAAGTGTAAAGTGCAGGAAAGTTAAAAAATGATAGGCTAAGCGAGTACTTACATTATTTATTACAAGGACTTGTTTACATAATTAAATTACTCATATTACACTTTTAATAATTTACAAATTACACTTAAACTATTTTAAAAATCTAAAATTGTCATTTGTTTTTGTTTTTTCTGAAAATGAATTTCTGCTACCTGCCTCTCTACTCTATACAATGCTTTGAATGCATCCTCACCATCTGATCTGCTCCCAATGAATTGCCTCAAGTAGTGATTGCATCCATTGCTTTGTCAATTGTCAGGACAACAGGTTCTGGATCTGTGTCTTCGCTAACTTCTTGGTCCAGGTGGTTGGAAATTATCTCCTCCACAGTAGGTAATACTGAAGTTGTAATTTCAGCATCAACATTTACATAATCTTCAATTCACTGCCATCACTGACCAGTGATTAGGCTCCACCAAATATTCCTGTTCAAAATTCTTGTCTTCTACAAACTTGACACCAGCCTTATGGAAGCAGTTGGAAATTGTTTCGGGAGTTACACTTAACCGTGCTTTGGCCACATAATACATGGCATCAAGAATTGATGTGGTCATCAACTTTGAATCCATTATCATTCATAAACAAAGATTTTTCAACCATCATTTGTCTGTATTTCCATTTAAAACAATGAATTATGCCCAAACCATATGTCGAAGAACACTAGTACAATTCGGGGGAAAGAATACTAATTTTATATTTCTGAGCTGCAGATCTATAGGGTGGACATCTATCTAACAGTAATAACACTTTCTGATTTCTTGCTCCCGTTTTCACATCCAGAGCATGCATGGTGGAGGAGAAGACACCGCTGGTAACCCATGCACTACTGTTTGCCTCATATTTGGTTAGTAAATTTTTGATGTGTTTAAAACACCTTGTTTTTTTAAATTTTCCTATGACTATTGGTGGTAGTTTTTCAGAGCCATCAGCATGCACCATTAACAAAACAGTTACCCTCTGTTTGTTGAACTTCCCACCGTGTCACTTTTCACCTTTGAAACACAATGTCTTACTTGGCAGAATGTTATAAAAAAGTCCTGTTTCATCAACATTGAAAATGTTTTTTCTTTCGGAGTTGTGGATAATTGAGGCAAGTTCATGTTTCCATTCGGTTATGGTATCCCCAACACCACTTCGACTTTCCCCGCACACCTGGTTATAAACAATATTATGGCGGGTCTTGAAGCGATTGATCCATCCATTTGATGCTGTGAATTCTGCAATCTCTAACTTTGCTGCAAATTGGAGGGCTTTCACTTGCAAAGGTTGCCATCAAGCAGAATACCCGATGCCCTCGTGGCAGTAAACCACTCTGCCACAAGATTGTCCAACTCATCATAAGATGATGATCTTACGTATTTTCTTTTTGTTGACATAGTACCACACTGTTTTGCATTAAATTCAATTGTGTTTCTGTTTTTAATTATAGTGCTCAACGTGGAAACCAAGAGTTCAAGCTCCTTAGCTAACTAAACAAGGGTTCCCGTATGCGCATCAGCATGACACAAAATCTCTATCTTCTCTTTCAATGAAATGCATTTCCTGTCTTTCTTCTCCATATTATAGTTTCCACTATCTTCAACTACTTATCTTCAACGATCACCTCTCACACAAACACACCAAACACAGCAAGCTGACTACGGGACGAAACTCAACGAGACTGTCACTATGTCTACAAAACTTGTGATATACCCGGAAATAGGAAATGGCTGACGCCAAAATCGATTAAAAATCAGTTTTGCCTAAAAAAATTTACGGAAAAAAAAATGTGTAAAAGATGGGAAGCACTTGATATTAAAGTTGTAAATTGCAAGAAGAGAATGCACTGTAAATATAGGCTTTTCGATAGGACCAACGAAAAATTACGTAAAAGGCAGGAAAACGTAAAATGTGGGAATGTAGAAACTGGATTTTACTTGTAAATGACCTTAGTACTACAAATCATAGAACACTTGTAATTTAATTAGTTTATTAATATTAGAGTTAGTTATTTATCAATTGAATATGATGTACTATGACTAATCCATAAATAAGTTGAAATCTGAATACAGATGAAAATAAGTGTTTTTGCCAAGAATTGATAAGAAAATATTCACCAAATATATATGACAAAAGAATTGCACAACTCTCTATCAAAACAGGGGACAAAACTCAAGGGTGCTACTCTAGAAGATGCTAGTGTCAATAGCTGCAGGTTAGGCTTGCCAACTTGGCTAATTTGTGAGGAATAGGAAAAGTTCAATTATTCGTAATGTACACATATAAGAAACCCCCTGAAGAAAGTGTGAATATCTGCGCTATCTTTTGTAACATTAAGAACCTGCTAGCGACCCACAAACTCACTCAGCACCCATGCACATTTTAAGTATTGTTGACAGCAGTTCATGTAAGAAGGTGCTGCAGCGGAGTGTGCCACCTTAATGGTTTCTACCACATTATATGGGAGTTAAAAGGCCCTGGTTTTGACAATGCTACTCTAGCAACAGTGCGTTGCTTGCTTCTGTATACTTTTGTATAACTTTTTCTGAGTATTAGTATTTTTTTGTAATCTTCAGTTATATTGTTTGAGTGTTAGATGAAGTGTTAGGGCAAAACAATAATTTTTGTTATAGTTTCCATTAATACCAGGAAAATATGCTGTTGCATCACTAGTTGATTACAATAAATCCTGTCCCCAAACTGGTTGGACACCACTGTCATACCATTTCACTGAACAGTTTTTGGATGATCATAGAAAAGATTGTATGCTTTCAGGTTCTTTGTGGCTCCCACCTTCGACTCCTGGTACTTTACTAGTAGATCTGCTGAGTGAAGATAAGGAGTTTCTTGCTGTGGAAGAGGAAATGCAGTCTACAATCCGTGAGCATCGTGATAATGGTCATTCGGGTGGTGTTTTCAGTCGTTACAATATTGTGCGGGTGAGTATTTTAGATTATTGAGTTTGTGAAGTGTAGTTTTCTTTTATATTATTTTATCTTTCTTATCTTTTATATCTTCAGTAGGTGCTGTAATACTTGAATTCACTGATTAAAGTCAAGGAAACTAAATCAGTGTTCATTTTGTGACACCCACAATACTAGTAAATACATAATTAATTTTCTATTGCAGTGTTGTCAAAAAGTTTAGGAACACAACAAAATAGTTTCTTTACTGTTGATTATTAATGAATGATCATTGCTGGCAAAAAAAAGTCATTTTGTTGAAATCATACTTTGTTGTGATTTCTGCCAACTATCTAATTTGCTAGTAATAACCTGCCAATGACCTTTTTTTTAATGCTAAAAGCTATGCTTTAATGCTACTTAAGAATGTAATTTTTCTTAATAACTTGTCAAACTTCAGAAAAAAAGTTTGTTAAAGGTTATTGTAAGATTTTTTTTATTCTATATATAACGCCAAAATAATGTACCAGAAATTAATGTGGTATGATTTGAAGTTTTGTGATAAATAAATATTTTTGTGTCTCATAATAGTTGTAGTTGTTTTTCCCAAGAAAGCTGAAAGTATTTCTTGAAAAGTATTAGCATACTGTGTTGAAATTTTCACCCCAAAAATTAGTTTTAATGATGAATACCATGTAATTAGGAAATATGAGTAGATTAGGGACAACTGTACAGAAATTGATATTTTCTGGTGTCCCCAAACCTTTTGGCAACACTGTGCATTTGTTTTCTCAAACCTAGTTTAAGATCTTATAGTAGAGTAGAATTTTTTCAGTGGCTTCAAAAAAGTTCAAAGTTACAGAGTTCTTGTTATTTTATAGAAACATTACTTTTTCTCCATATGAATTCTTTGTAAGAAGAGAAAGTTATGTAATAATGTGCTATAAAACGGCGAATTTTGCCCAGAAATCTCTTATTACCAGGCTGTGGTAACAAAAGAATGGATAAATCCTGTTGACAAATTAAGGGGAAAAAATCCTCTAACTCGTGGTGTAGCCAGAATTCATATTTTGTTGGTTCTTGTCACCGAAATATTGGCTGCAAAATGTCTGTCTGATTGATGCAAGCACCTAAGCCGTTCAGCCAATTTTCTTCAAATGTCTTCTTGATATTCGATCTCAATGAACTCATGGCTTTGGAAGTTTCAAATGACTATTATAATTTTTGAGGGTACTTCACAAAAAGCCTCAAAAACATTTTCAAAACTTTCTCAAAAACAGCCCCAAATTTTTGATTAAATTTGTTTCTGGAATAGTGCAAAGGACATTTAAGAGAATGGTGCTGATCTCATTGTCGTTGACATGCCGGATTTTTCAAAAAATGCACAAACAAATTTTAAGATCACAAAATTGAAAATAGAAATTTTTGCCTCAAACAAAGTGTGTTACACAAAATTAGCTCTTTAAAAAAGGTCATGTATAAATTTTTGAGAAAATGAGTAGTTTTTGCGCAATTTGAACTTCAAATTATCGCCTTTATATATATATATATATATATATATATATATATATATATATATATATATATTTTTTTTTTTTTTTTTTTTTTTTTTTTTTTTTTTTTTTTTTTTTTCCTCAAAACCCTCTCCCAATTTTCTGATTAAATTTTCTTCACTTTTGTAATAAAGGACATTAAAAAAATGTGATGCTAGTCGCATTTTCAAGTATTTCAAGTTTTTGGAAAATTACAAAGAAAATTTTTTTAAATTGTAGATAGACATTTTTGCCTCAGACAGTCTGTTGTACAAAATTAGCTCTTTAAAAAAAGTCTTCTACAATTTTTTTTCCTTCTACATTTTCTCAGCTCTGTCATGTTAGAACAGAAACAATTGACTTGAGTAATACGGAAGAGTAGAGGTCTCGGCTTGCTGGATGACCGAGTTTGTTAAATGGTGTGTTCAGGTTCTTCACTTGAAACCAAGAAGTCGCCGGTTAGAATCTAATCCCACACGATGATTTTAATTTAATGAATATGTTGTAGAGAACTATTTACGATTCAAGAAACTTTATTGAAAATCATTTGAAGCAATTCCACTTGCAAATGCAATCAATACATATATAAATAATCTGGACGTGTCTGTATGTGCTTCTGCAATTTTTAACTTTTAAACATTTTTTTCAACTTTCTTTTACAATTTTTAAAACATCTTGTACTTCAATTCATTTGTTGAGCTTCTGTGCATCTGTATGAATTGATATAAGTAAACTGATGAATTTATCGACTTGAAACTTAAATTAAATACATTATAAACACCAGCCATGTGACAAACTTAGATAACCCTAACGGTTCTGAAATAATAATAATAATAATAATTATTATTATTATTATTATTATTATTATTATTATTATTATTATTATTTATACTACTACTTTCTTGCCTTACGAATTCTTGGTAAGAAGAGAAAGTTATGTAATTGTGGGCCAGAAAAAGCCGAAATTTCTCTAGGCGAATCCTTATTGCCGTGCCCTAAAAATGAAAATGGGGATAAATCCTGTTGATAAATTGGGGGGGGGGGGGGGGAGGCAGTCCTCTATCTTGTGGTATAGCCATGTTTTGTTGGTTCTTGATACCGAAACATCAATTGTCATCAATGTCTGTCTGTCCATTTATTTGTTTGTCCGTCTGTGGTTAACTCTAGCACCAAAAAATGTTTAGCTGATTTTCTTCAAAATTGATATTCCATGATTGATATGAACAAACTGGAGGAGTTGGGAGTTGTTGCGGAGTATTTAGAAACAATGTGAGAAATTATGTGTTTTGCAGCACCACTAGTTTTGTGTGTACCAATTAACTAATGTTCCGTAATGCAAATGTAATTTTTTCTTCTGGTATAAAACTTGTATAATCATCAAATTTAAGTAATGTTTGTTAATGTACCTTATTTTGTTCAGGACTGCATAGAACTTCATTTGTTTAATGAAAACTATTCTAATACTTGACAAAATTTGTTATACTCGTCATCTTATGTGTTGATCTGAAACTTTTTTTCACAATTGTTTTATAACTGTTTTCTATTATTCTTGTTCCTGTTTGTGGTGCGTTTCAGATTCAGAAGGTTCAAAACCGAAAACTTTGGGAACGATATGCACATAGGCGACATGAAGTAGCAGAGGAAAATACCAATCAAGCCAATGAAAGAATGTTATTTCATGGGTCGCCTTTTATTAATGCTATTGTTCAGAAGGGTTTTGATGAGCGCCATGCATACATTGGTGGAATGTTTGGGGCAGGTTAGTAAAGTGTATTAAATCAGAAATCAGGAAAGTTATTATTCTATGAGTTGTGTTTTTTGTTGTTGTTTTCTCTATGTGATGAAACTGAATGTTATTACTATGTGCTTAATTAAATGTATTGTATACAATTAATTTGGTGTGATAAGTTTCTGGAATACATTTTTTCATTTCAGGAATCTACTTTGCAGAGCATTCATCTAAAAGCAATCAGTATGTCTATGGAATTGGTGGGGGTACAGGATGCCCAATGCACAAAGATCGGTCTTGCTACATATGTCATCGGTATGTTGAAACTTACATTTAGCCAGTTTTTTGCTGTGTTATAATTGTTTTCTTTCATTGTTATCTTCCATTGCTTCTTTGAAAGACAAGTATTGAAGTTTCTCTATTTAATAAATATCAAATATACAAAAGAAAATTGAAATGTCAAGTGAAGCAATGTTTGAAAATTGTACTGAAATTTATTGTAATCACTCCATCACACTGGAGTCCTTTTATCTGCAGCAGGTAACATTTAAAAAGATGGATACTAGATCTTTATAGATTTTGTATTTTGAAGTAAAAGAGTAAAGGAGTCGTACAATAAAATTGTGATGAATTGTAATGACTTCTGGAGAAGTTTCAAAGATGCCAGAACAAAATGGATCTGCAACATCTCAAAATATTTTTATCAAATAAATCTAATATCATCTAACAGCTGTTTTACAGACCAGTAGATCTGAGATTGCCAAACTATCTATCGCAAGCTACCAGTAGTTCACAGTAAACTTTTTGGGAGATAGCAGTGTCACATGTGTTCTTTATAGTATAAACAATTTGATGAAATTTGATTTTTGTATTTACTATAAATGTAAGCATGAGTATTGGCAGATATAAGAAAGGTATGGTCGGTCAGAAATTTCATAAGTTTGGTGACTATGTAATAGACAATGCACATAAATATTTCGGATTTTGAGAACACAAAATGAAATGTGTTTTATGGAGATCACATTGTTGCATGTTATTTGTTTGATTTGTTAGTGACATTTGTAGTAATTGAGGAGTATGAGGAAATATATTTTGATTCAAAAGTAGATAAAAGTCTACCAAGTCAAACTTCCTGTCAGCCCCCAATAAGTTGGAAGGTGGTAAGGACCTGACAAGCACCCCACGTGTGCAAGTGAACCATCAACGATTTGTCTGGAGGCATCACCTTGGTATGAAACATGGCGAGTGTAGCTCCTTATATGTTACTAGGGATAATCCATCGAAAGTATTGGAACAAAATTAAACTCCTGTTTTAATAATTCATTATAATAAGTATTAGAACAATATTCAATTTCTTTAACACTAAATTTCAGTAAGTGTGTGTGTGTGTGTGAGAGAGAGAGAGTGTGTGTGTGTGTGTGTGTGTGAGAGAGAGAGAGAGAGAGAGAGTGTGTGTGTGTGTGTGAGAGAGAGAGAGAGAGAGTGTGTGTGTGTGTGAGAGAGAGAGTGTGTGTGTGTGAGAGAGAGTGTGTGTGTGTGAGAGAGAGAGAGTGTGTGTGTGTGTGTGAGAGAGAGAGAGAGAGTGTGTGTGTGAGAAAGAGTGTGTGTGTGTGTGTGAGAGAGAGAGTGTGTGTGAGAGAGAGTGTGTGTGTGTGTGAGAGAGAGAGAGTGTGTGTGTGTGTGTGTGTGAGAGAGAGAGAGAGTGTGTGTGTGTGTGAGAGAGAGAGTGTGTGTGTGTGTGAGAGAGAGTGTGTGTGAGAGAGAGAGAGTGTGTGTGTGAGAGAGAGAGTGTGTGTGTGAGAGAGAGAGTGTGTGTGTGTGAGAGAGTGTGTGTGTGTGAGAGAGTGTGTGTGTGAGAGAGTGTGTGTGTGTGTGTGAGAGAGAGAGAGTGTGTGTGTGTGAGAGTGAGTGGGTAGATGAGTGGGGGGGCGTGCCTTTTCCCCCCCTCTGTTATCAGTAATAGGTTCCTCTAGGGGACTACACAGTGATTTAGAGGCCATGAAAGGCCCACTAGGTGAAATTTTGTGCTATTTGTGATTGTTGCTATGTCCTATGAAGGAATTGAATGTAGTTTCTGTGGCATTTGCTGTAGTCGTTTGGACTCCCCCTGTTCTCAGAATACAACAGCATGTGTTTTTGAATACTTAAGTCCTGTGTTTCCAGAAATCGCACATGTGTGCGCAGCCTGCCCATGCAAGCATTATCCAATTGTTTGCTACAGTAATAGGGAGCTGTCTTGTCTCCCCTGCTAGTCGTATTTTTATAATGTTTTATATCCTCACCTCATTTCATTGTTTTTACTAAATAATTTTATACTATGACATAATTATGTTCTTTGAAAAAAATCAGTAGCTTTTCCTTAATCACGCTAATCCTTAGTGCATGCTTGGGATATTTAATCCTTGTGCCTTCGCAGATCTCGAGTACCAAAACATACAATTAACCAGGTAGTAGTGTTTCTACTGCAGTTTTTCTATACTACGTGCTCAAGGAAGAAGTAGTATGTGCCGCATGGCATTGCACTCGCCTGTTTCTTTGAAACAGTTAAGGTAGTATGTTTGTTCGATTGACCATGGCTAGTACCCCAAAAAATACTTAAAATGAAAGTAAAATCTCCGTCCTTCAAGATGGTAGGGAAAAAGGAAGTTTAAATTACTGCAGGCTCTTATGACAAAAGTTTGGCAGACATAACTTTTTTAAGATATGGAAGATGTTTTATGTTCAAAGTGATTTTTTTCTTTTATTTAAAACATAGTAATTTTTTTTAAGCAATCAAATGATGCAATATACCTCACTTGCCACATACTGAAGCAGAACCAACTCTGAGTAGGGTATATGCTATATAAATCATGCTATTGTCTGCACTGATTCTCTTCAGGATTGATCAAAAACCACACTAATTTCAAATTTTGTATCACCCACAATCTTTAAACTATTTGATGATAATTCACTTTTGATGCAACTAATTTGGACTGGTATTCAATCTGGAAAGTGCTGGAGCCAAAGTCAACATAACTTTCATTAGTTTTGCCAACTTACGAAAATGAAAAATCAAGGTTCTAACTTTCATATTAAACATTGTATTTTTAGAGTAAAAAAATTACCACTTCTTTTAACTATTTAAAAATAATTATTTAAATGCTCTTTTCGGAATTACAAGCATCTATTGTTAATTTATAAATGTAATAAATGGTTGAGTATTTCACTAGTGAGTAGTACATACTTACTACCTTATTGCAAAGGTATGTAACTGTAAAGCAGGTGGCACTACCTGCCTTATCAGGTGTATCCCGCATATATCATCCTTAAATGGATGGCCTAAGGCAGGAAAATTGAAGTGTTTTTTGTTATAGTAACTTATTTATAGAACTGCTGCCCTTTTTCTTCTTCTAATAAACAAATTAATTAAATGTTTCAGGCACCTGCTACTATGCAGAGTTACCCTTGGCAAATCCTTCCTTCAATTCAGTGCCATGAAGATGGCACATGCTCCTCCTGGACATCATTCAGTCATGGGTAGACCCAGTGCTGGGGGACTCAACTTCCCTGAGTATGTTGTGTATCGTGGAGAACAGGTGAGGTGGAAACGGCATTTTCTGTGTTGTTGTTGTGTTGTTGTTTTTCCCTGAATTTTTTTATGTTTTTACAAATACGAAGATTTCAAGGTATTAATTAATAAGTAGCCCATTACCAAGTATAAATATTATCACATAGAAAATTGCTCTAATTGCTCTGAATTGCTCTAATCACTTCGCTGCTAGCTTCGATAAAACTTGTGGTTCTGTGCTTTGCACAGGATTCTAATGTAGAGTTTATTTGCAGAGCTTGCCACATTAGTTCCTTCTTCCTTTGCCTGTGGCACTAGCCCAAAATCACATCCAATCTCTGAGTAATGTAAGGTATTCTGAAGTGTCTGTTCCACTACAGACCTGTATATATTTTTGAAACAGTGCTTTGTTGTCTTTCAGTCAGTTAGGCTTGGCTGAAGCTCTGAGTAGGCCAGAGTGGATGCTACATCAAAAACAAATAGTGACCAAAGTCTGGGCAGTGTAATTCAACTGAGACTTCTTTCATAAAAGAGACAGTGGCTTTCATACCATTACATCACAGCAAGTGTTATTTACAATTTGTGCCTTTCAACTGTTTATGAACCTTTTATCTTTCCTAGCTCTTCCTTGCTCCCTCAGGTCATATTTTGCAACAAATACCCTTAAATAGCATTTACATATATAGCATGTATGTATATGAGAAAGTAAAAGGCATTTTGCCAAACTTCCATGCTCTAGTGATATCATACAAAAAAATAATAGACTGATCTATTGTTTCTTAATTAACCACTCCTAGCCTATCTCCACTTGTCATATTACATCTTATCTTTCCTTGCAATAATCCAACCCTTCTTCACTTCCTCACACTTCCTGAACATACCCCCAACTTTTGTAATTACACCACTTTTGAATACATTACACTATTTTTCATGTAACTTTAAAGCATGTATGTGCAGTTTGGAAATAACTTTGTATTTCCGATTCAGTGCTTTACAACAGTTGAGCAAAGTTAATTAATGGTTGGGCAAAGCTTGATAAAACTTGGACAAATGATTCCATGTTTGTAATTTTGAAATAAGCATGTGGAATTTAGCATTGAACTTCATTTTTTATTTAAGGCTGTATCCAAGTGCAACAAAATTAATTAATGGATGAGAAACACTGGACAAACTGGTGCTGTAATCTAAATTATGTAATTTGCATGTGGGGGTGCTGTATTGGAATTTGGACAAAACTTTTGATTCAAAGTGTTGAATGTGTTAGGAAAAATGATGGTGTATTTCATGTGATTGTACTGAAAAATGAGTGTGCCAATTTCACACACCTCTTTGCAATTAATTTTGCATTAATTTTGCAAACCATTTTTGCCACAGCAACTTTGTTTTCCTTGATCATGATTCCCACCAGAAGCTCACCCAAACTACTTATACCATCAACAATTGTTGAGTGGAAATCGAAGGCAAACATGGCTTCAGGGCTCACTTTTAAACTCACAAGAACTATTTCTTAGCTCCTTGTCTAATGCTAACATGTCTCTTGGACAGAAATAATTAATGACTTCCTCACAATTGCTAAAGAGAACAATAAATTCTCTTCCTGCACTAAGAGTATTCTAAGAAACAAAATAATTAACTGTGTGTCTGAGACGTTTTGTAGTGATTTTGGTATTTTGGAGTTATTAAGGGATGTTCCATCTTGTTTTTTTAATTTATTTATTTATTGTTGTATAGGCATACCCAGAGTACCTCATCACATATCAAATTGTGAAGCCAGAGGAGTCTGCTGCTGGTACGGATTGGGAAGCAAGATGATTTTCCAACCTGGAGGTGCAGTCGAATGCCCTTTGCGGCTGCCCCTGCCAACCGAGGCAGCATTGTGGCCTCAGGCGCTTCCTTTTGCACTTCTGTTGGCCTGGTACGCCACCCACCACCAGCGTGATGCCAGCCACTGTGCATACACCTCCCCCACCATGCTTGCCACAGCCCATGTGGGACCCTGACGCTGCCGTCTGGGTGGGCTGACTTACTTGTTATAAGTCCCCTTTCAATTCAAAAATCTTAAATGCGTTGGGTAGTTCAATCAGTTTTTGAATTTTCTTTTCATTGTTCTTCTCATTAATAATAGGCTGCTGGAGTTACACTTCTGTGCAGTCTTCCACAAAGGTTGTGTAGTTTGTGAATGACTGTGAATGTAAATGTGAGAAAGTGTGATAATGCATATGTGTGTATTTGTATGTATGTGTGCACTATATGTATGCGCATGCATATCAAGTTAAAATGGAAGTGCAGTTGTGATTCAACAAATGTTATGTCAATTTAAGTGTCACGGTGAGCAAGAGCTGCTGTTTGACGTTAAACTTAGTGGCTAAGCACAAGAGAATGTCCTTGTTGGATGCTCAGTATTTGAGCAGTGTATTTTACTGATGGACTTTCATGCATTTTAAGGCATTGTAGCCTGCATCAACACCAATTCTTTAATGTACTTAATTGTTAAGGTTACTTACTGGAAAAGCTCCTGAAGGTTTGGGATTTCAGAATTGGGAGATTGTCTCCATAAATCACTAGAATATATGCACAAGGCAGGGGCTCCAGCAAATACAGAAATGACTCTAGCTCAATTTATTTATTGTTGTTGTGAAACAGTAAACCTGAAGGTTGCTGCTACTAGACTGACAAAATCATGTTAAACATTTACTTGATGTACATATTGGTTTTTTGTGGGATTGGGATTTTGGGTAGAAGTGTACATGCAGAATTCTGTATAAAGTTGCTGTACATGCAGTAAGTAAAATTTATCTGTTCTGCTCAAGAGAAATTTTCCTTGTGATATCTTTTCCATTTCCAGCCACTGACATTTTCAGATTTCAGCACACTATAACAGTGCTCCCAAACAGTCCCTTTTTTCAGGAAGCCACATTTTCTTTCCCTTAACTCACCCGAATATGCAAATTTTTATTTCAGGTAAGGGGAAAAAAACCAGTGTTCCTCAGTGTGAAATTCCCAGGCTCAAAGCATTGTTGTAGTCTTGGGGAGTCATTTGCATACAGCAATTGTGACGGCCACGTGGTGAGGCCAGACGTGATCACAAGGTCCTGCATACATAGGGGAAGGGTGGGGACATACTTCAGTGTTACTTAATACTGATATTTATTTTTTAAATCTTTCACCATTTGCTGAAATAATTCCTTTTATACAGTCCTATATTAAAACATTAACAAATTAAATTAAAAATATAATAAATTGAAGTAATATTCTATAAATTGTTACAATAAATAAAAATATTTTTCATCAATGATATATATTGATTGAGGGGGGGGAGGTTTGTCGCAAGCATTACGTAATTATAAGAGGGGGATTCAGGTGCGCATTACAGGGGGGACCCCATTCCAAATACGGTAATTTATGGATGGCGCCTAAGGAGTAATATATGTAGCATAGAGAAAGTTGTGTAATGCTGCAGAAAATAAATTTCTATATTTCAATGGAAATGCATTTTGGAGACACTGAATCCGAAAGTGTTTTTCAAAACATCCGTCCATCTGTGAACACCACTAACACTTCAACCATTTTGATTAGATTTTTTTCCCAAAATGGATATTGCTGTCGAACTAGCTTGACTCAAAGCTCTGCAATTTTGAGAAACCTTCTTAAACATTTCGGGGTACTTTACATGAAGCCTTAGGTGTATTTTCAAATTATATCTAAATTTGTACTTTAAATTTCTTGTAAGAACAGAGCGAAATTCACACATAAAGAGTGTCATTTTGGTCTGATTTTCACTGTTAATTCCGTATTTTTGAAAATTGCTAGTTTGAATTTTCTTCCTTCAACTACGAAATTGGATTTTTCCTTCAAATGAAATTTGTTCCCCATATTTAGTTTTTTTGATAAGGTCATGAATTTTTTTTTCCCCCCCAACTTTTAGTAGTTTTCATGTAATAAGTGCAATTTTAACCCATTATGACCATACAGTCGCTCTGCACGACATGCCGCTTATTGGCTTCTGGTGTTTTCGGCATATTGTGTATTAAACTTAAATGTAAAATAATTGATATCTAAAACTTTATTGTACTTATCAATGTTGATATTATTGCGTTTTTGTCGACTTTCATTTGTTTAAGTGCATAGCTTTCAGGCGGTGTTTTAGGTGAGGTGTTGAGATGATAGCGCGTAATGAGAGGTGAGCTTTTTTTGTACGAAATCGAAATGTTTCTTCAATTTTTCTGTATTATTCCTTTAGTTGAACGTATGGGTCATAAAATATAACTTTAAATGGTAAATCAGTTTACATAGGGAGGAATTCGAAGTTAAATTCTGTTGTGACCATATGGTCACGCTAGGCATGAGACAAGTTAGGGTCTGTTTGCTTCTTTCGAATTTCAGGTCGCTGACTTTGATGGAAATAATAGATCTATTGGAAGATGTTACAGAGGTAATTATGGAACCCCCAGAGGTGCGAGAGGAATCATATGATTCTGGAGATCAGGTTTTCTGGACAATTTGTGTAGTAAGCAATTGCAAGCAACTGCTAAAGCGGTTCTGGCAAATGGAGAAGTTATTGGAGATATTGTGATTGCTGAAGGTGACGATGATAAACCATACACTTCAGAAATAATTAGAGAGCAGAAACCAAAGTCATTGCGCGGAAAGAAAACTATCCGTTTCATGTAAATGGTCTCTCGAGGATTTCCCTGAAAATAATGTTCTGTTTCCAGAGCCTAATTTCAGCGTACACATACACAGAAGCTTTCAAACTTTTTTGGCTTCGAAATGTTTGATTATTTGGTTCAATAATCAATATGCTCTTTGGAAGAACCTACCTTCACCGGGCATTACTGTGGAGAAAATGAAGTGTTTCATTTGCATTCTTAGTTCGTCTGAGTATGTTCAATTGCCTGGGGAAAGATATTTTTGGGATTCTTCAAGTGACATGAGAAATATTTTAGTATATAATGCCATGAGACGAGATAAATTTGTTGAAATTATGCGTCTTCTTCACTGTGCTGACAACAGCAATTTGAATAAAGGTGACAAAATGTCAAAACTTAGACCATTCATGGATACGGCAAAAGAACGGTTTATTAGCCATTTCATTCCTCAACGCGAATTATGCTATGATGAGAGTATAATTGAATATTTTCGCAGGCATGGTTGTAAACTGCATCCGGAGAAAGCCTATTCGCTTTGGTTACAAGGCTTGGTGTCTAAACACCACGGAAGGATATTTAGTAAACTTTGAAATATACCAAGGCCGAATTCCAAATGCGAATGAGCAGTATGAAGTAGATTACGGCCAAGCTGTGGCCCCATGTTACAAATGCTCGACATATTTCCAAATTCCATAAAACATCTGAACATCCATCATGAACCAGTCCCAAACGGAAAAAGAAAGCGTTGTGCTGGGGACAATTGTACTTCAGTTGGAAGAACACAACGCAAAAAATGAAAAGTTGATCTCTGTATATCTTGTTTTGCAAATTATCACTTTGAGCTAATCCCTTTCAATTTTGTTTACTGTATACTATTTATTATTTTCACAATTTTTTATATTGTTATATTTCTAGTGTTTATTACGAGTATTTCTGGTTGATATTTCATGTTTATAAGACTGAAAATTCAATAATTTTGCTCTTTCAAACTTCAGCGATTTTATTTGTGTAAAGACCTAGCGTGACCATATGGTCACAAGCTGTATTTCAAAAACGTCTTTTTGAAAACGATTAAAAAACCAAGTTTTGAATTCCAAATAAAGTCTCTTAATAATACCCAATCACTTCCCTTTGATTTTTTCACAAAAAATTAATTCAGGTCATAATGGGTCCTAGTGGGGTCCAACTGCACATACTTTTTCGCGTTATTGGAAACGAAATATTGAAATGAATTTGGTGCGCTACTAAAACCTCAGCATCAATTAATTGATAACGTCAAACAAAGTTTCTGTGATGCATATGTGCATTAATTGATAGTTAAGAGAGCAATCATTTCTTATTTTAGCCAATTAAACAAACAGGAATACATTTGACTGGTACAGTATTCGCAGCAAATTATACAGAAAAGAGCAACGCATTCTTGTCAGCGCAGCGTGGTCAAATCTATGTGCATTCATTTGGCTTAGTCTGTGCCTTTCTATAGCACTAGTAAGAGTTGCGATTTTTGAAAATTCCGCGTTAACAATGAAAAATTACCTACGGCATCTTTAAAGTGTATTTCACTCTTTCTTTAAGGAATATTTCTGTTTTACCATTAGAAAACCGAAAAATGGGGGGAGGGATTGTTTGAGCGGTGATTAATGGCAGCTGGCAAAAGTATGTGGCAAGACCGAAAAGTTAGGCTAGACCAAAGATATTAGGAAACTAGTACCAGAAAGTCTGTGCCATTCTGTAGAACTAGTAGTTGCGATTTTTGAAAATTCCGCATTAACAATGAAAAACTGACCTACGGCATCTTTAAATTGTATTTCACTCTATTCTAACAAGAAATTTAATGAAAAAAATGGGACCATTTTTGAAAATGTCTCAGGGACTTCACATAAGTCAAAATTTAAAGAGTGTTTTTCAAAATATTAAAAACCAAAAGATAATTAAAAAAATAAGGTTCAAGTAGGGTACACGGTACACCCTCAGAGAAGCGTGACGGCGGGGGGGGGGGGTCTCCTTAAGCCCTAATTACTCTTTGTGCTCTGATAGAAATTAAAACTTACGTATAGGCGATTTTCATGGTTCGCTCTTCATATGCTTTGTCCCCGCCGCATTGTAATGCCAATTTACTTTCAAAGGCGAGGCTCGGGCCTCCGGCCCTCGCGGTCACTATAAACATCCTTGAGTCTATCCAAACTATCCTTGAGTCCTTGAGGGTTTTTTAAAATATATGTATAGTCTGTCTGCCCATCTGTGAACAACACTAGGGCCGAAACTACAAGTATTCCTAGAATGTTATCGAAAGTGAAGATTCACTGGTCAATCTGGCCAGTCTCAAAGCTTTACAAGATCGAAAAATATTGTTTAAAATTTGGGGATACTTTAAATGACGCCCCAAGGCCATCTTTTATATTTTCTCAAAAATGCCTCCAGTTTTTTCTTCGGATTTGTTGTAAGAAGATTAAAATATACTCTCAAGATGGCATAGGTTCGATGTGTACTGTTAACTTTGATTTTTGAAGATTACAAAAGTTTGAATTTTTCTCGGCGTCTCACAACTACAGTATTGAAGATAGAGATTTTACCTCAAATGAAATTTGTTTTCCCTAATTAGTTCTTTCATTGACGTCATGCACATTTCTTTGAAACTTTTAGTCGTTTTTGTATAATATTGCGTGAAATATGTGCATCACAAAAATACTAAAAAACAGAATTATTCAAAAACATTATTTTTTTTCAAACTTTTGGTAGGGATGTTTCTAATTGTCGTGTGTAAGATTATACGCCGTATTGTTTTATTCTTTTTTTAATTTTCAAAACTTACACAATTTTTTTTTTTTTTGACATTTTTCTCACGTCTTTAATATTTACATTACCAGGGACTTGTATACATTATTACGTTTGTTTAATTAATGTTCTGAGTTTACCTATACTGTTTATTTAATTTATAAATCACTGTTAGTATTTTATTTTGAATCAATCAAAGTAATCAAAGTACAAGCTTTGTGTGTTTTCTAGCTAGCTATAAGTGATCAATAATCACTTGTAAGTTGTTATATACCTCATATTTTGTTTACAACACTCTCTATCTATTTATTTTGTATCAAAATTGAATATTTTCCTGTATACTACAATCACTGCTATATTCAACCACTGCTAGAGTGCGACCATGTCGCACCCATTATCGATAACACTTCTGTTTTCAACTGTTAATTTGTAAACCACCAATCTCTCACAGATTGCCTTGGTAAAACATTTCCGCCGCAAGAACTAAGCGCTGGCTCCAGGAGCGTTTTTTCCTTACAATGTTTTGTCGCCCGTGACCTTATGCCACGTTAAAAAAAGTTCACTCATTTTTTCACGCCGTGGCTCTGTGCCACGTTAATATCAATTAATGGCTAATGGACTTAGCCTTTAATTATATAATGTTGGTATTTTATTTGTATATAGGTCAGGAATTCCACAAGGAAGTGTAATCGGACCACACATGTTTCTGACCTTCGTGAATGAATTGCCAACTACTTTAGCTTCTAATGTACGACTCTGCAGATGACTGCGTAATCTATAGGATTATCAACTCGGAGAAAGACGAGGATATTTTGCAGCGAGACTTAGACAAATTACATATCTGGGCAGAAACAAACGGCATGGAAATAAACAGTTCAAAGAGCAAGTCCATCACGTTTAGTAGGGTCGAAGTTTCAATTAATCTGCGTACAAACTGAACAATAATGTTATACCTCGAGTCACGTCTTGCAAATACTTAGGAATACAGCTAGACAGTAAAATGGGCTGGGAAAATCAAGTCAATTTCGTTGTAGGGAAAGCCTGGAAATCTTTACATTTTGTTATGCGGATACTGAAAAAGAGTACAGTGAGAGCCAAAGAACTAGCATATATGTCATTAGTGCGACCTATATTAGAATATGGCGCGGTATGTTGGGACCCATAGAGAATTTTACAACAAAGAAATCTAGAAAAGGTCCAGCGTAGAGCATCAAAATTTACTTTCAGGGGTACCAAGAATAAAGGGGTATGGGAGTCACTCGAAAGGAGGAGATTAAAGTCACGTCTCTATGCAATGTATAAAGCGTACACAGGCCTTCGAGGGTGGTCTCTAATTTTAATTGTAGATAGCCAAAATATCTGCTTAATATGAATTCGCTCAGTTGATTTAATGCGTTCTACCTGTGTTATGTATTAATGTTGTTATAGTCTGTGTTTCAGCTTTTGTGAGAGATCCGCATCAAGGCGGCTCTGTCTCATGTATGTTAATGCATTGCTCTAATGAGTTTTTAAATATGTTACAGCGCATTGCATAATTTTGAAAGGGCTTTGCCAGGAGCTGCGAGGCCGAGAGCCAGCAGTTTTTCGTGTCTTCGCTCGTTGGCGACCGATAAGCTGAAACATTAAGTGTTTCACCTCGAAAGTATGCAGCTTTCAGACACTGCTTTTGGGAATGTTGACCCACATTATTGCAGTCAGCGCTTCTTTCCTGAGCAGAGCGACACAAGTAGCGTCGCAACAACAGAAAGTGTTGGCGGCTTTCGCTAAATTTGGGAGCTTGACCCTGAGAGGCTCGTCCCTCGAAACACAGTATGGTAATGGTGAACGCACAGTTATTCTTTGTGAGAGCGCAATCCAAGCAGATCGTTTGTGTAATTTGAATATTGCTATTGTACAAATTTGTTAAAAAAGGTTTTCTATTTATATATACAAGTTATGAAGGCGAGAACGAGTGTTTAATTATTGAATTGTTATTTGAATAATTGCTAAATATCGTGGAAGTTTAGCATATACTTATTTATTATTGTTGAAAGAAAGTTTGCTTTAGTGCGCAACTTTGTCAATTTGTTATTCTGTACACCTAATGCGCTTAATTTCTGCATAAAATTGTATTTATTGAACAACTAAATTGTTCAAAATTTATAGAGTTATTCCGAAATTCGGAGGCTCATCAATTTTGTATTTGTGCGTCTTTCACACAAAGTGATTCTGTATAAAATTGTTATTTTGTAAAACGACTAAATTGTCGTTCAGCTCCTCTCACTTCCACTCAAGGATTTGGGTAAGGAGGATTTTGTTTTATTTATTTTCAGGAAATTGGGTAACATTCATTTTTTTGTTGTATACACATTTATGAAGTACTTTTTGTGCGACCCCATGTACCTGTAAGAACGCATAATTATGAATCCAATTCAGCGTTTTTGCAGTTAAAATGTATTCTATTGTAATAAACTGATATTATCTTGTGAGTCGGAGCACCAATTTCAAATTCGAGATTTTGCCAGATTTTTGGAAAAACGGCTTCGTAGCGTAAATTCTATTTTAAAATGGCGTCAAATGCCGTTTACAGATCGAAAATCGGACCATTGGTTCAGATTTAATCGGTAAAGTAAATCCCCCCCTGTGACAGTGCTGCGATCTATTGAATTTTCCTACAAGTATTTTTCGGTGTATGTAGCCTTAAAAGATTTCCATAAGTTGTACCGTATACTAGACTTCAGCCAAATATAAATTTACGTTGATCTAAATTATATCATATAAAATCATGAATTTCCTAATGTGTTGGTTTTCATTATGTACATGACTGTCTAAAATGAAATCTGGACAAAAAATCTAAGAAAATTGTTTTTATTACTGCAATTGCTAGTGCTTAAAATATGAACCTTGACTGTTAAAATGTTTTTCATATTATTGTATTTATATATTATTGTATTTGTGAATTTAGGTCTTCCATTTTATGTAATAAAAGGTACAAGTACAAAAATAACATTGCATATGTGATCACAATTCATTGAGACACGTATACAATTTCAATCGTGTATGAGGAATCAAATATACAGGGGGAGTGCAATTGCACGTTTTCTGGAGTTGCTTATCCTACACTATTTTATTATGCATTATTATAAATAAAAGTAGAAAGGAGCATTTTAGAATTTTATAATTATTCACTCCTATGTAATAGAAAAACATCGATAGTTCTAAAAAAGTAACAGGTAAACAAGTGTTATACATTCTTTTAGTTTCTTATCGTAACAAATATCTTGAATGTTTCCTCTGATTGATTGAAACAACATTATAACCTTAACACATTAACCTTTCCTCCAGACTTCTTGGTTGCTGAAAGTTGGTGGAGGTGTGGCGAACTTTCTCAGGCACAACACAATACAGTCAAGTCTCTATTGACATTCATGTATATTCAAAAAACTTTTTTGTTGCTTACCTTAAATGTTCGTATAAGTGATGAAATTCACCATATAAATGTCAGTGTTTATATGGAGGGCCGATTACCGTTTTCGTCCGGCGACATTATCAGAGCACTGCTTTCCATCAAAAACATTTCCATTACTTCTCTCGGCAGAGGCATGGCGCGCACACAGTTGATCGCAGTTGACGAGACTGACACTGACCACGCAGAGCGCCGGCTGTCTCTGTCGCAACATCCTGATGCCTTCGCAGGACACTCCACGCTCTGACGCGCGGCATCGCAACTTGAAGCTTGAAGCTGTCGGTTCTTTGGACGAAATACAGGTGCGGTAGAGATGCCACGTATTAGAACCGTCGTAATTGATGAAACAATTGAGGAGGAAGCAGACCGAGACGCCGATCATGTCAGGGCAAGAAAGTGTCCAATTATTGCAGCAGAGTGTAAAGGCAAACCAGTCGATATTTCAATTGATTCAGGAAGCGAAGTCTTACCCATTTCGGAAACAATTATCTGAAACTAAAAAGTGGACTCACAAATTTGCCTGAGTTTCCCCTTCTAAAAACGTACGTGATTGGAGCTGATAAGAAGAAAAGCCACCCCATTACGAAGCAAATATTAATTACTATTAGCCACGGATCTTTTCAGTTTGATATCACATGTCTAGTAGTTAAAAATTTAACGTACGAGCTAATTTTAGGTGTAGAGTTTTTGCGCGAACTTATGGTTTGTATAGAGTTTAAAGAGAATGTGCTCTAGTTCGACTGCCGTTCATCGGTGAAACTAATGAATTGATCGCTGATGAGTTCGGGATCAACCATTTAACTAAGGACGAGATAAAGGAAGTATCGCCCAATTTATTAATCGCAACCTCTGTCTGGCAGCAGCCGAGAACGGTGTATTGCGGGACTTGTTGCTCAATAATTTTGAAAAGTTTCAGCGGCCAACAGAACCCATTAAAGATTTTCTCTCCCACATTCAGCTAACCGACCACTCACCTTTTAAATGTAGAAACTATCCTGTCCCATTTGCTTTGAGGGCTGAAGTAAATAAGACAATTTCAGACATGATCGCAGAAGGAATTATTAAGAGGGCTTCTACGCCATTTGTTAATCCCCTGGTGAGAAAGAAGGATTTCATTTTATTGTATGGTCTAATCGCTAATGTGTTAATTATCTTGAATTCGTTTTCTTCTATTTAGAATTATTTAGTAGTTGTTTCGTGTATTAGGGATTTTTATCATGGATAATGGAAAATTTGATTAGACTAGTATTAGCGTTAATTTTGATGGATTGTTGTTATAATATTTTTGTGTAATTTTAGCGGCGTGGTTTTCTGTTTGTTATCATTTATCAGTTAGTTTTGATCTATGTTTATCGACCTTCCTTTTGCTCCCATCGCTATTATTTGTTTTGTAGCCATGAAACCGTTGCTGCTCGCCGATTTCATAGCTAGGCGGTGAAGGGGTGAATGTAGGACAGTCGCACGCGTCAGGTTGCGATGCGTATTGCAATATTTTATTCAATATAACGTTGCTGTAAAGAGGCCTTCAAATTCATTAATTTAATTATTGTTGCCTATCTTAGAAGAACATAGAATACAGCAAAACCACATTTTGAGCTCTTGAAGACTTCAAAATGAAATCGCTTCTACGCTCTGAAGATAGAAGAAGAAAGGTAAGAAAATAAAGAATGATACAGAAGAAGCACTTACCATAGTATTAGTACATTAAATGTTGCAATAATAATGAGAGACAATTTCTTCAAAACGCCCCCCGATGGGGCCTTATGCTATTGCTTTTCGAAGAAGATTCAGACGCGCGCCGACTCCCACCGGAGGAAACTCTCTTCGGGAAATTTCCGGTGGATGACTCCGTTACTAAACAAGTATTATTAAATACTTGCAAGTTCGTTACGAAACTCATCTGGGATAACGTAACTAATTTAATTATGTATAAGTAATAAAAATGTGTACATTTATTTCAGTGGAATAAGTGTAATCAGTGACGGCTTTTTGGGGAATTGCTCTTTCCAGGGTGGGCACTCCCGGGCGTAGCATTGCTTTATACCGTATTCTGAGAAAACTCTTGTAATGAGCGTAGAACTAGCAGGCAATGTGCATACTTGACGCGTGCGCGTTGTGCGTAAGCCAGCAAATTTGCTTACTGTCTATCCGCACGGAATACTGCAATTTCCACTCAGATGCAAGCCACCCAAGTGTTTTTACGTCATCGTTTTTTCGTTTTGACTTTGATTTTTTCGTCTTTTTGTTTAACTTTTTTGTTTTCGTTTTTTTTTCGTTTTGGTTTATATGTTATCGGTTTTTCGTTTTGGTTTTGGTTTTTTCGTGTTCTCGTTTTTCATTTTTCGGTATCGTTTCTACGTGATCGTTTTTTCGTTTTGGTATTTTCGATTTCGTTTTTTGTTTTCGATTCCTCGTTTTCGTTTTTATGTTTTGGTTTTCTTCTTTTTCGTTTTTGATTTTTCGTTCTCGTTTTGGTTTTTCCATTTTTGTTTTGAGTTTTTTGTTTTCGTGTGGTGATTTTCTTTTTCGTTTTCGTTTCTTCGTTTTTGGTATTGTTTTTTCGTTTTGGTGTTTTCGTTTTATTTTTTCGTTTTGGTTTTTTCGTGTTGGTTTATTCGTTTTCGTTTTTTTTGTTGTTACTTTTTCGTTTCATCGTTTAAGATTTTTCGTTTTCACACTTTTTTGTTTTCGTTTTGTGTTTTTCGTTGTTTCATTTACGTTCATTCGTTTTCGTTTTATCGATTTCGTTTGGTTGTTTTAGTTATATCTTTTCTGTTTAATAGTTTTTGTTTTATCGTTTTCTGCTTTATAGTTTTCGTTTTATCGTTTTCGAGTTATAGTTTTCGTTTTATCGCTTTCGTTCTTTCACTTTCGTTTTATTGTCTTCGTTTTATCGATTTCGTTGTGTTGTTTTTGTTATATCGTTTTCGCTTTATAGTTTTCGTTTTAACTTTTTTAGTTTTATCGTTTTCGTTTTTTCGATTTCACTTTGCCGTTTTGGTTTTTACGTTTTCGTTTTTTGCATTCGCATTCTGGTTTTAGTTTTTTTCTGTTTTTTCTTTACGGTTTTTCGTTTTTTATTTTCGTTTTCGTATTTTCGGTTTCGTTATATCGTTTTCGACTTTTCGTGTTCATTTATTCCTTTAAGTTTTACGTTTTTGTTTTTCGTTTTCGTTATTCGCATTTGTTTTTTGTTTTAGTTTTTTCTCTTCAATTTTTTCGTTTTTTTTCTTTCGTTATCGGTTTGGTTTTTTAGAATTGGTTTTTTCGTTTCGTTTTTTTCATTTTGGCGTTTTCGTTTTGTTTTGTTTTTTTGTTCCCGTTTTTTCGTTTTTTACTTCATCGCTTTATCGATTTCGTTTTTTCGTGTTCGTTCTTTCGCATTCGTTTTTAGGTTTTGGGTTTTTCATTTTCGCTTTGTGGTTCTCGTTTTTTCGTTTGCGTTTTTTGCTTTCGAGTTTTTAGTTGTTTCGTTTTGGATTCCCGTTTTCTTTGGTTTTTTCGTTTTCGAATTTTCGTATTTAGTTTTATCGTTTTCGGTTCCTCGTTTATGTTCTTACGTTTTGGTTTTCCTCTGATTATTTTCGTTTTCGTTCTTTCATTGTCGATTTTTCGTTGTTTTTTGAGTTTTCGTTTAGATTTTTTCGTTTTTTGGATATTGTTTTCTCGTTTTCGTTGTTTCGTTGACGTTCTCAGTTTTCCGTTTTGGTTTTTTCGTTTTGGTTTTTTCGTTTTGTTTTTTTTTTCTTTTTTTCTTTAAACTTTTTTGTTTGGCTTTTGTACGTTTTCACTTTCATATTATAGTTTTCGTTTTTTGTTTTTATTGTTTTGCATCGTTTTTTCGATTTCATTTTTTGGTCTTCGTTTTTGTTTTGCTTTCTTGGTTTTAGTTTTTCCGTTTTCGTTCCTTCGTTTTGGTTTTTTTCGTTCTCGCTTTTACGTTTTCGTTTTAGTGTATTTTTTGTTTTCTTCGTTTTTGTATTCTCGTTTTCGTTTATCGTTTCCGTATATTTGTTTTAGTTTTTTGTTTTCGTTCTAGGTGTACGTTTTTCATTTTCGTTTTTCATTATCGGTTTTTCGTTATCGGTTTTCCGTTTTCAGTTTTTCGTTTTCGTTTTTTTCGCTTTCGTTTCCGTTATCGATATCGTTTTATCCTTTTTGGATTTTTGTTTTGGTCTTTTTGTTTTAGGATTTACGTTTTCTTTTTTTCGTTTTTGTTTTCTCCTTTTCGTTTTTTCCTCTTCAATTTTTCGTTTATGCATTTTCGTTTTCGTTTTTTCGTATTTTTGTTTTCGATAACATTTTTTCTTTATCGGTTTTTCGTTTTCGTTCCTTCGTTTTCGTTTCTTCGTTTTCGTTTTTTCGATTTTGTTTTTTTGTTTTCGTATTTTCGTTTCCGTTTTTTCGTTTTTTATTTTTCGGTTTTATCTTTCGTGTTTCGTGACTCAAATCGCGGTTTCCAGTTTTTGACATCCGTTTTCGTGTGTCATGTCTCGTGTCTCGTTTCTCATTTCTTAATTTTGTTTTCTCGTGTTACGTGTGTCGTGTCGCGTGTCTGGTTTTCGTTTTTCATGTTACACGTTTCGTGTCTCGTTTCTTGTGACTCGTGACAGGTTTTTCGTCTTTTGTGCCTCTTGTCGCGTGTAATGTGTGGCGTATCTCGTGTCTCGTTTTTCATGACGCGTGTGCAGCGTCTCGTGTCTGGTTTTTCGTTTTACTTTTTTCGTTTTCTTTTTCGATTTTCGTTTTTCGTTATTCATTTTTCGTTTTTCGTGTCTCGTTTTTCGAATTCGATTTTCGTTTTTCCAGTTTCGTTTTTGTATTTCGTGTTTCGTCTCTCGTGTCTCATGCGTGGTTTCGGATTTCGATTTTCGTTATTAATTTTTCGTGTCTCGTGTCTGGTTTTCGTTTTTCGTGTCTCGTGTCATGTGTCGCGTATCTCGTTTCTCGTGTGTCGTGTCTGGTGTCTCGTGTGACGTGTCTTGAGTGTCGCGTCTCGTGTGTTGTGTCTCCTGTGTCGTGTCTCGTTCGTTTTCGTTTTCTTTTTTAATTTTCATTTTTCGAGTCGTGTTTGGTTTTTGTGTTTCGTGTCTCACTTCATGTATTGCATATCTCGTTTTTTGCTGTCGTGTCTCGTGTCGTGTGTTTCGGGTCTCTTCGTTTTTAGTTTTCGGTTTTTCGTTTTACTCGTTTTTCGCTTTTCATTTTTCGTGTCTAGTGTCTCGTGTCTCCTGTCTCGTTATTCGTTTTCGTATTTTAATTAATTTATTTATTTCGTATTTTGTTATTTACGTTTTTAATTTTTTGTGTTTCATGTGTCGTGTCTCGTTCTTCGTTTTTTATATAGCGTTTTTCGTGCCTAGTGTCGTGTGTCGTGTGTGTCGTGTCTAATTTTGGTTTTCCGTTTTCCGTAATTCGTGTCTCCTGTATGGTGTTCGTTTTACGTGTCTCGTTTTTCGTTATTCGTTTTTCGTGTCTTGTGTCGGGTGTCTCCTGTGTCTGTGTCTCGTGTGTCGTGTCGCGTGTGTCGTGTCTCGTGACCTGTCTCGTGTGTCGTGTCTCGTATCGCATCTCGTGTGTCGAATCTCGTGTTTCGCGTCTCGTTCGTTTCCGTATTCGTTTTTAATTTTTCGCATTCCGTGTTTCGTGTCGTGTCTGGTGTCGGGATTTCGTTTTTCATATTTCGTGACTCGTGTATGGTTTTTGTTTCTTGTTTATCGTTTTTCGTGTGCCGTATCTTGTGTTTCATCTTGGTGTCGCGTCCCGTGTGTCGCGTCTTGTTCGTTTTCGTTTTCTTTTTTTAAATTTTCGTTTCTCATGTCTCGTGTCTAGCGTCTCGATTTTCGTGTCTAGTGTCTCCTGTCTCGTTATTTTTTCGTATTATAATTTAGTTTTTCTTTTTTGTGTTTCATGTGTCGTGTCTCGTTCTTCGTTTTTGTATTTCGTTTTTCGTGTCTAGTTTAGTGTGGCGTGCGTCATGTGTCATTTTCCGTAATTCGTGTCTCGTGTCTGGTGTACATTTTCCCCGTCTCGTTTCATGACACAAAAAAGTTTTTCGCATCTCGAGTCACGTGTTTCTTGTGTCTGTGTCTCGTGTCGCGTGTGACGTGTCTCGTGTCTCGTGTGTCGTGTCTCGTGTGTCGTGTCTCGTGTGTCGAGTCTCGTGTGTCGCGTCTCGTGTTTCGTTTTTCGTTTTCGGTTTTTCGTTTTTACTTGTTTTTCGATTTTTGGTTTTTCGATTTTCGTGTCTTGTGTCTCGTGTGTCGTTATTCGTTTCCGTATTTTCATTTATATTTTTCGTTCTTTGTGTTTCGTTCTTCTCTTTTTGTATTTCGTTTTTCGTGTCTACTGTCGTGTGTCGTGCGTCATAGTGTCACGTGTCACGTCTAGTTTTCGTTTTCCGTTTTCCGTAATTCATGTGAGTGTTGCGTCTCGTGTGACGTGTCATGAGTCCGGTCTCGTGATTCGTTTTCTTTTTTCGTTTTCTCGTTTCTCGCTTATTGGTTTTCGTTTTTCGATTTTCGTGTCTCCTGTCGCGTGTCTCGTTTTTCGTTTTCGTATTTACATTTTTATTTTTTGTTTCATGTGTCGTGTTTCGTTCTTCATTTTTTGTATTTCGTTTTTCGTGTCTAGTGTAGTGTGTCGTGCGTCATGTGTCACGTGTCTAGTTTTTCGTATTTCGTTTTCCGTAATTCGTGTCTCGTGTCTGGTGTTCGTTTTCGTGTCACGTTATTCGTTTTTCGTGTCTCGTGTTCATTTTTCGTGTCTCGTTATTCGTTTGTCGTGTCGGGTGTCTCCTGTGTCTGTGTCACGTGTGTCGTGTCTCGTGCGTCGTGGTTCGTGTCTTGTCTCTCGAATGTCGGGTCTCGTTCGTTTTCGTTTTCTTTCTTTTTTTTGTTTTCGTTTTTCGTGTTTCGTGTCGTGTCTGGTGTCTGGTTTTCGTTTTTCGTATTTCATTTTTGGTGTCTTGTGTATGGTTTCCCTTTCTTGTTTATCGTTTTTCGTGTGCCGTATCTTGTGTTTTTTGTTTCATTCTCGTTTTTTCTGTCACGTCTTACACTTTCGATTTTCGGTTTTCCATTTTCGTTTTTGTATTTCGCCTTTCGTGTGTCGTGTCTCGTGCGTGGTTTCGAATTTCGTTGTCGTGTTTCGTGTATCGTGTAGCGTGTTTCGGATTTCGATTTTCATTTTTCATTTTTCGTGTCTTGTTTTCGTATTTCGTGTCACGTGTCATGTGTCGCGTATCTCGTTTATCCTTTTTTCCTGTGTTGTGTTATGTGTCTCGGGTCTCGTGTTCCGTTTTTTGTTTTGATTTTTCGTTTTACTCCTTTTTCTTTTTTGAATTTTCGTGACTAGTGTCTCCTGTCTCGTTTTTCGTTTTTGAAATTTAATTTACTATTTTCATTTTTGTTTCATGTGTCGTGTCTTGTTGTATTTTGTATTTCGTTTTCCGAGTCAAGAGTCGTGTGTCGTGCGTCACGTGTCACGTGTCTCGTGTCTAGTTTTTCGCTTTCCGTTTTCTGTATTTCGTGTCTCGTGTCTGGTGTTCGCTTTTCGTGTCTTGTTTCACGTTATTCGTTCCTCGTATCTCCTGTAGCGTGTCTCCTGTGTCTGTGTCTCGTGTGTTGTGTCTCCAGTGTCGCGTCTCGTGTCTCGGTCATCGCATCTCGTGTGTCGCGTCTCGTTTGTTTTCGTTTTCTGTTTTTAATTTTCGTTTTTCGTGCATCATGTCGTGTCTGGTTCTCGTTTTCCGTGTTTCATTTTTCTTGTCGCGTGTATGGCGTTCGTTTCTTGATTCTCGTTTTTTGTTTGCCTTGTGTTTCGCGTCTAGTGTGTCCGTTCCGTGTTCCGTTCCGTGTTCGTTTCGTCTTGTGTTTTGTGTTTCATTTTCTTTTTTGTATCGCGTTTAACGCTTTGAATTGCGTTTTTCCATTTACGTTTTTGTATTACGTGTTTCGTGAGTGGTTTCGAATTTTGTTTTTCGTGTCTCGTGTATCCTGTCGCGTGTTTCGGATTTCGATTTTAGTTATCTTTCGTGTCTGGTGTCTCGTGTGTGGTGTCTCGTGTCACGTGTCGCGTATCTCGGTTTTCGTATTTCTTGTGTCGTGTCTTGTGTCACGTGTCTCGGGTCTCATGTTTCGTTTTTTCGTTTTCGGTTTAGCTTTTCGTTTATCGTTTTTCAATTTTCGATTTTCGTGTCTTCTGCCTTATGTCTCGTTTTTCGTTTTCGTGTTTAATTACGTTTTTTATTTTGTGTTTCATGTGTTATGTCACGTTCTTCGTTTTTTGTATTTCGTTTTTCGTGATTAGTGTCGTGCGTCATGTGTCACGTGTCTCGTGTCTAGTTTTTCGTTTTCCGTTTTCCAAAATTCGTGTCTTGTGTCTGTTGATCGTTTTTCGTGTGTCGTTCGCGTGCCTCCTGAGTCAGTGTCACGTGTGTCGTGACTCGTGTGTCGGATTGTCGTGTCTCTTGTGTCGTGTCTCGTTTGTTGCGAATCGTGTGTCGTGTCTCGTATGTCGTGTCTCGTGTGTCGTATCTCGCGTGTCGTGTCATGTGTCTCTGTGTCGTGTCTCGTGTAACGCGTCTCGTGTGTCATGTCTCGTTCGTATTCTTTTTTAATTTTCGTTTCTCGTGTCTAGCGTCTACTGTATCGATTTTCGTGTCTAGTGTATTGGGTCTCTTGTCTCTTGTCACGTTTTTCGTTTTTTGTATTTCGTTTTTTGTGTCTAGTGTCGTGTGTAGTGCGTCATGTGTCACGTGTCTCGTGTCCGGTTTCTCGTTTTCCGTAATTCGTGTCTCGTGTCAGGTGATCTTTTTTCGTGTCACTTTTCTTGTTATTCATTTCTCGTGTCGCGTCTCTCCTATGACTGTGTCTTGTGTGTCGTGTGTCGTGTTCCATGTGTCTTGTCTCGTATGTCGGGTCTCGTTTGTTGTGTGTCGTGTCTCCTGTGTCTTGTTTCGTGTGTCGTGTCTCGTGAGACGTGTCTCGTGAGACGTGTCTCGTGTGTCGTATCTCGTGTGTCGTGTCTCGTGTCTCTTTGTCGTGTCTCGTGTATCGCGTCTCGAGTGTCGTGTCTCGTTCGTTTTCTATTTTAATTTTCGTTTCTCGTGTCCACTGTATCGATTTTCGTGTCTAGTGTCACGTATTTCCTGTCTCTTGATCTTTTATTATTTAGTTTTCTGTCGTAGTAGTAGTCTACTGTCGTGTGTCGTGCGTCATGCTTCACGTGTCTCGTGTGTAGTTTTTCGTTTTCCGTAATTCGTGTCTCGTGTCAGGTGTTCGTATTTCGTGTCTCGTTTCTTGTTATTCGTTTCCCGTGTCGCGTCTCTTCTGTGACGGTCTGTGTCTCGTGTGTCGTGACTCACGTGTATTGTCTCGTATGACGGGTCTCGTTTGTTGTGTGTCGTGTCTCCTGTGTCGTGCATTTGTCGTGTCTCGTTTGTCGTGTCTCGTGTGTCGTGTCTCGGGTATCGTGTCTCGTGTGTCGTGTCTCGTGTGTCGTGCCTCGTGAGTCGTGTCTCGTGTCTCGTCTCAGGTGACGTATCTCGTGAGTCGTGTCTCACGTGTCGTGTATTGCGTCTCGTATGTCGTGTGTCGGGTCACGTGAGTCGTATCTCGTGTCTCGTTTGTCGTGTATCGTGTGTCGTGTCTCGGGTATCGTGTCTCGTGTATCGTGTCGGGTAAGTCGTGTCTCATTTGTTGAGTATCGTGTCTCGTACGTCGTGTCTCATGAGTCATATCTCGTGTCTCTTTTGTCGTGTCTCATGTGTCGTGTCTCGTGAGTCGGTTCTCATTTGTCGATTATCGTGTCTCGTATGTCGTGTCTCGTGTGTCGTGTCTCATGTTTCATGTCTCGTGTCTCTTTTGTCGTGTCTCATGTGTCGTGTCTCGTTTGTCGTGTCTCGTGAGTCGTGCCTCCGGTGACGTGTCTCGTTTGTCGGGTCTCGAGTTTTGTGTCTCGTGTGTCGTGTCTCGTGGGTCGTGTCTCATGTGTCGTGTATTGTGCCTCGTATGTCGTGAGTCGTGTCTCGTGTGTCTTATTTCGCGTGTAGTGTCTCGTGTGTCTTATCTCGCGTGTCGTGTCTCGTGTCTCTGTGTCGTGTCTCAGGTGACGTGTCTCATGTCTCACGTGTCGTGTATTGTGCATCGTATGTCGTGTGTCGTGTCTCGTGAGTCGTATCTCTCGTCACGTTTGTCGTGTCTCGTGTGTCGTGTCTCAGGTGACGTGTCTCGTGTGTCGTGTCTCGTGAGTCGTGCCTCATTTGTCGGGTATCGTGTCTCATATGTCGTGTCTCGTATGTCATGTCTCGTGTGTCATGTCTCGTGTCTCTTTTGTCGTGTCTCACGTGTCGTGTCTCGTGTGTCGTGTCTCGTGTGTCGTGTCTCGTTTGTCGTGTGTCGTGAGTCTTGTCTCGGGTGACGTGTCTCGTTTGTCGTGTCTCGTGTGTTGTGTCTCGTGTGTCGTGTCTCGTGAGTTGTGCCTCATGTGTCGTGTATTGTTTCTCGTATGTCGTGTGTCGTGTCTCGTGAGTCGTATCTCGTGTCTCGTTTGTCTTGTCTCGTTTGTCGCCTCTCGTGTCTCGTGTGTCGTGTCTCGTGAGTCGTGTCTTACGTGTCGTGTATTGCGTCTCGTATGTCGTGTGTCGTGTCTCGTCAGTCGTATCTCTGTGTCGTGTCTCAGGTGACGTGTCTCGTGTGTCGTGTTTCGTGTCACGTGAGTCGTGTCTCATTTGTCGTGTCTCGTGTGTCGTGTCTCGTCTGTCGTGTCTCGTGTGTCATGTCTCGTGTCTCTTTTGTCGTGTCTCATGTTTCGTGTCTCGTGTGTCGTGTCTCGTGTCTCGAGTGACGTGTCTCGTTTGTCGTGTCTCGTGTGTCATGTCTCGTGTCTCTTTTGTCGTGTCTCATGTTTCGTGTCTCGTGTGTCGTGTCTCGTGTGTCGTGTCTCGAGTGACGTGTCTCGTTTGTCGTGTCTCGTGTGTTGTGTCTCGTGTGTCGTGTCTCGTGAGTTGTGCCTCATGTGTCGTGTATTGTGTCTCGTATGTCGTGTGTCGTGTCTCGTCAGTCGTATCTCTCGTCTCGTTTGTCGTGTCTCGTGTGTCGTGTCTCAGGTGACGTGTCTCGTGTGTCGTGTTTCGTGAGACGTATATCATTTGTCGAGAATCGTGTCTGTATGTCGTGTCTCGTGTGTCGTGTCTCATGCGTCATGTCTCGTGTCTCTTTTGTCGTTTCTCATGTGTCGTGACTCGTTTATCGTGTCTCGTGAGTCGTGTCTCGGGTGACGTGTCTCGTTGGTCTTGTCTCGTGTGTTGTTTCTCGTGTGTCGTGTCTCGTGAGTCGGTTCTCATTTGTCGAGTATCGTGTCTCGTATGTCGTGTCTCGTGTGTCGTGTCTCATGTATCATGTCTCGTGTCTCTTTTGTCGTGTCTCATGTGTCGTGTCTCGTTTGTCGTGTCTCGTGAGTCGTGCCTCCGGTGACGTGTCTCGTTTGTCGGGTCTCGAGTTTTGTGTCTCGTGTGTCGTGTCTCGTGGGTCGTGTCTCATGTGTCGTGTATTGTGCCTCGTATGTCGTGAGTCGTGTCTCGTGTGTCTTATTTCCCGTGTAGTGTCTCGTGTGTCTTATATCGCGTGTCGTGTTTCGTGTCTCTGTGTCGTGTCTCAGGTGACGTGTCTCGTGTCTCACGTGTCGTGTATTGTGCCACGTATGTCGTGTGTCGTGTCTCGTGAGTCGTATCTCACGTCTCGTTTGTCGTGTCTCGTGTGTCGTGTCTCAGGTGACGTGTCTCGTGTGTCGTGTTTCGTGTCTCGTGAGTCGTGCCTCATTTGTCGGTTATCGTGTCTCGTATGTCGTGTCTCGTATGTCGTGTCTCGTGTGTCATGTCTCGTGTCTCTTTGTCGTGTCTCATGTGTCGTGTCTCGTGTGTCGTGTCTCGTGTGTCGTGTCTCGTGTGTCGTGTCTCGTGTGTCGTGTCTCGTGAGTCTTGTCTCGGGTGACGTGTCTCGTTTGTCGTGTCTCGTGTGTTGTGTCTCGTGTGTCGTGTCTCGTGTATTGTGCCTCATGTGTCGTGTATTGTTTCTCGTATGTCGTGTGTCGTGTCTCGTGAGTCGTACCTCGTGTCTCGTTTGTCGTGTCTCGTTTGTCGCGTCTCGTGTGTCGTGTCTCATGAGTCGTGTCTCACGTGTCGTGTATTGCGTCTCGTATGTCGTGTGTCGTGTCTCGTCAGTCGCATCTCTGTGTCGTGTCTCAGGTGACGTGTATCGTGTGTCGTGTTTCGTCTCTCGTGAGTCGTGTCTCATTTGTCGGGTATCGTGTCTCGTGTGTCATCTCTCGTATGTCGTGTCTCGTGTGTCATGTCTCGTGTCTCTTTTGTCGTGTCTCATGTTTCGTGTCTCGTGTGTCGTGTCTCGTGTGTCGTGTCTCGAGTGACGTGTCTCGTTTGTCGTGTCTCGTGTGTCATGTCTCGTGTCTCGTGTGTCGTGTCTCGTGAGTTGTGTCTCATGTGTCGTGTATTGTGTCTCGTATGTCGTGTGTCGTGTCTCGTGAGTCGTATCTCGTGTTTCGTTTGTCATGTCTCGTTTGTCGCGTCTCGTGTCTCGTGTGTCGTGTCTCGTGTGTCGTGTCTCGTGAGTCGTGTCTCACGTGTAGTGTATTGCGTCTCGTATGTCGTGTGTCGTGTCTCGTCAGTCGTATCTCTCGTCTCGTTTGTCGTGTCTCGTGTGTCGTGTCTCAGGTGACGTGTCTCGTGTGTCGTGTTTCGTGTCTCGTGAGTCGTATCTCATTTGTCGAGAATCGTGTCTGTATGTCGTGTCTGGTGTGTCGTGTCTCATGCGTCATGTCTCGTGTCTCTTTTGTCGTGTCTCATGTGTCGTGTCTCGTGAGTCGTGTCTCGTGACGACGTGTCTCGGGTGACGTGTCTCGTTGGTCGTGTCTCGTGTGTTGTTTCTCGTGTGACGTGTCTCGTGAGTAGTGTCACATGTGTCGTGTATTGTGTCTCGTATGTCGTGTGTCGTGTCTCGTTAGTCGTATCTCGTGTCTCGTTTGTCGTGTCTCGTTTGTAGCGTCTCGTGTATCGTGTCTCGTGAGTCATGTCTCGTGATTCGTGTCTCACGTGTCGTGTATTGCGTCTCGTATGTCGTGTGACGTGTCTCGTCAGTCGTATCTCTCGTCTCGTTTGTCGTGTCTCGGGTGACGTGTCTCGTGTGTCGTTTCTCGTGTCATGCGAGTCGTGTCTCATTTGTCGAGTATCGTGTCTCGTGTGTCGTGTCTCATGAGTCATTTCTCTTGTCTCTTTTGTCGTGTCTCAAGTGTCGTGTATCGTGTCTCGTGAGTCGTGTCTGATGTGCCGTGTATTGTGTTTCGTATGTCATGTGTGGTGTCTCGTGAGTCGTATCTCGTGTCTCGTTTGTGTCTCGTGATTCGTGTCTCGTGTAAAGTGTGTCGTTCGTCGTGTCTCGTGTGTTGTGTTTCGTGTGTCGTGCCTCGTGTGTCTTATCTCGCGTGTCGTGTCTCGTGTGTCTTATCTCGCGCGTCGTGTCCCGTGTGTCTTATCTCGCGTGTCGTGTCTCGTGTCTCTGTGTCGTGTCTCAGGTGACGTGTCTCGTGAGTCGTGTCTCACGTGTCGTGTATTGTGTCTCGTATGTCGTGTCTCGTGAGTCGTATCTCTCGTCTCGTTTGTCTTGTCTCGTGTGTCGTGTCTCAGATGACGTGTCTCGTGTGTCTTGTTTCGTGTCTCGTGAGTCGTGTCTCATTTGTCGGGTATCGTGTCTCGTGTGTCGTGTCTCGTATGTCGTGTCTCGTGTCATGTCTTGTGTCTCTTTTGTCGTATATCGTGTGTCGTGTCTCGTGTGTCGTGACTCGGGTGACGTGTCTCGTTTGTCGTGTCTGGTGTGTTGTGTCTCGTGTATCGTGTCTCGTGAGTTGTGCCTCATGTGTCGTGTATTTCTCGTATGTCGTGTCTCGTGAGTCGTATCTCGTGTCTCGTTTGTCGTGTCTCGTTTGTCGCGTCTCGTGTGTCGTGTACACGAGTATCGTGTCTCGATGTGTCGGGTCTCGTGAGTCGTGTCTCACGTGTAGTGTATTGCGTCTCGTATGTCGTTTGTCGTGTCACGTTTGTCGTGTCTCAGGTGACGTGTCTCGTGTGTCGTGTCTCATGTATCTTTTGTCGTGTCTCAGGTGACGTGTCTCGTGTGTCGTATTTCGTGTCTCGTGAGTCGTGTCTCGGGTGACGTGTATCGTTTGTCGTGTCTCGTGTGTCGTGTCTCGTGTCTCATTTGTCGAGTATCGTGTCTCGTATGTCGTGTCTTGTGTGTCGTGTCTCATTAGTCATGTCTCTTGTCTCTTTTGTCGTGTCTCATGTGTCGTGTCTCGTGTATCGTGTCTCGTGAGTCGTGTCTAATTTGTCGAGAATCGTGTCTCGATGTCGTGTCTCGTGTGTCGTGTCTCATGAGTCATGTCTCGTGTCTCTTTTGTCGTGTCTCATATGTCGTGTCTCATGTGTCGCGTCTCGTGTGTCGTGTCTCGTGTGTCGTGTCTCCTGTGTCGTGTCTCGTTTGACGTGTCTCGTGAGTGGTGTCTCGTGTGACGTGTCTCGTTACTCGTGTCTCGTTTGTCGTGTCTCGTGAATCGTGTCTCGGGTAAAGTATCTCGTTTGTCGTGTCTCGTGTGTTTGTTGTGTCTCGTGTGTCGTGTCTCGTGAGTCGTTTCCCACGTGTCGTGTATTACGTGTCGAATGTCGTGTCTCGTCAGTCGTATCTCTCGTCTCGTTTGTCGTGTCTCGTGTGTCGTGTCTCAGGTAACGTGTCTCGTGTTTCGTGTCTCGTGTCTCGTTAGTCGTGTCTCAATTGTCGAGTATCGTGTCTCGTATGTCGTGTCTCGTGTGTCGTGTCTCATGTGTCATGTCTCTTGTCTCTTTTGTCGTGTCTCATGTGTCGTGTCTCGTGTATCGTGTCTCATGAGTCGTGTCTCATTGGTCGAGAATCGTGTCTCGTATGTCGTGTCTCGTGTCGTGTTAATGAGTCACGTCTCGTGTCTCTTTTATCGTGTCTCATGTGTCGTGTCTCATGTGTCGTGTCACGTGTGTTGTGTCTTGTGTGTCGTGTCTCCTGTGTCGTGTCTCGTTTGTTTCGTTTGACGTGTCTCGTTTGACGACACGAGACGAGAATTTTTATATTTTTTGATTTTTTATATTTTTTGATTATTTATATTTTTGATTTTTTATATTTTTTGATTTTTAATATTACTTGATTTTTTATTTTTTTTATTCTTAGACGAAACGAGACGAGACGAGGCGAGTCGAGACGAGACGAGACTGACCAAGACGGGACAGGACGAGACGAGACGAAACGAGACGAGACGAAACGAGACGAGACCGGACGAGACGAGAAGAGACGAGACGAGACGTGACGTGACAAGACGAGACGAGACGTGACGTGACGAGACGAGACGTGACGTGACGAGACGAGACGAGATGACACGACACGACACGAGACGAGACGTGACGTGACGAGACAGGACGAGACGAGACGAGGCGAAACGAGACGAGACGCGGCGCGACGAGACGAAACGAGACAAGAATTTTTATATTTTTGGATTTTTTATATTTTTTGATTTATTATATTTTTTTATTTTTATATTTTTTGATTTTTTATATTTTTCGAAATTTATATTTTTCGAATATTTATATTTTTTGTTTTTTAATATTTTTTCATTTTTTAAATTTTTATAATTCTTAGACGAAACGAGACGTGACGAGACGACACGAGACGTGACGAGCCGACACGAGACGAGACGACACAAGACGACACGAGACGAGACGTGACGTGAGGTCACGAGGCGAGACGAGACGTGACGTGACGAGACGTGACGAGACGAGAAGAGACGAGACGTGACGACACAACACGTCACGAGACGAGACGTGACGAGACGTGACGTGACGTGACGAGACGAGACGTGACGAGACGACACGAGAACAGACGTGACGAGACAAGACGAGACGAGACGTGACGTGACGAGACGTGACGTCACGTGACGTGACGAGACGAGACAAGACGTGACGTGACGAGACGAGTCGACACGAGACGAGAATTTTTATATTGTTTGATTTTTTATATTTTTTGATTTTTTATATTTTTGTATTATTTATATTTTTGATTTTTTATATTCTTTGATTTTTAATATTATTTGATTTTTTAATTTTTTTTATTCTTAGACGAAACTAGACGAGACAAGGCGTGGCGAGACGAGACGAGACGGCACAAGACGAAACGGGACGAGTCGAGACGAGACAAACCGAGACGAGACGAGACCGGACGAGACGAGACGAGAAGAGACGAGACGAGACGAGACGTGACAAGACGAGACGCGACGAGACGAGACGTGACGTGACGAGACGAGACCAGACGAGACGTGACGTGACGACTCGACACGACACGACACGACACGAGAAGAGACGAGACGAGACGTGACGTGACGTGACGAGACGACACGAGACCTGACGAGACGAGGCGAAACGAGACGATACGCGGCGCGACGAAACAAAACGAGACGAGAATTTTTATATTTTGGGATTTTTTATATTTTTTGATTTTTTATATTTTTTTATTTATATATTTATTTGATTTTTTATATTTTTCGAAATTTATATTTTTCGAATTTTTATATTTTTTTTATTTTTAATATTTTTTGATTTTTAAATTTTGATAATTCTTAGACGAAACGAAACGTGACGAGACGAGACGAGACGTGACGGTACGAGACGTAACGTGACGTGACGAGACGAGACGACACAAGACGAGACGTGACGTGACGAGACGTGACGAGACGAGACGAGAGGAGACGAGACGAGACGTGACGTGACGTGACAAGACGAGACGTGACGAGACGACACGACACAACACGACAAGACACGACACGAGACGAGATGTGACGTGACATGACGAGATGTGACGAGACGAGACGTGACGTGACGTGACATGACGAGACGAGACGACACGACACGAGCCGTGACGTGACGTGACGAGACGAGATGTGCCGTGACGTGACGAGACGAGCCGAGACGTGACGTCACGTGACGTGACGTGACGAGACGTTACGAGACGAGACGAGACGAGACGTGTCGTGACGAGACGAGACGAGACGACACGAGACGAGAGTTTTTATGTTGTTTATTTTTTATATTTATTAATTTTTATCATTTTCGAAATTTATATTTTTCGAATTTTTATATTTTTTGAATTTTAATATTTTTTTATTTTTTAAATTTTTATTATTCGTGGACGAAACGACACGAGGCGAGGCGAGGCGAGACGAGACGAGACGGCACAAGACGGGACGGGACGGGACTAGACGATACGAGACGAGACGAGACCGGACGAGACGAGACGTGACGTGACGAGACGAGACGAGACGAGACGTGACGTGACGAGAAAAGACGAAACGAGACGAGACGTGACGAGACGTGACGTGACGTGATGTGACGTGACGAGACAAGACGAGAATTTTTGTATTTTTTGATTTTTTATATTTTTCGATTTTTTATATTTTAGGTTTTTTATATTTTTTTATTTTTTATATTTTTTTGATTTTTATATTTTTTGATTTTTTATATTTTTTATTTTAAATATTTTTTTATTTTTTAAATTTTTATAATTCTTAGACGAAACGAGACGAGGCGAGGCGAGACGAGACGGCACAAGACGGGACGGGACAAGACGAGACGAGACGACACGAAACGAGACGAAACAGGACGAGACGAGACCGGACGAGACGAGACGAGACGTGACGTGACGAGACGAGACAAGACGTGACGAGACGTGACGAGACGTGACGAGACTAGACGAATCGAGACGAGACGAGACAGGACAGACGAGACGGGACGAGACAGACAAATATAAAAAGTCTCGTCTCGTCCGGTCCCGTCTCGACTCGTCCCGTCTCGTCCCGTCCCGCCCCGCCCCGCCTCGCCTCGTCTCGTCTTGTCTCGTCTCGTCTAAATATTATAAAAATTTAAAAAAATCAAAAAATTTTAAAAATAAAAAATATAAAAAATCGAAAAATATAAATATCAAAAAATATAGAAAATCAAAAAATATGAAAAATCAAAAAATATTAAAATTCGAAAAATATAAATTTCGAAAAATAAAAAAAATAAAAAAATAAAAAATCAAAAAATATAAAAAATCAAAAAATATAAAAAATAAAAAAATATAAAAAATCAAAAAATTTAAAAAATCAAAAATATAAAAAGTCTCGTCTCGTCTTGGTTCGTCTCGTCTTGTCTCGTCACGTGTCGTCACGTCTCTTCTCGTCTAGTCACGTCACGTCACGTCACATCACGTCTCGTCCCGTCCCGTCACGTCTCGTGTCGTCTCGTCCTGTCTCGTCTCGTTTCGTCTCGTCACGTCACGTCACGTCTCGTCTTGTCCCGTCTCGTCTCGTCCCGCCCCGCCTCGTCTCGTCTCGCCTTGTCTCGTCTCGTCACTTCACGTCACGTCACGTCATGTCTCGTCTCGGCTTATTCTCGTCTCATCTCGTCTCGTCCCGTCACGTCACGTCACGTCACGTCTCGTCTCGTGACGTAACATCACGTCACGTCACGTATCGTCTTGTCCCAACCCGTCTCGTCACGTCTCGTCACGTCACGTCACGTCTCGTCTCGTCTCGCTTGGCCTCAACTCGTCTCGTCTCGTCAAAAAATTATAAAAATTTAAAAAATCAAAAAATATTAAAAATCAAAAAATATAAAAATTAGAAAATATAAATTTCGAAAAATATAAAAAATCAAAAAATATAAAAAATTAAAAAATTAAAAATAAAAAAATATAAAAAGTCTCGTCTCGTCTGGTCGCGTCGCGTCTCGTCTGGTTTTGCCTCGTCACGTCACGTCACGTCTCGTATCGTCCCGTCCCGTCTCGTCTCGTCTCGCCTCACCTCGTCTCGTCTTGTCTCGTCTAAAAATTATCAAAATTTAAAAAATCAAAAAATATTAAAAATAAAAAATATATAAATTCGAAAATTATAAATTTCGAAAAATATAAAAAATCAAAAAATATGAAAAATCAAAACATATTAAAATTAAAAAAATATAAAAAAATTAAAAAATATAAAAAATTAAAAATATAAAAAATTGAAAAATATAAAAAATTGAAAAATATAAAAAATAAAAAATATAAAAATCAAAAAATATAAAAATTAAACAATATAAAAAGTCTCGTGTCGTCTCGTCGCGTCGCGTATCGTCTCTTTTCGCCTCGTCTCGTCTCGTTTTGTCTCGTCTCGTCTCATCCCGTCCCTTCCCGTCCCGTCTCGTCACGTCTCGTCTCGTCTAAAAATTATAAAAATTTGAAAAATCAAAAAATATAAATTTCGAAAAATATAAAAATTAAAAAATATAAAAAATGAAAAATATAAAAAATCAAAAAATATAAAAAGTCTCGTGTCGTTTCGCCTCGTCTCGTTTCGTCTCGTCTCGTCTCGTCTCATCTCGTCTTGTCCCGTCCCATCCCGTTTCGTCCTGTCTCGTCTCGTCTCGTTACATCTCGTCTCGTCACGTCACGTCACGTCTCGTCACGTCGCGCCACGTCACGTCATGTCACGTCGCGTCGCGTCTCGTCTCGTTTCGCCTCGCCTCGTCTCGTCTAAAAATTATAAAAATTTAAAAAATCCAAAAATATAAAAAATCAAAAAATATAAAAAAATCAAAAAATATAAAATGTCTCGTCTCGTCGCGTCTCGTCTCGTTTCGCCTCGCCTCGTCTCGTCTAAAAATCATAAAAATTTAAAAGATAAAAAATAAAAAATTAAAAAATATAAAAAATCAAAAAATATAAAAAAATAAAAAAGATAAAAAATCAAAAAATATAAGAAATCAAAAAATATAAAAAATCAAAAATTATAAAAGTCTCCTCTCGTCACGTCGCGTCTCGTTTCGCCTCATTTTTTCGTCTCGTCTCGTCTCGTCCCGTCCCATCCCGTCTCGTCTCGTCTCGTCTCGTCACGACACGTCACTTAACGTCACGTCTCGTCTCGTCTTGTCTCGTCTCGTCTCGCCTCGATTCGCCTGGCGTCGCCTCGCCTCGCCTTGTCTCGTCTCGTCTCATCTCGTCTAAAAATTATAAAAATTTAAAAAATAAAAAAATATTAAAAATTAAAAAATATAAAAAAATATAAAAAATCAAAAAATTTAAAAAAAATATAAAAAATCAAAAATATAAAAAATCAAAAAATATAAAAATCAAAAAATATAAAAAGTCTCGTCTCGTCGCGTCGCGTCGCGTCTCGTCTCGTCCCGTCCCGTCCCGTCCCGTCCCGTCCCGTCCCGTCAAATCTCGTCTCGTCTCGTCACGTCTCGTCTCGTCCTCGTCTCGTCCTCGTCTCGTCTCGTCTCATCCCGTCTCGTCTTGTCTCGTCCCGTTTTGCCACGCCTCGCTTCGACTCGTCGCGTCTAAAAATTTTAGAAATTTAATAAATCAAAAAAATATTAAAAATAAAAAAAATATAAAAATTCAAAAAAATAATTTCGAAAAATATAAAAAATAAAAAAATATAAAAAATCAAAAAATATAAAAAATCAAAAATATAAAAAATTAAAAATAAAAAATCAAAAAATATAAAAAATCAAAAAATATAAAAATCATAAAATATAAAAAATCAAAAAATTTAAAAAGACTCGTGACGTCTTGTCTCGTCGCTTCGCGTCTCATTCCGCCTCGTCTCGTCTCGTCCGTCTTGTCTCGTCTCGTCTCGTCGCGTCTCGTCTCGTCAGGTCCCGTCCCGTCTCGCCTCGCCTCGTCTCGTCCCGTCTCATCTCGTCTCGTCTAAAAATTATAAAAATTTAATAAATCAAAAAATACAAAAAAATATAAAAATCAAAAATATAAGAAAATCAAAAAATACAGAAAAACAAAAAATATAAAAAATCAAAAAATATAATATGTCTCGTCTCCTCGCGTCTCGTTTCGCCTCGTCTCGTCCCGTCCCATCCCGTCTCCTCTCGTCTCGTCTCGTCACGTAACGTCACGTCACGTCTTGTCTCGTTTCGTCTCGTTCCGTCCCGTCTCGTCTCATCTCGTCTTGTCTCGCCTCGCCTCGCCTCGCCTGGTTTCGCCTCGTCTTGTCGCGTCACGTCTCATCTCGTCAAAAAATTAAAAAATATTAAAAAATATTAAAAATCAAAAAATATAAAAAATAAAAAAATATAAAAAATAAAAAAATATAAAAATCAAAAAATATAAAAATTAAAAAATATAAAAAGTCTCGTCTCGTCTCGTCGCGTCGCGTCGCGTCTCGTCTCGTCCCGTCCTGTCCCGTCACGTCTCGTCTCGCCTCGTCTCGTCTCGTTTCGTCTTGTCTCGTCTCGTCTGGTCACGTCACGTCACGTCACGTCTCGTCTCGTCTCGTCTCGTCCTCGTCTCGTCTCGTCCCGTCACGTCACGTCTCGTCTCGTCCCATCTCGTCTCGTCCCGCCTCGCCTCGTTCGCCTCGTCTCGTCTCGTCTAAAAATTATAAAAATTTAAAAAATCAAAAAATATAAAATATCAAAAAATATAAAAAATCAAAAAAATAAAAATTCGAAAAATAAAAAAATCAAATAATATAAAAAATAAAAAATATAAAAAATCAAAAAATATAAGTCTCGTCTCGTCACGTCTCGTCTCGTCCCGTCCCGTCCCGTACCGTCCCGTCTCTTCTCGTCACGTCTCGTCTCGTATCGTCTAGTCACGTCTTGCCTCGTCACGTCACGTTACGTCACGTCTTGTCTCGTCTCGTCTAAAAATTATAAAAATTTAAAAAAAACAAAAAATATTAAAAATCACAAAATATAAAATTTCCAAAAATATAAGTTTCGAAAAATAAAAAATCAGAGAATATAAAAATAAAAAAAATAAAAAATCAAAAAAATATAAAAAGTCTCGTGTCGTCTCGTCGCGTCGCGTTGCGTCTCGTCTCGTTTCGCCTCGTATCGTCTCGTCTCGTCACGTCACGTCACGCACGTCTCGTTTTGTCTCGTCTCGTTCATCTCGTCTCGTCTCGTCGCGTCTCGTCACGTCACTTCACGTCACGTCTCGTCTCGTCTATTCTCGTCCCGTCTCATCTCGTCTCGTCCCGTCCCGTCTCGTTTCGTCTCGTCTCGCTTCGCCTCGCCCGGCCTGGCCTGGCCTCGCCTCGCCTCGCTTCGTCTCATCTCGTCTAACAATTATAAAAATTTTAAAATTCAAGAAATATTAAAAATTAAAAAAATTAAAAATTCGAAAAATAAAAATTTTGAAAAATATAAAGAATTAAAAATTAAAAAAAATAAAAAATATAAAAAATCAAAAAATATAAAAAATCAAAAAATATAAAAAATCAAAAAAATGTAAAATCAAAAAATACAAAAAATTAAAAAAATATAAATATCAATAAATATAAAAATCAAAAAATATAAAAAATCAAAAAATATAAAAAGTCTCGTCTAGTCTCGTCTCGTCACGTCACGTCACGTCACGTCACGTCTCGTCTCGTCCCGTCCCGTCCTGTCTCGTCTCATCACGACTCGTCTCGTCTCGTCTCATCACGTCACGTCACGTCTCGTCTCGTCCCGTCTCGTATCGTCTCGTCTCGTCCCGTCTCGTTTCGTCTCGTATCGGCTCGCCTCGCCTGGCCTGGCCTCGCCTCGCCTCGTCTCATCTCGTCTAAAAATTAAAAAAAATTAAAAATTCAAAAAATATTAAAAATCAAAAAATATAAAAAATCCAAAAAAGTCACGTGTCGTCTCGTCTCGTCGCTTCGCTTCTCGTCTCGTTTCGCCTCGTCGCGGCTCGTTTCGTCTCGTCTCGTCTTGTCCCGTCCCGTCCCGTCTCGTCTCGCCTCGCCTCGTCTCCTCCTGTCTCGTCTCGTCACGTCTCATTTAAAAATTATAAAAATTTAAAAAATCAAAAAATATTAAAAATCAAAAATATAAAAATTCGAAAAATATAAATTTTGAAAAATAAAAAAATAAAAAAATAAAAAATATATAAAATAAAAAAATATTAAAAGTCAAAAAATATACAAAATCAAATAATAAAAAAGTCTTGTCTCGTCTCGTCACGTCACGTCACGGCACGACACGGCACGTCACGTCACGTCACGTCTCGTCTCCTCTCGTCTCGTATCGTCACGTCACGTCTCGTCTCGTCTCTTCTCGTCACGCCACGTCTCGTCACGTCTCGTCCCGTCCCATCCCGTCTCGTCCCGTCCTGTCTCCTCTCGTCTCGCCTCGCCTCGTTTGGCCTCGCTTCGCCTCGCCTCGTCTCGTCTCGTCTAAAAATTATAAAAATTATAAAAATTCAAAAAATATTTAAAATCAAAAAATATAAAAATTCGAAAAATATAAAAAATCAAAAAATATAAATAATCAAAAAATATAAAAAATAAAAAATAAGAAATCAAAAAATATAAAAATTTAAACAATATAAAAAGTCTCGTGTCATCACGTCGCGTCGCGTCTCGTCTCATTTCGCCTCGTCTCGTTTCGTCTCGTCTCGTTTCGTCTCGTCTCGTCACGTCACGTCTCGTTTCGTCTCGTCTCGTCACGTCACGTCACGTCGCGTCACGTCCCGTCTCGTCTCGTCTAGTCTTGTCCCGTCTCGTCTAGTCTCGTCTTGCCCCGTCTCGCCTCGCCTCGTCTCGTCTAGTTTCGTCTAAAAATTATAAAAATTTAAAATATCGAAAAATATTAAAAATCAAAAAATACAAAAATTCGAGAAATATAAATTTCGAAAAATATAAAAATCAAAAAATATAAAAAAATCAAAAAATATAAAAAATCAAAAAATATAAAAAATTAAAAAATATAAATATCAAAGAATATAAAAATAAAAAAATATAAAAAATCAAAAAATATAAAAAATCAAAAAATATATATAATCAAAAATATAAAAAGCCTCGTGTCGTCTCGTTTCGCCTCGTCGCGCCTCGTTTCGTCTCGTCTCGTCTTTTCCCGTCCCGTCCCGTCTCGTCTCGCCTCGCCTCGCTTCGCCTCGTCTCGTCTTGTCTCGTCTCGTCAAAAATTATAAAAATTTAAAAAATCAAAAAAATATTAAAAATAAAAAATATAAAAAATCAAAAAATATAAAAAATCACAAAATATATAAAATCAAAAAATATAAAAATTAAAAATAAAAAGTCTCGTCTCGTCTCGTCTCGTCGCGTCACGTCTCGTCTCGTCCCGTCCCGTCACGTCTCGTCTCGCCTCGTCTCGTCTCGTCTCGTTTCGCCTTGTCTCGTCTCGTCTCGTCACGTCACGTCACGTCTCGTCTCGTCCTCGTCTCGTCTCGTCACGTCACGTCTCGTCTCGTGTCGTCTCGTTCCATCTCGTCTCGTCTCGTCCTGTCTCGCCTCGTTTCGCCTCGTCTCGTCTCGTCTAAAAATTATAAATATTTAAAAAATCAAAAAATATAAAAAATCAAAAAATATAAAAAATCAAAAAATTTAAAAAATCAAAAAATATAAAAAATCAAAAAATATAAAAAGTTTCGTCTCGTCGCGTCGCGTCTCGTCTCGTTTCGCCTCGTTTCGTCTCGTTCTGTCTCGTCTCGTCTCGTCACGTCTCGTCTCGTCTCGTCCTGTGTCGTCTCGTCTCGTTTCGTCCTTTCTCGTCTCGTCTCGTCCCGTCCCGTTCCGTCCCGGCTCGTACCGTCCCGTCCCGTCTCGTCTCGCCTCGCCTCGCCTCTCCTCGTCTCGCTCGTTTCGTCTCGTCTAAATATTATAAAAATTTAAAAAATCAAAGAATATTAAAAATAAAAAAATAAAAATTCAAAAAATATTAATTTCGAAAAATATAAAAAATTAAAAAATATAAAAAATAAAAAAATATAAAAAGTTTCGTCTCGTCGCGTCGCGTCTCGTCTCGTTTCGATTCGTTTCGTCTCGTTCTGTCTCGTCTCGTCACGTCTCGTCTCGTCTCGTCCTGTGTCGTCTCGTCTCGTTTCGTCCTTTCTCGTCTCGTCTCGTCCCGTCCCGTTCCGTCCCGTCTCGTACCGTCCCGTCCCGTCTCGTCTCGCCTCGCTTCGCCTCTCCTCGTCTCGCTCGTTTCGTCTCGTCTAAATATTATAAAAATTTAAAAAATCAAAGAATATTAAAAATAAAAAAAAATAAAATTCGAAAAATATTAATTTCGAAAAATATAAAAAATAAAAAATATAAAAAATCAAAAATAAATAAAATAAAATAATATAAAAAATCGAAAATATTAAAAATAAAAAAATATAAAAAATCAAAATATATAACAAATCAAACTATAAAAAGTTTTGTCTCGTATCGTCTCGTCACGTCTCGTCTCGTCACGTCTTGTCAGGTTTCGTCTCGTCTCTTCTCGTCTTGTCTCTTCTCGTCCCGTCCCGTCTCGTCTCGTCTCTTCTCGTCTCTTCTCTTCTCGTCCCGTCCCGTCCCGTCTCGTCTCGTCACGTCACGTCCCGTCACGTTTCGTCTCGAATCGTCTCTTCTCGACTCGTCACGTCACGTCACGGCTCGCCTCGCCTCGTCTTGTCCCGTCTCGTAACGTCTCGTCCCGTCTCGCCTCGCCTCGTCTCGTCTAAAAACTATAAAAATTTAAAAAATCAAAAAATATTAAAAATCAAAAAATATAAAAATTCGAAAAATAAAAGAATCAAATAATATAAAAAATCAAAAAATACAAAAAATCAAAAAATATAAAAGTCTCGTCTCGTCTCGTCACGTCACGTCTCGTCTCGTCTCGCCCCGTCCCGTCCCGTACCGCCCCGTCTCGTCTCGTCACGTCTCGTCTCGTCTCGTCTAGTCTCGTCTTGTCTCGTCACGTGACGTTACGTCACGTCTTGTCTCGTCTCGTCTAAAAATTATAAAAATTTAAAATACCCCAAAATATTAAAAATCACAAAATATAAAATTTCCAAAAATATAAGTTTCGAAAAATAAAAAATCAGAATATAAAAAATCAAAAAAAAAAAAATAAAAAAATATAAAAAGTCTCGTGTCGTCTCGTCTCGTCGCGTCGCGTCTCGTCTCGTTTCGCCTCGTTTCGTCTCGTCTTGTCTCGTCTCATCACGTCTCGTCTCGTCTCGTCCTGTGTCGTCTCGTCTCGTTTCGTCCTTTCTCGTCTCGTCTCGTCTCGTCCCGTCCCGTTCCGTCCCGTCTCGTACCGTCCCGTCCCGTCTCGTCTCGCCTCGCCTCGCCTCTCCTCGTCTCGCTCGTTTCGTCTCGTCTAAAAATTATAAAAACTTAAAAAATCAAAGAATATTAAAAATAAAAAAATAAAAATTCGAAAAATATAAAAAATTAAAAAATATAAAAAACAAAATATATAAAAAATCAAAAAATAAAAGTCTCGTCTCGTATCGTCGCATCGTGTCTCGTTTCGCCTCGTTTCGCCTCGTCTCGTCTCGTTTCGTCTCATCCCGTCTCGTCTCATCATGTCACGTCACGTCTCGTCTTGTTTCGTCTCGTCTCGTCTCGTCCCGTCTCGTCTCATCTCGTCTAAAAATTAAAAAAAAATAAAAAATCAAAAAATAATAAAAATCAAAAAATATAAATATTCGAAAAATATAAATTTCGAAAAATATAAAAAATCAACAAATCAAAAAATATAAAAAATCGAAAAAATATAAAAAATCAAAAAATATAAAAATTAAAAAATATAAAAAGGCTCGTATCGTCTCGTCACGTCTCGTCTCGTCACGTCACGTCACGTCTCGTCTCTTCTCGTCTCTTCTCGTCCCGTTCCGTCTCGTCTCTTTTCGTCCCGTCCCGTCTCGTCTAGTCTCGTCTCGCCTCGTCACGTCACGTCACGTCACGTCTGGACTCGTCTCTTCTCGTTACGTCACGTCTCGTCTCGCCTCGTCTCGTCTAAAAACTATAAAAATTTAAAAAATCAAAAAATATTAAAAATAAAAAAATATAAAAATTCGAAAAATATAAATTTCGAAAAATATAAAAAATCAAAAAATATAAAAAATATCAAAAAATATAAAAATCAAAAATTAAAAATGTCTCGTGTCGTCTCGTCTCGTCGCGTCGCGTCTCGTCTCGTTTCGCCTCGTCTCGTTTCGTCCGTCTCGCCTCGCCTCGCCTCGCCTCGTCACGTCACGTCACGTCTCGTCTCGTTTCGTCCCGTCTCGTCTCGTCTCGACCCGTCTCGCCTAGTGTCGCCTCGTCTCGTCTCGTCTAAAAATTATAAAAACTTAATAAAACAAAAATATTAAAAATCACAAAATATAAAAATTCCAAAAATATAAATTTCGAAAAATATAAAAAATCAGAGAATATAAAAAATCAGAGAATATAAAAAATCAAAAAAAATTAAAAAAATCAAAAATATAAAAAGCCTCGTGTCGTCTCGTCTCGTCGCGGCGTCTCGTCTCGTTTCGCCTCGTATCGTCTCGTCTCGTCGCGCCTCGTCCCGTCCCGTACCGTCTCGTCTCGTCTCGTCACTTCTCGTCTCGTCACGTCACGTCACGTCGCGTCTCGTCTCGTCTTGTCTCGTCACGTCACGTCTCGTCTCGTCACGCCACGTCTAGTCTTGTCTCGTCACGTCTCGTCCCGTCCCATCCCGTCTCGTCTCGTCTCGTCCAGTCCTGTCTCGCCACGTCTCGCCTCGCCTCGTTTGGCATCGCTTCGCCTCGCCTGGCATCGTCTCGTCTCGTCTCGTCTAAAAATTATAAAAATTTAAAAAATCAAAAAATATTTAAAATCAAAAAATATTAAAATTCGAAAAATATAAATTTCGAAATAAATAAAAAACAAAAAATACAAACAATCAAAAAATATAAAAAATCAAAAAATTTAAAAAATCAAAAAATATAAAAAAAATAAAAGATATATCATCATCATCGACAGCAAGGATTAGACCGCTTGGTCTGTTCCGTCTCAGAATTGTTCATGCCATCTCTTCAAGGGACGTCCTACACTTCTTTTTCCTTTAGGTACATATTGAAGAATAGTTTTACTTATTCTATGTTCTGGCATTCTCAGGACATGACCTTTCCAGTTTTCTCGATATTTCTTTATGGTATCTATAACTGGTTCAACATTTAGTTCTTTTCTGATATCTACACTTTTTTTTTTGGTCTAATAGTGAATATCCTGCCACAAAACGAAGAAATCTCATTTCTGCAGATTCAATTCGGCGCAGCTGATCTGATGTTAATGTCCAGCTCTCACTTCCATAAAGTAGTAATGGCAAAGCAATAACTTTGTAAAATCTGAGAAGAGTTTCCTTTTGCGCATTATGATGTAGAGTTCGCTGTAACGTTCCACAGAAATATGTGAAGTTGTTCAGCTTTATTTCCATATCCCTTGATTTTATATAATTAAAATGATACCCAAGATATTTAAATTCATTTACTTGTTCAATTATTTGGTCATATACAACTATCTTTGCTCTTAAAGGTTCAAGTCCTTTAAATGCTATCCCTTTTGTTTTACTGGGTGAGTTATCATACCATACTCATTAGCAACCTGACTTAACTTGTGGACTGCTATTTGAATTTCATATTCACATTTTCCTATGATAAGCTGGTCGTCGGCAAAAAGTAATGTTGGGATCTCGACATTATTAATCTTAAAAACATCATTTAAAGTCTTCAACCATTTTTTAATGATCACGTCCATATATATATTAAAAAGCGTTGGCGAGAGCGGGCATCCCTGTCTTACTCCCTGGTTTATATATGCTGATTCTGTTCCATTCTTTTTTTTTAAAGATATAAAAAATCAAAAAATGTAAAAATTCGAAAAATATAAAAAATCAAAAAATATAAAAATCAAAAAATATAAGAAATTAAACGATATAAAAAGTCTCGTGTCGTCTCGTCGCGTAGCGTCTCGTCTCATTTCGCATCGTCTCGTCTCCTTTCGTCTCGTCTCGTCTCGTCACGACACGTCACGTCTCGTTTCGTAACGTCACGTCACGTCTCGTCCCGCCTCGTCTCGTCTCGTCTCGTCACGTCCCGTCCCGTCTCGTCTCGTCTCGTCTCGTCACGTCTTGTCTTGTCTCGTCTCGTCACGTCACGTTACGTCTCGTCTCGTTTAAAAATTATAAAAAATTAAAAAACCAAAAAATATTAAATATCAAAAAATATAAAAATTCCAAAAATATAAATTTCGAAAATATAAAAAATCAGAGAATATAAAAAATCAAAAAATTTAAAAAATCAAAAAATATAAAAAGTCTCGTGTCGTCTCGTTTCGTCGCGTCGTGTCTCGTCTCGCCTCGTATCGTCTCGTCTCGTCTCGTCTTGTCACGTCACGTCACGTCACGTCTCGTCTCGTCCCGTCCCGTCCGTCCTGTCTCGTCTCGTCACGTCTCGCCTCGTCTCGTCATATCTCGTCACGTCACGTCTCGTCTCGTCTCGTCTCGTCACGTCACGTCACGTCACGTCTCGTCTATTCTCGTCCCGTCTCGTCCCGTCTCGTCTCGTATCGTCTCGTCTCGTCCCGTCTCGTTTCGTCTCGTATCGGCTCGCCTCGCCTGGCCTGGCCTCGCCTCGCCTCGTCTCATCTCGTCTAAATATTAAAAAAAATTAAAAATTCAAAAAATATTAAAAATCAAAAAATATAAAAATCCAAAAAAGTCACGTGTCGTCTCGTCTCGTCGCTTCGCTTCTCGTCTCGTTTCGCCTCGTCGCGGCTCGTTTCGTCTCGTCTCGTCTTGTCCCGTCCCGTCCCGTCTCGCCTCGTCTCCTCCTGTCTCGTCTCGTCACGTCTCATTTAAAAATTATAAAAATTTAAAAAATCAAAAAATATTAAAAATCAAAAATATAAAAATTCGAAAAATATAAATTTTGAAAAATAAAAAAAATAAAAAAATAAAAAATATATAAAATAAAAAAATATTAAAAGTCAAAAAATATACAAAATCAAATAATAAAAAAGTCTCGTCTCGTCTCGTCACGTCACGTCACGTCACGGCACGGCACGTCACGTCTCGTCACGTCTCGTCTCCTCTCGTCTCGTATCGTCACGTCACGTCTCGTCTCGTCTCTTCTCGTCACGCCACGTCTCGTCTCGTCACGTCTCGTCCCGTCCCATCCCGTCTCGTCTCGTCCAGTCCTGTCTCCTCTCGTCTCGCCTCGCCTCGCCTGGTCTCGTCTCGTCTAAAAATTATTAAAATTTAAAAAATCAAAAAATATTTAAAATCAAAAAATATAAAAATTCCAAAAAAATATAAATTTCGAAAAATATAAAAATCGAAAATATAAAAAAACAAAAAATATAAAAAATCATAAAAAATATAAAAAATTAAAAATTACAAAAAATCAACAAATATAAAAAATCGAAAAATATAAAAAATCAATAAATATAAAAAAATCAAAAAATATAAAAAATTAAACAATATAAAAAGTCTCGTGTCGACTCGTCGCGTCGCGTCTCATTTCGCCTCGTCTCGTCTCGTTTTGTCTCGTCACGTCCCGTTTCGCCTCGTCACATCACGTCACGTCTCGTCTCGTCTCGTCACGTCACGTCACGTCTCGTCTCATCTCGTCTCGTCCCGTCTCGTCTCGTCCTGTCTCGTCTCGACCCGTCTCGCCTCGCCTCGTCTCATCTAGTCTCGTCTAAAATTATAAAAATTTAAAAAATCGAAAAATATTAAAAATCAAAATATATAAAAAATTGAAAAATATTAAAAATCAAAATATATAAAAATTCGAAAAATACAATTTTCGAAATTTATAAAAAATCAAAAATATAAAAAATCAAAAAAATTTAAAAAATAAAAAAATATAAAAAATCAAAAAAACTAAAAAAACAAAAAATATAAAATCTCGTCTCGTCTCGTCTTGTCCCGTCCCGTCCCGTCTCTTCTCGTCTCGTCACGTCTCGTCTCGTCTAGTCTCGTTTTGTCTGGTCTCGTCACGTCACGTTACGTCACGTCTCGTCTCGTCTTGTGTCGTCTAAAAATTATAAAAATTTAAAAAATCACAAAATATTACAAATCAAAAAATAAAAAAATTCGAAAAATATAAATTTCGAAAATATAAAAAATCAAAAAATATAAACAATCAAAAAATATAAAAAGTCTCGTGTCGTCTCGTCTCGTCGCGTCTCGTTTCGCCTCGTCTCGTCTCGTTTCGTCTCGTCTCGCCTTGCCTCGTCTCGTCTCGTCACGTCACGTCACATTTCGTCTCGACTCGTCTCGTTACGTCACGTCACGTCTCGTCTCGTCACGTCACGTCACTTCACGTCTCGTCTCGTCTATTCTCGCCCCGTCTCGTCTCGTCTTGTCTCGTCTCGTCTCGTCCCGTCCCGTACCGTACCGTCTCGTCTCGTCACTTCACGTCACGTCTCGTCTAGTCTCATCTCGTCTGGTCTCGTCACGTCACGTCACGTCACGTCTAAAAATTATGAAAATTTAAAGAATCAAAAAATATTAAAAATCAAAAAAATTTCGAAAAATATAAAAATAAAAAAATTTTAAAAAATCAAAAAATATAAAATATCAAAAATATAAAAAACCAAAAAATATAAGTGTCGTCTCGTCACTTCACGTCACGTCACATCACGTCACGTCTCGTCTCGTTTAGTCTCGTCTCGTCTCGTCTAAAAATTTTGAAATTTTAAAAAACAAAAAATATTAAAAATCAAAAAATATAAAAATTCGAAAAATACAAATTTCGAAAAATATTAAAAAATCAAAAAATCAAAAAATATAAAAAATCAAAAAATATAAAAAGTCTCGTTTTGTCAGGTCTCGTCTCGTCACGTCTCGTTTCGCCGCGTCTCGTCTCGTCACGTCTCGTCTCGTTTCGTTTCGTTTCGTTTCTTCTCGTCCCGTCCCGTCCCGTCTCGTCACGTCTCGTCTCGTCTCGTCACGTCACGTCTCGTCTATTCTCGTGTCGTCTCGTCACGTCAGGTCACGTCTCGTCTCGTCACGTCCCGTCTAGTCCCGTTCCGTACCGTTTATTTCTTCTGGTCTCGCCTCGCCTGGCCTCGCCTCCCCTCGCCTCGTCACGTCTTGTCTCATCTCGTCTAAAAATTATAAAAATTTTAAAAATCAAATAATATAATAAATCAAAAAATATAAAAAATCAAAAAATATAAAAAATCAAAAAATATAAAAAATCAAAAAATTTAAAAAATTAAAAATATTAAAAAATCAAAAAATATAAAAAATCAAAAAATTTAAAAAGTCTCGTGTCGTGTCGTCTCGTCACGTCGCGTCTCGTTTCGCCTCGTCTCGTCTCGTTTCGTCTCGTCTCGTCTTGTCTCGTTTCGCTCCGTCTCGTCTCGTCTCGTCTAGTCTCGTCTCGTCTCGTCTCATCCCGTCCCGTCCCGTCCCGTCTCGTCTCGTCTCGCCTCGCCTCGCTACGCCTCGTCTCATCTCGTCTCGTCAAAAAATTATAAAAATTTAAAAAATATTAAAAATCAAAGAATATAAAAATTCGAAAAATATAAATTTCGAAAAATATAAAAATTAAAAAAATAAAAAATATAAAAAATTAAAAAATATAAAAAATCGAAAAATAAAAATATAAAAAATATAAAAAATCAAAAAATATAAAAAACAAAAAATTAAAAAATCAAAAAATTTCAAAAATATCGTCTCATCTCGTCGCGTCGTGTCGCGTTTCGCCTCATTTCGCCTCGTCTCGTCTCGTCCCGTCCCTTCCCGTCTCGTCTCGTCACGTCACGACACGTGACGTCACGTCGCATCACGTCACGTCTCGTCTCGTCTCGTCACGTCTTGTCTCGTCTCGTCACGTCTCGTCCCGACCCATCCCGTCTCGTCTCGTCCCGTCCCGTCTCGTCTCGTCTCGCCTCGTCTCGCCTCGCCTCGTCTCGTCTCGTCTGCTCTCCTCTAAAAATTATAAAAATTTAAAAAATCAAAAAATATAAAAATTCGAAAAATATAAATTTTGAAAAATATAAAAAATCAAAAATATAAAAAATAAAAAAATATAAAAATCAAAAAATTTAAAAAAACAAAAAATATAAAAATCAAAAATATAAAAAATCAAAAAAAAAATTCTCGTCTCGTCTCGTCTTGTCCCGTCCCATCCCGTCCCGTCTCGTCTCGTCACGTCTCGTCTCTTCTCGTCTTGTCTAGTCTCGTTTTGTCTGGTCTCGTCACGTCACGTCACGTTACGTCACGTCTCGTCTCCTCTCGTCTCGTCTAAAAATAATAATTTAAAAAATCACAAAATATTATAATCAAAAAATATAAAAAGTCTCGTGTCGTCTCGTCTCGCGCGTCGCGTCTCGTCTCGTTTCGCCTCGTCTCGTCTCGTTTTATCTCGTCTCGTCTCGTCTCGACTCGCCTCGTCCCGTCTCTTCTCCACCCGTCTCGCCTCGTGTCGCCTCGTCTCGTCTTGTCTAAAAATTATAAAAATTTAAAAAACCAAAAAATATTAAAAATCAAAAAATATAAAAATTCCAAAAATATAAATTTCGAAAAATATAAAAAACAGAGAATATAAAAAATCAAAAAGTTTAAAAAATCAAAAAAATATAAAAAGTCTCGTGTCGTCTCGTCGCGTCTCGTCTCGTTTCGCCTCGTATCGTCTCGTCACGTCTCGTCACGTCACGTCACGTCTCGTCTCGTGTGGTCTCGTATCGTCTCGTCTCGTCCCGTCCCGTCCCGTTTCGTCTCGTCACGTCTCGTCTTGTTACGTCACGTCACGTTTCGTCTCGTCACGTCTCGTCTCGTCACGTCACGTCTCGTCTCGTCTCGTCACGGCACGGCACATCACGTCACTTCACGTCACGTCTCGTCTATTCTCGTCCCGTCTCCTCTCGTCTCGTCTTGTCTCGTCTCGTCCCGACCCGTACCGTACCGTTTCGTCTCGCCTCGCCTCCCACCGTCTCGTCTCGTTTAGTCTCGTCTCGTCTGGTCTCGTCTCGTCACGTCACGTCACGTCTCGTCTCGTCTAAAAATTATTAAAATTTAAAGAACCAAAAATATTAAAAATCAAAAAATATAAAAATTTGAAAAATATAAAAAATCAAAAAATATAAAAAATCAAAAAATTTTAAAGTCTCGTCTCGTCTCTTCACGTCAAGTCACGTCACGTCTCGTCTCGTTTGTTTAGTTTCGTCTCGTCTCGTCCCGTCCCGTCTCGTCTGGTCTCGTCACGTCACGTCACGTCTCGTCACGTCGTCTCGCCTCGTCAAAAAATTTTGAAATTTTAAAAAACCAAAAATATTAAAAATCAAAAAATATAAAAAATCAAAAAATATAAAGTCTCGTCTTGTCAGGTCTCGTCTGGTCTCGTCACGTCTCGTCTCGTCGCGTCGCGTCTCGTCTCTTCACGTAACGTCACGTCTCGTCTCGCCTCGCCTCGTCTCGTCACGTCTCGTCTCGTCCCGTCCTGTCCCGTCCCGTCCCGTTTCGTCCCGTCCCGTCACGTCTCATCTCGTCTCGTGTCGTCTCGTCCCGTCTCGTCTCGTCTCGCCCTGTCCCGTCCCGTCTCGCCTCACCCCGCCTCGCCTCGTCTCGTCTAGTCTCGTCTCGCCTAAAAATTATAAAAATTTTAAAAATCAAAAAATATTAAAAATCAAAAAATATTAAAAATCAAAAAATATAAAAATTCGAAAAATATAAATTTCGAAAAATATAAAAAATTAAAAAAAAAATCAAATAATATAAAAAATCAAAAAATATAAAAAATCAAAAATTATAAAAAATAAAAAAAATAAAAAGTCACGTGGCGTCTCGTCTCGTCGCTTCGCGTCTCGTCTCGTTTCGCCTCGTTTGGTCTGGTCTCGCCTCGCCTCGTCTCGTCACGTCACGTCACGTCTCGTCTCGTCTCGTCTCGTCGCGTCTCGTCCCGTTCCGTCCCGTTTCGTCCCGTCACGTCTCATCTCGTCTCGTCCCGTCTCGTCTCGTCTCGTCCTGTCCCGTCCCGTCTCGCCGCGCCTCGCCTTGTCTCGTCTTGTCTCGTCTCGTCTAAAAATTATAAAAATTTAAAAAAAGTCTCGTCTCGTCTTGTCGCGTCGCGTTACGTCTCGTCTCGTCTCGTCTCGTCACGTCACGTCACGTCTCGTCTCGTCTTGTCTCGTCTCGTCTCGCCTCGTCTCGTCACGTCACGTCCCGTCTCGTCTCGTCTTGTCTCGTCCCGTCTCGACTCGCCTCGTATTGTCTCGACTAAAAATTATAAAAATTTAAAAATCAAAAATATTAAAAATCAAAAAATATAAAAATTCGAAAAATATAAATTTCGAAATATATAAATTTCGAAAATATAAAAAATTAAAAAATAAAATCAAAAAATCAAAAAATATAAAAATATAAAAATAAAATATGTAAAAAGTCTCGTCTCGTCTCGTCGCGTCGCGTCTCGTCTCGTTTCGCCTCGTCTCGTCCTGTCTCGTCTCGTCCTCTCTCGTCTCGTCTCGTCGCGTCGCGTCGTGTCTCGTTTCGCCTCCTCTCGTCTCGTTTCCTCTCGTCTTGTCTCGTCTCGCCCGTCCCGTCCCGCCCCGTCTCGTCTCGCCTCGTCTCGTCTCATCTAAAAATTATAAAAATTTAAAAAAACAAAAAATATTAAAAATTTAAAAAAAATATAAAAATTCGAAAAATATAAATTTCGTAAAATATAAAAAATAAAAAAATAATCAAATATAAAAAATCAAAAAATATAAAAATTCGAAAAATATAAATTTCGAAAAATATAAAAAATCAAAAAATAGAAAAAATTAAAAAATATAAAAAATCAAAAAAATATAAAAAGTCTCGTTTCGTTTCGTCTCGTCTCGTCCCGTCTCGTCCTGTCCCGTCCCGTCTCGTGTCGCCTCGCCTCTTCTCGTCTCGTTACGTCACGTCACGTCACTTCTCGTCTCGTCCCGTCTCGTCTCGTCTCGTCCCGTCTCGCCTCGTCTCGTCTCGACTAAAAATTATAAAAATTTAAAAATCAAAAAAAATCAAAAAATATAAAAATTCGAAAAATATAAATTTCAAAAAATATAAATTTCGAAAATATAAAAAATCAAAAAATATAATAAATCAAATAATATAAAAAATCAAAAAATAAAAAAAATAAAATAATATAAAATAAAAAAATATAAAAAGTCTCGTCTCGTCTCGTCGCGTCTCGTCTCGTCTCGTCTCGTTTCGCCTCGCCTCGTCTCGTCTCGTCCTGTCTCGTCTCGTCTCGTCTTCTCTCGTCTCGTCTCGTCGCGTCGCGTCTCGATTCGCCTCGTCTCGTCTCGTTTCGTCTCGTCTTGTCTCGTCTCGTCCCGTCCCGCCCCGTCTCGTCTTGCCTCGTCTCGTCTCGTCTCGTCTAAAAATTATAAAAATTTAAAAAATCATAAAATATTAAAAATAAAAAATATAAAAATTCGAAAAACATAAATTTCGTAAAATATAAAAAATAAAAAAATAAAAAAATAAAAAATAAAAAATCACAAAATATAAAAATTTGAAAAATATAAATTTCGAAAAATATAAAAAATCAAAAAAGTCAAAAAATAAAAGAATAAAAAAATAAAAAAATATAAAAAGTCATGTCTCGTCGCGTCGCGTATAAAATAAAAAAATATTAAAAGTCAAAAAATATACAAAATCAAAAAATAAAAAAAGTCTCGTCTCGTCACGTCACGTCACGGCACGGCACGTCACGTCACGTCTCGTCTCGTCACGTTACGTCTCGTCTCGTCTCGTATCGTCTCGTCACGTCTCGTCTCGTCTCTTCTCGTCACGCCACGTCTCGTCTCGTCTCCTCTCGTCACGTCTCGTCCCATCCCGTCTCGTCTCGTCCCGTCCTGTCTCCTCTCGTCTCGCCTCGCCTCGTTTGGCCTCGCTTCGCCTCGCCTCGCCTGGTCTCGTCTCGTCTAAAAATTATTAAAATTTAAAAAATCAAAAAATATTTAAAATCAAAAAATATAAAAATTCCAAAAAAATATAAATTTCGAAAAATATAAAAATCGAAAAATATAAAAAACAAAAAAATATAAAAAATCATAAAAAATATAAAAAATTAAAAAATACAAAAAAATCGAAAAATATAAAAAATCGAAAAATATAAAAAATCAATAAATATAAAAAATCAATAAATATAAAAAATCAAATAATATAAAAAATTAAACAATATAAAAAGTCTCGTGTCGACTCGTCGCGTCGCGTCTCGTTTCGCCTCGTCTCGTCTCGTTTCGTCTCGTCTTGTCTCGTCCCGTCTCGTCTCGTCTTGTCTCGTCTCGTCTCGTCCCGTCTCGTCTCGTCTCGTCTCGTCTAAAAATTATAAAAATTTAAAAAGCAAAAAATTTAAAAATAAAAAAATATAAAAATTCGAAAAATATAAAATTCGAAAAATAAAAAAATTAAAAAATAAAAAATATAAAAAATCAAAAAATATAAAAAGTCTCGTCTCGTCTCATCTCATCGCGTCGCGTCTCGTCTCGTTTCGCCTCGCCTCGTCTCGTCCTGTCTCGTCTCGTCTCGTCGCGTCGCGTCTCGTTTCGCCTCGTCTCGTCTCGTTTCGTTTCGTCTCCTCTCGTCTCGTCCCGTCTCGTCTTGTCTCGTCTCACCCCGTCCCGTTCCTTCTTGTCTCGTCTCGCCTCGTCTCGTCTCGTCTCGTCCCGTCCCGTCCCGTCTCGACTCGTCACGTCTCGTCTCGTCACTTCACGTCACGTCTCGTCACGTCACGTCACGTCACGTCTCGTCTCGTCCCGTCTCGTTTCGTCTTGTCCCGTCCCGCCTCGATTCATGTCACGCCATACGAGACACGAAACACGTAAAACGAACAAAGAACAACGAAAACCAGACACGAAACACCAAACGGAAAATGAAAATCAATGAAAAAACGAAACCATACACGAGACACGCAACACAAAAAACGACAAACGAAAAACCAAAATGAAAAACTAGACAAGAGACATGTGTCACGAGTCACGTGACATGAGTCACGAAAAACGTTAACTAGACCCGAGACTCGAAAAACGTGTCTTGAGACACGCGACACAACACACGACGCGAGACACGAAAAACGAAATACAAAAAACTAAAAACGAAAATACTAAAACGAACAACAGAAACGAAAAACGAGACACCAGACACGTGACCCGAAAAACAAAACCAAAACACGAAACACAATAAACATAAACGAAAATTAAAAAACGAGACAGGAGACACTAGGCACGAAAATCGAAAAACGAAAAATGGAAAACCAAAAACGAGACACGAGAACGCGAAACAGGACACATGATACAAGACACGAGACACGAAAAACGAAAACCATACATGAGACACGAAACACAAAAACGAGAAACGAAAACCAGCCACGAAATACGAGTCTCGAGACACGAAACATGAAACATTAAAATCGAGAAACGAAAATCGAAGATCTAAAACGAGAAAAACTAAAATGAAAAAATGACATGAGACACAAGAGACGAAAAACGAAAAGCCGACACGGGACACCTGATAGGACCCACGACACACGAAAAACGAGACACGAGATACGCGACATATGACACGCGACACGAGACACGAAAAAAGAAAAACGAAAATCGAAATCTGGGACACGAGAAACGCGTCATGCGACACGAGACATGATACGCGAGAACCGCGACTCGAAAAACGAAAACCGAAAACCAGGCACGAGACACGAAACACGATATACATAAACGAAAAATGAAAAACAAATTGAAAAGCGAAAACGAAAAACGAGGCAAGAGACACTAGACACGAAAAGTGTAAAAAGAAAAACGAGAAACGATACGAGATACGCGACACGAGACACGAAAAACGAAAACCAGAAACGAGACACGAAACACGAAAAACAAGCCACGAGGCACGGAAAACGGAATACGAAAACCAGACACGAGACACAAGACACGAAACAAAAAAGGAAAATGAACACCAAAAATCGAAAAACCAAAACCATACACCTGACACGATACACGAAAACGAAAATTAAAGAACGAAAAAGAGACAAGAGACACGTGTCAAGAGACACGAGACACAAGGCACGAGACACGGGATACGACACACGAGACACAAGACACGTGCACGAGACACAAAAAATGAAAATTGACACGAGACAGGGAACACAAAAACGAAAAACGAGACACGAAATACGTGACACGAAAAACGAAAATCAAAAAAATTATAAGACACGAAAAACCAAACTCGAAAAATGAGACTCACTATACATGACACGCGACACGAGAATGGGAAAACGAAATACAAAAAACTAAAAACGAAAATGCAAAAAGATAAAAACGAAAAACGAGACACGAGACACCAGACACGAAACACGTAAAACAAAAACAAGACACGAAACACAATAAGCATAAACGAAAATTAAAAAATGAAAACGAAAAACGAGACAGGAGACACGAGACATTAGACACGAAAATCGATACACTAGACACAAGAAACTAAAATAAAAAAAGAAAACGAAAACGAACGAGACGCACACACGAGACGCGACACACGAGACGCGACACACGAGACACGCTACAGAGACACGACACACGAGTCACGACACACGGGACACGACACACGAGATGCAGTCACAGAAGACGAAAAAACAAAACAAAACGAAAACGAAAAAACGATAAGGAATAAACAAAAAACAAAAGACGAAAAAACGAAGACACGAAAAAACGAATAAACAAAAAAACAAAAAAATCGGTAAAACGACAAAGAAAAAAGGAAAACGAAAAACCAAAAATGAGAAAACGAAAGCTTGAAAACGAAAACGAAAAAACTAAAACCAAAAAATCAAAACATAAAAGAACGAAAATATCATAACGAAAAAACAAAAACGGAAAAAGATAACGAAAGAACGAAATCGTAATAATAAACACCAAAAAACAAAACAAAAAAAGAAAACGCAGAAACGAAACCGAAGAAACGAAAACAAAAAAACGATAACGAAAATGAAAATTATAAGATAACGAAACGATAACGAAAAAAACAAAAACACGAAAATGGAAAAGCAAAACGAAAAAATTAAAACCAAAAAACCGATAACGTAATATCCAAAAAAGAACAAAAACGAAAAAACGAAAACAAAAATACGAAAAAACCAAAAAGGAAAATGCCCAAACGAAAAATTGACAACGAAAAAAAGAAAACGAAAAAATGAAAACAAAAAACAATGTAAAGAAAAAACTGAAACAAAAAATAAATATGAATAACGAAAACGAAAAAACTAAATTGATAAAACGGAAACATAAACGGAAACGAAAAAACTAAAACGAAAAAAAAACAACACGAAAACGAAACACCGATAACAAAAACAAAATAACCAACAAACAGTAAACCAAAACGAAAAAACACAAAAGGAAAAGGTGAAAACGAAGAAACGAAAAAGATAAAACTAAATCAAAAAACGAAAACAATAAAACAAAAACTACAGAGCGAAAAAGATAAAACGAAATCGATAAAACGAAAACCATAAAACGAAGGCTAAAAATCGAAAGCGATAAACGAAAACTATAAAACGAAAACGATGAAACGAAAACTAAAAGCGAAAACGAAATCCATAAAATGAAACCGATAAAGCGGAATCCAAGAAACAAAAGCGATAAAACGAAAGCAATTAAACGAGAACTATAAAACACGATAAATCGAAATTGATAAAACGAAAAGAATAAAACGAAAACGATAATATGAAAACGAATAAACCAAAACGATAAAACGAAACCGAAAAAACGAAAACCCGAAAACGAGAAAACGAAAAAATCAAATAACAAAAACAAAAAATCGATTACGAAAACACCAAACGCAAACGAAAAACGAAAATGAAAAAACTTAAACGAAAAACAAATACGAAAAAACGAAAAAACAAAACAAAAAAAACAAAATGAAAAAACAAAACGAAATAACGAGAACGAAAAAAGGAAACGAAAAAATGAAATTGATAAAACGAAATCGATAAAACGAAAAACAAAATAAAGAAAAACGAAAAAAACAAAAACGAAAAAACAAAAACGAAAAAATCTAATTGAACAATGAAAACGAATGTTAACACATTAAATAATGAAAACGAAAAAAACGATAAAATGAAAACGATAAAACGAAAACGAAAGAACTAAAACAATAAAACGAAAACGATAAGGCGATAAGTCAGAGCGTTGCCGCGCTACACACCGTATTCGGAGAAAACTTTTGTAGTGAGCGTTCAACACTAACACACTGTGTTCTTAATCGCCGCGTGATTCTTGAGGGAAAGCCTGGCTTGCTGCCTACCTTCAAGCCAGACGCCAATTTTCGCTTACATGCAAAGCCTGATGAGTCAGTGTTTAATTTTGTTTGAAGAAATCCAAACAAAATATCCGCTTGCTTCCTACTTTCAAGCCAGACTCCAATTTTCAGTTATATGACAAGCCTGAAGGGCCAGTGTATAATTTTTTTTAGAAATCCAAAACCAAAATGTGTATTAACTAATTATACTATAATGATTATGTGTATAAATATTTCAATAGAATAAATAAAGGCAGCGGTGGCTATTTGGAGACTTGTACATTTCAAGGTAGGCACGGCCAGATGTTGCCCAGTGTACAATGTATTACAGAAATACTTTTTCAGCAAGTGTTGAACACACATTCAGATAAATAAATCATGTTTTTGGAAGTATTTAGTATTCATTTTTAATTAGTTCAACGGTATATGTAATCAATAAGTGTATCTATATTTTGAGATGAAATATAAATAAACAGTGGCGGGATTTTGAGAACTTGCACTTTTCTGGGTAGGCAGGTTGCCTCGCTACACACAGTATTCGGAGAAAGCTTTTATAGTGAGCGTTCAAGACTGTTTTCTTAATTGCCGTTTCCTTAATTGACTCTTGAGGAAAAGCCAGGGAATGCGCTTGATGCCTACTTTCATGCCAGACCCCAATTCTCAGTTACATGGAAAGCATGAAGGGCCAGTGTTTATTTTTTTTTAAGAAATTCAAAATGTATATTTACTATTTATTTAATACTGATTTTAAATTATATGTTTTTAAATGAAATATATTTTGGTAGTGGTGGCTATTTGGAGACTAGTTCCATTCATGGTAGGCATGGCCGGGCTTTGCCTAGTATAGACCGTATTAGGGGAAAAACTTTCAGTGACATTTCAGACATTTCAGAATAATAAATTATGTTTAGGAAGTATTTAGTATTTATTTGATATTAGTACAATGGTATATGGGATCAATATTTTTTTATAATGTGATGATTTTCTGCCGTTAATAATATTCCCCTACCGATCGTGTACCGTCTCTATTGTAGCAATAGCATGTAGATGCTATGCTCTTCTCCTCCCATTACACATCACTAAAGACCGACGTGTTCCTGCATCTTTTCTTTGCTAGCTTGAATTGGATAATAAAATAAAATTGGTTCACAGGATTGGTCATTGGGATTATAGAAAATCATTAGTTGCGCCAAAGTTTCAAAATATTTAATTTCTTCATCAGGGCTAGAGTGTAAACAATGAACAGTGCATGAGGGCAACAAATATTAAAATAAATTGATTCAATAGTTAATTAACATTACACACACAAAAACAGTAATAAGATTAATCAAACACCAAAATGTAGAAAGTATACACCTTACTAATAATCACAAAGGTAAAATCTCAATTCAAGCAACCACACCCAACTCTAGATGAAGTTGCTGAAGCACGTGGGTCCATCGCGGGTCAAGTGTAAATCGAGCCAAGGCCCAAACAGCAAATGAATGAGGACTGGTTGAATTGAATGACCTCTACAGCCACTTCATGCCCCGCCACCATGTTTTTCCGGTCAAGTTCATGTTAAATTAGCAATATAACCTGATAACATTCTGAGGAAAGTTTATTAAAAGGTATCAAAACTAGATGTAAACAAAATTTGTTATGACTATATTGTTGTAAATATTATTAATCAAGGATAAGAAAAAATATTTACAATAAATGTAATATACCAAGTCACCTTTCCTGTCATTATATTGTTAAAATATTTAAAAAAAATTAATTTGTTAAAAAACACATATATACATACATATACACACATACAATACAATTACATAACATGTACATTACAATACAACATACACATATTAATTGAATGTAAGGATTAAGGGATTGTAATAATTAAAGGATTGGAGTCGCAGCCAGAAAGGAGAACTTGTTCGAGAACCCAGGAAGGTCAAGAGCGCCGAACATCATCTACTACTGGAAAGTGAACACAACTGATTAAGTACAGAGAAGTTTCATACTCCATGTACAAGGCCAATACAGTTCTTATATTTTCATATTAGTAGCAAATGTAGTAATTAATGAACAAATTAAAAATGACCGTTGTAGTTGTAGGAAGTCGCCCGAAAATAATTCAAAGGTTTGCAATTTTAGAAAATTCATAGTTAACAGGGGAAAAAGGTCCTAAGACAGAAGTGTATTTTAGTTTATTCCTCAAAGAAATTTTAAGAAAAAATTTGAAACGTTTATGAGAAAATTTTGAAAATGTCCCAAAGGCTTCATGTGAAGTAACTCCAAATTTTAAAGAATGGTTTTCATAATCGCAGCGCATTGTACCGAGCCAGGTCGACTGTCTAATATCCATTTTGGAAAAAAACAACCTTACGTATGGGACGGATAAAAGTTTTTTCGGTACCAGGGGACCCCATTGTTTTTCCGTTGAAATCTCGAAATCGATTTTCCGCAGCATTACCTAACTTTCTCTATACTACGTATAATACACTGTTACCTTTACTATATTACTCCGTTACTTACTTTCACCTGTCGGTCTCCCATGCCTGCGGCTGCCGGAAAACATTTCTATCTGGCGACCCCCGTCGTACCCACGACAGCGGAAGAGCGAGGAGCAGGATGTGGAAGACCTAGCCACCCCCGATGCTTAGCCTGACGGAGGCGGCGACGGTGTGGACGACGGTGCCCCCTAGGGCCGTTTGGGCGAGAGTAGCGGCACCCCACCGCCCCGTGTCTGCGAAGGCGGGCATCCCGCCATCGGTTCCCGCGGACGCGCTGAGGACGCTGTCGCCGATGCCTCTACTCCCCTCCCTCAGAGCAACATCTCACTCATGACACGCTTGTTGCATCAAATGGAAGATGAAGAAACGCCGCAAGGAAGGGGCGGGCCGAATTTGGTCGAAAACAGTGAACAGACAGACCTAAACTCCCCTGCAACTGCCGGAGGGCGACCTGACCGCGGACAGCGACCCTCAGGAAGGCCTGATTACGGCGAAATCTGGGGGGCGGGGGTGGGTGGGGGGCATTCGTGCGCCGCCTGCGCAGTCTCCATCAAGCGATGTACGGGAAAATATGGCAGGGATTGCGCAAGCAGAGCATCTTTGCGTCAGACCTAGATGGACATGCAAAAGCATACCTGCAATTCGTTTACCGACGCGGGTGTATAAATTCGTCCATGCGGCTCGGCTGAATTGCTCCAAAAAATTAAAACATAATCCACAAAGTGGATTCAAATTCTGCCGCCGGAGCTGCGTGCGCGAGGATAAAAATCCCGCAAACGAGACTGCGCACGTTGTTTCTGAGTGTCGCTCCCACTCCGCTACCTCACAGCCGAGTGCTTGGACATGTGCTGGACGCTCGCGGACGGATGGAGTGTCCTCTCTAACAACTAGGTCGACCCGCAGGGGAAACCTGACTTAGTGGTTGCGAAGGGACACAGCGCACCACCATCGGACTTATTGTAGCGGTCGCGCTGGCATACATGGGGCGTTTGTGAGAGAGATGCGAAAACAGGCAAAATAATATTAGTACTCAATAATAGTACTTAATAATATCAGCCTTACCGTGTGGTGTAATTTCACCCTGTGGTGGTGGGAGCCTTCGGCGACTGGTATGGTGACACTGTCGCCACCCTAAGAAATTCGTCGCTGGCGTAAAGCTTAAAAAATTACGTAAACGCGTTGTCGCCATTTCGGCTTCGCGAGGCCATTTTGGGTAGCGCTGCTTGTTATTACGTCCACATTGACCAAACCGACCTGGTGCCTTTTCAGTTCTGGGCAAGCCCATCCACACGGCCTGCGGCTGCCGGAAAACATTTCTATCTGGCGACCCCCGTCGTACCCACGACAGCGGAAGAGCGCGGAGCAGGATGTGGAAGACCTAGCCACCCCCGATGCTTAGCCTGACGGAGGCAGCGACGGTGTGGCCGACGGTGCCCCCTAGGGCCGTTTGGGCGAGAGTAGCGGCACCCCACCGCCCCATGTCTGCGAAGGCGGGCTTAAAGCTTAAAAAATTACGTAAACGCGTTGTCGCCATTTTGGCTTCGCGAGGCCATTTTGGGTAGCGCTGCTTGTTATTACGTCCACATTGACCAAACCGACCTGGTGCCTTTTCAGTTCGGCTGGCCCCTGCCCACCATGCCCTGCCGCTGTAAACAACGACCCCACCTTGAGGTGCACCGCCGACCACAGAAACACCATCCGTAGTGCATGTAAAGGAACAACTGTGCGTGGGTCCTTCCAGACGGTTCTATAGTAGGCCGGTAGTATCAATTACATCACGAACTAAATTTAGAAAATATTACAAACTTGATAAAATTAAAGAACCATTTTTTTTCAAATTACTTCACTATTTCCCACATAAAACTACTTTTAATCTCGGTCAATCATACACATTTCCACATAGAATTAAATCCCAATTCTCCAATTCAGACCTCCATAGATGTATTCCTCTCCCTTCCACTTCCAATCTACGACACACATCCAACACACTACTTCCTCTCTTTTCCACACATTCACATAAACTTTCTGTCAAAAATCATAACAAATAACTTATTCTGCCCTAACAATTAGGGACAATTAACGTGCGAGTGATCAACTCTAACAAGTCAATTGATTTTCATTTTTACAACCCCTGAAAGATATGTACAGTCGAACAGGCAGAAAATCAATTTTTAAAAAATCTTAAACAGTGCATTTTGCACTATACATTCAAAATGTTTGAAGAAAAAATGTGGAGCCGTTTTTGAGAAAATGGCGTTTGAAAATGCGGAGTTTTGTGAGAGACAAGTAAAAAATTACGTTTTGGTAATTTCTAAAGAAAAAAAAAGAACAGAACAATATAGAGTTTATGTCCTTTAGCTCTATCCCTACCAATTTTTTTAAGAAACAAATTGGAGCCGTTTGCGAGAAAATCTTGTTACTTTCTCGTATACGTACTTAAATATGGAGTAATATACGTAGTATAAAGAAAATTATGTAATGCCGAGGAAAATCGATTTCGAATCAAAAATGGATATTACACGGTCGATCTGGCTCGACTCAAGGCGCTGCGATTTTGAAAAACATTCTTTAAAATTTAGGCGTACTTTGTATCAAGCCCCTGGGACCTTTTCAAAATTTTCTAAAAAATGTATGTATGTGTTTTTATATAAATTACATTTTTGTAATTTTTGAAAAAACAAAAGAATTGAGCACAACGACTTTTATGTCATCTTGTAGAGTAAATATATTCTTTGATTTTTTGAAAGAATAGAGTAAATAACACTCATAAAGATGGCGCAGGTCGGTCTTTCACAGTTAGCTCTGAAGTTTCGAAATTTTCAAAAGTTTGAAATTTTTCGGCGTCATATGGCGAAACCATCTACGGGAAAAGAGAACGGAACTTCACAATTTTCAATGAAGTATGCAACTACAAAATCGAAGATAAAGATTTTGCCTTCAAATACATTTTTTTCTTCATATTTATTCTTTCATTAAGGTCATGTAAATTTTTTGCTGATTTTACTAGTTTTCGCGCAATATTGCGTGCAATTTGTGAAATAATAAAAAATAACATAAACAAGATTTTCTCCAAAAACGACTCCACTTTTTTTCTTTTAACTGTTGGTATGGATAGTGATTACTCTACAAGATGACATAAAAGTCATTGTGCTCAATTCTTTTGTTTTTTCAAAAATTACAAAAATGTAATTTATATAAAAACACTTCTCACGCCAATAATCTACACATTTTCAACAATTTGTAACCACTATTACATTTTTTGGGTTACAGAGTTTCAAATGACTTTCTGTGAAAGAGCTTCAAATTTCACATTTCAATATTGCTTAATGCCATTTTCTTAAAAACAACTCCAAATTGTTCAACAAAAATTTCCAAATAAGATAAGGTTGCGTAACATAAATAAAGTTATGTTTCAATTCTACCATAAGGAAATGGACAAATTGGGAAAGATGAAAAAAATTAAATTGATATGCATTTGGGCAGCTGGTAAGAGGATGGGAAGACCGAAAAGCTAACCCAGACCAAAGAAATTAGAAAACTAACTAGTACAAGAAAGCCTCTGTAGAACCACTTTCTTTTCCATATTAGACAAGATTCAACATTATAGAATGAAATACTGTAGCATTATACAATGGTATACTTCAGGTATCTGCATGTACTATACCAAACTTTCTTATATATTGGAAATGTATCAAAATATAACTTATTAAAAGTTTATAATTTAGTAAATAAAAATTTAACTAAAAATTTAACATAATGTGATATACCCTTTTACTGAAAAATTAAGCAGAATTAGTTGAGATGAACAATTCTTAAAGGAGAGTAGATTAGAGGATTATGCTTTAGAAATAATTACAAATATTTCAAAAAGAAATGTCCTGATATCCACTACAATACAATGTTTTGTGTTTGAAAATATCCTCAACCTATCGAAATCATGTTTTCATTAAAATATCTCTTTGACTTTAATATTATATGTACCGATCATGAATGGGAAACCCCATGGAGTACATACAAATTCATTTTTAGAGTAATATATTTGCTAAAAGAAGCTATTAAGCTTATTTTTCGCTTTATTTTATGGCCAAAACTAAGTGGGTGTCGCACTTTAACAACTGTGGTATTTATGGTTAATAGAGCTGTATCATATATCAAAAATATATAAAAAATTTGACATTGGAATGTTAGTTTTGCATATCTCACTTTAAACTATGAATTATTTCAATACATCTTCCATTGAACATATTCAAATGTTTGAAGATGCAGAAAAGTCTGCTAAAAAAATTTATAGAATTTGAATTAGGTGTAAATTTGGCCTCAGCATAGTTGCCAGCACAAGCTTCAATTTGCAACGAGGAAGGACCATTACCATAGAATTGTGGGACATTGTTTCCAATATAAATCCAATCAAAAACTTATGATTTTTCCAAAAACATCATTAGAATTACTTTGAACTTATGTGTTAACAAACACATAAAATACTAAAAAACATCAATAATGTTAATTTTAGATGAGATATAATTTTAAAAAAATAATTTGCCTAATTTTGAAAAATCAAAAGAAACCATCAAAATCATGTTTATTCTATCTCATTTTTATGTTTATTTTATTATCATTATCATGTCATTTTATTATCATTAACATGTTTATCTCATTCCACCATTTTTGAGAAAATCTTTTTTAATCTTTTTTTAAATATTGCCCATATTTCAATCAAAATTGCTCAAAAACTATTAAAATGTTAAAAAAAAAAGTACATGACATTAATGAAAGAACTAATTATTGAGAACAAATTTCATTTGAAGAAAAATCACAAAATTCAATATTGTAGGGGTACTGAAAAAAATCAAACTTTTGTAACACAATGCTTTATTTATAACACTTTATGTATAATTTCTTTACAATGCTTTATGTATAATTTTGATCTATTTTTTGTATTAAATTGATCTTGTAGTTTTGAAGTTGTAGTTGAAAGGAATCAAAAAGGAAACAATTTTTTAAAGAAATAGAACAGATAGTGGTAATAAATATATTTCAAAATTGGTTTCATTTTTTAAGATGATACATTTCATACATCTCAGAAAGCAAATTAATACATACTATGATTTTCTAAATACAAAATACAACATAAAATTTGAAAGTAACATTTCACACATATTAATTTCTTTGAACTTATTGTTGTTTCATATCCTTCACTGGTTTTCTTTTTCCAAAATGCACACAACATAATAAAAAGATAATCAATGTTTTGTCTAAAGCAGCAATTTTAAAAGTATGACTAATTTAATGTTTTTTAAAGAAATGTATGAAGTTGTTAAAGCATATAAAATACAACTAATGTATACATGATAAAGAAATTATCTAACAGATATGCCAATGTGGGAATGAACTACTTACTAGCATATGTACAACTGATTAAAATATTATATAAACTACTTATGACACAGCCTACTATACTATACAATTATGTAATGCATAACTCATTTTCTTTCCTTCTTCATTTTCTGAAATTCTAATTAAAGCATCATTATGCACAATGTTTACTATCATGCTGTTTTAAGGTGAATCAATACAAATCAATGTTTCCTATACATAAAACATAAATGAATCATCCATGTATTTTGAAATGTCAACAAGTTGTATATGGATTTCAGTCTTCACAACATAGATGAGCATTTACGAATATCTCCTTTCAAACAAATTGTTCATAAATTGCTATCACTGCCTGTGACCCATGTCCAATATTAAGCTTCCAATATTAAATGTTTTCACCTCAATTAACTGATTATGGGATAAACATTTCACACTGCAAAAGATGTGAAATCAGTGGTATGAAAACAAAGTATTCAATCCTTCACTAAATCAATTGTTTTGTGCAGTGTGATATAGCCAATTGAATTTGATGAGCGTGCCGAACTCTGTGTGCAATTTTTAATTATAGATTTACCAAGGGTAATCTTTAACATACAACTGCTTCTGATATTGGATTTTCTGTGATGTTAATGTTTGAAGCTGACCAGTGAGGAGCTGGAGTTTGGGTCTGCAGCTTAGAAACAACATCTAAAGCTTCAAGAGAAGCTCTGCGATAGTTGGCCATTTTATTCTCAGTCAGTGGTGCCACTGAAACACATTTAGAAGCAAAACAATGGTTACATAATGGTAACAGTATCATTTCTATTACAGAGATTTTAAATTGGTTTAAGAAAATGTAAGTTTAGTAACTTCCAGGTTTATATGTGTAAATTAATTTCATCATGTTAGTAGTAATTTGACAAAATGCTTAAACATGATATCTTAGTAAAGAAGTTAAATACACATGCAAGTACTTATAGATAACAAGATTTCTTACACTTTGAGACAAAATTTACTAAAATAAAAATTTGAATTTAAACAAATTAGTGAATGGGCTCTTCAATAACATTTTTGAAACAATTGGAAATGACTCACACTAAAAAATATAAGTATGATCAACAACTGAATATTTGATAAACAAGAATTAAATGTTTTAGAAAAAACATTTCATTTGTTAAAATTCATCTACTCAATTTATTGCCTACATGTGTGATTGAGTTTATAGTCTGTTATTTTTCTAAAGGTTTGTAGCTCTCAAAACACATTTCAAAGTTAAGAAATGAAGATGAATTAAAAATAAGTCATTTGTTCTTTTTCTAGACTCTTTCTGAACATACTCTGAAGGCTTCCAAATAGATAAAAGTCAACATATAACATTTTTTTTATGAAAGCACGTCTAGGTATATAAGGTTCTAGAAGTTCATGTACTTAAGTTTTCTATAAAATGTTTCCTGTGTAGCTATCAATTTTTCTGGATAATTAATAAAAGAAGATATGTCATAAATAATTAAAACTTACAGGAGAAAATCAAACTCAGCAAAAGCTATAAACAAAACTATCAATACTGTTTCAAATCATTTCATGGGGTCAAATTATTGGTATAATTTAAACTTAATAGTACAATAAATGTGAAAAGTTTTATTTTCTGTTAACACAGAAGTATCTCAATAATATTAAAATTATAATTATCATTTTTATTATTATTGATTATTATTATTATTGATTATTATTATTATTATTATTATTATTATTATTATTATTATTATTATTATTTAAAAAACTACAAGCAAAATCCTATCCTGGAAATCCTATCTATTTCATCTGAATTCCAAATATCTAATGATTCAAGACTGGCAATTAGATTTAAGGAAAAATATTATTTCAGACCTCTTAATTCATAACTTAAATAAAAATGTTCGAAAATGTTTATTTAAATTCATATTTTCATCACATAGAAATAGAATATTTTCTCTACATTCCACTGAAACCACTACTCTCTGATTAGTTCATTGAATTCCTAACCTACTTTTTCCAATTAAAATTTATATGATCAGATTTTAGAACATCAAAAAAGGTTTAGTATAAAGATAAGTGATATGGTCATTCTCCTTTTAACTTTGTATTCATGCAGCCTTTGGTGGAGCAATCTTTGTTAGGAGGTTCATTCACTATATTAATGACAAACGTATATAGAAATAAGAGAAAATTTGAAAATATTTAACTGAAATAAGAACTATTTAGTTATAAAAGAGAAAAGATCTTTTGGTCTTTTCAAGTTTTTTTTAATAATTTTCCTTGTTTACCTACAAATTGAATTTGTTTGCCATTCAATTTTAGTAGTCAAGTTTTCACAATTCTCCCATTAAATCATTAAATTGTTTTGATGTATTGAACCCCAACATGCAGTAAATTAAATTTTACTTATGAACTTCAAACATTGTACAGAAATAGTGATTCATGTCTCCTGTTTTTTATGTATATTATATATTAAATTACACTGAAAACTTTATTTTTGTAGATTCCACATCACTAATTGCCTTTGTAAGATTTTTTTTCTTTACTTCCTACTTCTTCATACAATCAGGGGAATCCAGAGAATAAGAGATGGTTCAGATATTTTCTAAAAACTTATTGAAGCAAGAATGTTTAAAAATATAGCAGTTCTTAGGGTCTTCTCCAGCTGAAGAGCTTCCTGAGGTGATGCTGCAGCGGGTCACCCGCAGGGTGAGGGTAGGGTTAAAGATGGTCTGCTGAATGCTCAATGACTTATCCAAAATGTTTTTGGTTAGTGTGAACTTGTTCTCACAATGTGGAATAACCCTTTAGAGAAATGTTTGAACATACTTATAATTTGAGAGAATGGAAACAGGTCCCTTTTCATATTATTTTTCATTAGATAATTATGTTGTATAGATTTTTCATAGAATTAATATTCAAGAATTAAATAAATTTATTAAATTGATTACATTTCTTTTACAAGCATTTAACTAATTACATAAATATGCCAATTCAAGAAGTTCAAAATATTGGGAAATTATGCTCACTGGGTCCAGATTTCTCCACACCACAACAAATAATTATAATATTATTATCTAAAAGAGTAAAATATATTTAAAATATACATATGCAAAACTATATAAATTATCGCAAATGGTGAGGGGGGGGGGGGGGGGTATTCATCCATTCTATCTTTCCAGCTGATTCTGCATGAATAGATGCAAACTATGACCCTGGAGATTACCTATTGCTCAAACCCAACCCATGCCACTACTTACTACAGTAAAATCAAGATAGGCCTACTATATTCTCCTACTGGCAGTGGGCTTTCTAACTGATATTCCAAGATCAACTTTAAAACTTCAATAGATTACAGACAATATCAATGATACTGATTTTTGAATTTCTGAAACAAAGGTAACAATTAGACATAATATGGCTTACTAATTTGTATTAACCAATATATTTCCTTTAATTATATTTCCTCACTGATTTGACACCTACAAGAATGAGGAACTAGTTGATAGTTACACATTTTTCTCTTTTGGGAGAATTGTGTATTTTCTAAAATTGTTTTTAGTATCTAATAATTTTTTATACATGTATAACACAAATGTACAATGGTATGCTCACTGGGTTAGGCTCTTTGAATCTTTATGACAGAGATTCCAGAGGTAGGTAATACTTAAATTTCAAAGGGGAAGGCAGTGCAGTGTTATGAAGTAGAATGGCCCTATCCAAACAACAAAAGCATTATTCTACTGCCCTAGGGAACATTACAAAAATGTCTAAATGCCCTCAAACAAATTGAATGAGAGAGAATATACGCCAAAAGTCAGTCATATGGGATATCTAGTAAAATTAGGATGACATTTGAGATACAGCCTACTATGACCATAAATTTGATAGTGATAACTTTAAAAACTATTTAGTAACAAAACTCGCATGGAAAGTAAAAAGGAAGTATGATGTGTATCAGGCAAGTTTTTTTTCTGCTTTAAAGTAAAATTACTTGTAGTCTACTTTAAATTGATTTGTTTTCTTAATTTACTGGCTTAGTACTAAATACTCAATTACCAGATAACACAAGAAGATACAAAGAAAAAGACGAAATAGGATAGTAAAAGCGGTCACAATGCCAGAAATAAGCAGTGGCAACATCAAAGAACTTTATGACAATTTGAAAACTATCAGTTTGTAAGTAAGAACATGACATTCAAACATCTAGATAGAAAATACAGAAATTTTTTAGCATGTATACTGCAGGAAAGAAGATGAACTCCATAAACCAAGAATGATAAAATATGGATTAATAGTCATAGATAGTATCGTAATATATTTTCACTAAAGAAAGTACACATCATTGTGATCGATTAAGAAGGAATAATTACAAAAAGTGAACCACAGAAGTGTAACATTCTATTCATCCAGTCAGTGCATAACACATGCTTTCAGGCAGAACAAGCACACATATACAACCCCGTGCTACAATGAATTCTAATACTAAACACTTACACTGACTGAACCAAGACTTTTGAGTAGCAGTATCTTGGCTGGGATACACACATTTGGTTAATAACATTTACCTTCAGCTGATGAGGCAGAAAGACTCTTCCGAGAAACTCTCAATGCTTAAAGGAAAGAAACAAAAGAAAATAAAAAAGGAAATGGGAATAATTATTGTTCTAAACTAGTAAGACTATAGAAAAACTAAAGCTCTACACATGATACTATATTTACTAAAATATAATCATACCTAATAGGTGCAAAAGCAGAAAGCAATGTCTAATCTAAAAAGAAAACTAAAATACTATTTTCTGTGTCAACATATGTAACAAATTACTATTTATAAAAAAAAACAGAATGCAACTATAAATGTGGCATCTGAATAAAAAATTAATATAATATCAGGCTCACACATTATAAAAAGATATAAATAACTTTGGTCAATAAAACACTCATATTTAAAACTAAGAAGAGAAAAATATTTAAAGAAATATTCCATCAAAGAATGAAATGATATATACATACCAACATAATTCCCTCCCGTAATGGTAACATTGAAAATAAAGTTTTGTACATTGCTAGTCAGTGTGAAATATTTTCTTCTGAATAGTTTTGTAAATATATCAGAGTATTTTGCAAATGGCCACATTTAATGCCATTGTAACATTAATTATATACTCTTGCTTTACATTATAATCATATACACAACAAATATGCATTGAATACATGCATTTCCAAACTGACACTTTATATGAATATTTTTCAAAACTGTAAACACTGAATACGAACTGAAAACAATTATTTTGAAAGTTTTAAAGACTTCTAAGGCTAGTGACTTCAGCAGTGTACTCAGTGAAGCAACACACTTCAACATGTGTGAACTACTAAAACACTAGTAACAGTTTTGCACAAACTTCATTAAAAATCTCAACAATTTGCAGCAAGCCACTTACCATAACCCTGCCCTTGCAAGAACAGCCTGAATGCTTCACTCACTTTGGCAGGTTGCTCTTCAAGCACCATGCCACAATCTTGAATCTGAAATGAAAAATAATGGGAAGTAAATAAATAAAGTAAGTAAATGATAATATGACACACTTCAGTGAAGGTATTCTCTAAGTAAGTCTTTCAAACCTAGGTCAGAGTTATATAAATTATGCTTTTTTCAGGTATTTTTCTCCCCAAAACATGAGGAACCAATGGTTCTGAATATTTCCAGGAATCCAGAGAAATTTACTTAGAGTTATTTGGTTGGAATTTCAAATCCTCATAAAATGAAGTTTAGTTTCAACACAAGCAGTCACAAAATTTCACTATAAACTGTGTCTCAAGAATGTCATAATCAAAGTAATATAAATAAGATTGTTCTAGTTTTGGAATAATTGATTAAAATGGTGTTCTAAAAATACAAGTTCTGTTATTAGGCATGCGCACATGGGAGGCCAGAAGGAACGTGGCCTCTCATGAAAATTTTGAAAGAGGCCTTGTAGACATATGTAGTACAACATTTTGTTTCTGTAAATATGTTGTGCCTCTAATTTTTTACCACACCAACAATTTGGGGACTTGTTATACTACAATTGAGGAAAAGTTTCTCCACCCATCCAGCAACATTGGAAAGGGATCATCAATTGACTTATTCCTCTACTGATAGAAGGTTAATTGTATATATTTTAGTGTTAGAGTCATAATTTCATTCTCTTTTTAGTGAGTTATAATATTTACAAGTAGGAATATTTGAAATGTAAATAAAATAGTTAAACGGAAAGAGCACACAGAAATATGGTTGCCCCTCCTCCTCTTGCTATAGGCGACGCATATGCATGTGTTTGTTTCTTAAAGGAAAATAACTGACACATGAAAATGTCAACCTAGGTAACATTGATAGTTATAATTACTATAAAGAAATTAATTGCTTTTCTTTTAAAGGATTGTCCACAACAACATGTGAATTAAGAAGTTTGTGTGTCACTCTGAACTGAAACAAAAACCTAAAATGAAATCAGCAATTCACCACTTGAATAATGAGCCTCGTTTTGGGAATTCTGATCTCATCAACATCTAGATAGCAAGCTTTAATTTAATTCAAGATTACAAGCAAGACATGATAACAATTAGAAAGTTTATTCATTTGTTTGTTTCATTTATTGTATATTGTTTGTATATTATTATATTTATATTAATTTAGGGAATCATAGTTATTTTAGCCATAAGCCAATGTTACAATACAATGTTGCCCATACAAACATCAAAATCATCATCTTCTCATGTAGCTGTTTTATATTATTAACATTTGATGTTATTTATATAATTGTCTGTTTTATATTATTAACCCAGCTAGTTCATACTTTCACCTCAAATATTAATATACATAAAAAATACCTTTGTCTTTTTACATTCACACACATGCACACACATACACACATGTACACATACACACACACACACACACTGCATAGGAAAAATGCAAGTTGTTATTAATCTATTTGGTTAACACAAATGTGAAACATTATATTGCCATAATATTCTAAATTCTACAAATTTACTGAAGAACTTTTCAAAACTTCCTTGTTTTAGATTCTACTAACCTTCATCCATGTAGAATTTGTTGGATCAAGACGGCCATTCAGAGTAACTGTATCATCAACATGAGGACTCAGGGCTCCAGTGATATTTATAACAGGCATACTGAGAGTATGAGTATTATTTTTGCGACCTGGATCCATTTCACGAACAATGTTTAAATCAGTTCTTCGAATGTAACTATCAATGAACAAGGCAAGATTTGTTGGATTAACATGCCGCTCAAAGTAATTGCGATACACCTGCACAAGGTCATGGTTCCTCTCTTCGGTACCCTGTAGAAATAATTACATACATCTCAAAAGGAAGACAAGGAAAGCAAAATGCTCACAATTTCTTAAATCTTCATGTTAATTTTCACATCTCAAATTAATTTAATGAATAAGCAAAATAAAATAAATAATTTGGTAATTTCAGAAAAAAATGTATATTGGTTCTTAAACTAGCAACAAAATACAGTAGACATCAATATGTCTATAATATTACTTTATATACAAAATTTAATTTATAAAAGTGAAATACATTCAAGGAATTCCATTGAATTACCCTTCCAAAGTGATGCCACATAAGATAATCAAGGACACCTTGAGTCATCCCTTTGGACCTCAAGTGTCTAGTGTTCAACTTCTGATATCCCCACTCAATCCATCCAGCTTGAGTTGATACACAATTTATAATGCACAGAGCTTCAATCTGGGAAAAAAGACAATATTATAGAAGGAAATTACAAAGGATCTGTAGTGAATAAAATCAAAACTAAAGTCCAAATTACTATTATTTATAAGGAAGACAACTAAAATATGTATAATAATATGTGATATTAGGGCATATTCTTCCTATAGTGTATTTATAAGTTCATACATGACAGAATACATTATTACACCATGTGAATTAACTTCCAACTCTAATGGTACTAATAAATATTTCAACCAGATTCACTCAACAACTTCTTTGTAAAATGAGGATATATTGTAGACATTTTAAAAAATTAGAAAGCATTTTTTCAGCAAGAAAATGAAATTCAAATTGTTTTGAATTCTTCATTAATCCATGAAAATTTAATGTAGTATATGAAAAAATTGCAGGGGATATTATGTATATTTACATTTGCTTTATCAAATAGCTTTAGCAATAAACAAATAAAAATGAAAATAATAAACAATAATTGTTACTTGTAACACTTCCTGCACAAATGTAGACTGTGCTTATATATTTGTAGTTCACGTTGTTTGATCTAACAAGACACACAACATGCAACAGATGAAAAAATTGTGAAAATGAATGCAGTGAACATATTTCTTGGAATCAAGTTCAACAGTTTCCGTTTCTGAAAGTTGGTATTTCCTAGAATTTTAAAAATTCTCTAGGCGAAACACGCAATACTATGACAATATCTTTTAAGAAACCAAAATTAAGTTGAGAAACTAATGAAACATGTGAATTAGGCTAAATATTTTTAAAATGCTTAGTAGATAAAATTAAATTTATTAAAAATATTTTTATTTGTATATTCTTAATTAAAAAATGATACAAATTAATAACAGCTTTACCAGTAATTGCCATTTGAATGAAGGGAAAATGGGAAAGAGAGGGAGAGAGAGCAAGAGGTGAAGACAGAGAGAAAGAGAGTGTGTGAAAGTGACTGTGTGAGAAAAAGAGAGAAAGAAGTGAGAGGGTATTTATTAATTGATTATTACAGTAGTTTTTCAAACCTTTGAGCTTTCAAGAAATACTTTTAACATTGAGAGAGAGAGAGAGAGAGAGAGAGAGAGAGAGTGAGAGAGAGAGTGAGAGTGAGTGAGAGAGAGTGATTGAGAGATAGTGAGAGAGAGAGTGAGAGAGTGAGTGAGAGTGAGAGTGTGAGAGTGAGAGAGAGTGAGAGAGAGGAGACGAGAGAGAGGGAAAGAGAGGCAAAGAAAAGGACTTTAAATGAAATGATTTACAATTATTAAATATGGGTAAAATCCATTCTACTTACCTTCCCAGGGTGAGCAAGAGCATATCTTGCTAGTACATTAGCACCAGCGCCAACTCCAAAACCAATCACACTTCTCAGACCAAAATGAGACAGAACAAAACTCAGTTGATCCGAAAGTTCATCCATGGTAGGATACACAAAACTTGAAAAACAAAAAAAAATATTTAGTTTTATTAATATGGTCCTGCAAAATTATTTAAAAAACGTTGAGGGTGTATGTGATTTCAAACTAACTGCCCCATTACTTTCTCGTATACATATGTATATACAGAGTAATATATGTAGTATAACAAAAAGTTATGCCGAGTTAACAAAAAGTTAGTCCGACAGTCCTTCCGTCCGTCCGTCCATCCGTCAGTCAATTACATTAGCTCCTAGACTATTCTCAGAATTTTTTCCAAAGTGAATATTCCCTGGTCGATTTGACTCGACTCAAAGTTCTGCAATTTTGAAAAAAAAATTCTTTGAATTTTAGTACTCTACATGAAGCCAGGGGGACATTTTCAAAATTTTGTTTCTTGTAAGAATAGAGCGAAATACACCTCTAAAGATGGCACAGATCCGATTTTCATTGTTAACTGAATTTTCAAAAATTGCTTATTTTTTTTTTCCAGAGTCTTCCCACAACTACTATATTGAAGATAGCAATTTTTTCTTCAAATGTAACGAGTTCTTTAATTAATACCATGTTCATTGTTTTGAAAGTGTCACATATTTCAGTTCTACCATAAGGGGACCAAAAAATTAAGAAAAGTGAAAAAATTTCCTTTACGCGGCAATAGATGGCAACCGGAAGAGGGGAGTGCAAAACCGACTAGCTAGCCCATTCTAAAGTGATTAGCAAACTAACTAGTACGACAAGTCTGTGCCATTTTGTAGCACCACTAGTTATAACGGCATTTCATTATTTACGTGATAGAAAAAACACTTTATTGTTTTTACAATATTTGTCTGTCATTCGTTTGTCTGGGCTATTGTCGGGAACAAGGGGTCGGGGTCGGGGTCGGGGTCGGGGTCGGGGTCGGGGTCGGGGTCGGGAGCGGGGTCGGGAGCGGGGTCGGGAGCGGGGTCGGGAGCGGGGTCGGGAGCGGGGTCGGGAGCGGGGTCGGGAGCGGGGTCGGGAGCAGGGTCGGGAGCGGGGTCGGGAGCAGGGTCGGGAGCAGGGTCGGGAGCGGGGTCGGGAGCGGGGGTCGGGAGCGGGGGTCGGAAGCGGGGTCGGGAGCGGGGTCGGGAGCGGGGTCGGGAGCGGGGGGCGACGGGGGAGGGGGCGGGACGGGGCGCGGCGGGACGGACCGGCAAGGTAGGATGGAAATATGTTTCATTTAGAATTCATTCCTTTCTTGCCTAATAGATTATTGAGAGTAACAAATGCCCGGGCAACGCGGGGTAAATTTACTTAGTAAATTAAATTCACTGAAAGTGAAAGTCATAGTCAAATTTATTCCTGGAAATTGTCAAATAGTAATGCAATGTTATTTGAACTATACGAACGTTTATTTTCAATTTCCTTCTAAATTGTACACACGTCTTTTCATATTTCACTTATTTTGATGTTATATGTGTAAAGAACAATATACATATTGCAAGAGTTCACACAATCAAAATTTATGAGTACACATAAGAGAGTTTAAGGCATGCAAAGTTTTTAGAAATAGTGCCCAAATCTCCATTCATTAATTATTTATATATGCAGAATTTTATATGATTCAATCAAAGGAATGTGTAGAGAATAAGCAGCTCCAAAAATGAGAATAATTTCCCTCCTTTGATTTTTGAACTGATTAACATGCATACAATAATACGAAAAATTTAATAACTATACTTGCTATTTTAAAAAATCTTGAAATTGAATAAAAATCACATAGTATTGAAAGTAAAACCACTTACTCTTCTGGAAGTGTAGGTGCACCTTCCTCCTGACCAGGAGCTGTCACGTGGTAGACACAAAAGTTCTCAAGCAGAGCCCTCATGTCAATGTAGTTGAAAAAAGTTTGGTAGCCAGAAACATCTGAAAATAGTTGAGATATATAAATCCATGATATGGGTGTTCGAAAACAACTACCTTCTTGTATGACGGGCAGAAGCCACTTGTCACCCGCGAGGAGTTATCATTAGCTTCGGCTGCGAGGTGTGGCTGTTCGCCACGGGACGAGAGGCCAAGAGCGGCGTTAATATAAACAAACAAACAAACAAACAAAACAAACTTCAAAAACGCACTTAAAATGTTTTATGGGAAATGCCCTCTGTAGTAATCTAGGAAAAATGGCAGTTTTGTACAAGTTAAACAGTTTGAGTTAGCTTGGAGCAAGCGTTACTGCAGTCCTTGCAGCTACGCTGTTCGAGAAGTCCAAATGTTAGAGTCCACGACGGATTTTCGACACTAGCTACACTAGTTCCAGGCGAATGCCGCAGCAGTACCAAAACAAATGACCGGGCGCGATCATACCTTCCTCTTCCGTCTCCTATCCATTCCCCTTAATCACACACACATGCAAACAGAATGTATACACTCTCAGGAGACCAGTCGGGAGTTTAAAGCTCGTCTTGGCAGTGGCGGCGATCCGCTTAGGAAGATACGTGGAGGGAGAAGTTCTTCAGAAGTCAGTGTAGGACGCCACCAGATCTCACCATCCAGCCGGGAGGAACACCGCCACCCGCACCCCCGGAATAAAAATTCACCGCACTAACGAACGCACAGAGATCGATAAGCCCGAAAACATTTATCAATACATTTACAGGAGACCATCGACACAAAATCCTATTGTAAGATCGTGCCATTGTGCCCGCTGGACCCACATGCCGGAAGGCTGGCGAGGGGGCTGGGGCAGTCTTTGCGGCTGGCGAAGGCCACCAATCTCCGGGGCCTCCCCGAGGGGTCGCGGCGGGAGTGTCTCGGAACGCGAGTGTCAACTGGCGCAGAGGGAGATGATGGGGCAGCTGGCGGCGAGCTTCAAATTGCAACCAGGCCTAGGTTTCGGTAATGAGATGACGCCGCCGGCGTGAGAGGTCAGTCACGCAATCCTTCGCGAAGAGGCTGGAGAGAAAACGGAAGGGTGCGTTAGAGTTTGAACCGAATCGCGGTGCGAAAGGCACTTGTCACCCGTAGGGATTATCCCTAGCTTCGGTTGCAAGGTGTGGCGGTTCACCACGGGACGAGAGGCCAAGAGCGGTGCTAAGGTTAGCTGCTGAGGTCTGTGTCAGGCTGGGACGGCGATGCCTCAGGAAAGTGCAGTGATGGGAGTGCAGCGCTAGTTCCTCAGGAGTATAATTATTGTATAGAAAAATTGTAAATAACAACTCCGTGTCTGTGTTTCACTCGCACCACGACGACGTCACACTATTAAGGATTCTACCGCTAGATAAAGAATTACCCCCGTCCCCAGCCTTGCCTCAAAGAGATTTAAGACGAAAAACACAGTTCACATATTACGGGATAGAAGGAAGAAGCAGGTGCAATTTGCAACACGCGCCATACTGCAACACATTTTTAGGTAACTCATAAACCAATTATGGGTCCTACGCCTTTAAAACCGGCTTTTCAGGTCCCAAAAGAGACCGAAAAATCAATTGAGTTTTTTTTTCTTTATGCCGTAATTAGCAAACTGAGACTTTCCGTCCGTTCTATTGAATTTTTGTAGTTACTCTAACACCAGAGTACGAGTTGGCAGCGACTCTGGAAATTGTGTTTCAGTGTGAAGTCTGAAGTTAAAACTTTCAGGGAAGTACACAAGATAATTTATACTTTTGCACACACTTTCACGCACTACAGTAACGCATGTGTCAGGATCTTACAGCTTAACTCGGCTGAGGCGGTGCCGTGTTGGAGCGAAGAGGGAGATAGGGCGGGATACCTACGAGGGGAATCGTGTAGGTCAGCTCAAGATCTTACCATCCAGCCGGGTGACTAACAACAAACATAGCTATGGATTCATTTGTGTTTCAGGGCGCGTCAATTGCCAAGATCATTTGCCCCATAAGTGTAGTGCATTTTTCATCACGGAAGATGGCGGTGATCTTTCTCCGATGGATAGCGAGATCCTGCACCTGCCTACACGTCAGTTTCAAGGTATTGCTAAACCAGGTATCTCCGCGCCTCAGCCGGGACAAGCTCTAAGCTCCCGATCGGTCTCCGGCGTGTGCGGAAGTGCATGCGTGTGTGTAAGTAAGTGGAGAGAATAGGCTTAGTACGTGGCCCGTTTGTTATGGTATTGCTCAGCATTCGCATGGCGTTGATCGGAGAAACTGCGGGAAACTACCGATCAGAGCAGGCGACCGCTAGAATTCTCCTCCAGCGAACACAGAGGCCGAATTCGAGCAAGTTATCGATCTAGTGCCGAACACCAGGACCTTCCGGGTCAGAGGCCCTTGATGCCCTGAGGACGTGCCCGTGAACATGGATGAATGAACGTAAGCCACTCACAGTTGAGGCCGAGGTCGTGGTAGGTGAGGATGGCCGGGCGCGAACGGTTGCCCTGCACGGCCACCACGACGGAGCCGCGCCCCGTCTCCACGCGCTCCTCGTGCAGCTGCGAGTCCTCGCGCGACATGGTGCGCGCCTGCGGGAACTGCAGCTGGATGTTGCGCAGCTCGATGTCGTCCATGCTGTCCGAAGGCATCGTGCTGCGGGCAAGCAAAAATACTCCGTTAGCGAGGCCGCCTTTTGATGGACGGTGAAATGAAACACTTGGTCCCATGCGACAATGCTTTGCAATCAGTAACTCTTATTTATTTTACAGTCACAGGCGTGCGCACAGGGGGTGGGGGGCTGTGTCCCCCTCCCCACTGAGACGTTTGAAAGGTAACGTAACATTTTATTTCAGTGAATGTGTTCAATCCCTGATATTCTTCATTATTTAATCTGGCAATTTGGGAAACTGTTATACGACTTTTGTGGAAGAGGCTCCCCAAGTCATCTAGCAACCCTGTAAGTGGTTAGGCATTAAAACAAAAGTGTTTTTGTAAACTGCATCATGATAGAATTCCATCCGCCTTGTAGAATATATGTGGTAGTAAAATTTGTCATAGTACGTAAGTCAAAACGTTCAGTGGAAAAGGGGGACCAGTTAGTATGCGTAGTTGATCTCCTTTCTTGTTTTACGCTGCGCACATACAAAAGTACATCCATAAAAAATACATATTCAGATATTGGAGAAGATGAGAGGAAAACTTCGGATAATTCTTTCAGAGTTGTACGAAAGATACACTTCAATTTTCTGTATTATTAAAAAATATATTGCCACTGTCAGATATTATTAGAATGTTTATACGGAATAATCATTTCTTTAGACGAACATTTGAAATTTTTGACACTCATTATAGTAACAAATAATTGATTTCATTATCAATATCTGAAAATGTCAGAAACAAGGCCTCATAAAGGTTGACGAGTAGAAACATTAGTAGATGAACTATTATCTCCAATGTTGCTAACTACTAATGAATACAATCATTAGATAATACAATTCTACACTAAGATGCTGTTTCAGCAGCCTACGTCTATTTTGGATACGCATGAACGAAGATACGAAATGTGTCGCTTTATTCTTACAGGAAATTACAAGCAATGCTACCAAACTACGACGGCTCATACGAAACCAAACATGAAACACCATGGACAATTAAAGGTTGGTTTCCAGAATCATAAAAGTCGTGTATCAAATGCAATCGTATCCACCAAGTCGACTCTCTTGAACAGCTTCCGAATTACATCTCAAATTACGGGTACTTCATGTACACTTAAGCAATAGAGGAAAATGCCATATGTCACAATTACGGAGCAAAACACAGCTTCAAATGGAACAACATTGAATACAAAGGATTCACAAAATTTATATTAATATCGGCAACAAGCTTTTATCTCTAGCTAAATGAGATGTTACACCATTACGAAAAATCAACAAAAAACAGCTTTCCCGCTCTCCGAAGCAAGTCTGTGGTGCAGTCTAGCGTGCTGGGGGCCGTGGGCACGGGGTCAGGAGGGCGCGACGCCGCTGCCAGCCGGGCGGGGCGGCGTCCCGGCGCCTACGCCTCCGCCTCCGCCTGCGCCTCCGCCGTCGCGGGCCTCGGCGCACCGTTAGAGCGCGTCGCGGGTCGCGGGTTCATCGACCACGCGCTGCAGCGCGGCGCTCGGCGGTTGCAGGCGGTGGACGGGGACGGACGGCGGCGGGCGGAGGCGCAGGAGGACGGGGCGGGTGGAGACGGGGACAGGGCGGAGGCAGGGACGAGCGATGGCGGGCGGTGGGCAGGGGCGGGGGGCTTTCGAGATTGTCCCAGCTTCGAGATTGAATAACACCATAATGAAAGAAACGTATGGAAGTTAAACGTACTAGAGAGTAATTTTCACTGTAGGATGTGCCGAACATCTAAATTCACTAATTAACTGCACTAAATAAAATACTCATAGAAGAGTAGTTACAGGACGCTATGTTTTTCGTGGAGAAAAAAGTAATTTTTTGGTCTTAATCGGTCTCAGAGAAGTACAAAAATTTAACCGCAAGTCACGCCCCCAACCTAATATTTCTTCTACTTAGACAATGTGGCAGTGTCCGTCTGAGGAGGTAACGCAAATAGAAATGTCTCGAAGAGCAGGAAGATCTACGCGCTCTCCCAGTGCAACGGCCAAACGAAATGCGGCTTGACAACACATCGCCTCGCCGCGCAGTGCCTATCGCCTGGAGATCATAAGGTTCGAGTCCCGACGGCAGCAGGATTTTCGACACTAGCTACGTGGCTAGGTCGAGTTCAATCGCTGTCTGGAGAAGAAATCTAGCGGGCGGCAGCTCTGATCGTTAGTTTTGCGTGGTTTCTCCAATCAACACTATGCGAATGCCGGAGCAGTATCCTAACAAACGGACCACGCGCGATTTTTCCTTCCCCTTTCTTGTCCTTCTTCACCCCTTACTCACACAATTACATACACTACACTTCCACACATGTCTGGTTACCAGTCAGGAGTTTACCGCTTGTCTCGGCTGGCGGGAGATATCTGGTTGGGGAAAAGCCCGCTAGCCGACATGCAGGTCGGCACCGGATTTCTCCATTCAGAAGGGGCAGATCCCCACTCTTCCCGAGGAAAACACACGCACTACCGTTAAGGAATTAATGACAGTTAACGCACCTAGACTCGCTAATCAATTGCCCGACCGACCGCGCGTCTATCCAAATTGCAGCGGCGGTCGGCGCGGGGCCGCAGGTGGCAGCAGCCGACGGCGGTCGCCGACGGGGAAAGGCAAGCCTCAGAGAAACCGCTCGCGAGGGGGCGGATGGGGGCGGCGGTCGGACGGGAAGGGGAGGATGTGTGGTTTGCGGGGACGTCCCGGCCAGATGGGGTTTCGGACAAGGGAAGCTCAAATGGCATGAAATATCACGTTGCAAGAGAAGGGTGCAAATAGGCACACAAACATAAATAAGAGAATTATACTCGGGGTATAATAAAAAAAGAGAAAACTCACAATTGTAACAAGATTCTCGTTTAATTTTAAAGTAAAAATATGAGTGCTCTGTACTTTCATTAAAACATTAAGTTCGCTGACACTTGGTCATCTGTGACGCTGTCATCCAATCGGGAGCCTGAACGTCACAATAGAGACGTTCAAGTATAACAATGACATTGAGGGCGAGCTACGTCGTGTCGTGTGCTGATTAGCTAACGTTTTGGCTCCCTTCGTGCCCACTTTCACAACGAATTCAAAAACTGCAGCATTTCATTTTTGAAGAAGTGCAGTTCACAAGGAGACGTCACTGTACACGTGAGAAGTGTACTCACTGGTAATCACGAAGTTACACCGCAAAGGTTTTGCACAGCGGTGACTGCTATATAGTGTTCGGCGCGAACGAACTTTTAGCCTCTGCGTTAGGCAAATTCTCATGTTACGATTGAGTTATATCGGAAAATGATTACCAGAATTATTGTCGGGTGCGATCACAATAAATGGAATTTGTTCCCAACAGTGAGAGAGAGTGAGCTGCTAACTGTATTGTCACGTGATGTAACACGATGGTGGGCAGTTGGCTAGGGCTTTTTCCAGCTACTGAGGAATGACTCTTTCGACTACCCTCGCTGGGTACCCATTATGTCCCTCATGGGAACACATGGTAATATATTTTACACTAGACACAGTGGAGGGCGGCTAAGACTCACAAGGCCTTCCGCGACAAAACACATACATGAAAGAAAAGGGACGAACTAACATGCCCACGGTGGGACCGTCAGACCGAGGCGCCGAGTCCGCATACGCTCTAGCGACCTCAGCCGACCAGGTCGGCTGGTGGGCACCACCATTGTAAATGCAAATTAAAAGGAAGAGGTATTATGGGAATTAACCATTAGCAGCACACACTTCCTCCACAAATCGGAACTACTTCCATTTATCGCAAGTCTTAGAACAAAAACATAAGACCTTAAACGTTTGTAACACTTCAAACGAGTTTCACGTGCTTATATCTAATGTCTCACGCTCTACGATATTTAGTGCAAAAATCTCCCTCTTGTATCATCCGACACCGAACGGAGGAACGGGAGCGGCGGGTGGGAGGTGGCGAGAGGTCGCGAGCGACGGCGCGTGGCAGAGGTGCACGCACCGCGCCGTGGGGGGCGGTGACCGGAAGACGCGACCCTGCGCCGCTGACCGACGCTCTCCGCTTCCCCCCTGCCCCGCCCCCGCGCCGGCCCGTGCCGGAAGTGACGCATCGCGTCGCGAGCGCCCGCGCTGCGCATGGACCGCCAATGGGGCGGCGGGAGGCACCGGAAGGCGAGAGTGCCGTCCTGTGCAGCGCCGCGCCGCGCCGGCTACGCAGCCGCCCAACCAGCACCGCAGCCTCCACGTTGACAGCTTTACTGCCCTAAATTTCCATTTTGCGCGTCAACAGGTCTTTTCATAACTGCGGAAATACGTGCCGCCTATTGTTGGCCCCGAAATGCAACGTCGCGCTGGCATTTAAGTTCTTTCGGATTCAAAGTAATCCCTTATTTAGTTCCCAATTCGCACCTAAACCATCGGTGGCGGATTTTAGGCACCAGTTAATTAGTATGAATGTTGATCGAACGCCACTACTTGGAAGAGATTTCCAGAGAACGGTCTCCTCCAATCAATTCCACGCAGATCCCCAAGCAGTAAGTACCTTAACGGACCGAGCGTGACTCTTCCTTTTCCAAGCTGTGCCCATTCACGGGATACGCGCTATCAATTCTTAATTCAACACGATCCATTCTCTATGATCTCGAAAGACTTCAGCTATTTTCCAAGAACGTGGACCCCAGATCAATGCCCAGTTTGAACTGTGGTCCCGTCGTGGAAGAGTGAGAGGAGAAAGAGAGAGTGAAAGAGAGTCAAATAGAATTTAGCATCAACAACCTCCCCTACAATCAGAAGATTGTAATAATCATATAAAGAACGCCAAGAGTTCACGTAACTCTCAACAAAAAGGGCCCCCCCTCCTGCACGCAGCATGTTTTGTCCCCAAACTCGATTTTGTGACAATGCCACGAAATGAAAGGGAGCGTCATTTCGAATGTCCTCCACTTGTGCACAGTGTGTAGATATCCCTCAGCCGGACGTTGCGCAAGTAGGGAGGCCACGTGCGGAGCGAGGGGTCGCGCTTCGCAAAAAGCCACGCGTGACGCGTGACAGGTTAGCAGTGGACGCAAGCGACCACGCAAGCAGCAAGAACACGAGGCGAAAAGCCACTCAGTAGCCACGGGGCCAAGGGCGTCCCCTGACACTCAACAGGGGTTTCATAGGCCACTTCATCATGTCACGAAGGTGATCAAAAGTACAGGTGACAGGGAAACTAATTCTCATTGAGAAAATTTTGAATGATTCTAAAATATTGACTGTAGTTTACAGCATTCTGAAGGAAACTTTACAAATTGATGTAAAGATATGAGCTGTGAAGGAACTTTGGAGGGAGGAATCGTTTGGATCCTCTTGGATATAGAGAGGAGTTGCTCTAAGAAGGGAGCATTTTGACAGGTCGGGAAACAAATGAAAGTCACGCAGGCCGATAGAATTGCCTGAGGTACTGATGAAGCCATTGACAAATGAGCTAATTGTAAACGAACGCAAGTTCACAAATCGAGTGCATGACGCCGACCATAAAACCGAACTGCATCGCTTAAACCTTTGAACAAACTCCAAGCACCATTTTTTAAGCTGTTTCCTTCTGAGGTCTCTCAGACAGGTCACGGACCAGTTGTGACAATGAACGGAAGTCTCTACATTAATGAGAGGAAAAACGTCTCTTTGTAATGTATATACTTATTGTCTTAGGCGCTACAAACGGAGAGAATGTTACACGACAGGATAGCAACATTAGAAAAGCAGACGTTGGGGTAAGTGACCGAATAATTGACAGGGTATCCTCCTTTCCTGTATCATATATTCTCAAGCTATTTCAACAAAGCTTTTTGCACAGCGTGAAATTAAATACAACGGTAAGCATGCGCTAACAGGCAACCACGCAACCATTTAAAGTTTCAAGTTCGGAGAGCGTTTTGCACTAGGGTCTCTGAGATCAGACGTAAGTGGAAATTCCGTAATGGCAAAGTATTGGACTATGGGTAAATTACGCGAATGGCACACATTCTATTAATCGTCCTCCCAATTTCATTTCGTATTTGTTTACTAAAGCGACTAGTACAGTAACACCTGCACACTCGGCATTCATAAGTTAAAAACGCTTACATTTACGTACAGTTTATCGAATACCCTAAGATTAACAAGTGGTATATTGTACTTTCTTCTTTATTATGACGCCAATATCTACACCGTGTGTTAATAGCTGGAGTATATGAATGAATGTAATGATGAAATGATTACGAAGATACATGAATGTTGACAAAGTAAAGAGTGCAATGAGAGAAACGGAAAACGGGAGAAACCAGAGGGAAAAAACGGATTTACCAGGATTTGAACCCCAGTTTCAGATGTGGAAGGCGTGCTGCCTAATCGTTACACCAAGGGTCCTCCCGCGGAATATTTTGCTGCGATATTTCCGTAACGTAACGTTAGTCATAGCAAGCACTCATAGCAGGCCTTCAACGTGGTGCCTATCTGGTTCGCGCTGTGCAGAAACCCTCTAGTCTAGTAATTCCGCATAGCAAGCACTCATAGCAGGCCTTCAACTTGGTGCCTATCTGGTTCACGCTGTGCACAAATCCTCTAGTCTAGTAATTTCGCATAGCAAGCACTCATAGCAGGCCTTCAACTTGGTGCATATCAGGTTCGCGCTGTGCACAAACCCTCTAGTCTAGTCATTCCGCGAACGTCCCATTGCGCACCAAGCCCATTGCTCACAGAGGTCGCGCAGGGCACAAATCTGCGCAGTGCATAGGGTTCATCTCCTCGCCTGCGTCCCCGCTTCGCGACTGTCGCGCGGCCGCTTCATGAATGATGCAGAGCGCAATTTTCAGTCATTTCCTGTTCCTGGCGGGCGAGGGAAGGAGGGGAGGGGAGGGGAGGGGAGGGGAGGCGGGCGGCGGCTGCGGGAGGCCGGCGATGGGAGACGGTGACAGACGGGAAGACGAGGAGGGGAGGGTGGCAGGAGGAAGCAGAGAGGGGTGACGGACCGGGGGTCGAGGGCGCGGATGGGGATGGGACGATAAATAGGCGTGGGCAACAGGGGATGGTAGAGGCGAGATGGACGGGCGAGCTAAGAAAGTGGTAGACATACGTCGGTGAGTGGGTGGGAAGAAATGGCAGACGTATGGCGATGGGTGACAAAGGACGTGGACGGACAGTCGAAGGAGATGGCATGCGAGTGTGGTAGGCTGACAAGGGTGTTAAGGGAGTGAAGGCGATGAAACGGTGGAAATGGGTGTCGGGTAGTGAGTGAGGATCGTGAGTTTCAATAGGGATCAAATGATAGTGGTCCTTGGGAGGCAAATAGAGAAAATTGGGGTGAGGACATGAAAGAACGGAGATGTTGAACGCTGGATTGCCAGTGTGCTGGCCGTCTCTAAGAGGGGCTAGTGCACGGGAGAGGCGGAAGAGGAACGCGTTGAAGATGGCAAAGCGAGCAGACGGCGATGAGCGACGGGAACCTCGGCGAGGGTGTTTGTCGGCGGGCAGATACTAGCTGGTTAGAAGAAAAAAGTGTTGAGGGCGAAGCTGACAGTGGCTGCCGCCGGAGATGGCCAACGCGAGGTAGGATGCTAATGGTTCGGGGGAACGAGGTGAGGCCAACAAGTAGGCATGCAGAGATAGCAGAGCGGGGGACTTGGATGCGTGGAAGAAAAGGGACTGGCGGAGACGGTTGGATGGTTGTGTGAGAGTGGGAGTGTGAGAGGGTGAGCGTGTGTTTGGGTGTACAGAGAGGTATGTGGGTGGGTGAAGCGGTGGCCGGACAGTCAGCGACGGATAGGCTGCGGGCGTGGCAGGACGAGCGTGGGGGAGGGGGGGGGGGCACGCCCTGGGGCTTCGTCGCGGGGGAAGCCTCGCGCGCGGCCGCAGCGGCAGCTGCCTCCGCCTCCGCCGCCTTCGTCGTCACCGCTGCCGCCGCGGCCGCTCGCCCACTATCCCATTAGCGCCGTCTCCTGCGGTCCCATCTGCGCGATCCAAGCCGCGCACCGCAAAAACCACTCCGGAGAGCAGGCCCGCTCCGGCGCCAATGAGCCACCAGACGCCGCGTCGAGGGGAGACAGAGCTCTCGCATACCGCGCACTCGCCAGTACGACACTTCTTCACTTCCCCACGTTTCTCTTCAAACAAAGTGGCACTTTTGTAAGGACTTTTTTTTTTTTCGAAGCCTTCTTTACTTCAGACAAATGTTTCGTAAGTTAGCTGCGAGCGCAAAAAAGTTACTTGCCCAGATAATATTCATCATTGACTATTCTGCTCTTCAGCACGTTTCAGCTATTTCCCTTATTTTCATTTCCTTATACCTCTTTTCCTTAAAATGATGTGATATTTGATTCCTACCTAATCTCATTTTATCTTCCATAACGGTTTCTTTCTCTCACAGAATATTTCCATTTTTATTGTGTCTTATTTGCAATAATAGGCTTCACTTTTCATTTACACCTTTGAGGACATCTAAAAAAATAACAGACCAGACAATAGTTGAATGTTACCGAAGTTTAAAATCTGGAAGGTATACATTTCAATATTGTATGATTATTTTGTCACAAAATACGACTATTTACGTTCGTGAATAACAAGAAATTGTTTCGCAATTTCATCTTAATTGGATTCATTTTGCACGTGAAGCCTGCCTCAATTAAAGTAGCCTCACTAAGAATAAAACTTTAAGCGAGGTTTCTTCTTAGGCTGCGCCGATCCCGCCTTTTCCGCTGCCGGGTGCGTTCTCCAGAGGCCGTCTCCTCCAAGGAGCGACCAGGGAAACGCGACTTCCTCGCGCGGGGCGGCGCCTAGCCGGCAGGCTTGCAGCGAATGCAGTCGGACGTGGGTGTTGGTTTCTCCCGGGGTCAACCGGTCGGTCGGAATCGGGTTTCCTGCGGTTTCCCTCCGTTGCGGTTAATCTGGCCGGTCGGACGTCGTGCCGGCCGACTTTCCGTGGGCGCGCGAAGCCAAGGAAAATCCAGAGAGCCGCCGGCCCGACGCGCCGCGCCGCGCCGCGCCGCCCGCGAGAACACTAGACGTGTGATAGTGTACTCGATTACTGCTGCACACTCGTTTCGCGGTTTTTGCAGGTACACGATACGCTACATATCCTCGTGCATATAAGAAAAATCTAACACATATTTTGATCGAATCAGTCAAGCGTCGCCGAAATCCTAAGACCAGGAACATATCACCACAAGAGAATAAAAACGAAACGTAATTGCACGAAGCCGCACTAGAAGTATAATTTAAGGGATAATATAATCGAAAATGTGTTGTTCAATTTGACACGGGACAAACTGCAAGCAAAGTAAGTAAACTTGAACTTCGTAAATGCTGCTATTCAAACTACCACCACCTGACACGCCCATACCTAACGCATTAACTTATTATGACGATATTAATAAATTTGTTTATCCCATGAAATTTCAAAAATATTTAATTGAGTTCGACACAATCGGATCACTGCGTTCCATCCAATTCTTTCCGAGGCTACATTTCGTTAGAGTCTGTCTTGAGTCGACGAAAGTAAATTCCATCATCTCCCATCGCAGAGCTGAGTAGACGCATCTCAATCAATAAGATCTGCCAGAATCAGACCAAGGATGACATTTAATCAGAAAGAAATTTATGGAAGAGATTAAAGTTTAATTTCCACCCGACAGCGCACAAGAAAGAGAATTGCCTTATTTCAGCATGGACTTCCTAATCTTTTCCCGCGCCTATATAGCAATTAAACCAATCAAAGGATTTAATTATTAAAAATCAAATAATCAGTGTCAACTGGAGTTAAATAAACAGTACTCCTTTACTTAATTGAGAAATGACTCAAATGCATTTTTAATTTATAATATTATTTAATTGATGTAGATTTACATTTGAAATAGATAACACATATAATTCTCCATTTGCAAATTAAATACAATCAGCCATCTCATTTTCCAAAGGATCAGAGCTCGCATTATCCTTACGCCAGTGGGTCAGTGTGGTGCCGATGCAACCGCTGGCATCCGCGAGGGTGAAAGGGGGCGTGGTAATAGAGCTCGCGTTTTTCCACCGCCAGCGCCGCGGCGTCCAATTACAAAATGGATTACCGCCACTCGCGAGATTAAGCCCACAGGACGAGGTAGGCACGGAGAAGGCCGTTGTGAAGGCGAAGCGGTGGAGGCGCGAAAAAATTAATCGAGCCAGCACACGGACGTCAAAACGAATCCCCGAAATTATTGTATTCAACAATAACGTGTTATACAACATGGACTTGTATTCGCTATCAAACCAGAAAGATACCCAAGGTGCATGGGATACTTATCTAATGAAATTAGTTTTAATTGATACGTTTCTCTTAAAAATCCCTTGAAAATATACATTAATTTCTACGACTACAATTATTGACAAAAAGAGTCGGAAAATAACTTAGCTGAAGTATTCCAATCCCTTGTAACCCGTTTCTTATTTCACTGATTTATTTATTTATTTCATTAACTTACCTAATCAACTGTTTCATATGTAATTTTATTGAAATACAAGATACAATAGCCCTTCGTACACCTAATAAATTAATATAATCTGGAAAATGTTTTGTATCTAAACTCGACTACCGCAATATGAGTATGAAATTTTATCAATTGTTCAAAGTATGTGGACGTGCACATTCTAATACACCGGCAATACACTTCATGGAAGCTTGTGAGCATAAGTGTACATGGTCGTCTAACGTCAAGCACATTCCTGAAGTGAATGGTTCCGTTTGCGTAAGTTGCAGGCAAAAATAAAGGTCAAGCCTTTTCTGATAAGAAGAAGAAGCAAAGAGCAGGCATTCGCTTACAAGAACAGAACACTTCTTACACAAAGCCCAACCGATAATTAAATTTCTTTCCGCGCAATAAAAAGTAGTTGAATGAATGCGCTCTTCACTTGAAGTTGAAATGTAATTAAAATAATCATTATTTATCAATAATTCATCTTCTTCTGTTCATCTACATCTTCTAGAAGAGTTCTGCGTGGAAAAAAATTACATGTCGTCTCTAGCAATTGAATTCCCTACAACAGAAGTCATTACATTGATGATTTTAAATTTGGCTACCCTTTCATTATAAAATCGATCTAATTTTACTGGAGCTTTCAAAAAATGAATTCACTTCAAGAACAGGGAAAACAAGTATGGACTATCTGCCTCTGTTTCGAAAACTCACAATTTCTTTTCCTCTGAAATTCGGAAGTGTATTTCTTAAGTCGTTCGTTTGGCAGAGCAACTTAATAACTAAAATTGTCTTTGAATCAATGTGTATTTTTCTGCTCATTGTCATGCCACTCTACAAAAACTGTAAACCGAATTTCCAAGGTTGACGGTCTGAATTATCCTCTCGTCACATTGAAACGTCCAAAAGCCCTGCTCCCGATCAGAAACAATCCTCCTAACCCTGCATTCTAAACGCCATCCATCTCCATTCAAACGTATGTCGCGGAAATCCAACGGCAACGCAGTACTTGTGGGGAGCTATCAATCGGTCACCCCCAGCGATCCGATCCACGCGTGCGTCCCCGCTTCGGAGTCTCCGGGGCCCGCTTCCGCTCGCCCCGGGTGTCTTCGCGCGCCCCCGACCTACTTGGCCCGCAATCGATGTCCGCAGGTGGGCCGGGCCGCCCCCGCCCCTGCACACGCCCCCGCCACCCCCGCCGGCGGCGTCCAAATCGGCGATGTCGGAATCTGGGTAGGACAAGGAGGCGTCTGGCAGCGTCTGGGTAGGACAAAGGATCGTCGGAGACTGCATTGGTGTACTTGATTAAATAGGCGTAAGCGTTAGCGAGTGTGTAAATGAGCAAGTGAGTGAATAAGTGAGTAAGTATGAATGAGAGTTGTGTGTTTGTGGGCGCGTCAAGTACTATGGGCATTGGTACCGTGAGCATAGTGCGTGTTACAACACGGGAGCTAGCGGTATTCCACCCCTCTGGGATGTGCAATCTAGCGCCGACCTACCCACAAACTAGATAAGATCCCCCCCTCAGGAACTCTCTCAGCGGATCACATCGCCTCAGCGAGGACTAGCTTTAAGCTCCCGACTGATCTTAACACGTGTGGTAATATAGTGCGTTTAAGTGTGTGTGTGTGTGTGTGTGTGTGTGTGTGTGTGTCTGTGTATGTAAGAAAAGAAGCGGGGCCAAGGATGACGTAGGAAAGATAGCGCGCAGTCCGAGTCCCATTAATTAAGGCACTGCGTGCTGCTCGGGCATTGATTAAGGGAAAAAACAAGGAAAATATCGATCAGTGATGACTACCGGACGCAAGAATTCTCCTCCAAGCAGAGGCTTAATTTCCGTCAGTGACGCTGCAGCGGTCGGCGACGTCTGGGACGACACGCCAACGCAGGTGTTCAGCCCACTTGCCCCACGCTTGCCGTCCGCGCCGGTGAAAAGTGGGTCGACGACGGCGACGACGGTGATAGCGGAAATTAGAACTGAACTGCAACAGTATCTGAAGTGGGGTGGTTGAGAATGAGATGACACATCTCCAAGCAACATTTCGCATTGTGTTATCAACGAATAAAATGTAATGTAAATCCTGACAATTTCTAAGTAACTGGAATAGAAGAGTCAACCAAAATATTGCACTTTGAAAAAATTCGAAGACTGAATGGGCAGTGAAGTTTATACCATTGTTTAGTGACGAAGATACTGAAGTAACAAACAGCCACATTTTATTAGATCACAGAGTGTACTGAGTCCATTTAATCCATTTATACAAGAAATACTTCGCAATCTACTAAATTGATTCTTACAATAATTCTACTATAATGATTCTTAAAAAAATAGTCTCAATCCATCCAAAATTGTGGATCTAACATCACATTATGCAGCCTTTCATTAGCAAAGCTCTCATGGAGAATGTATTTCAACATTCTAGCTTTCAAGTCTCACATATATTTCAAGTTTATTTTGTTTCATTGTAAACCTTTTTCTTTTCGCGTTTTTCTTGATGTTTTTTTCTTCCCAAAATGAAGTGATTAGTTTTCTTCATTATGTTGCTCCCACGAACAGTTATAAAGACTAATTCATTATTATTAAGGTATGCACTATCTATTGATTATACAGTAATGAGCTATTAGTATTGAATGATCTATAACCCACAAAGTCAATAGAGGATTGCAGTAACACCACTAATGCAAGTTACAATGTTAATGTATATTACGCAAGTTATTATGTGAAGTTTAGTTGTATGTATATGTTTTCAAACCGAGTGACGTTAGGAGCGACTTTTTCAAATTTGTACGAATGCAATTAGGTTTTGGGAAACAACTTAATTGTGACGCCACGGGTATTTGACATCAGTTCGAAAACATGGTGTTGAGTGTGCGGTTTACCTCTACCACCCCACGATTCTGTCTGCGGTTGGCTAAATGTGTGATGATGCAATTATTCGTGCCGTAAATGGCAAATACGTCATAATCTGTGTCATAAGATGTCATTTCGTGAACGATTTCTTGTAAGTAAAAAGGTCGTTTATAATGTTGAAAGACAAAAGAAATATTAATAAAATGCTGTATCTCGGAAATGAAACCTCTTACACATCTGCCGCATCTCAAATTCTCTGTGAATCCTTGAGGACTAACACTCCGTTACCCTCAGACGGAGGGAGACAGCTTCAGTCACAATATCAAGAGAATGCCAGTTGGTGACTGAAAAAAGGGGTCGACATGCTTGGGAAAAAGGAAGGTCGCCAGTTCGGTGAGGATGGCAAAATCAGGAGGATCGAAGGAAGAGGCGCGGATAAAAAGGGTTGGGAGGAGGAGAGGGGACGTGAGGAAGAGAAAACAGTGACCCGGGGGGGGGGGGGGGGGGGGGCAAAGCAGAGGCGAGAAAGGGGACGGGATGTGGCGGGGGTGGCGATAGCTGCGGGGACGGCATGTCCTTCGCAAGCGGCCGGCCGCTGCCTTGGAAACCGTATCGATCTCCTTCGACCTCCGCCGCCACCGACCCGACCCGCCTCGCCTCGCCACGCCGCGCTGGGAATCGAGCTGTCGCTACTCGGGGCGCCTAATGACGTAAAGTACCTGGCCAATTGCTCCGAGCCGATCGTTTCGGCACCGTTTACTGTAGTTTTAAAATAAATGTTTCTGTTTAAATGGAATTTTAAAACACACTTTTAGCATCTTGTAAGAATGTTAAATTAAAATAATGACATTTAGGTAGTGACGTAGCAATGATACAAATCATTACTTTTAGGAAACCTGGCGACATTTTTCTGTTTATGAGAATAGGACATAAATTAAATAACGTTCATACAATTCAAAGAGCATTGATATTGCAAATAAATTCAATTGTAATATTCACTCAAATTTATTTTCAATTTTTTGATAAATCCTAGCTGATTATTAATTTAAATTATGGTAAATTAATAATTTCTATGAAAATTGTGGCAGGTGCATATACCTGTAACACAAATTAAATATCTAATCTTATTTTATTTTTGTGTTTTGCCAAATAATTTCCGGAAAACGCATTCGTATGGTGCACAATTTCGAAATTAACACAGTGCAATCGAAAGCGAGAGAAACTAAGCCATCCTGATCATGACCCAGATTATCAGTGATTCCTACGTTCAGCGGAGTGTTTCGATTTTTCAGCTCATGGGTGTTTCCGTTAGGAGGGGCGCGGGTCGCGGGGGCCAGGGGCGGCGGGGGCAGATAGAGAAAATATTTGCCCCTCATTAGCGGGTCGCACAGGAAATGCGGTGTTGCGCGCCACCGCCGGCGCTTCCGCCCACGCGTCCGGCGCTCCCTTCCGCTCCCTCCCCCCTTAATGCAACTGCGAGCGGCCCTCGCCCTCCAGCCTCCAGAATTTACCGTTTAAGAGCAGGAGGTGGCCGCTTATCTCGCACGAACTGCGAGATTCGCCCTTATTAAACACATACGTTGGCTTAATCAGGTTTTGTACTTAACGCGGAATGTTGAGAATTTTAGTGGACTAAGCCCTAAGATGTTGAACGTTGCAGTCATATTCGTCGTTTTTTAAAAATAATGATATGGGTGAATCCTGTATAGGTATATGGTGAAAAAACAAATCCATATACTAGTAGGTTCCTGGAGACAATATCATTAATACATTTTCTGACGCCGTAATTCTTCTTTTTTTCAATAGGTAGAATTAATAGTAAAATAGTAATTAATACGTTTTTTGATTTGTAATCGCCACCTGACGCAAGACGAACGCCGCAAAACATGGATGAGTTGATATTTTTCAGATTCATATTAAGAAACCTAGTAAATAGTACAGATCGGTAATCGTCGTCGGGTCAACCTCGAGGCCGAGGATCCCTCAGTATACTATTGGTGCCAGACCTGGCATCAATAGCAACTGGTGACTGCACATGAAGGAAGTACAGGGGGGCTTGTACTGTATACCCCGCCTGCTGCTACAGATAAACACCCTAGAGTCGGTGGCACAGGTAGCTGCGACGATCGACCACGGGTGCCCATCCTTAGGTAGCGGTTATGAACGAAAGAGGAATAGGAAGGGGTGAAAGAAGAGTATTATGAGATGATAGGAAAGGTCTGGGAGGTGATAGATGATCGTGGACTTTTGGAACCATCCCAGCATTCGCCTTTATGACCGAGGGAAACCACGAAAACCCCGGTCAGGATGGCCGGCCCGGGAATCGAACCCGGACCTCCCGATTGCGAAGTCAGTGCGCTACGCACTGAGCCACTTCGCTCGGTGATCGGTAATAAGGAGAGAGCAACTAAAAAAACCATGACAGCAAATATAGTGAACAATAATGCGACTCTGGTGTTACTTTCAAACTTGAAAGCATTTCCAAACCCTGATAAAGGTATGATCTTCAAATTATTTGAATAAAAAAGAGAAACATTCAGTAAAATATTTTTGAAACAATACCTAGTTTTCATTCTTTCTGTATAAATAGCAATTCATGACAGGATTAACGAATAAAATAACAAAGAGTTTAAACGTTTTATTCGTTACGAGCACGTAATTAACTCTAGGAACGCAAACCCATACAAATCTTGTACAATGAAAGTAACGTAACACCAATAAAGAATAGGACACCATTATTGAACAAGAGTTCTCAAATTACTACAGTAATACATTGCATTTCATTTCGACCTAAGAAAACACGTTTTGCTTCTGCTTCAAAGTTACCGAACGACACGTTTAAGCGCATCGTCACGTAAACATTGCGCAACCGAGAAAGAAAACGTATTTCCAGCGAACTTCCGCGAAACATTCTCAGTTTCCTCGGAGTTGCCCCATTCTGCTCCAATTGACGGGGAGTTCCTCGCCTCTCGTGTCACACCCGCCGCTAACTTGAGGCGCGAGCGGTGGCAGGGGCCAGGGAGGCAGTTTCCATTAGCGAGCGGTTTACACTTTAGTTCGCAAGTGCATGCGCACGTCGCAAGGCACACACACGGTCTCTCGTGTTTCTCTTTTCCCCCGCGCTCCCTCCACCACCACCGCGTCAGGCTATACCTGAGCGCGCCGGGTTTATCTTGTGCGCTGAGAACAGGGATAACAGAAAAAGGCGATTTTTTTAAAACATCAATTTATCATGATATAAATAAAATTTCCAGTATCTAATTTTTTTGTGGATTGCTTGCAATCAACAGCCATTGACAACTGTCACTGTTGTCGATGCCCAGGCAGCACGAAACAGTTTGCTATTCGCAATCTTTCTCCAGTGTTATTACCTTTTTTTTATTATTTTTACGTGGTAATATCGTTAAATTGCAATTTGAACCTTGTCTACACAGATAGGAAATTAAAATGATAGTCAAATTTAAGTCAGAATACACTTTAGACTAATATTGATATGTCACATTAGAACCAGGACATTTTACTTCGAAATGTTTCATCATATTTAAAACATACATGTTTTCTGTGAATGTTTTCATCGACATCGAAAACATTTTGGTGATATATCGAATGAGGCATGAGGCGAAGAAATAACTTTTAATACGTATCGATGTTTTGCTAAAATTTGCCATCACTAGCTGGGAAGCCTGGCTCCTCGGCGGGCACCGCGGCACGTGGACAGCGTCTGTTCGGCGGCCGAAATTGGCTTAAAACATTCTACAGCTTTACGGCAGCAAATAGATTCGCCTTGTGGCAGAGAAATATCAGTGAATTAGTCAAGAGATTCGGTGGGAGATTAGGTGGGAATCCTCCTCGCTGAAGTACAAAAGCCTAAACGAATTTATAAGAAACTTGCAAAATACTCGGCGTTGTCTGGACTTTTCCATATCCAATCGTTGTGAAAAAGATCAATTTTACACACACATACACACACACAAAAAAAACGGCGTTTAAGATTATATATATATATATATATATATATATATATATATATATATATATATATATATATATACTCTTAATTGGTTCAAATTTTAATAAAATTCTATAATTATCTTTCGTTTTACTTTATACTACATTCCTATTATATTAAAAATTATCTTACGCTTTGATACTGACTTCTAGCGAATCTACTAGGTACCAGTTCTGCCGCACCGCTACTGGCATCTATCTGGTGGAATATATTAGGAACCAATCTGCTATTACACTTAGCGACAGGCAGAAAATAATGATGCATCTATTAGCATATTATTTAAATTATTTTTATGCTTTGTGTTGTATAAATCTCTAACAAACTTGGCACGAACTCTGCTACAATCCTGAAGAAGAGCCTCTAAAAATTTCGTGTCTCCACATATACTACTTTTTGTGGTATCGATGTCGGTTCTATGTCGTTGCATTCACTTTTATTTGTGTAGGTAACGCATTAATATCTATTAAATTACGAGTGGATGCTGACGCTTTTAAGACGAATCAATGACTGTTGCAAGACGGAGGAGTCAAGAAGTGGATACTTTTTAGCCTGAAAAGCCAGACACTTATTAGTTATGTAGTAACACCAACTACGCTTTCCAATGGTCCTGGTTATATAACTGATGGGTCCTAGCCAATGTCTCGACGGATTTTGGCACAGGTTTCTGTTTGTTGTGTGAGACGCTTACCGCAACTGGACGCTTACCGCAAGCGTTCACATTCAGTCTGGCACTCCTAGAGAAGCGAACGCTACATAACAAGAATCGATGCCCTGATACCTCCAGGAGAGCGAGCGAGATTGACCACCTTCACCGAACATTATCGATTGATACACAATTTTTATTTGGTCATGATTGTTCACAAGTAACAATTAAGAAAAATAAAATATCCCTGGTTCGGAATTGACCCCTGGTTCGGTATCCTTAAGGCTAAATGCATCGAAAAATACTTGTAGGAAAATTCAATAGATCGCAGCACAATCACAGGGGAAGTTACTTTACTGATAACGTCTGAACCAATGGTCCGATTTTCGATCTGTAAACGGCATTTGACGCCTTCTTAAAATAGAATTTACGCTACGATGCCCTTTTTCCAAAAATCTAGCAAAAACGCGAATTTGAAATTAATTCTCTAACTTCCAAAAACAAATTTAAATATATATATATATATATATATATATATATATATATATATATATATATTATATATATTATATATATATATATATATATATATATATATATATATATATATATATAATAGCGCGGAGGCGACATGCTTCCTGAATCCAACGCCGTGACAATCATGAGTAATGCCTCAAACAATTTTAAGATCATATTCGAAGGAAGACGGAAATATGTGAAAAAGATAGTTATGTACTACTATTACAGATCGTTTACCTCGGACTGTAATAGTAGTATAGCATCTCTAATTTGGTATCTGTGGAAAAATAGATTGAGATGCAAAGTGACGAAAGCATAAACCGACTGTCTGGCTTGCGTATCCCGCAAGTCCCGCCACCTCCGCCAGGGCTGGCCGCATGCCGCCTGGCCTGGTCGTGCCCCCGCGCCGACAGAAGGCCCACAACAAACGGGTGGGTGACGCAACGGCGCAGAAGGGGAAGGGGGGCGAGGTTTTTCCTAAATTTCACTTTACGACGCTCCTATTCGTCCGATTTGCATGATTGTCACGGCGTTGGATTCAGGAAGCATGTCGCCATCGCGCTATAAGCCCACATTTTTTAATTTTTTTTCTCGGAAGTTTGAGAACTAATTTCAAATTCAAGTTTTTGCTAGAGTTTTGGAAAAAGGGCTTCGTAGCGTAAATTCTATTTTAAAAAGGCGTCAAATGCCGTTTACAGATCGAAAATCGTTAGTGGTTCAGACGTTATCGGTAAAGTAAATTCCCCTGTGATAGTGCTGCGATCTATTGAATTTTCCTACAAGTATTTTTCGGTGCATTTAGCCTTAAGTCGCACATCATCTTCAAGGACGCTATATTTTCTGAGAAAATGTCCATAAAATTATGTTTGAATTTTAATATGCAAGACATCGAAATATTTTATTAAAAACACTAGTTCATTAGAAATATCACTTTTTTTATAAAAAAAAGTGGAAACTTCTACAAACTGAAAGCATTCGCTCACTTAATCCTTTTGCCATCTACAAATAGCCACCAATTCTTTGCTAAAAATCTCCTTTGACCCTAAAAGTTTAATAAAAACACTCTAAAAGATATTATGTCAAGTCATTGAAAAAGGAATTGAGGGAACTTTTTAACACATTTCTCAACAATAATAAAGTTAATATTAATAGTCTACTTGATATTGTCTTGTTGCAATAAAAATTTTTACGGATACTTCCAGAGTATCTTCGTACGAGTACGATTACACGATAACGCTATTTCAAAATACAGAAAGGCATAATAAAAATGAACACTTATGAATGAATAAATATAGAAATATCTTCACATGTCGACGTTTGTAGTCACTAATATCTTGAAAAGGAATTACTTTTAAAACTTAGACGCTTTGCAGGAGCAGTACCCTCGCCGTAATTGCCGTACGTACGGAAGAAGAGCTCTTAGAAGCAAACAACTTGAAGAAGGATGAGAGTGTAATGGGTTTGTGGGCGACCGCTAGATTCCTACACATCACCGTTACCGGTACAACAAAGAGGTCTACAAAAACGAATACGACTATGCTTTATTCATTATACGGAAAACCCACCATTACTTTGTGTGATATACTCTACTCACGTACATCTGCGCCGTTACCAGTAACAAGAACGTTGGTGAGAATCAGATACGTATCTCCGCAAGTTGACTGGCTGGCAGCGTGAGCCCCTTAACGTTACCAAGCCCATTGTGAATTCCAGAAACTTACAACTTCATTGACGGATTAATTCTTGAAATATGATAAAAACTTTAAGTACTGAATTATTTTGTAATTACATTTTGTTTGTTCTACAGAGGAAACTGTCTATACTTCGAGGACACGTGCACTCTGGATAGAGCTTAAAACTATAATTTTAACACATTTTGCAAATGTTGATATCGTTCATTTTCCTTTCCTAGATTGAATGTAGACTGCCACATTTGATATTTGACTCACGAACATAAATATTGAAATAGTAGCCTCTATATTCTATTCGGCAATTAATATAAGTGATACGTGGTGTGAGGTTTTCATTTATTTTGACCCCAATGGATTTTTTAAAATTAAAAACATGTTTTTTAATGGTTGTATTAAGAGTTTTCAGTTCGTTATGGTATTAAGAGTGCCAGAAAATCATTATAATTAGGCGCCTACATACAATGTTACCAGGACACTGAAAACGAAGCTACTGAAGAGTAAGGCGTGCTCAAGGTTTTCATCTAACAGTGCGTAGCAGAATCATATACGGATGCATCCAAACAACCCAAATCCCAATTCCGCATTGATGTACGTCCGCTACTGATTACGACGTTCGGAGATCAACCGAGTCGCAATCAGGTCAGACTACCGTAGTGCCCGGTCGAGGCGGGCCCCGCTTGCGCCAACGGGCGACGGGGCACAATCGCCGGCGCATAATCACCCGCCCCATTAGCGAAGGGGAGGCTCGCGACAGGCGATGCGATCGGCTGAAAGGAAGACGTCGTTAAGACGCGGCGGAGTAGAACCGTCGCGCCGCGCCGCGCCCTCTGACTCGTAAGAGTTAAGGACCCCGCTCTCTTCCGAAGCGACGCATTAAGGCCAGTAATAAGAATGTAAGCGCAGAAGTGCGCCCTCCGTGGGACCGCTAGAGAGAAATTGAAAATTTAATGGCTCGTTAACGACGGCGAGGACAGAAGAATTGTATAATGGGGCTCTTGAAGATTCGGATTGTCTCAAGTTGTTTCGAATGAACTGTAAAATCGGTGCCTCGTACGATTTCGGTTCATAGACATTATTGCTTCTGTCTCTTTTCCTTCGCGAAGGGAATGCGTATGTAGACGATCAGATTGAAACAGAATGTAACAAGAAATCAAGCGAAATGACTGAAATCAGACAATAATGTTTTATAGACGGTATTTTCACGTAAGTATAGAAATAAAGGCAAAGAAAGGAAATTTATTAAAATAAGGTATGGGGGGAATAATTTTCCTACCCAATATTGTACCATTTCCACTCTAAAATGATGATCTTAGGAATTTTGAATCTTAAGAAATAAATTTTCACCGTCGTTTATAACTGTCATTCGTGTTTTATTTTATGACCTATTCGAGATATATTTAATTTCCCATCTCATGTGTGTGTATTCTAGTGTTTGGCTTGCAATTAAAACTGGACAAGACAAAAACGTTTACTGTGGATTTTAGATCACATGAGTGCAATTGTTTGAAAGCAAGCCACTAAATATTTTTAGCAGTCACGCCTAATGATTGCGGAGTGAAACACGTTACTTTCATCTCCACGAGAACGTACATTTGACCAGCAGAAGCGAGTACAATTTCCAAGTTGGGCAGGAACATAATGCCCAGCAACAGGGCAGAGTGTGACGAAATACGCCCATGTCCTCGGAAACGCCCACTCCGACAGGGGAGTCGAGCAGTGGGTGCGGGAGACAACAACCGCATCGCAGCTCCTCGCCGCGCCGCGCCGCGCAGGGGCCCGGCCACGGCCCAGCGCACACAAAGGCCAGGCGGCGGCGCGGCGCGGCGCGGCGCGGCGCGCACCTCCCGCTCAGCACAAAGGGCGGAATCTCCTCCGTCGCGCGCGTATTGTTTCTGCGCTTCCGCACCCTCCCTCCCTCCTCCACCCCTTCCACCACCCCCACCACCCTCTAGCGCACTTCCGTATGCAGACGGCGGCGGAGGCGCAGGCGCCCAAAGAAAACTACTGAATTCGTAATTAGGCGCCATCGCCCGCAGTAAAAATAGCCGCGGAAACGAACTGGCCGCGCGGCGCGGAGTGAATAAGCGAGGCGGGTGGGGGTGGGTGCGGAGCGGTGAGGCGTGGGTGATGATGGCGGGCGGGCGGGCGGATGGTAGCCAGTCAGCGAACTGCTGGCCGGACGGCGCGGGTGCAAAGGGGGAGGGGCACACAATACGTATTTGGTCGTATACTCTTTACATTATTCAGCACATAGCTACAATGTATGCAGCAATATATAACAATCAAATTTAACTCCTCGTGAATTGGTAACTGTATAACTCGTCTCGAAAATGAACGGAAAGTAAATTTTGAATTTTGTGTTCGCAGAAACATCACGGAAATACAGCTTCCAGAGTACTATAAACGGAGTCAGCGACATCTGGAAGATAAGCGTTGGACGATGTTTGGGAAAGACAAACTTACGCCGAAAGAGACAGAAATCTGTACTTCTACAATTACGCAATAGTCTGGCAGTTGGGAGGGGAGAAGAATCTATAAATGAGAAGTTTTCCAGATTATGTCGCAGTTAGAAAGCCGTTCGAGGTGGTTTCGCGATAAAGTTTGTAATGAAGGGGAAGGGATATTAAAAGGAATGCCTATTGGAGTAGGACTCATACGAGTATCATGGATGTGGAGGAAACGAAAAAGAGAATTTTTCCACGAAGATGTGGCCAAAAATAATAACAAACAACATCAACAACAGAGAATCTACATGTAGAATATCGGGCAAGATTACTCTTTCATGGAGAGAATATCGACGAGTGGCAAAACTAAATTGTTGATGTAAATTTACAAGCATATGAACGTTCGAAGAGATAGCAATGAGACAAATTGTAGCAAGAAGAAGAAAAAAAAAGAAAAAAAAAGAAAAAAAAAGAAAAAAAAAAAGAAAAAAAAAATGAACTTACAAGCGGATTAGTGAAGGAGATTATTCTTTCAAGGGGAGGATGTCAACAACTATGGAACTCGTTATTGATGGGTTGTTTTGGGCGCAACCACAAAAAAAATACGGATGTGACGTCAACATCGACGAAAAATTTGGCACGATGAAGAAACGGCAAGAAATGAGAGAAGGATTAAAAATCAGCCCAGTATTGACGAGAATATTTTTGTCGATTAATTGATTGATTCATAGCGCGTCAACCGCAAAGGTCATTAGTCCCGTATGTATAGTGCATGCCATCGCGGGAGGCGGTGGTGATATTCCCCTGCTGACTTGCATGTGAGTATGTGATTAAGGAGCGAGGACAGAACAAGGAAGAGGTTGGAAAGATCACGTGCGGTCCATGGCCCGTTTGTTAGCATCCTGCTCCGGCATTCGCTTGGTGTTGATCGGAGAAACCACGAAACACAACCGCTAGAATTCTCCGTCCGACGCGGCTCTCTAACTAGTGTCGAAAATCCTGCCACCGTCGGAACTCGATCCCGGAATCTCCCGATCAGAGACACTGGAGTAACATCAGTAGATGCCTTGAGCCACCTTTGCCGGTTATTTCTGTCGAGTGGAATCCCCGGTAACTGGAGGTGAAAGGGAAGTGAGTCTGTTAGCATGCGTACGAATGTCACAGACCGAAACGTAGGACAGCAGAAGGAACAGCACTGCCCAGAACACATTTACAATTACACAAACTCAAGCGAAATGCCCCGAGGAGCTGTTTGCACAGCGAACCGCTCGTGCTAGCCGCCATCGCCGCCCACGCCCCCGCCCCCGCCGCAAATTCGTCCAGTGGCGCCCTTGCTTCCCGGCGAAGCCCTCCACAGCGCGGCCTTATTTCGACGGTGCGATGTTGTACCACTGTCCTTCGTTCCGCACTTGCTCGCAATTGTCGCTTTCGTCCCGCGCCGCTCAAGTTGCTTCGTCACAAAAAGTTTATCGGATAAGAAAAGCGAAGAATCGCAGCCGGGAAGAAATTCGAGACTGCTGTAGAAGCTTCAAGACTTTGGTACAAAACGAGCAACGGGAGTTCGCAAACAGGGTCTCAAGAATCCATTTAGCAACGCTGGGTAATATTTTTAACATTTTTAAAAAGAATTAAACAGTGAAAGTTCGGTTTCATTGCAGAATATACAAAAAAACAAACACAAAAAAAGAAAAAAACAACAAATGACACGGAACAGGGCATTCGACCCACGAAAGAAGGAGTAAAATTTTCTTTTAATCCAACGGCACAGGTTGGCAATTCAAACATTTGGCCTGACATCCACATACTCACAGCTACATGGGAGTCTTTACAGATAGCGGTGCCAAAAATGTACATACCATGCGCTAATGTTTACACATACGAGGTCAAAAGCGTCATAGAAATTAAGCATCTTTTCCACCTTATTTACTATTTTATGTTGATAGTTTGGGTTGGAAAAAATGAAAAGGAGGAGCACCTTCGTATATGAGAGAAATATTAAAAGTTAAACCCGGCAAATAAATTAATAAATAAGTGCTAGTTTCAAAGTCACAAGTTTATTATAGCAAAAATACTAATCCACCATTTTGAGAGATGATCTCTTGGACGTCAGGGCGATCGCTTTCGCGAATCCCGTTTGCTGGTGAGCCTAACTGAAAACGACTTTGGGGTACAATTTTAGATGTAATGAGGGAACTGAGAACTGAGTTGATGATATGAGTTATACTAACGGCGCCTACATTAAACGAATATGTAGGTGCAAGGATGTAATGCAACTCCTGGAATCTTCCAATACGTTTCATTCGGCGCAAGCGTCATAGGTTGGCCAACATTACTCCATGATGAGGTACGAACTATATGAGTAATGCCCATCGCCCAAGAACGGGATTGAGACCAATGTCAGAAGGATGGATTGTGCGCGATACGTAGGCCATTAAAAGGCACCCATCTACCATTGCTCGACAACAAGCGAAGAGGGCCCTCGGTTCTACAATTCTCTCGCTCGCTGGACGACGCCTTACCCTACTTAGCCGGGGTTGAAAATCCGGTAGCGTGAGACTCGAACCGAGGTCCTCCTGGACTACGAAGCTTCAACTGAGGACCCGCAGTAACATACGCTAGTGCACCTGGTAATTACAAGTTGGCACACGTATCCCCTTTTGGAAACAAATTACATTTTCGCAGACCTTTGCCCACAAGAATTGAACATGCACAACTGCTTTTTTCCAGTGTACTCCAAACCAGTGGAAATGTGGCGCCATAATTCGATCGCAGGCTGTCTGCACCGACTGACATTCGACCAAAGGATCCACCATCCGCAGACAAAGGACGAGCGGGCGGTCGAGGAAAAAAGAAAAAAAAGATTCCGCCCGCCACATCAATACAACTCTGTTGGTCCTGCGACAGAAGAACGGCGGGCAGTCTACCGGCCACCGCAAATCCCCACAGTTGCGGCGCGCGCTCGAAAAAGGAAGAGGAGACGACAGCTTGAAGCGGCATCGGCCTGCTTAAAGGCGAAGCTCTGCAAGAATGGCTTTTAAGAAGCGATGATAGGAAGTAAGAAAATAAAGAATATACCTTGCTTCGCGTTCATTTCGTTGTTAGCGTGGCGAAGTAGAATAGAAGACTCTCAGATGTATTTCAAAATTTGAACTCGTAGATTTCAAGTATTCATTCGCTGATTTCCGTATGATATTAAACTAAGTTGTTAAGTTATATTGTAAATAAAACACTAGGTTCTAAGTAATAAGTGTAAAATTTCTCCAAAACACATGTTTCAAATATTTAACATAAGAATTGCTTAATAAGGGGGAAATGTTTCGTTTCAGGATGATCTTCAAATAATAACATTCAAAAGAACAAAAACCGTATCTTAATACATGTTTACACAAGCATGTTTCGGAGGTACGATTACGGCATTTCGAAGCTCAAAAGGTCAGGTGAATTATTTGTTATTGACACCTGATGGGTTTTAAAATCAATAAAGTTATGAATTAAGAAGGTTACCAAAACGGTTGCGAGAAGTTGCATTCTTACTCTCAAGCAAAGGTCATCACTAAAACAAATCATGTATATCCGTGCACTTCAGACACGAAGCAGTTATTGCAAACGTACTCGCTCTGAATCACCAGCCAGAAAGTTATTAATTGGATAATGTGTTTTGTGATATCCGGCACGCCTCACATGAGTGCATTTGGCCTTTTTACCCCTGACGCAATATCCTGACACTCTCTCGTTCTGTTTCGTAATTCCCGCTCAAAATACATTTCATGCCTTGGTGTGAACTCTGTGATGCTGCCTGCAGTGAGAGTCCACTTCCTACCAGAACACTGTTTTGCGTAATATGGCCCAGCGCGAAACACAAAGGACAGCTGTAGAATGACTTTCGCGGGGGAAACTTGGATCAGAATTGGGCGAACGAAGATTTTTATGAACTGTAAGCTCATAAAAAATTAACGATTATTAATATAAGAAACGCATTGGATACAGAAATTACAATATTTGGAATTGTAGTAGTAAACATTGAATTTAATTTTTTCCTTAAAATTGTTTTTTGTTCTTGAAGTATCTTAGTTTAAAATCGCTGCGAATAAAACTCATCGCGAGCTGACATATGAAATTTGATTGAAAATAAACGCGTTCAGTCAAGCGGAAAATGTTTAAATAACAATTCGGTCCATAAAAGAAATTTCAGTAATAACTGGTTGATCGATGAAATCAATTTTTAATCTTCACTCTGCTCATATCCTTTTCTATTTATGGAAAAACCTCGCCTGTCGGTTTTCGATAGAGCTGCATAGCGCCACAGCAAACTCCACAAAATCCGCCCACGAGTGTCCGCTTTCATAAAGCGTAGCAACAGCCTGCAGGAATCGCCGTCTAGCTCCGCCCCGCCTCATCCCACACCACCACCCTCACCCCTGCCTCCGCCCCCGCTTTCGCTGCACCTGAGCGCGTCCGGCGCAGCGCCGGCGTTATCTGACGGCGCCACGAGCGAGACAGCTGCGAATCGGGCGGACGAGGAACAATGGCCAGTGGTGGCGGCGGGAGTCCTTTCTCCCTTTACGTCACCGGGGAAACAAAATGCTCTCGCCCGCCGGTGCGGAGGGGGCGGTGGGTGGGGGCGTCGCCGACATTGCGTTTTTGGGAGCCGCGCCGCGCCGGTCCGGCGCACGCGCGTCACTCGGCCGTCAAACGCGGAAATAAGCACGCGCGGGGCAGAGCGGCGACTGGGAGCGGGGTGAGCGGGGTCTGCGAGGGGGCTATGCGGAGGCAGGGCGGGGCCTGGGCGATGGATGGGCGGGGAATGGGAACTGGGCGGGGGCCGGGCTGTGGATGGGAACTGGGCAAGGGCCCGGTGTGGGCCGGGCGGGGGCCGAGCGGAGACAGGACGACGATATGATAATGCAGAGGGACGGGTCAAAGCAAGAGAGGGAGAAGGTCAGTGCGAAGAGGAGCTAGACACAGTCGGGTGGGGTGAAGCTTGGAGCGAAGTGTGATAGGGAGGAAAGGGAGAAGGCGATTGAAAGGCGCCTGGCAAAAATAAGTGGAGAATCGTCAGACCCTTCACGAATCGCAGCTTTTTTTTTTCGTCTGCTCTCCACTTGGAAGGTGGAGGACAGTTTGAAGATCGGCTGAGCGATTTGTTTCAATGGCACTGGTGCTCTTATGAACTACTATTCAGAAGCAATTATGATTGAAGAATATGTCAGTTTTAAGGATCAATAGATGCTTATGCGCTAAAAAATCTACATAATGAACAGAAGAGTGAACTGATTTCATCTATATTTGCATCAGAAGTGTAACGTTTTCTCATTTTACTTTCGACAATAATTTTGCATTTAATTGCTTATTTATTATAATAAGATTTTGTTTCTCATGATGAATGAGGGCGAGATATACATGTAAATGTTCTAAAAAAGCATCAAGAAAAGGTGTTAATAGGTTTAGTCATACTAAATAAATACTTTCAATATTGCTTATAGTCGTCATTCCCTTCCATTTCGTTGCGCTTCTTCAGAGAAATCCTTCCGTCTCGGATGCATGAACACGAAAGCGAAAGGCCGTCTAAAATGGTGCTGCAAGGCGTCTGTTTCTTTCGTGATGGCAGTGGTAACTCGAGGAAAATGACGCACAAAAGGATACCAAAGAGTTAGCTTTTGAAAGCACAATTAGCTGCACAAATAATTGAGATGTTTTATTTTTACAACCATTCATCATTTCATTAAAGAGCTTTCCTTAATATGAAACAATGTGTCTTCTTGTTATTTGCCAAACTTTCTTGCTAAGTTCTTAAACTGCGTTAAGTACTAATGAAATGGCAAAATAAGTTTAGAAAATCGAAAGTAATATCACCATGTGTACTAACACCACCATTTGACCGTATAACATATTTTCGAAAGGCTAATAAAACTTAACTACAGTTAATTTGTCTTAAACAATATTTTCCGTAGTTGAATTTCCACCAAATTGAAAATATTACGAAATTACACTTGTTTACAGAAGATATACTATGTATAATGCTTAAATAAATGAATACTTAAATAAATTAAATTGACATGTTCATTTGTGGCATTTAACCATAAATTTAAAGAAAAAAAATGTATTTATGTCAATGACCCTAGTCATGTTCAAGAAAATATAAAAATGGTAAATACAAGTCGTTCTCATCTCGTCGAACGCGAGATGAGAAGTCTACAAGTAACTCGTCAAAATACATTGTTGACGATGCTCAAAGCCTCATGAGGGCAAACACACGTATCTGTCGTGCTTTGCTTCCTGCATTTGCACAAAATCAGCTTTTTAAGTGGAATAAAACGACTGCACGACGACAGCCATCATTTTTGGCAATTAAAAACCTCTGAGAGATATCTAACAGTCATCTTCCTTCGCGAAACTTCATTGCTAGTTGCCAACAGTTATTGATGGAGCGTTTTGTTCGAAAGGAGGATTTCTAGAGGACTTCTGGTCGACAGACAATCGACACTTTTCATAATTCCCAACACAGCTATTTCCAGTTAAATTCGACTTTGAGATGACTCTCTTATCTAACTTCTACATAATGAAAAGAGTATTATGTATATACGTTAGTTTAGATTCTTGGCATTTGTAAAATGTGAACGTGAAATTTAAAAAGTGTAATGTTTGAAATTACTAAATTAGCAATTTTTTCACGACTTGAACGTTCTCGTTCCTATGACAGCATTTATACTACAGGCAATAAGAAAAAAAAAGCACAAATTTCGCGTATAAAGCAAGCCCACATTACAGTAAAAAAACGCGTTTTGTGAATACTAAATCCAACGTTTTCAGATGTCATTAAAAAGTGATATCTTTGAGTTCAATTCAATCCCAATCACCACTTCTGGTGAACAGTCATAAATATCATTTGATCTTGAACGCTTTATATTCATATATCCGAGGAATCTGAAGCACTACAAAGAAATCCTGCGCGCCATCTGGTCGTCCGAGCTGTCAACATGATGCTCTATCAAAAAGTTTCAGACCCGTTGTCAAATGTTCAACTCGACGTTCGGATGTTTCTGAGACGTTCGTTATTCATGGTCCCCTGCCTCCTGAAACGCCATTCGATACAATGATGCTATTCACAGCGGCACAAAATAAAAAAAAAACAAAAGTCTAGATATATTAGAAGGCGGAGATTTGACGGGTCTAAAGAATTATCGAACGTATTTGAAGGGAGTCTTCTTGAAAGAACGATGCTCAATAGACTATTACAAATAACGACTCTGTCATATTTCTTTAATGAATGTACCGTATCGACGACCTCTGAAGACTCATGACATCAACTTCACTTTTATCACAATTGACGTTGTTTAAAATATGTGAACAGTTATGGCTTCAGGTTAAGATTACTCTCCCATTTCGGTGTTTTAAGATATGTTTCGGTCACACTTTACACGAAAATTAAATGAATGTAAGAATGTATTTAAACCCAAATATTTCTTTAAATATGCTAATTGAACAGTTTCACGAATTTTAAGAGTTCAAATGTAATGCAGTCATAAAATAAAACAAAATATAAACACTGAGAATAGTAGGATGTAATTTTCTTTTAAGCCGAAACTAAACAAACATATGAGAGAATTGTAATAATAATTGAGAATTCTACTATCAATGAACTTATTAATTTACAAACTCACCACATTGGAGGAAATTCCGAGATGTATTCGTTGCAAAAGTTTATAAACAATTATGCAATAGAGCTCAGCACAAATAAATAAAAAAATGTCCAGTAACGAAATTGATTCAATGTTGTTTAATACTTCATTTGTTTAAAATTTCCCCGAGCATCATCTGTCATTGAGAATTAATACATGACTTATCGATAATTTCATTTCATAAATATTAAATTGACTGCATAGCACTCTTTATGTTATTAATAAACCACACAATTGTTTTCGGGATTAGTAATATTAAAACTCACATACTTGATTGCTCACGTGTAAGCCTAACTTCACATTTAACATCGACATGTGAAATTTATCATGTTACAATACTTACACGTACATAGAGGCATTTATTCTCAACTGACTTAATAGGTTAAACGTAACATTTTTAACTTTTATTTAATTTTTAACTTAGTGGGTGTTCCCCAGCACGACTGAAACATGTGTTAAGTCAACTGTTCCAGTGAAATTGGTTAAATATTGGACAAGATCGTAGTTTACATTGAAGTGCTACTTACGATTACGATTTTGACGTGTTGGATATAAGTAAAAAGAAATGATGAAGGACGTCTTGCCAGTGACCAGGGTGCACCCAAATTAAAGGAACATCACGTTAATCGAGAATAGATTTAGGAAAATAATTGCGATATGAACTGAGATAGAGGTTATGATCAGCATCTCCCAGATCGTAGTGGAATAGAAAATAACACATAAGCGGTCCCAATATAGACGATAACAACAGAAAATATAAAAATAATGGCATGTTTAAATAATACGAAAAGGTATTAACTACGTACTATCAACTATATCTAACTTCCTTGTTAAGAAAAACTCTTCCAACACATTAGCAAAATGATATCCAATGTTAAGTGACGAAATATTAAAAAGAAGTAAATATTTTGTGTGATACTCTATGTATTGTAATTTAGCATGTTTATGTTAAATTTGAAGGGTGGAGACTCGGTATTTGGTCCCGCACAATCAATAACGACAGTATAGACATTTGAACGCATTTTGCAAATGTAAAAAGGAATACTCACGTGGTGTGGATAATTAGATTCTTCCTACGACGCAAGGGGCCACGAGAAAGCTGCATAACGTTTATCGTACACACGACTTTCGAGCCGACAAGTGTCTATCCAAAGCTGCGAACGATGAGAAAAATATCACTAATTAGGCGAATAGTGTTCGTTTGTGAAACTCACGTGTAGCTGTGACGGCACACATCATACTCACATTACGCATATACTACACAAGAAGCGCACTTATCAGCTTTTACTATTTTATAATGAACTGACACTACGTCTGTTAAAGGAAACCCTGGTAAAATCGAAAGTTTTGACGAATTCAAAACAGAGGAAACATACGACTAGCCACTGGCAAAGAGGAAATATAGCAAACATATGACAATGATAACATTGAACATCGAAGGAGCAGCTTCGGAAAAAAATTAAGATTACTTTGGAAGTGGTTCAGCATAGAATAACAAGAAAGGAAGAATTTTTATGTTCACATATGTTGATGTATGAATATATCCTAGTTCATAAATATTTTAGAATGCTTCCCAACAAAAACGTTGGCCCGAGTCATTTCAAGTTGTTAAAAAAGACACCAGCATATTCCTCATATTAGCAATAAATAATACCTTTACAATATGTAGCTTACAGTAGAAAATGTTTTTATAACTTTTCAAATTCGTCCCAGTCAGAATGTCACCTGAACTTTATCCGCATTTCCTAGACTGGAAGCGCTGTTGTAAACTCGGGAGGTTTTAGCGTCATTTGTGGCGCACTTCTGTTGGCTGGTTGACGAGCGTAGTTCCTTAAAACCGAAGATCGGGCGCGATCATTTCTCGCTCGACTGCCCGCGATTTTGGGATGTCGTAATTTGCACAATTCCGTCAATTCATATTTTCCGTTTTTCTTTATGTATCAGAAAAAATTAGATTTTTTTTTCTAGGCAATACTTGGAAGTATCCTGAGATCTTCGAATCAATATAAGCTCAACCCTATGAATGCTGTAAAAGAAGAGAAATCGTCAGAAACAAACGTTTCTACGCAAAATGTCATGAACATTTGTTCATCCAACTAAGGAGAATAAGGAACCAGATGAAATGACTCACACGGTATTTCAATTTCTTACAAGGATTTAGAAGGGCATGATTCCGTGTTCAAGAAAATTATTATTATTATTATTATTATTATTATTATTATTATTATTATTATTATTATTATTATTATTATTATTATTATATTACTATTATACGATTCTCGTCAAGCAGAACGTCCTTATGTCCACAAGCTTGCAGTTGCCAATGGCGAGTTTCGTCTTCTGACATAATAAAAAGAAAGTCGGGGCGATCAATATAATAAGAGATTTATTCGCTTGCGTGATCATGTTTTCTCTTAACGACATGATTATTTGCTGCAATAGCACAATAATACTACAAAAGTAAGATCGTAAGTTACGTTTTGATTTTAATAATTTTATTACAAGAATCTAGCTTCACAATAAAATATGTGATTGTAAATACAGGCAGCTATTTATTTGTACATGTGTAGGTCACTTCTAGAACGACACATTTTACACAAAGAAAGTCTCCTAGATTCATTTTGCATCTTTGTATTGAAAAAAATCAAACACCTGAAATATTGCGATATGATTACATTTGGTGTAAAATATATGGGAAAATTTGTCCATTTTGTTCTTTGCATGGAAGGTCTAGATTGGTTTCCACTTTCGACTTCCAAGCTGACTTCCGACGAAAACAGTTTCAGAGACAATATAAAACTTCCAGTTGAAAACAAATCCTTCAGTAAATATTTGAAAAGCTGTGTAATGATTACTTTGGTTGTAAAATGGAGGAAGAGATCGTTCACACAAACAGGTATGTACGTGGGGTCATGTTTGATCTCTGAGTAGATTCCTGTGTACACGAAAACGGTCTCCAAGAACAATACAAAACTTCAACTTCAAAACAAATTCTCAGTGGAATTCTGAAAAGTAGTACGATGATTGCGGCGACGGTAGGGAGATCTGATTCAAACCAGCTGCAGGCCCGTCACGCGAAAATACTAGCGTGCGCGCGAACCGCCGCCTACCGCAACGCGACTTTTTGTAGTCGATTACGGAGCTGAAACTTGGAAGTCCAACTCGGGAGCGCGTAATGATGTCTCGGGGCCTTAATCAAGGCCGTAGTCGGCGCAGCCTTGCACCGGCGATGCACGCGGTGAGAAATACGGCTGGGGGGAAAATGCGAGCACGAACACGTGCTTCACACGAAAGCTGGGAAGTCGTAGCGGCAAGGAAACCGTTGTTAGAGATCTGGGCCTGTTATAAACGGTCTGACATGGGGTGAAACTGAAGGATCATTAGTTAAATAGTTGAGTTTAATTAATGTTTCTGATTAATGATTCTGATTAATGACACACTTTACACAAAGAAAGTCTCCTAGATTCATTTTGCATCTTTGTATTGAAAAAATCAAACACCTGAAATATTGCGATATGATTACATTTGGTGTAAAATATATGGGAAAATTTGTTCATTTTGTTCTTTGCATGGAAGGTCTAGATTGGTTTCCACTGTTATAAACGGTCTGACATGGGGTGAAACTGAAGGATCATTAGTTAAATAGTTGAGTTTAATTAATGTTTCTGAACAGAGTTCTAGAAAACAGTGCGACTTTAGTCATCATCGTTGATTTTTCATTTCATCGTTGATTTTGCGGCCTGATGACGCGACTACCGACACAGTAGTAGAAATTTCGGTTTTGAATCATTAGGCTGTAGTGACTTAGGTCAGTAAGACTTTTTTTTATTTTCGAAAGACAGACGCGGACATTTACATGATCAGGATCACTTTAGGTTACATAAATCATACTATTAAAAGTAGCTCCTTTCCTATTTATTTTTTTCCCTGATTTTAAAATGCACTAAATAAAACATTTCATAATACACATACACAAGAATTTAATAATTGCTGCGTCAATTAGATATTGCTTGCCACGTAGCCTTATTAATCCATGCGTACTGGCCTAAAGAAAAAAATTAAAGTATCAATTAGAGTTTAGTGATTTTTTGAAACATTGGCATATTTTACTGAAGACAGAGAAACGCGCGGCAGCTGGTCTGTAGCGTAGATACTATGGCGGCATCCTGCTGGAATTGATCGGGGCGAAACACGAAAATAACGAATCAATACAGCCGGCCGCTAGAATTGTGGGGGTAGTCCAATCCAAATACTCGTCAGTTTTCGTAAACCACTCCATCAATACAAGGATCCCCCCGAACTACCAAGCTTAAGTTGTGGATTCACAATCATATAAGCACAGGAAGGATTGAGTTTTACAGATTTATTAATTTATTAAATAGTGTTTTGGAGCGCGTCTACTGCTCTCATTAGTCCCGTACATGTAGTGTTCTTTTTATCGCGGGAGGTGATAGAGATTTTTTCCAGCTGGATGACGAGATACGGCCCCGACTTACGCGTCGGTTTTCGGGGATTTCCTCAAACAGGTATTTCCTACCAGCAGTGCTCCACCCCAGCCGGGGCAAGCTCTAAGCTTCCGATTGGTCTCCCGACAAGTGTGGTTGCGTAGTGCATGTTAGTGTAATGGTGTGTAAGTAAGGGGTGACCACAGGACAAGAGAGAGGAAAGATCGCGCTCAGTCGGTGATCCGTTTGTGAGGGTACTGCTTAGGTATTCGCCTGGTTTTGATCGGAGAAAACACGGAAAATTACCGATCAGAGCACCCGGCCTCTAGAATTCTCCTCCATACAGCGACTGAACTCGTCGCAGCTATCCAGCGTGAAAAATCCTGCGATCATCGGGACTCGAACCCTAGGACCCCCCCGGCCCCAGGTACTGCAGTGACCTCAATTGATGCTCCAAGCCACCTACGCCGGCGAAAGTTTTCTGCACGTCTTGCTCAGGGTGAGGCTACATTGTTAGAAATGTCATTAAATCTAATGTTGATCAATGTATTAATATAGATGAAACTTAATGTTCACGTACATTAAAAAGAGCTTACTACATTTGTACATTAAATATAAAGCATAAATTAATCGGCCGGCCATCCTGACCGGGGTTTTCGTGGTTTCCCTCGGTCATAAAGGCGAATGCTGGGATGGTTCCAAAAGTCCACGATCACCTATCGCCTCCTAATCCATTCCTATCATCTTCCATACCCCCGGGCTAACAACCATGGGGGATAAAAATCGGATCCAGCTAAATGCTGGTCCCCCCTAAGAATTGTTGCAAGCACCTGCTACCGCGATAATAAATAAAAACTTAGCCACGGTAAATGCAGGATGCTTGCTTGCGTGGTCCTAGTCGGCCGATTAACGGGGAAAAAAAGCATAAATCAATGTAGATTTAGTGTAGAGGCTCTGTTGTTTCCCCTGCCTCTCTTGATTCATATCATATATACATAATCACCACTCCATCAAGATCATTTATTCCTTCCAGATACGTACATAAAGATTTGACAATTGCATTCTAACGTAGTACATTAAATGTAATGTGCGTTCATGATAATTACTTTAACGTACATTTCATAAAAAAATAATGCAGAAATTTCTGACAGTGTACTATACGTTGGTTAATTCCTTGTCTACTCGCGGCGGGCGCTGCAGGAGGGGCGAAGTGTCGGGTGCCGTTGCGGCCGAAAGTGAAAAGGGCGCACCGGGGCGGAAGACGAGTGCTTTTTATGGCGACGTCTTTATGAGCGCGTATCCTCGCTCGCAACCGCGCCGTCCCGACAAATAGGGTCAGCCCTAAATCCCACATTTCTTCTCCTCTTTTAATCTTGGAACAGATTTATATGTTCTCTTTCAATGTTCAGAATAATACATATGACGGTCCGCAAGTCAGTTGGTGTGCGTTGTACGTTTGAATTACTCTCTAGGCCGTACGCGTTTATTAGAATAAATTATCTTCCATGCCATGTGGATGGGTTCCGCGGCCAGTCATGCGAATGGCCTTGGCTGGGCTGTTCGGATGATGCCGCGTCGAAGGCCGTGATGACGACGTTTCGAACATCTTGTCGTGTGCCTACTGAAGTCCTGAGGAAGACCACGACCATATGGTCGAAACGTCGACATCACGGCCTTCGACGCGGCATCACCCGGTCAACAAATATCACTCGAATCTTTCATGTAATAATGCTTCGTTGAAAATGCTTCTACATTAGAGAGGGAATTACTTTTGAATGGTGTATCCTACTACGGTTGCAAAGAACAAAACATCAAATGGTAGCGAATCGTCGCAAATATTTGCAGCTACAACTAACGCACTGAATGTAGTTGTGAAGACATACATAAGCATGTTTTTTCGATACAAGGTAATGTGATGTTTCCGTGTTTTCTCTCAGATGCCTGATAACAGGATGTTGCATAATTAAAAATGTATATGACATGATTATTTGTAGTGTAAGTAGTAACTAAGGGTCTGGGTAAATACACAAGTGAATTGTTCACAAAATTTGAATCGAATTAAGATGAAATATTGATAAAAGCTCTCTTAGAAATATCACAGGTAACATCCTCATATTCTGACTCACCATTCCTAATAAAGCTGAATAGAACAAGGTTTGCATGCATATACGAGAAGAAAGACAGTATGTTGAACTAAAGTAGCTTTAAATAAGGTCACTTAAATCTATTTTCCATATATAATTCCTGTGTTTCCTCTGTGTAATTTTATTATTTACTGCATAATTTTAGCGGGCCATGGCACTAGAGTTCGTTATACAAAGTATAAAATAGCAAAAATGATTTTAAATTAAAAGAAAAGTACGCACTGTAAAACTTTTGGGAGAAATCCGAAGAAATGTTTTCAAAATTCGCGTTTTGTAAAAAAATTTCACATAGAACTCTAAAAGTCACATAGAATATAAACAAACTCTTATTTTAATAGTTATTATAACTATAAATAAGATTAGTTTCTACAATTGTGATTCAACTACATTTTGTTTTACTTCAGTACAGTCACGTATTAAAAGTCATTTATTTTCACGAGACAAGCCGTTTCTTCACATTTTCAGCTGTCATTTTCCCTTGTCTTACAGAAATCGACCAACCAGTCATTCGAATTAGCACTGAAAGCAGGTACACTTCCTAATGTTACATGGCCTCTTTCCTCCGGGAGGCCGTTGCAGGCAAGAGCGGCGGCGGGCGCGGGCGGCGGGCGGGTTCGCTCCGGTGGCTCCGGGGTTACGTCAGCGCCGAAAGCGCTCTCGGTGGCCGCTCGCCTCGCACCCCAACTCCCTCGCCACTTTCCCCCCCCCCCGCCCACGCCCCCGCCGCAACGGCTCGCTCGCTTTTCTTTTTCACGCGCGCGACGCCCGAATACGACGATTCGTCGACTCATCGGCGTCGCCCCAGCCCCCACCCCCCACTCCACCGCACTGCTCTTTCCGCTGAACTGTTGACCGACGAGGACCGCTGCGAGTTGTGCATTCGGGACCTGGGGAGTGACACTGTGTCGTCTATGATGGAACATACCGATAAGGGTTTTTCTCTATCAAAAAAATCTCAAGAAAACGAAGCTAATTTCGAAGTGAGCAAATATGGCCAAGATTAGCTTTCATCTAGGTTACAGTGGTCTAGGTTCTAGAATATCTGTATCACAGATATGCTTTATTTTGCAGTTCTGAAAGAATGTGCTGGTCTGAGCCATGAAAGTATATGCTGGTTCCCAGTATGTTCACACATTAATTGAATGGGTAAACATTTTCTAAAAAATAAATTCCTCTGAAATTTCTTCCACCTCTGGATAACGAGTTCAAACCCCCTGGCGATTCGTGTGGAATTTGCGGTAGACAATACGGGTTCTCAGCAGGTTGCTTCGTATCTCCCTCAGTTACGCCTATTCGACTATGTACTAAAGAGCTGAGTACTTACAATATCGTGTACGAATTTCAGCGCTGTAGCTTTAATAGAACTGCATCATGGCGACCTGTAATGTTGAGGCAGACCGCTTACACTTCCATTTCCGTGTAACGGGGATCAAATCCCAATCAATCGACTTGATCGACAAAGCTGGTTCGCAGAAGGTTATCTCAGGGTTCTCCGGTTTCCTCTGCCTGTCATTCTTCCACTGCTCCATCATCTTCATATCATTAAGTCATCTTCACATCCCTCCAGTATGGTTTAGGAACTGGCATAATAATAAAGGTAATGTAGCTATAATGCAATACGTGCGTAAAAACGATCGTTGTTGTAAGTATCGCTCACCGACGTTACGCAGCATGATCTTGGAATAAGAAGGGATTTCAAATGAATGAACCTTCACAACAAAATGACTATTCATAGCTTAAGATTCAAATTACAGAATAACTTACAGTGAGTGCCCTTCACACTAAAGTATCGACATTAAAAATTGAAGGGCACGGGCCTGGTTACATGACATTCCTCATCGCAATGAACGTCATGTTTTGGAAGACACAACTCTGATGCAAAGTAAAATTAGATCTAGAGGTCATATATCTGGAGAATTAATGTCAATCAGGAAATCATAATAGAATCAACAAAGAAAGTAAAGCAATAGAGGCCCAAAATGTTCGTTAGGTGAATTGCGGTAAAGATATTTCCTTTTTTTCGAACAACTACAGAAAACACGAATTAGTGGAGTTAATGGTGAAAATGAAGGGATAGTTAAGTTTAATGAATGAATAAACATTAACAAAAGGATCAACTTCTTCAACGTCATCGGCTTGCAAGAATAAACTAACAAGGGGTGACGAACATTAAAAGAAGCCAGTCGGTTAACACTACTCGAGGACTTTGGTAATCACCAGAGAGCTTGAGGTTTTAAGTACGGGCTATTGATTACTTTGAAAGTCTTGTTACTTTGTTTAAAGCGACCACAGCAAACAAAACCTTCAGAAGACGAAATCTTATCTACCTTGCCTTTTAATGAGCAGCAATAGACAGATTCAGGAATACAATTATAATTGGGATCCAGAAAGTCTTTAATGAGATGGAAAGAGCAAAGACATAGACGGCACTGGCCTTAAATTACCAGAAAATTTGTCAGGAGAGACGAACAAAGTTCATAAATACAAAATGAAGATACTAATGTATAAAGCGTACGGTGAAAATGCCGGATTTGTACGCTCGTTGTGAGCGAAGTGTCGGAAGATTTTGCAGAAACAGAATGAAAGATGAAAGAAGAAGCGAGGTAGAATTAAGATTTGTAAGACGTCAAAAGCCATGTGTAAGACCTACAAAAGGGCGAGCGAGCGAGCGAACGAGAGAAAGAGAGAGAGAGAAAGAAAGAAAGAAAGAGAGAAAGAGAGAGAGAAAGAGAGGGAGAGAAAGAGCACAAGTACTTTTCAGTACTTACTGAAATGGCAATGGTTCTGCCAAGTGAGTCAAATGAAAAGGTGAATGAATAGTAAATATAATAGCATAATAATGAGAGAAAGGAGTGAGTGAGATCATACCCATAATTGGGTACATGCTGAAGGCAGTGAGTAAGAGTGAACTCTTTAGTATTTCGCCTTCGACTTAACACGCCAAGCAGTGTCGAGGAGTGCTTCATCCAAAGTTCTATTGTCTCGAATGCTGGGTCTATCACACTTCAAACTAATTATATTCCAGAATCTCTATGATAGCCACAAAACTCGGAAAAATATCAGGAATAACATCAAAAAATTTAAAAAGTTCAACTCACAGTATATACCCCTAGACTGGAGACATTTTGTAAATGGAAAAATACTGCTATTCGTATTCTATCATTGAAGTCTGATATTTTCGATTAATTTTCTGAAAAACTACATTTGCATGAATTTCGAAGCGAGTTGTTTGAAAAACACTTTTTTCTTGAATAGTAAATTGTGTTAATGAAACAAGTCTAACCACTTAGGAAACAAAAAGCCAAATTATTGAATGAAATAAGTCAGTTCAAATAAATTATAATAATTTCGTAAATATGTAGCCTTTCACCGCTGAAAATTTGGAATGGAATATGCAAATGTAACTTATTAAAAGAAGTAAACACCAACAGTTTCGCAAAAACTTGTTCACGTTCTACCAGATTATCAAAATCAGCCAAGAAGCTAATTCAATATTTTTGTAACGTAAGGCATGATATCATCAATAATCACAAAAACGTAGTTCAAGACCGTCTCTGGAAGCCAGTTTTGAAAGAATAGAAAATACGTCAGTTTGCAGAAAAAAAGAACTGTAAACAAGGCGAAGTTCAGAACTTTCCAGCACAATATTTTCCAGACATTGCACCTTTTCTCCCAAACGTGTACAGCTCATAGCACCTTATCACCAACATTTATCTTCATATCCAGTGCTTTATGTAGGCCGCCGGGGCTTGCGCACTGTCTTATTTATGGAGTCAGCTTCATATTTCGCGGTGGCGCAAAAATGCCAGGTCTCGCTTTCTCACCGAAAAACCACGCCGCCCAGAACTGACAGCAGCAGTTTTCCCATTTGACTCAACCTGCCCGAGGGCAGCGAGAAAATAAAGTTTCTGTGTGGAAGAGAGACAAGTAGGTGATATCACGAAGGTCTCAGAGTTAGTTTCAAGCGCACTCGAATCATTTCTTCTGTACAAGAGGAAAATAAATAGTTCATTAAGTAAGGCTTCTGTGACCGAATAAATGAAACATTAACTAAAGAATTACATGAATGCATTATATGAAATAATATTAGAATCACCGTCAGGACACACAGATAGCACAATTAATTTCACTCAATAGATGAAACTGACAATTCTCAAGAATGAAGAATTCCGACAAAGAATTCCACGATAACATTACGCATTCAAATTCGGCTAGTAGGGACTATAGCAAATGTTTTAAATTGAATTCTGCAAACACCAATATTTGAAAGTGAATGTAAAAGCCATGGAAGTTTCATAACGAGAGGTAGAAAACGGCATGTATTCAGAACGAAAATAGATATATTCGCATAGAATAACAATATCAATTGCATCTACAGCGAGCGGCTCGAAAACGGGAAGCACATCTCGAGATGGATTTCGGTGGGAAACAGTTGACAGTCTTCCTTCTATACAGAGAAGGGGGCCGACCCGGCTTTAAGCGCTATCTACCTCAATTAGCGCCCCTCACCGTGCGTCCAGGAAATCGGGAGGTGGACGAATGGTTTCAGATAATGATGGCTGGGAAGATTGAGGTTGACGTGATGCAGACAAAGAAGGTGAGGTGGTATACTATCGTATACGCTACGCAAAGACTCTATAGACCGCTTTTATGGGAGAAGGGAAATTTCACGTGCTCTCGGCGTCCAGAGGCCTACAAAGCGGAGACAGCGGCGGCACGGGCGGAGGTCGATGCGCCAGGCGGCGGCGGGGGCGGAGGCGGGGGCAGGGGCGAACGGTGGCGGGAGAGATGCGGGGGACTGGGGGGCGCGAACGGAAGCGGGGGCGGGGGCGGGAGAGGGGGGGCGGGGGCGGGAGCGGGGTGGGCGCCTACCGGCGAGGAGTGGTGATTGAGGTCATCAGGAGCGGAGCGGCGTGACGCGCTTCCCACCCTGCGTCACCGATATTCGCTCGCACCCACGCGCTAACGGTTCCCGCTGGCAGCGCGCGACGCTCTCAACTCGTGCACGAAGCGGCGCGGGCCACTGCACCACACTCGCGTTGGACCGGCTTAGCTGGCTCAGGGAATCAATTGATGTCACTGCAATAACTGGGAGGTCCTGGGGTTACAGTCCCTGCACCGCGGAGGCAACAATTTCGCTGGCTACATAGCTAGGTTGAATTCAGCCGCTGTCTGGAGGAGACTTCAAGCGGCCGGCTGCTGCGATCGGTGGTTTCCCGTGATTTCTCCGAACACTACCAGGAGAATGGAGCAGCAGTACCCTAACATACCACGGACCGGTCGCGATCTTTCCTTCCTCTTCTTTGTCATATCTTCACCCCTTACTTATACATACGTACACTTGCGTGCACTACACTACCACACCCATAGGGAAACCAGTCGCCAGTTTAGAGCTTGTCTTGGTTGGGGCAGAGGGGGATACCCGGTTGGGAAAACACCGCAAGCCGACTTGCAGATCGGCGCTGTATTCGCCATCCAACGGGATTACCGCCTCTTCCCACGATAAAAAACATGCAATACACTTACGGGATTATTGTCCTTAGCCGTTGACGCATTCGGAAACACTAACGAATCAGGCATAACCACGTACGATAAAATATAGAAAAATGTTATTAGAATTATAACTACAATCCATGAATATTGTAAGACTTGAAAGAATCGAAGTATCGAAAGAATGTTCAATGACCCTTTTTTAAATATAAAACACAATGGCATTGGGATATACAATTTTGTATTTTATTTTATCATTGCCATTTCGAATCAAAATATACGCCGTTTAATAAGTCTTCATGAATAAACGCGGAAACATTGGCTCTACAAAATGTAATAGTAGTTGCACACACCAACCCAATAACAATACCACGAACGTAATGCTATATTTTAGTGGAAATCCTTTATTTAAACTCATTTCGACATTTGTACCCTTTGATATTTCTAACAGATTCTCCATTATATTCAAAGCGACGTACCAAAAATTAGAAAAATTGGAGTCGTTTTGCTGGGAAAAGTTTGATACATATTCTAATCGTTCTATTTATAGCGATTATTTCATATGCTATATTATAAGAAATCGCACAAGATATTTTATTGAAATAATTTGCACCGGTTGTCCAGCCCAAAATTGTCATTCACTGAAGCAAAAGAAGGATTAATGCAGTGACACGTATCAAAAAATTGTTACAACACTTGATCTTTATCGCCAACAGATGACACTTATTTAAAATGTAAAAAGTGTGCAAAGTGTTGATTCAACTTTCAACTATATACTACGAAGCGGACGTCACGTACTTTCACATTCATTTGCATGTTCATTTTACGGGCTACTAACAGTCCATTGAACGGTCATTCACAGGACGTCATTAGGAAGACATTCACACTCTCCTGCTAACGACACTTGTTCGCATGGACTGGCAGCGACCTGATTCTCCGATCCCTTAGGCTGCGCCTGGACTGCGAAAGGATGAGTAAAATAATATGAGAGCCGCAAGGGACCAGCTGAGACCAAAGCACTGGTATATTACGAATGAGTGAAAATGCCCCGTTTAATTGACCACTATGTCTATTCGAAGAAACCAGCTCCGCAAGTTTGATATCACTATACGAGATACATTTTATATGTGTAACTGGAAAGAATCGACCTCAACAATATCACGTGACGGTACTGCTCTAGGTGGGCCAAATTTGACAGAAAATGTATCGTAGTAAAAACCAGGAAGCTTTGGAAGTTCACAGATGCTAATCTGTTTTCTAGACAAATTAAAGCGAAATTTGATTAGGAATTTCTTACACTGAATGCAACTCGAAACAAAAAGGCCATAAAATAGCATGAATAAGATTTCGTATTATTGTGTATTGAACAAGAGGCAAAATATAGTAATCTTATATCTGTATATTACTTGTGGGATGCAATTTTAGCACAACTAAAAAAATATGAATTTTTAATTAATACACACTTCAGATTTGCAGACTGGTCTACCCTCCAGCAGCAACAGCCGCGTATCTTACAGAACAGTATTCCACCAAGAAATGGCGAAACTGTAAATGCAAGAAAGATGCATTTCAATACAAGGAGAAAACTTCAAACTCATCTCACCTGATTTTTTTAAGTTTGCCGTTATTCTAGCACACGAACGATGTTTTGTAAGAAGTTTCATTAAGGATGCCAATCTTCTGTGTATATCTTTACAAAATTAATTCAAAAGAGGGAAGGAAACAAATCAAATTTTTTTATGCTCCTGTGACTCCATAAAATTGGAGAGATCGCGCAGTCCGAGTTATTTAGGAAAGGAATTTTCATTCGAACATTTCTGATTTCCGCACAAACGTTTTCCTTCTCGCCACTCGCCACTTCAAACAGACGCATTCCGAAAAGGGAGCTCTTGTGACGCCCGCTTCTCGCAAAGCTCGCAGCTAATGTGTGTTCCACATCCTGCTTCCACAACTCATCCGTTTGTTCGCTGTCGAACGAGGGCGGCCACAACGGCAGACGGGGCACAGAGGGCAGAGGTGGAGGGATGAGAAAAGGGTCAGAAGAGATGGCCAAATCCCGAGCATAAGTTGACAAGGAGGCAGAGAGGGTGGAGGATGGGTGGGTGTGGAGAGAGAATGCAGCTGGAAGGACGCAGGCGGGGCTGTCTCGCGGGTCAGTGGTGGGGCGGTTGAAGGTTGGTTCGGAGAGGAAAGGGCGGAGAGGAAAGGGCGGGGCGGTGGCAAAAGACGTCGAATATTATGAGGCGGGTAGGAAGCGCGGGTGGGGGGACGTGGAGAGGCGGGTCAGAAGCAGGGAAGCGAGTTGGAGGCGGGTCGAAAAATAGGTAGGGTCAGCGCAGTTGCGAGGGTAGTTTTTCGGGGAGGGGGTTGAGCGGGCGGGTGTAGTGGGGAAGGAGGAGTTGGAAACAATGGGCGATGATGGGTACGGAAGGCAATGAAGCGGAGGTGTGGGGTGAGGTGGAAAAGTGGCGGAGAGGGAAGGAGGGGCGGGGACTGAGCTGGATACGACGACGGGACGGGGAGGGGGTTGATGGAGGTGCGAAGAGAGGCGGGACGGGGAGTGGCGGGGATGAAGGCGGGCATGGAGGTGGAACGGAGAGGAGCAGGAATGGAAATGGGAATAGAGGCTGGACGGGGACGGGAGGGGATGAAAATGGGAATGTAGGCGGAACGGTGTGGGGCGGGGATGGAGATAAGAATGCGAGTGGGACGGGGAGGGCGGGGATGGAGATAAGAATGCGAGTGGGACGGGGAGGGCGGGGATGGAGATAAAAATGCGAGCGGGACGGGGAGGGCGGGGATGGAGATAAAAATGCGAGCGGGACGGGGAGGGGCGGGGATGGAGATAAAAATGCGAGCGGGACCGGGAGGGGCGGGGATGGAGATAAAAGTGCGAGCGGGACGGGGTAGGGGGCGGGAAGAAAGTAAGGGACGGTGGAAAAAATGGGGAGGGGCGGGGAGGGAGGCGAGGAAAAGGCAGATGCGCACAAATGGCGGGGAAGGCAGAGCGGAGGTGGGGTGGGGAACAGAGGCGGGCGACGCGGGCGAGAGGGGTCTACAGCGCGGCGGAGCAAAGAGAAGAATGGGACGCCGCAATACGGGCCGCCCCGATGTCTTCCGGCGCGCTAATACGACTCCCCCGCTCATTTAGCCTCTGTTTAATTATCACTGTTGGAGAGAAGTCTCCCGTTGCGGGCAAAGCGGGTCCCGCTTCAAAGCAGCGGCGCGGCGCGGATATCGCGGTCGGAGGCGCGGCTGCCGCGGTGGCGCTGCCAGACGCTCTGACGGGCGGGTAGGAGCGGGAGCGGGGACGGGGGCGAACCCTACCGCCGCGAGCGCCACAAAGAGGCGTGGCCACAAAGAAAAGCCCTAATTGAGGCCTCGGCGCGGTGATGGTGACGCCTCAACGGCGGTGTAGTGATGGTTTCTGGGGCGAAAACGATGTACGCGTAGGAACGAAGTTGGCTAGACAAAGTAGGCTGACACGAATGGATGGCGTAGGTGGTTTTTACGATGGAGAACAGAAAGCTCGGTGAAAGGTACGCGATTTGATGTGGTTCATAGCGCTGACCTAGGAAGCTAGCGGTCCGCATTTGCTGCAAGCTCTCAGTATTTAGTTTATTGCTCAGTACTTACCATACGAGTGTGGGTGGGACGTTGGCAATTTTTCAGGAACCTTTTCCCGGAACCCTTGATAGTACGTTACAATCCTCGGTGGGAAGAGCAGGGAACGATACAGAACTGGCCAATTCACGGAAGGTAGAAGGACTGGTAAGAAAGAGCAGGGAGTTTTTGCGGACTCGAAACCTAGAGGTCACGGATCGGAGTTTAAAAGATCTGCAGCAAAATCAGCCCACCACGTTTGAGCATTTTTTTGGCAAATCGATTGAAGGTCTTGAGTTCAATGAGTTGGTGTGGGTGGATAGAGGGATATGTACCATGTGACGGAGCAACGGTCCTGACGATGCAGCACGTAGTAGAGGCAGGGATGCGGACGGTAGAGTGGAGTCGAGGTCAGCAGTGGGGGAGCGTCCAGGGGCAGAACCGTCGACCGAAGACTGAAGAGAGCACGCGGAAAGAATAGTGGGCGTGGCAGCGCGAAGGGCGACAGAGAGAAGCGGGTTGCCGACCGCGGAGGGGCCTCAAAATGCGACTCACGTGCCGAACGGTTAACGCGCCCACCACCCACCGCCCACTGACCATCGCCCGCGGGCGTGTCAAAGAGGTCTTGGCGGAAGGGTATCACGTGCGAAAGAGACAACGGGAACGAACAGCCTGGGCGATGCTCCGTAACAACTCTTTGAAGACTCACGACGCAGAAGTAGGCCGCATTCACGTTCGCACGCCACTTCCCTATAAGGTTGGTTGATGAATGAGAAAAATAACGGGCAACCGAATTCGATTATTGTTAATAAATGATCTGAATTAAAACATTAGATTCTTATTTTTAAGACTGGCTGTGAGTTTCATGACAAAATATGGTACAACTTATTGACATGTTCATCTACCTGTCAAAAGTGTAATAATAAATTTTTCAGTAATAAATATTACAGTTTTTTTGTTTATTAACAACATTTTAGCTCTCAAGAAGTCAACAATATTTAAGAAAACGTAAGCAGTATGTGAAAAGAAAAATATTTTAAAGTTGAGAATTTTTAATTGATCCACATGGTCACATAACAGAACAGATTCTTATTGTTATAACAAAAAAATTATAATTGAGTCTTAGGTGAAGTTGGCGTGGATTTTTGTCTACCAGTGGCTTGCAGAGTAATAACTGCAAGCGTGCGTATATTTACATTGACGCATGTTTAATTTTTTTAATACACGTATTACGTCACAATTAAGTAAAGCATGTGTTTCTAGACACAATGCACTGTTTCTGCAATCGTGTAAAGCGCAAAAGAAATGGAAAAATCTGTCGTAATTACCTTCTAATGGGATCGTTGACTATCACTTTGTCTTCGAGTTTTCCAATACATTTGATTAGACTACTAACCACACCAATGAAAATATCAAACACTGATGGAAGATAGAGATTATTGTGTGCTACGAAGTGCACGGCACGTATTTCCGCCATTCCTGAAAGTCGCATTTCGAGAAATTGAGAGGAAGGGATAGACACAAAAACGAATGCGTTTTCCGAGAATGAGTGGGAGAGCTTCGTGCCTGCGTGAAAGGAGTCGCGTGTTTCAGAATGCAGGCGGCGGAAACTGCGCTGGAAATTAGCGAAGTGGATGATGAGTGAACAGATAAACATTGATGGAATAAATAGATGAATGAGAGATGTGGGTGCAAAATACGAATTTAGCGAGTTCCTCGATTTAAGAAACAGAAGGAAAGCAACGTGCACTGCAAACAAACTGACGAGTGCGGAACTCCTAGTTCAGTGACGCACAAATTACTGGCGCAATTATGTAATGAAGATTTCCATTACGTTGTGGAACATAAATCATTGATAGTTGGTCACTCCATAATCTTGCTTTAAAAATGGTAAATCAACCAACAAAATATTCACATTTAAATATGAGAAAACTGCTCACTCGATTATTTCATCGACACAGGATCTCACGAGATTTAGAATATGTTAATTCACTGAAATGCATTGCAGGAAATTTCCCAATTGTTATTTTTGCAGTACAAGTTTTCTCCCTCAAAAATCATTTAAACATTTTTATCTTGATTTCAATCTTAATTACATTCAAGAACAATACGCTAATTAGTGACCTAATCCGCTTTTTTTTAACAAGTTGTAAATCATTTGTATTTTCTGATATCTGTTGAGTGCGTGCACTCCTTTAAATTTGGTAAAGTGCATTTGGTTCCTTGAACACAGCCAAAACTAGTGGATGGAAAACTAGAAAATGTTCCAGGTACACGAATAAAAAACAGAAAGATCTTAACAACGCAATTCTATCCTGAATGGCGCAGTTCAGGCATGCAAGAACAAACTCTGAAAAAGCTCAGCGGCCCAGTCTGCTTAATTAAGCAGGTAGTGCGGCTTTGAAGCGGCGGCTGCGGCGGCGGCGGCGGGGGCCACGGGTTCGAGGCCAGCCGGCAGACAGACGCCGACGGCGGCGGCGGCGGCACGCGAGCCATATCGAGCCGTTCCAGGCGGCGGCTGGCCCGGGCTCGAGGCCAGGGACGGACACCGCACACCGCCGCCGGCGCTCGTACGTCACGGGAACGCTGCGTGGCAGGCAGTCGACGGGGCGCGGCGGGCGGCAGGACCGAGGCATAGCAACGGAAAGATGCGGCGGGGAGGAGCGAAGGGTCGGGGACCGGGGTGGGGCGGGTGGCAACGGGCCGCGGGGTGGCGGGATGGTGGCGCGGGGTTGCAGGACTGGGGCGCAGTGTGCCGGGCGGGTATTTGGCGGGGGCGGGGGCGGGTATTTGGTGGGGGCGGGGCGGGAATTTGGCGGGGTGAGGCGATTTGACGGGAACGGGGATTTGGCGAGAGCGAGGTGGGGCGGCGGGGATCGGGGCGGGGCGATTACGGAGGGGCAGCAGGGTGGCAGGGGGTCAGTGGGGACAGAGGAGGCTGCAGGGGCGGGAAGGTGGGGAAGGCATCGAGACGCCCGTCCCTGAGACAGATGTGGCTCGCGATAACCCGCCGCCGCCGCCAATGTGAGGTATTGCGGAGAACGATGCCATCGAGCGTCTCACAGAATTCCGGCCTAAGGATTCCCCAAGAGGCGGCTTCCAGCTCGAGAGAAATGTGCCGGAGGGGGCGTGGCGCTTTTGACGAGCCTCGCAATTTCAGCGAAATGAGCAATGTGGCTTGCGATAATGCTGTTGAAGGCAATGCCAACGCTATGAAATTCGTTTTGCATATAAAATTCACTATTTTATACCGGTTTGATAAGCCCAGTATCAGTACCGTGTGCATCGTTATCAACACCCAGTGAGGGAAATTATTAGAATAAGTCATGCGGTGTATTGTTTTTATGAATTTTCATTAAGACCATTTACAATGGTCCATCTCTCAGTTGTTTAGTTAAATTAATAGTTGTAATGAATTCCGTTATTTTATCTCCACAATTTTAATTCGAAGAATGTATTGTATGAAAATTAAATTCTCAATAAAAAACAAAAACTAATGGTACTGATTTCAGGAGGAATGATATTATTCCCATTTACTTTTATTGGATATTGAGTTCAATTTATAAGAATACCAAACAGAATGAAGAAGATAATTTTAGAATGGTACTGAAAATCCATTTATGTTTTGCCAATGAAGGAATCAACGACACGTTCAACGTACATATTATTAAAAATCGGAATTGCGAAATGTTAAAACAGTTCAATTAGGGAGAGGTTTCAGTTAAAGCGGAAAAACATCAACAAAATATACAAGGCGTTTAATGCGCTGAATGCTGTTCCCTTTAGCAGGTGTAGCCGTTCTGTGTTCGTACTTGAAATGAACTAACGAAATAGAATCGAAGGGTGATCAATTTTGACGTTGATATGATTTTATCTAAGTTAATTTTATTTTTATGACATCCTTTACTAGACATAAACGTAACTCTACCAAGTACGTAGAGTGCAATGAACATTTTAGAATTTCAAACATGGCCTTCACTCGAATAATACATTAATAAATACATTTAAACATGTACAAACACATCATTGGCCAGCTATTTTTGGCGCTTCCCACAAAATAGTGTATTGTTTTTCATTAAAACAAAGCCAGAGATTTCCAACCACTAACACACACAGACACGCTCTCTCGTACGTACATACGATGGTACGCGATCCAGAATATTGCAAAACCATTAACCACAAGCCGCTCAAAGCCCACTCTTTCACCCGAGCTCACGTACTAAAGCTTTATGTAGCTCTGCGTGTGCGAAGTTTACTTCTAAACCTCTTATTATGCGCCATTTATTCCCGCGGCCGGTTCGGCCCGGCCCAGCCCGGCCAGGCCAGGCGAGGCCACGCCGGGCCAGGCCAGCCCCGCCGCGCGCCGCTCCGCTGAGGCCACGCGAGAGCTTACAACGGAATTTATGGGCGTCTTCCTGCGGATTAGCCGACAGCCTCCATTTCGCTTGAAGGGGCAACGTTCACTACCCCCTCGAACGCCACAGGCGGATGTTGGTCACGACCGGAGAGGAAACACGAATTATTCAATGTTTCGAATCTGCGTCGTGCTTTACTTTCGTTAAAAACGAGGTCGTGTGATATGCAAATTTAACTTCTCGATCAAATTTCCCCCAGAAAGAAATGTTAATATTCTTATATAATAATTATAATGATTTTCTGACTGTCATTCATCGATGTTGAAGAGAGATATGGAAGATGTATCGTATTTCAGATAACTGCTGAAATTTCTAAATAAGATTCACGAACACAGCTTCGTGTTAACTATTCGAAGTTTCTTTTGGGAGATATTGGTGAATTATTTATCTAATCGACCAGTCAGTTGAAAATAAATAGTGAATTCGGTCACGCCAAAAAACCGAACTTCATATACTACTTAAGATGATAGATCAGTGCATTTTGTTGGTATAATTATCAGACAAATTTCCGACGACAAGATATTTCGAATTGCCTAGTTCATTTTTGTTTCGCATTCACGAAAATACTTCACTTAATTGCAACAGCCCAAAGTATTACTAAGCCTGCAAAATGGGACGATCCGCGTCATCCACTCTCTTGCAACGCACCCTGAACGTTAGCCTTTCCCCCGGCGCAGAGTGCATACAAGCACGTAATTCCTGCACATGACGCTCCAATCTAATAGCGCACCGCTAGGCGTGCGCCGCCGCAGGGCCCGCTCGCGCAACCTCAGGCCATTCACTTCCTCTCCCGGCTGCCGCAGGAGCTACGCAAACAAGTAACTTAGGCAAACCCGGCGGAGTGTCTACGCGCTAGTGCGCTACGGCAGCAACGCGGGGCCCCTCAAAGTGCGAGGTCGCCGCAAGGTGAGGTCACTGAATTTCATTAACACCGAACGAACCGGCTGTAAAGCCGCTAAGCACGCTGTTTACGCTTCGAATCTAATACAATGCGCAAATATCAAGGAGGAGTGTTTCAAGCGACGTGAAAACAAGGCTGCGCCATTTTGTAAATGGAGAGCGTTTCTTTTCAAAATATCTAAACCACCATTAGGAACGAATGTGTTTTCGCGTTTTACCGACGAAAAAACGCAAAACTACTTAAATTATTTTTACTTTTTCATTTAATCTGAAAATACAAGTTCAAGATTATTTAAGTATGTAAAAAAAATGTGGCTCTGTAATGTCTACGTCTTCACAACTCGCTAATGTCTTTAAAAATGATGTGTACTGTACATATTCAAAAGCTTTGGTATATTAGGAAAACTATTCTGTCTATTGTAAAGCTCGCACCCCGGTTTTGTCACAGAAAGCAAAAGCTCTGTGCTAGTAACAAAGAGTTAGTGAAATTCCATTAGCACAAATTCGCTTTCGTGCTGGATACCTTCAAATCATAGTATTAGACGTTAGTATCATAATATTAAGTAATATGTTTCAAGTAAGAAGTCATGTTTCAAACAACTGGGAAACAAGAACCTTCTAAAAAGACTGCGTATTTTATAAACGGCTGGTACACTTTTTCTCTGAAAATCTTAAAACTATTCAGAACGGATAATATTCACTAAATTCCTTGTTAGTGATTGAAGAGGACACAAACTATTTTAAAATATTAAAATTGATTTTCACACCTTCAGGATATGAACTGAAGACATTTTATCCATCTAGATGTTTGTAGACACTGTTTGTTTTGATAAGTAGCGGGTGGCAAGGATTCGGTTCCCTGTATATTAATACAGAATCATTCCCGATCTTTCTTTCTATTTTCGAAGTATGTAGACTGAAAACCTGAAAAACATGTCATGAGTTCATACCAATTTTTCAAAATGCAAATTCCGAATTTTCTCCATCAGGGATGTTTACTGACATTCTGACGAGACAAACCTGTTTAATTGTTGCTTGCTACATAAACGGAGCAATGTATAGTGAAGAAATATTGTAGTCTAAACGCCCTAAATGGTTAATTTGGAACTAATTTAAATAATTATATTTGTAATGCTGTTTGATTGACTTTTTTCAGGAAAATGATTCTCCTTGAGTAAGCGTGTAATAAACGGAACTCTTTAGATCCATATCGCTGACGAAATCCTTAAAGTTGAGACAGACATGTGACACAAAATTTCCCAAGAGAATATATCCGAAATATTAAGAAATCCTCAACATTGAACAAGAATAACAGAAGAAAGAAATACTGTAATGAAATTTCGAAAAGCATTAAAAAAATAATTTTACAAAATACAAATGCAGATACTCTATGATAGTTGTTAAACACAATTCAAAAAGTCTCTATAAATGAAGAACAGTATACACAGTAAGGTTTCAATAGTCGAAGTGACGGTTCAATATATATTTCATAACAGTGAGTTTTAGTTATTATTCACGAATGCACAGAAAGTAGGAAAAATAAAATGTCTTACTTCCCAACTTTCTGGCTTTTCTTTCCGACATTAATTTTCAAAATAGTAATGCAATATAATAATACACACAATTGGCCATTAAAAAAACAGTTTGGTGTTAATTGAATAATGTGACATTCTATGGGCTACATTAATTTCATTTTTCTTCGAAGTAACAAGTTTTATGTCACAATCAATTGCCATCAATCCGAAAGCTAGGAAAATGTTCAGTGATGGTAGGGCTCGCCCTTGAATAACACGTAAATCCGAGGGCCAGTGATTGCAATTACTGTTTAACGGTGAGTGGTCCAGTGAATCAGTATGCAACCATATTGCCTATTAAACAACATGACACACGGCACCGCGCTGGGCAACAATCATTTCCAGTCGATTCGGTCGCAGGCGCGTTAGAAGGCATGAGGGCAGCGCGCAGTGCGGCGCGGCAGACAGAATTGGTGTTGGCGGGGATCGGGTGGGGGTGGTGGTTGAGGGTGGCGGAGACGGCTGGAGCAGCGGGGGCGGCGGAGGCAAATAGGAATGCGCGAGCGGCGGGGGTGGTTGGACGGCCGGAGAAGCGGGGACGGCGAGTGGAGGAGGGGCAGCGTAGGCGATGGACACTGTGGGGCAGTGGAAGCGGCGGGGGCGGCAATTTATGCGGGGGCGGGGATAGCAACAGCAGTGGGTGAGGCGGGGACAGTGGGGACGGTGAGTGCGGGAGGAGCACCGAAGGCAATGGTGGCTGCGGGGCAGTGGGGAAGGCGGGGGCGGGGGAAGGCAGGGACGACGAAGGTGACGGGGGCGGCGGGAGTGGAGGGGACGACGGGGACGACGGGACGGCGGGGACAGCGGAGACGGTGGGGTCAGCGGAGGCTGCAGGACGGTGGTAGCAGCGGTGGCAGCCGGGAGGGGGCAATGGGGGCGATGGACGCGTGAGACATGCATCGGTTGCGCGCGCGCCGACAGCGGAAACGGCCCGGGGGCGGGGGCGGGGGCGGCGTAGGCTATGCGGGTGCAGCGGGCCCGAGGCTACGAGACTCGCCGCGTGGCCGTATCGATCGCCAGAAAGGCCGAGAAGGCATCGATCGGAGGCCCGGAGCATGCGGAGCCCCCGCCGACGGCGTTGGCGGAACAGGGAGCGGAGGTGGAGTTGAAAGGCGCGAGGAAGGCGGTACGTTTTTGAAGGTCCTTTGGATACCTATTACGTTGTAGGCCATAATTCGCATCTTATCCTCACATACACGTACATGCATTACTACACGTGTTTCAGGGAGGAGTTGAATTTATTGGAATACATCGGCAAGCTTAATCGTTGCGATGGGAAGAGGAGAGAAAGCGAAGGAATCATCATGCACTGATCTAGGCCCGTTGTTTTCAGGTACTGCTCCTGCACCCGTCTGGAATTCAACGATCGAGCAGCGCCGGATTCTAGAATTCTCATCCATCTCATTGACGTGACATCAATCCACCCAGCTGAGTATATAGTATAATGCTGAATATAATGTGGTATTTACTAGAATTTAGGGTGTGCTGCTGATGTCATTAAGGTCCATGGGTGATCATTAATGAGTAGAATTTAGCGATGACGATGAGGCAAATATAAAGAAAAGATACCATGAGAGGCAGGGTGGCAGGAGATACTCATGCATGAGAGGCAGGATAACCTTGTCGTGGGATTGCTTTGCCCACTACGAATTCCATACAGATTGAAAAGGGTCGCTTCCGGCTTTGGTATGTATGTTTATTCCTTTGCTAGTCATCCCACCACTCCTGCCTCCCAGGGGCAGAGCTGCCTATTGTAATTACCCCGAACAGTAAATGATTCTGCGACGAGCAAGACTCAACGATATCGATTGTACTGGCTGTCTCCTCTGGCTCTCCACTCGAATATTCCTCGAACAGATGGGATGAAGGTGGTAAAAATGGGAAACTAAGAAATTGACAGAAGTGGTGCGCCGAAAAATGAGTGAAAACGCGGAAATCGTAAACTCTACATACGGAAAACGTAAACACGCACATAAAAAGTCATGTCTGGGATTGGTGATCCTGAAAACGCCAAAGATGTAAGAGACGAGAAGAATGCAAACCAACGCACCCTCCGTTAAAACAAGAAACAGTTCGAGAAGCGATACAAAATAATATAAATGATTGCCAACACATTGAAAGACACAAGAAAAGAAGGAAAATTGGGTGACGGTAATAACTGTAGATAGTGAAATCTACAATAATGACCGCTTTGAGAAAATATAATAACAGTATGTTGTTGAAGTACAAATGGAACAGGACGGTTAATTGGTTAATAAGTGGATACCAGAAGTAGCATTTAGAAGAAATAAGTGAAGCGGGCTGAGAAAAGACTGCGAACAAACGAGGAAGATACACGATCAGGGAAGAGAAGTTGTACATTTCCAAACGTATTGTTTAGTATTTCTAAACTATGCATTTGATCGTTGTTCGATGAACTTCTTTTACTTGCGAATTAAATATATTTTTACACATACGAGAAAATAAAACAAATCGAAAGTTCAAATCTTGAAAGATTAGAACCAGATAAAAAGGAACAAAAAAGAAATAAAAAGAAAGATTAATAGGAACTTTCTTTCGTGATAAAAGCAACAACTATCTTGAAACCTCTGTAACCATTAGACTTAAAAGTGTAGCACGCGGACCAAACGATCAACCCCTGACGAAGTCTTGCGCGAAAGCAGTTCGAACTCCCAAGTAACGAGAGAGATGGACAGAGCCAGAGGGAGAGAAGAGAACATCGTGAGAGACTTCGCGCGGACCGGAAGTGAGGGAGCGGGGCGTCACGAGCGGGGAAAGAGCGAGGGCGGCAGCGGCCGGCACCGCGCAGTCTACGCCTGCCCCACCCCATCGCCGTCCCCGCGCTTATACGGCTAATAAAACGCAGCACCCGACCGACAGCAGGGGGGAGTGGAGGGGGGGGGGGCAGCTGGGGCGAGAGCGAAAGCGTTTCGCGCGAGCGAATAGGAACGCAAAGAGAGCAGACGAAGAGAGCCACGAGCGACTGGAAGAGAGCCCCCCCCCCTGCCTCCCAGACCCTTTTTCACCGATGAGAATTTCTCTCGCATTTATTGAGAGGAAGCGAGCTCTTTTGATATATAAATACAAGCGTGTTCTTTTTTTGGTAATTGTTGCGCGACGTGACACGCTAGAGAATTTCCATTTCGCTTCAAAGGGAAAATGGATCCCATGTCGAGCAGTAGTATGTGTAGGAGGCTACGAATCAACACGATCTGTAATTACTTGGGCGTGCCTTCAGCGCGTTGTCAGAAACTCTTCCCGTCAGTCTGTTCTTTTGAAATTCTGGAAGGAAGCACAAAGAGCTGGAGGCACTACGTTTGTCAGTAAATAAGCGCATTACGTTGTAAGTTTGTTTTATGTTAGGAAAATGCTGTAATAAGCTTTCGTTTCGTTTAATTAACTGTCAACTATAGCTGAATATTCAGGTCGCTCGAAAATGCTTTTGACTACGAAGTTGCAACATGACGTTCACTACAATCAAACATTGCCCAAAATGAAACAGATGAAACATTCATAAAGGCACACATTACTTCTGTCTTATGTAGGTACTCCAATAATGGTCCATTACAAACATTAATACGAACTTTCTTCTGCGTCAAAATATCATTATAATTGCTAGTCTATAATATAATGTAAAATCTAAATTTACACGCAGAAAAATAAAAGCCTTTTTATGTGCACAGCTATTCTCTATAGAAATCACTACCTTTCTTGCTCATTGTCCAGAATAATGGGATCAAACATTATAGATGATATCATTCACTCATGCTACGGAAACCGTTTTTTAATTAAGAAAATCAGTTTTACAAATTTAGAATAAACTTTGATTTTGATTATTGTATATACATAATTTTACCGCCTTTTAATACAAATCCTGTACTTTGCTATTATTTTCTTTTACACTTTTACATTTGCGTGCATGCATTCACATCATACTCCTTTTTGAGACGGGTTGTAAGTTGTAGATAAAATAAACCGTGGTAATATAGTTTTTTTCACACTGGTAGGCAAATCATCCAGAGGAACTGCATGTTAATCGCTGACAATTTTTATTACTTCAGTTGATAGCAAAGACAGTGTTTGCATTGTAAACCATGTAGAATGCTGACAATTGATTTTTTGATTGTTTGGTGATTCCGGGCGTGTCAACTTCTAAGGTAATTTGTCCCGTACGCGTAGTGCATGATTTTCTTCAGCAGGTGCCGGTGATATGTTATAACAATTTTCAATAAAACAATTGAATGTTGATTTTGCAGAAGCAATGCGTAGTACCCGAATAAAATAAAGATGTGATGTGCCTGCATTTATTTTAAATCTTAATGCATAGAAATATAATTTAATAAATCAACTCAACATGATCTTTCCCTATTAAATGGTGAGATCCCGCGCCTCAACCTATCGTCGGCTAGCGGGGTTATGCCCAACTACCTATCTCCCACTGGCGGGGCATCATGGCAACCGGGACACGCTCTAAGCTACCGATGGGTCTCCTGGTATGTGTGGTAGTGTAATGCATGTTAGCGCGCGTGTGTGTAAGGGGTGAGGATACGACAAAGAAGAAGAAATAAAAATCGCGCGCGGTCCGTGGTCCGTTTGTTAGGGCACAGCTCCGACATTCGCCTGGTATTGATCAGAGAAACCAAGGAAAACTACCGACCAGAGCAGCAGGCCGCCAGAATTCTCGTCCAGACAATGCTGACAAAGGAAAATATTGTTCCACTCCTAAAGTGAGCAGAGACGCAAACCGAATTTTGGCGAAGCCGGACAGTTATAAAACACGACTTGGAACGGAGCGGAGCCTGGGCAACAACCACAGGGTTTGGGCGTGGGTTGGATGACTGGACCGTGCCCAGGTGGGTCGTGGATGGGAAGGGGAGGGGCGGACCGGCCGGGGCCGGGCCACATCGGTGCGGCAGAGCCGCACTGTGCCGGGTCGGGTCGGATCGGATCGGATCGTGTCGTGTCGGGACGGGTCGGGTCGGGTCGGGTTCGGGTCGGGTCGGGTCGGGACGAGTCGAGGCGAGGCGAGGCGAGGCGAGTCGAGTCGAGTCGAGTCGAGTCGAGGCGAGTCGGGTCGGGTCGGGTCGATTGAGGTGAGGTAGAATCGGATCGGGACTGGGTCGACGCGGGGCGATGGCAACTTTAGCAGCCAGCGTTTCGCACAATTGGAGCGCGAAAGAGCGGAGTAGAGCGGAGTAGAACGAGGACGAGGTGGAGCGGGCAGGCGGAGCGAGAGATGGGCGGCGGAGCGAGAGATGGGCGGCGCGGTGAGAGACGGAGCGCTGTAGGCCGGGAGGGGCGAGGCAGAGTAGAGCGCGACAATGTTGTAACCACCCAGGCGGGCCAAGGTCCCGCACACGTTGGGCGACTGGTTGGTGGGTGGGTGGTTGGGAGTGGGCAGTGGCCGCACGTCACAGGTGCAAGGGGCCCCGGGCGAAAACAACGTGCCGCGCCGCGCCGTGCCGTGGCCCTTGATTGACGCACCGCTCGCCTCCGCGCGCCCTTTAACCCCGCCCCATTTGCATTTGCTATTTCTGACGTGGCTCACGGGATGTACATCTGCCCGCTGGCGCAGGTGGCGCTTCGTATTGGAATTCACAGTCAGCAATGCAAATTCTCATTCATGCATCGAAACAGTGAAATCTCGATAAATCGATTATATATACATTGAAATGGTCGAAATATCCGTTAAAATATTTATAAACCAGGGATAATTAAAAAAACTTCTCTTAAAACTGATTTTAAAATTGAACAAATTTAACACTCGTAACTTAATATTTAGAATATTATATGTAGTTGAATATCCATTTGCTTATTAAATATTTTTTTGGAAAATTTACTTGCGTGTGGGGTACCCTTGTGATTTACTCCAACTTTAAAATGTATAAAACATTGAAAAGATTACGAAAAAATTCAAGCAAAAGATGAATTCAGTAACTGACAGAAGATTGTCAATATTTTCCTGAAATTCGTATTCCTGGACCTAGGAACCACATTTTCTTAATTGAGTTCTACTTCAGCAGAGATTTCAAAAAAATGTTTAATGACCTTTAAGTTATTACTTAAAAAATTAAAACTAGTCATAGTTTAATGGAAACAAAATGATTAACAAAAACGGAAGAAAAAAGTTCAGAATTGTGCGAGTCGATTTCTTTTATAGAAGTAAAATAGACATTCATGAAATTATTGCCGAAAATCTGCAACCTTGACAATAACAAATGTGAAGAAACACCGACAAGCCAACATACAAAAAAAACCGCTACAGCATTAACCATTAAAACAAAACAAATTTGAGTGTGGTAAAAAAACACCAGAATAACATTCACATGACCCTCAGAGCCGGCTATTGCGGGGCCACAGCCACAATCACGCGCTGGTACACACAAGGCAGTCCGCAACGCAGCATACACGTCACGCACACGCCAGTCACGTAATAAAAACGAATAACTGGAGGTCCACTCTGTTGGTTTTATCTGTCTACCGTGTTGGATGAGGTGCAACACCCACACAGCAGGGACGAGAGCGAGGGCGGCGATGGGGCTCAGGACGAGAGCGAGGGCGAGGGCAAGCGATGGGACGAGGATGGAGTAGCAAGCGGAACTAGAGTGGTCGAGAACAGAAGAGGGCGGGGGTGAGAGAGGAGAGATGTAGTGACGATGGCGTAGGGTCTACGCCGTAGACGGGGAAAGGCATGTCGGGAATGGAGCATGGCGGGGCTTATGAGGGATGGGAACGGGGTGAGGCGGGTTTGAGGCATGGCGGGGATAGGGTGTGATTGGGATGGGCATGGCGGGGATGTGGACGTGGCGGTGGTGTGGGCGTGGCGGTGAAGTGAGCGTAGTGGGGATGTGAGAGTATCGGTAATGTGGGCGTGGTGGGGAAGAGGCATGGAGGAGAAGGGGCGAGGATGGTGCGTGGCGGGGAAGGGGGGAGGCGAGGATGGGGCATGAGTGGGATGGGGCGTGGCGGGTTTGGAGTACGGAGTAATTTTGGAGTGCCGGGGAAGGGTAGGAACGTGACAGGGTTAGTGGGAATGAAACTCGGGCAAGGATCGGGGTGGGTAGCAGTGGGTGAGGCGACGGCGGCAGCGGCCGGCGGTCGAGGGACGAGCGAGGAGGCGGCGGCCGCGGGAGCGCCGGGCGTGGGCGGCGTCAAGCCTTTGCAACCAACGCGCTCGCGATATGTGGGCGGCATTGCGCCAAACACAAAAAGATGATTATTCCTCTACTGCGCCCCAGAATTTCCATCGCGAATGGCATCAGATCGCAGTAGACTCCGGTTAAGCCGCGTTACATTCAGTTGGTTCGACGCGTCGCACCATAAATCTCCTAGGAGCCCGATTTTTTTTTCTTTCGAGTGGGGAGACGTCACCACACGACTGTTATCAAAATGTATGAGTCTATGTGGCTTAAGGTGTATTATTCATATTCACTGCCTGGTATCGTGGACGGTGAATATGAATAATACCTAGAAAAATTACAGGTAAAGTTAAAGACGTCATTCCGTTTAGAATAAAATGCACGAAGAATTTTGAACGTAACAAAAATTTGGACATGTTTGATGTCGAAATTAAATAATTTCCTCTTGGTGGAAAACATTCATTTACGAAATACGCAGAATATTTTTAATTCTGAAATGAAATCAGAATACATAATCATATTTATTATTATTAATATTATTATTTAACCCAATAAGTGACAGTTCAGTAGATGATATGCAAGTTCAGTCCCGTCGAGGACTCTTCGCCAGTGAAAAAAATAGCAGATTGAAATACTAGCTGCAAACGATGTACTTTTACAATTGAATGTTTAAACATGTTGTTTTAGGAATTTTATTTTCGACCCTTCCTACCAACTGTTGGCAGTAAAATCAATTGTGTGATTTACTACCAGTTGTGAAATGAACAGAATATAAAACAGTAAGCGAAAATTTTTTTCTGACGCTACGCTCAGACAACAGCATGGCCCACCATTCGTTTTACTTTTTAGCCTGAATTCCGGAAAGATCTGGAATGAACTGAGGCGCCGCTCCCTCATCGGAGGCGGCGATCCGGCGTTCCTCCCCGACCCGGGGAGGCGGCGAGGGCGCCCGGTCGCATGGCCCAATAAGGCGACGTAACGGAGCCCAAGCATTTCACAGAAGGCGGCTTCCGCGAAGCACGCGCGAGGCTCCCAGCGCGTCGCGTCGCGTCGCGCAGCAAGACCCGAACACGTTCCGCCGGTCGCTCGGCGGCGGCGGCGATCTGGGCCACGGCGGGCGGCCACGCAGCGGACGAAGGTGGAGGTCGAGAAAGACGAGGGAGGAGGACGGGAAAGACAAGGGAGGAGGACGAGAAAGACGAGGGAGGAGAACGAGAAAGACGAGGGAGGTAGATGAGAAAGAGGAAGAGGAGGGAGGGCGAGGAAGATGAGGGAGGAGGACGAGAAAGAGGAGGGAGAAAGATGACAAAGAGGAAGAGGAGGGAGGGCAAGAAAGAGGGAGAGGAGTTGGAGAACCAGAAGAGAGGTTGAAAAGCAATGGGAAAGAGGAAGAGAATGAGAGGAAAAGAAGATTTATGTATTTAATTAATTGCACATTTAATTGGGTTAAGCAGCCCATCAAATATTGAGGTTATTGAGACCCACAGTAGTAATAGATAGTATGTAATAATAAATATTTGATAACGAAAATGATGTGAACGATGAGCCCTGAGTAAATCTGCCACCACAAAGTTCACATGGCTTGATAAAGAATCGAAAATGGGGCGCAGGAGTCGAAGAAAGAGGAGTATGCGATAGCTGTTATGAGCGCTAATTTTCTTATAAGAAACCGATAAATGAAATTATAATTACAATACCTCAATAGCTTACAAATTATGAATTTCATTAGATGCCAGAAAAAAAAATCTATAGCGAATTTTATTATAGGGATTTGAACTAAGGCAAGCATGTGTGTTGATCACTTCCCACCTTCGTTTGGCCCTTTGCGTTGGCGGCAGTCACGAGGAATTGTTACCGCGTCACAGAGCTCGTTGCGCCACACCTGCGCGTTTAATTAAGATCTGGGGCGGCCTTGCCGAAATCGATACTTTCTTGCAGGAGCATATCGACTTACCGCCCCGACGGGCAGATTTCCCGCGAGCGAGAAGTCGAAGGAAGAGCAAATGAAGAATACACAGGGAACCGAGAAGCACAGAGAACTACCGTGACGGCTGAATTGCGTGCTGACACGATAGAAGGGAGCAATGGAGTGTGAAATTTCTTCTCTTCTCTTCACATTCTAGCGATACGAGCATTCCGCATGACTGCCAAATAAATCTGTGGAGCCGTGCCAGAAATGTTTCTAACGTCTTTTTTCTCTCTTGAATGAAGTTTGTTCTACTTTATCCACGGAATAGATTTAATTATACGGGTAAATCTACGAAACATTACTTTGTCTGCCGTTTTCCACGGAGATATATGATCCTATAGAAATTTGTTGGTCCGCAGTGCAATGCACACCACAAAAATAGAAATATCCAAGAAGATAAATTATTTTAGAAATAGGATGGAAATAAATGAAATATCGTTTTAGGCGAGTATATTCACCGCGTCAACATTTATTAGGAAGAGCATTAATCAACCATATATAAACTAATATCAATAAAGCGCACGAGAGGTAGCATTTATCATATTTTTAGAGAATAACTTAAGTAACTCAATGGCAGATTCAATTAAGTAATTCAATGGTATATTTTAAATCAAAATGTATGAAGATATTCTTGGATTTTACGAAGTCGAATACGATTTTTAGGGCATTTGCGTTTCGAAATCAATGTAAAAGACAGCCTGTGAAGCGCAAGATATACATAGTTGCACCAAGACCCATTTTCTTCGTCTTGAGATTGCCTTTTCACCTGCGTCCGACTTGTGGTTGGCCGCTGTACGGTGGAGAATTTCCAAAGAGACGATACTCAACTGTCCCTCAATCTCTCAAGAACCTCTCTGAAGCGTAACATACCCCGAAGCCCCCAGTCGTAGAGTTGAAATCGAAGACCGTCGTGTCACGTCGGTGGAAGCGAGCTTCTGTAGCACGCAAGGGCGGCATCCAGCGTGTCCGAGAGTATTGGGTGTTCGAGGCTGACCGCAGAAACTCGTGGTTCGCTCGACTATCGATAGAGGTTCCGTGCTTCGGCATGCGGGCGCAGGCAGAGTTTTAATCGACACAAAACGGATTCATATCGGGATCCGATACTTTGCTCAAAACAACGCCCAACCCGTCGGCTCGTGGTCCTTGCGCGGTCGGTCTCGACAATGCGGCAAGCTGTAAACCAGGGGTGGGAACACAACGTTATAAAGCGCAAGGGACGAAAATTTATAAAACATTTCATAAAATCTGCAGCGACCATAAACATTTGTTTTATTAGTACAAACAACATTATTTGGAACACGATGTTTCATCCGTTCAGCCGTTTGGCTCTTTCAGAAGTCAGTTAAAGAACACAGAATACATAAAACAACGTTAAGCAGACAAGACAAAAAACACAGTTTAATATCGACGGAGGAAACTCAATGCGGAGCCCCTCCAATCAATTTAGTGACTTAGGATACTTGGACGTGTGTGACTCGTTTGTGGGAAACGAGTAGGGAGGGTTTCCGGTTTCTAAGTTTCGGGATTAGGGGTCTGTGAGACCTACTTGAAAATGTAGGATGCCGTCAAACTTATGCACGGTAAACGATTTCTCATAGCACCATAAGCAAAGAGGAAATGAATTAAAAAGTGCAATTCGCAAATGAGTTTCCTTTTTAAAATTTTGTTGTGAACTGCGAAATAAATTAGTACGAGTTTCACAATCTTTTTCGCAAGAAAAATAAAGCTCCCTCGATGTTTTCTGAAAGTAACGACTGACGCTCCATAGTAATCTTCGGCATTTCTGGTATATTCCGATTAAAACAAGATCACGAGCTGAAAAGAGAGGGGGACATTCGTCCAATCACGAGCTTCGTTACGACTTAAAGTTGTGTCACTGAAGCTCCCGATTAGATGTGTGTCCCCCTCTCTTTTCAGCTCGTGACATTCAAGAGACAGTTTTAATCAAAGTATAGATGACAAATTCAATCACTGCCCTTCCATGGACGCTTAATAGTCACCACATTATAACAACACACGCGCTTCGCCCAAGCATCCTTCTTCAGAACAAATGCCTGACATATGGCTCTGTTGTTAGTCTAATATTGGCCAAGTCAAATTGTCATGATCACACATCTGAATTGTTGTCGCCCAGGAGCCAGTGAAGAGTCAATTGCCCACGCTAGACCTTTAGTCCAGGTTTCATTCACAGCGCAACGTCCCAAGTTCACGAGAGTCCTCTGAAGAAACGAAGTCAAAAGATAAGACGCATTTCGAAGTCTGATATTATTCTGCCTTTGACATCTGCAGGCCGTCGGAAATACACCGGCTCGCTGCATGAGGCCCGCGGCCCCGGGATTGGACACAGCTTCTGCAAACCTTTCCTCTACCTTCCATAGCCACTAAATATAAAACCACATGACAAAATTAATATGAAACTTTTTGTATACTGGTGCAAGGTTACGCGCTTTTAGAGACCGAAATAGGACCCTCGAGCTCTAATAAATATGCACTGCAACTAATGAAACAGAAAATAAAGATCTGGTCCCAAAGTTTGCTGTTAACGAGAGAAAGAGAACCGACTAAAATGGCTGTTTTAATTTCCATACTTAGACTGCGTCTTGCATGCCAACATTTTGAAAAGATGAAAGCATTTGATAAAATATGAATTTAAGAGTGAATTAAAGCGCTTGGAAAATTCAACTTTCAGTTTACATGTTGCACTTTTTTTAACGTTACAGAAAGTAATTACAAGGCAGCTGGATAAATAGTTGTCGTTCTTTCAGAGCAATGAGCACACTTTTAACCGATTTCATAATGAGCAAACCATATCTACCTGTACATCTACGAACGTGATAGGACAGTCGTACAATACTTTCATTTCAAAACAACTTTTAAAATCCACGTTTTATAAAAAATAATGCTAAGCTTTATTTTTCACCATCGAACTGAAGAAAATGTTCAAACTGCAAAATGCGATACTCTTTCTATAAACAAATTATCGAACGGTGAAGGCATTTGTAGAAATTAGTACAACACGACTCGCACAATCATGGTATACGTATTATCACCAGACGAATTGAAATAGGAATATCTACGTCCATTCAAACAACTGTGCAGCCATTCAGATCCTGTTGGTCCAGCGTACATATATGGCGAGCCGTGATTCACATGACTCATGACCTTCGAATGCAGGTATTCACTACACAGACACAATCCACCTCGTCATACAACCTGTTTCTCTTATTATTTCCTGATCTTCAGTATGAGTCAACGCAGTCTTCTCTCTTGTGAGCTAAAATTAAATTTGTATCCAGAGCACGTAACTATTTCCAGTTTAGGAAATTTAATCTGAACAAGATATAAGACGGTATATACACATAGTTCATAATTAAATGATTAAAAAATCACTTGATATCTTTGCACTAATTTCTTTCATGATCCACAATATTTCATGATCTATTCACTCTTCAGAATAAGTGCCCAAAACCATCAACCAATAAAACCAATGATGCCCATAAAAATTTAACATCAACTAAAAAGAATAAAGAAAACTTGCACTATACGTACGTCTAAATATAAAATAAGTATACGCTACCCTAAGATAATAAGACTTTAATTTATTGCGTTATTATTATTTACAAATATTATAGGGATATTACAAATGTCAACTCGGCTTTTATACAGTTACAAAATTGAGCGCGGACCGACATTTCATCGTTTCGAACAGAAAATGTTTTCATCCAGTATTATGTGATGTTATGTTGATTAAACATTTTCTGAGGATTATTTTGGTGTTATCTTTATTTTGAAGGAATTAGGTTATATTAAGGATGATGCTAAAATACGAATGCATTGAACAACATCACCAGCAATTAGAATATCTGTATCTTGCATCCCCACGTTGTGACATTTCACTTTACAAGCACAAAGTGTCATATTGGGTTTAGTTACATTGAACTGCGGAAAACAAAGGTATAAGTCTGTGACATAAAACACGGAATGGCAGAGCGAAGCCATTTCATTTAGTTAGCCCGAGGTAAATAAAAATAATAACTGGAAAATGTTGCCATGAGTGAAAACCCGTATGCACTAAATTTAAATCGATGATTGAGATATGAGATCGAGAGACGTAAAATACAGGACGAGCAGAGGAATTTTAAAATATGTCAACTGTTTTGGACAAAAGCAACACGTTTCCTCACCCAACCCATTTTTGATAAATATTCCACCAATCTATTCTCTCGGATTCAAGTCATATAAATCATACATTAACCACGGACTCGTATTCCGAAACTCGCTAATTCAGAGTAATTCACAGACAGCTTAATGACTTACAATCTATATTGACATATATTTGGAGTATGCGACAATAAATGGAAAATACGCATGAATTCTTGGGTTTTTGGAATATCTCACTTCTCTACAACAGTGTTGCAGTAACGCAAATGAATTAATTGTGAACAACATACATATTAGAATTAGGTATCTTTACCAAGCTAAGTCTCACGAATAAGTTCGCCAGTTAATGAAATATTTACTACAGATATACACCGCACAGTTTCTCACCCAAAAGACTCATTAGATTGGTTTGACACTATTTATAATGTATAATACAAACTCATTAATTCCTTAATCATATGAACTTTTTTTTACTGCAACCGAAACCTCGCATGCGCCACTACTATCCAAATCCGAGCCAGCGCCGCACTTCGATTTAAACATAGGCTCAGTTGATGTAAATCAACTGTTGCTGAGTCATCCAATCGGGAGCTTGGATGACACCAACGGTCGTGACGTTTAAGCTGTCGATTGGAAGACCCCGTAACAGCCGATGATCTGTCAAGGGGCACTGTGAATAAATCGAAGTATAAGTGGAAGGATTGGGCTGGGCGGCGCGGCGCGGCGCGGCGCGGCGCGTCGGCTTCTCCACATTACGTCGCAGTCCACCCGCTTTCGCCCGCCCGCCAGACCGTCGCTCGCCACCATGACTCATTGGCTAGAGGCGGGCTGGAAGGAAACGCGTGTTACGTCACGGCTGGAAAGGCGGGCGGACGGACGGGAAGGTCGGCGGCGGCGGCGGCGGCGGAGACTGGCGCAATCTGCAGCAGGGGCTTTGCTGCCGGAGGGAACGAAGTAGCGACGGTGGTTATACCGGTGTCGGTGACGGCTGTGGAGATGGGCGTTATAGTGGTGGCGGTAGTGCTGGCGATAGCAGCGGTGGATGAGATGGTGATAAGGGTGACCGAAGGAGCGACGGTGATAGCAGTGGCGGAGGCGGGAGTTCTGGTGGTGGAGGTGAAGTCGAGAACGACGTAGCGGCGATGCCAGTAATGGCGATGAGGACGACAGAGTTACTAGGGCGACGGAGGCGGCGACGGTGAGGAAGACAGAGACGACGGGGACAACGCGGGCGACGTTTGGAGGCAGATTTGGCAGTGGCCTCCGGTGGGAGCTAGGATGTAACTATGTTTATAATGTTATCGCCGTATTTTTACTGGAATACGCGAGAGGGGAGTTATGGTTTTCACCGTATTTTCCCTTACAACAATTGAATAAATTATGGGATTTTGATGAACGAAAAACGAACAATCCATAAGTTCTTAAAAATCCATATCCCGCACACTACCAATGCAATGCATTCAATGATTCACCACCAATCAATTTAATAAAACGTATCATATATCATAACGAACACAGGTAATAAGTTCAAGCGAATAAAACTATACCTGGTCAATTTATTTTCACTAAATTTTTCTACATTTATTCTTCCCCGTACCCAGTAGTACAGGAGCGGCGACGTAAACACAAGGCTTGTAGATCAGTTGCGTTTTTTTTATTTCTTAACTGAGCGAACTTGATGCAATGTTTTGACTTGCATGTATACTACGTACTCTTGCCGATTACAAAAGGAACATACATTTTGCGGACTTATAATAATCGGTAGTGTGAATGTGACACTTTCATTTCATCTCTGAGAACATCTGGAAGATCATTACCATGGCAACACGTTCACTTTTTACATGATCTCTGAATGCAAGCATTCGCGCCCGTACTCACGCACGCTTACTTGTATACTATGTAACATACTTACACATGCGTTCGTGTACATAATCACTAAGCACTGTGGTTCCATGCAATTATATCGTTTAATCCTATTTTTGTTCATTGAAGATCCTCAGTTCATAATTCTCTGCAGTGCATATTCAAAAGAAAGCGAAATCTTATTTTAAAAAAATATATTTTTTTTGGGGGGGGGGGAACTCAGAGTATTTCAGCTCCCATCCCCGCAAAGCAAAAGTTACATACTCAAATAGCTTTTATTCATTTTCTGTACAAAATAATGGCATTCAATACATTGACCGTTAACGTTATAAATATTAATTAGAAGTCAATAACCTAAAATATATTTTATATTAACCATAAAGAAAAAATATAAGAAAATATCAAGTCGGTTGGACTGTAACCCCTCCGAGAAAAATGTGGGTGCCCCTCTGGTAATTGATAATGTTGGTGTGATACAAGACACCTGAAATACTGCCATTACTAATACGATCCTAAAACGTACTATATGTTCATTAATATTATCCCTAATCGGAGAAAACACTTGCTCCATGTAGATTTTACATTAATTGAATTTACAACACAGTCAACACATTTACTGATTGTTAACTTGTATGAATACATTGTAAATAAACATTTAATAAAGCGTAATTAAATCGGAAACACAGATGATATTACTAATCAGAAAAAAAAATAGAACATTTTTAGGAGTAGGTTTTCGTGACTTCATCTACAATTATTGCAAGGACGCAGGGAAATTCCTAGGCTCTGAATCGCAATCCTTCCATCTCTCTTTCTGTTCCAAGGAGGCCACACTCATGTTTGATCATAATCTATAAAATCTATGATAGGACAACACAATTACAACAGGAAATAAAACGGTGGTAGTGGGAGAGCGGCACTAGATTATGTGACGCCTTTATTGATCGTGATATCATATTTGACGTGACTCACAGGCAATTCTTGCAAAAGAACTTCCGTTCTGATTTTTTAGCATTCCAGAATTGACGGCCAACCACTATTAAGTCAGCGAGTGAGAATCTAGTGTCATTTCTATTAAGCCCATATTTTCATTTCTATAGGTCCATTCTGTTAAAAACCGCTATTAAAATACATAATTTGTATATCATACATATTTTTGCTAAAAGTAACAATTGCCAATGACAGCCAAGTATTTATGTTCAGGAAAATTCTATTTATATCCCCTTTTTGATTAGTGACGCAGAACTACCAAATCAAATATGTAGATGTTTCAAATAGTTTCTAATAGACGGAAACGACAAATATTTTGTTCTTAACAACACCCGTTTGATCTTTAATTTATAATTCAACTAATTATTAATTAAATCAATTATGTAAAATTAGTTACATCAATACGAACTCTGTAACAGCAATATTACAATTAATTAAACACGGACTCATAGCTTGTTGACAGCTTGGTTTATATTTACGGAATATACAACGTAATGATCACATGCTTGTCATACGATATGAACATCAACAGAAATTATAGTTTTCACAAGAGGTAATTGAAGTTATGAAGTAACTTGTACGACTTAAAAGAGATATTAAATACCATAAAAAATGAATCAAATATATGTATATGTATGTATGTATGTATGTAAGCAAAGAATTGAAAAAGCTTATCTTACATTTTTGTACAACAGATACCACGTTCCTGTCGATCCAACACATTTTTCGCATTCAGTCGAGTCCCGCTCATCCGAAATAATTGGGACTGGACCCCTTTCGAATTTATTTTAATATTACACCTAAATACATAAATTAGTAGTTATGGAGTATATCTTTTAACTCAACACGCAAAAATAACTTGGAACAAAGGTATTGTTGCGATTGAGATGCAAGCAACATAACTCGGGACAAACTGAGCGAAGGGACAGCGCGAACATGTTTTTGATGCGTGGGCGCAATTTGGCTTCCACGGACACATTCTCTGCGTTAAAAACACATATTTTGAAACCAATGTAACACTTCATTGTACTTCATAACTTGTTTTGCATTAGTTTTTTATTATAATATAATTTTCGAAAATATGTACTGTTATAGTTTTCAATTTAACAAACGTTCTTGACTCTCCCTTCTCCGAAAAATATCGCCAATTGTTTTTAGGATTCGGCGGACTTTCGGATTACCGAAGTTCGGATTACTACGACTCCTCTGCATCAATAACCAAAAGCATGCGCATACGGGTGGCTAGAGGGACCGTGGCACATTGAACATTCTTGAATGGTGTCCCAAATTCTTTGATTACAAAAATTGCATTTTTTAAAATGTGTTCAATCCCTGATTTATCCCTATTTAATCTGACAATTAGGAAAATTGTTATATATTCAGGAAAAAAAGTTCTACAAGCCATCTGGCAATCGTGTGAACGGTTTATCATAAAATCATTTGTATTTATTAATTGGGTCATTGAAGTTATAATTCCAGATTTCGTGTATGTTTTATTCACTTACTAGTAAAATATGTCAAACAAAAATTAAAAAAAGATCAACGGAAAAGGAAGTCCAGATTTGTAGTTGGGCCCCTCTTGTTTTAGGATAGGCACTCCTATGTCGCTAACTAAAGTATCGACACTCTTGTGTACTGCTCGTGCAATGTTTCTTGATGAGCTCCTCTAGTCTCGCCATTCAACGCGTCTTGTCTTGCACGCCGCATTGAGATAGTTTGGCCCGACTCGGAACGCCACGTCCCAATTTACAATTCTGCCAACATCAAAACTCAGAGCTTCAAAATAATTGTATTCCTCGTGCCTCGCTTTGACGCTATTAGTTCCTTTTAATAGTTGGTACGCCCTTTTAAGCCCTGTCGCACGCAAATCCTTCCTCTCCCTGCTGTGGAATGTCAAGAAAACTTGCGCGTGTAGTCGGTAGCGCGGTTTCTTTTGTAGACGGGCGTCGGCGGATTCGAGAGCGCCGATTCGGTTCGCTGGCGGCGGGTGCCAGCGGCGAGGACTTTCACTCGCGCCTGCCGCTGGCTCGAGATGCGGCGCGCTCCTTCATTTTCTCTTTTACTTCCACGCACTCGCACTCAGAAAAGAAAACAAAAATCCGCTCTCGGTCGAGCGTGGATTACTGCTCTATTGCAATTAACGACGCAACTATGAATGAGATTGCAGGAGAGCGGCGTTGCATGTCTCTGCAGTCGTTATCGCTCTATTGCGAGAAATCGCAAGCGGTCGTTTTCTTCCCGTCACACGCCACTACCCCGCCCATTCCGTTGTATTAATCGCGAGGTAATATCAGGGAGCATAACGGTATAAATAAACAAGCTCCTGGGTGCGTACGACCTCGCACGAGCAGCATGAAGTGACTGGAACGCCTTCCCACCGGCGAACTGCTGACACGCACGGAGAAATTACAGAGTGAGCGAGGGGCTAGTCCATAAGGCAGATATATTTTATAGTCCCATTTAAATGTAGTGTCCCTTCAAGGTCACGAGCTGGTCATTCAATCGAGAACTTTGTTACGATTTACATTTGTGTTATTGAAGCTCCTGATTATATGAATGTCTCCCCCTCTCCTTCCAGCACATGATCTTGAAGGGACACTACAATTAAATCGGAGTATAACACATAAGTAAATGAATCAGTGGGAGGGAGTCATACTCCTACCCCTATTAAAGTATTTTCTAGCCATATTACCCGACTCATTGACGTGGTCTTTCATTGATTTGCAATTTGTTGGCCAAACATTCTCAAAACTGCTTGAATAAGGCTGATTGTTTTCTCTCACTGAGCACTTCAATGTCTAGTCGATTTAAAACGTTTACAAATACTTAAGAATATTTTGTTTAAATATTTCTTACAGGGATAATGACGGCAGAGTTAATAACAGGTGATACAGTTTTCTGGAAATCAAATATTCACATTTAAAATCTATTTCAAATCCCAATATAAGAAGTGAATATTTGTAATTTATTATAAATCAGGAAAATGATTGATTGAGTAAATACTGCAAGCGTGAATTGTAATTACAAATGGCTTTTGAACTAATATTTAATGTTGGATACTTAATTTATAGTTAACTTCGCTGTTATGATCAAATGAAATATCAAATCATCAATTTCTCAAATGAAACGTTTGATTTTGTGGATTCATTAAAATCCAATTACTAAGCGAGATCATTCGGTTTGGAATTTCATACGAGTTCCGAGTTCACAGTTACCCATACAGCACACACAAAAAACAATTACTTGTATCAAATAATGCTACATTTTAAAACATGTAAACCTAATTAATATTGGTGGAAAGAAAACAATTTGGATGTTGAGGTTTTTTCTCACTTTAAACTAGTCAATCGCATTCAATGTTTCTCGCAAGAATGAATTTTCTGTGCATCGGTAAAAACGGAAGTAACAAACCTTAATACCAGGGTCATAAACTACCACCAGAATGAATAAAATCTCTGAAATGATTCTTAATGATCACAGTGGGGGAGGAGTCATTGAAGGCCACACATTAACCCAAGTGGCCTTCACTTTAAAGCGATAATGAGCGTAGTTACGCGGCGTGAGTAGTCAGGAAGTCCCACGATCACGAGGCACTTTTAGCTTCAGGAAACGTTTTAGCACAATGTTCTTCACGTAACAGACAGAGAAACATCGAAAGCTCACGACCTACTTCAACGTTGTACTTGTTCTAAGTCAAAACTGTTTTATTCATTGATAAACACGGGCTATACGATTGCTTTTTTCCGACGAGAGAAACACGTTCATCTTTATAATCAACCGTGTATAGTTGTATCGCTCAAACAACGAATATTTTTCGAGGTATTGCCAAAGTTTTGAGAAAAACTTGTCTGCATTTCCCCAACTCTAGTTAGTTTTACAACTTGCAGCTTTTTGTAGTTTGGAATTCCCAAACATTCTCCATCCTTCAGGGAAATACGAGTATAGAATATTTCACCAGAAACAGTTCATCGGGTCGATTATTTACCTTTCGTCTATCGAGAGTTTTATCCTTTATCTCTATCGAGAATCGTCTGCAATTATCTGGTCATGGACAGTCGCCATATTGACCAACATATGTGAAAACTGAAGTCTCTGATCATTCCTAACTTGTGGCATGACGATGATGTAATAGCAACTTTCTTAACAACATAATTTCTCGCAACCATATTTGGTCTCGTATTATTCGTCATAAATTCGTCCGAAATAGTAAGTCGCGGGTACCCGCAAGCGGCGAATCACTCGCCGAGTCCAGAAGCGCATCGGGGGTACACGCAGCAGCGGAGCACCGTCCAAGGTCGACTGCGTTGCGCCGGCCGGGCGGAGCGCATCTCCGGGGGCGGGGCGGTAGCAGCGTGGGATGCGCTAGGGACGACGGTGGGGGCGGGGTGAGGATGGGACGGGTCGGGCTGGTGACGAGGCGCTGACGGGGCGGGAGCGGGGGGAGGGGCAGTAGCAGCAGGGGATGCGATGGAGTCGACGATGAGGCGAGGCGTTGGCGGGGACTGAGCGGGGCGGTGTGCGGGGAACGGGCGGTAGCTGCACGGGATGCGATGGGGTCGACGGTGGGTCGGGGAGGTGACGAGGACGAGACGCTCCGGGGGTGATGGCGGGGCGATGGCGGGGCGGGGATGGGCATGGGCGGGGCGGATACAAAGGAGGGGTGGTAGCTACACGGGATGCAATGGGGACGACGGTTGCTAGTCGGGGGATTGCCCAAACGACAGCGGCGGCGGTAGCGATGAAGGCAGTGGCAGAGGGGAAGGTATTTGAGACGGTAGTGGGTTGGGTTCGAGGCGGCGGGAACAGGAAGAGTGCCGGCCTGCCTGCCACTTCCGCTTCCGCTCCTTTGCGGTGCCGAACCACCGTGGACGCCTGCACCGCAGCTTCCGGCGACTTTCCCGAACGCCCGACGCCATCGCGACGACGAACCAGCGACGTTTCCTCGTGCGCAGTATATGAATAAATGACACTGGAATCTTTGGGGACAGTTTACCTGCTGATTCTCATACACAGGTTGGCATATCGTGGTTAATTTGGCTTCAGCATTTGATACAGGCAGCAACTCGAAATATCAATAAGTAGCAACTACTATGCAATATTAATGTGATTCAGACGCAGTTCGTAAGAAGTAAGTGTCTCTTAACAACATTTAGAGCTATAAATGGTAACGAAAGTTTGCTTACAAATTTCTCAATATTTTATAAGCGTCTCCCTTCTGTTGCTTAACATCTATAATGGGATTTGACATATTTAAATCATTTTTCACACAACTATGTGGCACATTATTATTATTTCTATTATTATTATTATTATTATTATTATTATTATTATTATTATTATTATTATTATTATCATCATCATCATCATCATAATCATCAAAAACTGGAATACATTTCATCTCATGTTACCTGAAGTATTTTATGCATCTCGTCTTATTTGAATAAGAGATATAAATTTTACCGACGAAATAAAACGAGGAAATGATACAGAATAAATATTATCATTACTATCTGTCTAAACCCAGAAACGTAGCTCACTCGCTTTGGACAGTAAATACCGTACGATTATAAATTACTTGTGCGCCGACTCGCCTACGAAACAGATGTATTTGCTAGAACTATAACCTAAGAAGTACCTATTTATGTTTGCTGGAGCACGTACGAAGCACTGAGCGAAATCGCACAGATCGCGGGGAAGGTTCAATGAAACCGAATAGCAATTGAAATAAACCGCATTCATCTGAGACATGGCGCAGTAAAAACATCGTTAACATAGGATATTCAACCTATTGCCAAATATATTTTTAACATCACATCATTTACGAAGCAAAACATGCAAACACTTCATCTGTACACCATCTGTGCACCACTCGTCTTACATCACTACTACACATTAGTAGACACTTTCATAACTGCATCTTTAAGGAAGAGTTAGATATTTTTAAGTCGTGGTTGGGGTCATTCACAGCAATAATAAAGAACTCTGTGAGGTTCGGCGAGAAGTAAACAAGATAACTCAGCGCTCTTTGAAATCTGAATATAAATCACACGGTGCTTGACAAGTGTAAACACATCTACCGTCTCTGACAAGCAAGCGAATGCGCTAGAAATAACTCGAATGTACTCCGAGTTGAAAATGTGTACCAATCGAATGAATAAATGTAATAATATTTACTGAAAAAAACAAGCTCCAAAGCATTGATGTATTCAAATGATGTCACGAAAAGGTGAGATTTAGGACACACTCACGTTCTTCACCTTTGCGCAACGTACCTCCAATATACCACTCTTTTAAAACAAACATTTCTTACTTATTCAAAATTATTGAAAACAGGAATACTCATGCATCACGTTAGGTATAGCCCCCTACGCCACAAGGTAAACAGCTATGCAATCACCACAAAGGTTCACAAACATGTGTAGATGTGGGAACTATGTGTCAGGAACGGACGTCTAATCGAATTTGTAACCTCGGATTACATGATATTCCCTCCTCGTTTACATCCGCATAGTTGCATTATAAATAACAAAATTATTCTAGCAATCGAGCGTATTCTATAGAATACAGTTTGCGACCCTAGTGGTTAAACGTTTCCAGTAGTTAATGAGCAATATGCCAAAATGTTTAGGTGCTTCGCTTTCATTTCCCAATATTTCGGGTCTTGCAAAAGAAGAGATAAGGTACGATCCGTCGTGTAATAGTCGTATCTCCCCTTCACCTCTTGTATTGAGGTTCAAATTTCGACCAATCTACGTGGAATGGACAAAGCGTATTCGCGAAAATTTTCTTGTTCTTCAGTTATCTCCTGTATTTTAACCATCATTCAAATCAATCACTCCTGATCACAATGGAAACGAAAAAAATAAATAACAAACCTGTACATCCCATCGTACCTGCAATATATTTACTAATTGCTTGACTGCCCGTTTAATCAGATCGCACATACGCTGAACTTGGGAACCTGGGGCACAGACGAGCGAGACAGTTGTTACTTCAGACCCTACATGCGAGCGAGAAGGGGAGTCAAAACGTAGCTGGTAGGATTGGGCGTCTATGTAGAACCAAATACGAAAATTCCTATTAATATATACATGTCGGTGAATGAGCAATGAGCCAGTTATAAATGTGACTCTATAAACGAACGCATTGACAAAATGAGTGCAAAGACATAACCCGCAGTTATGTTGCCAGCAGTGGTTAAGCAGTAGCTGTCAAAACAGCCCCTTCTAATAGTAATCTCTCTTTACCACTGGCATTAGACAATCATTGCTGAACACATTGATATCAAAACATAATGTCTTATTTTCACAGGCCGCCTCCTAGTGGTGCATTTCCAGCAAGGTGGTGGGCGGAGCGCCGCGACCCACGGGCGGCCACGAGGTCTCGCCGGCGGCTCGGCGGGCCAACGAAATCAATACGCCCCGACCCGACCCGACCCGCTTACGTAAATAATACGGACAGCTTCAACTACCATACTACCCTCGGCACTGCACCCGCTGCACCCGGGGCCGTTCGTAAACTTTTTAGGGGCAGCTGGAATAAACGACAGGCCACGGACGCTTGGAGCAAAGTCGGCGCCGTGGCGCACATAGTGTAAATAGTGTTTAGGATGTATATAGTGTCGTATGAAAGTGCGTGTGTCAAGTGATCTAGTGTGAATGTGCGTGTGAATGAGAAAAAAAAAATACCCAAGAAAACTAATACTATAAAGCATGAAGAAGAACAAAGACTTGTGTTAATCTTAGCTTCATCCATAGGTTAAGTTAGAAATAAGTTAGTAAGTAAGTTCTGCCTCCTTCTTTGCCGCATAAGCCATAGAGCTGCGGCGTATGCTGTACCCCAAAAAGTAAATAAACTCCCGCCTCGCCAGGGCTACTGGCGGGGGGAAAGTTGAAAAAAAGAATAAACGACAGAACCGCTTTCCTCCCACCCCTCCTTTAAAACAGCGGGGAGGGAAGGAGGGAGGAAGGGTCGATGATATTCCCGCTGCAAGACAAGGAGTTCTTAACGAGTGAATATTGATTTGGGACGCCTCAACATAGTGGTCATTAGTCCCTTAAGTGCAGTGGTCTATGTCCCTGGAGTTGGCGGTGTTCCGCCGCTTGGAATGTGAGGTATGACGCCGATATACCTTCGACTTGCAGATTTTCCCTCCCGATTCCAGGCGGGACACCCCTCTCCTCGCCTCCCAGCCGGCATCGTTTCTCCCGACACGTGTGGTAGTGAAGTGTAGTCAGTAAGGGAATATGGGGAGGCGGAGCAAGGATGAGGAAGGAAACATCGCGCCCAGTCCACGGCCGGTATGTTAGTGTAGTGCTGTGACATTTGCCAGGATTGTTCTGAGTAAGCTCATAAATTACTTATCAGAACAGTTAGAGGAAGAATTCTCATCCCGGGTAGGCAGTGGTCGAATTCGATCCAGCTAGGTTCCTGGAGTAGAAAATCCGCTATCCGGATCTTAGATATTTTTGCTCCAGGATGCTGTAAAGGCACTACCGATATAGTCCGGTAGAGGGTGGAATAAAGGAAAGAGGCGCTTTCTTTGCAACCTTCCTTCAGACCGTGGTGTAAGGGGGGAGAGGGGTCGATAACGTATCCGTTGAAAGAGAAGGAGAACAAAAGAAGCAACGGAAAGCAATACTTGACTCTGCGGAGAAAGAAAAGGAGTAGGTGGTTTTATCGGAAGGCGACAATAGATTACGAAGTCGCTTTCCTCTCTTTAACGTTCGAGTGTAACGGAAGGTTTGCTGGCCGCAGCCAAACACTGGGGTCATTTGACTGTGCGCAGATGTTTTCAATGGACAAACTTGCTACGGAGGAAGGATAGGAATACATCAATATTTTTCATTTTTCATGAAATAAATACTTCTATTCATGAATTCTGTACATCAATACCATACGGACGTAAACCGAGATTGATTACAAGAATTCCAAATGATGGTAAATGTGGCATATTTAACTTCTTTAAATTTGCACATCATTTTGTACTGCACTGTTATAGTCGCTCAACTGTCTTTTTTATTAACTAACCTCTTTAAAACTACTAAGATTCAGTTCGGATTTCTCCTAGTCCGAACCTGAACCCCCATCAAGCCGAACTGCCATTGGAAGTTTGCGCGAAAACTTCACTTCATTTCCTATTCAAAAAACTTCCCAACTTTGTAGAAAGGTTTTTGTTGTTGATGAGTAAGGACTAGGTGCTACTTGGGTCGTTGAGTGATGCGTAAAGTTTCCATAACAGCATAACAATGTTAATATTCCAAGCACTACTCATACATTCCTGTTTTTATATCACTTGAAAGAGAATGTAAAATTACCGGAACATCCTTCAAAAGTATGACCATGTTGGGAAATTTAAATTAAGATGTGATATTTGCACGTTTTACAGTTTAGGTTGAAAGTCACGCTAACAATGGCAAAAAACGGGAAAGTTTACTTCAATGAATTTTAAAGTTTTATTGCTCAATTCTACCTTAATGTTTACGATAAGGTCAATTCAATGATGAATGAACTACTATTAAAACTTAATGATGAAACACAGTTCATTGGAGTGCACTTTAATGTTGCACTTTATTAGCAATTTGAGCAAGGACACGCAATACACTACTATGAGTAATCTAAACCACAACTGACTTACTTCTTTCTTAATAAGCACTAAAGCTGCAGTTCATTATTCATAAAAAAATAACTTCTACTAAACTTATTGAAGTTACTCAAGAAAATGTTCGGATTCGGAAAGACAGTTCCTGATCTTTCAGCAAATGATTTTAGGAGGTTCAACAGTGATTTGTCATTCTTACTTTACGAAGTCAATCTATACATACGAGTATATACGAATTCTTGACATCGCATATAGAATACCATAATAAAACTCTTGATAATATACAGAATGTCATAATAAAATATAAATCAATACTAATACATACAGCGTCGATGAAATACAAATAATAATGTTTGCTTGTAAAATGTCACGACGTATCTTCCAGTGTTCATTATTTCTATTCTCCCCCGTAAAACATTCACATTTTTATAACATCTCATACCAAGTACTCAGCTGACAGAGTTCTATTCGACGGACATTTCGCAGGAATCTGTTATGATGTATATGTCATTCAACCAGATTTGGTCAATGGCCATTCCATCTGTCGAAAGGAAGCTCGACCACAAAACGAACGTGTCGCCGACACCCCCCAAAGGGCCACGCGCGCACAGAAATAGGAAGCGCGGGGTCGAGAACAAGGGAGGCGGCTAATAGCGGCGCATTCCACGCCGCGCCGGGGAGCGAGCGAATGTCGAAACTCCCGGCCAACACTGAGCGGAGCCGGTGAACCGAATAAGCAGGGGCGCCAACCTTGTCATAGAGCCATGATGCAAAGACATGAGAGCCGCTGCCGTAGCCTATTCGGATATATGAGCTTTATGCTCGAGTTTGCGTCTCAATATCAGCTGGAATTTTTAATGCAGACAAATACCAAAATTACTCATATCATTTGTTGCGAGTCATTAAAACAGGATATATAAAAAAAATTGAATCTTTTATTTTGATTGATTGATTGTTTAGGCATTCCGGGCACGTCAACAATCAGGGTCATTAGTCCCCTTAAGTTTAATGCATGTTTTTTTTTCCTCGGGGGTGGCGGTGATCTTTCCCCCGCTGTATGACGAGATCTAGCGCCGACGGCTAGTGGTGTTTTCCCCAACCAGGTATCTCCCACCAGCGGGATACCGCCCCAGGCGGGACAAGCTCTTAGTTCCGACGGGTCTCCCAGCATGCGCGGTAGTATAGTACGTGGTGGTGTATAGCTATAAGTTTGTGTGCGTAAAGGGTGACGATAGGACAAGGAAGAGGATGGTGAGGTCGCGCGCGGTCCGTGGCCCATTTTTTTGGGTACTGCTCCGGCATTCGCCTGGTGTTGATCGGAGAAACCACGGAAAACTACCTATCAGAGCAGCCGGCTACTAGAATTCTCCTCAAGACTGACGCGACTGAATTCGACCTACTAACAAGCTAATGTCGAAAATCGTGCCACCGTCGGAATTCGAACCTAGGACCTCCCTGTCAGAGGGACTGCAATGACATCAGTTGATATCCTGAGCCATTTCTCCCCGGTACCTTTATCGTGTTATTTTGGTTGGTCACCGTTGAAAATTGTTATTTTACGCCGTTTTCAAAATATTTCTCAACATTTCTCGCTTGCCATGCAGCGTGGCCAGCAGCTTCTGGCCTAGCATTTCAAACGAAGTGCCCGTGTTACCTGGTTCTCGACTATCGCATAACGAGGAAAAATCGGTGCGCCGAAGTAGCTCACCCATCTTTTTGCATCATGCAAAGAGCAGGGTCGCAGCAAATTCATTGTCTCTCAACGGACTAATCACTTTGCCCTTCATATTCCGCTTTTCACGACCACGACTCAACCCTTCATTTGTCTTTATTACTGATTGTCAACTGAAGCGTACTACTGATGCGGTGGTCTCCGATATAATTTTGGTGGTCCGTAGAAACATCTGGACATTATTTCACGGCGTTACAGAGTTCTGATATTTCTGGCGATGTTTTGACGTGTCTGAACTCTTTACTGTTTGATCTGTAATTAAAGATTTTAAAATTAGACTTACAGAAAACCTGAAAAACAAAAACGACATAGCGTTTTGCTTTTCATTATTAGACTTAAAAATAAAAAATTAGGAATAATCATGTCTCCCGTTCTTACAATATAAGAAACTAAAGAATCGAATTAATTGTAATTTGTATAACATTGCATAGAATCTGAAAAAGAACACATGCTGAATCTCGGCGTCTCCAAAATCAGTTTATACGAGACATTACTACGATTTATTGTTGTTTCCTTTGGTTGTTGAAACGTCCGACCGTGCACTGCCCCGCCCGGGTCTCTCTAGCTACTTCCAATGAGACGCTGGCTGCTGCCAGAGGGCAGGTTATTGCCCTGACCCGCCGACGCGACGGCGGATCAGAGCCAAGCGACTCGGGGCAGCTGCCCGGAGCCTTCCGCCGCCTGCCGCCGCCTCCGCTTCATGGGCCCGATTGACAAAACAAAGCGGCCAAAAGGAGTTCATTCCATGACATCGAAACTTGAGTTCTGTAGACCGCAAGGTCCCTAGTTCCGAGATCCTACTCTGGTGAACGTTCCAATCAAGCTTAACAGCTGAGTCCAATCTTTCCTTCATCCCGTGATTTCATCGCTAACTAAGAGTGAACTGTATGTGTACATCCATGTATGTATGAATGCATGTGTGTGTATGAGTGTGACTAAAGTCACCGGCTTCCTAAACACAAATTAATGGCGGCGCGTCGGGCTACCTCTGGCCTCCTTATAAAAGTAGAGGACCGAGATGAGCTTGAGGGCTACATCGCCATGAAGTTTGGGGGGACACCGATCGGGATCTTCGCGGGAGATCCTTATAGGTCCCTCCGACACCGTCTGATAGCAGTAGGAAGGGGGAGGGCAAACCCAGAAAGTAGCACCTTCCGAAAAAGAAAGGAAAATCTATTTCTCAGCGGAAGCTGTCACTCTCACCTATCGTTTTTCATTGTTTTCTCCCCCCAATTCGAGGTGGATTTTTGGAGCAGTATCTTAAAGAACGGGCCACATACCGCTTGCGATACATTCTTCACTATCTTAAGCTAGAATTCTACATTAGTTACGCAAGTTCAATTTTCTTTCATAGTTGTAGGGAGCTATAAAATAACCTTCATTAACTTATCCCCTAGACATTTTTTTTACAGAAGTTCGTACTCATTTCATGTTAAACTAATGTGTAAATTATTATACATCGGAACATACATCCTACGTGCAGTAATCCAATAAGACGTGTATGTCCATCTGTCCCGCCTCTCACTCACGGTAGACCCCTTTCCGCTCACCCTTTGGAGAAAATTGATGGTCATTCCAGCTGGTGAGGAAATGGTAATGTTTTCGGACATCGTTTGATGATAAATTTTTTTGGACACAACATTTGGCAGAATGATGGAGAAGCATCATAAGAATGTATTGATACGCAAAACTAAAAAAACAACGGAAAAACAAATATTTCACATTCGAAATAATCTCTTCAATTTATGACATCACTACCACCTATGGATCGCAAATTCGGATGAAGTCTGATTTCTAAATCCGAAATTCCCAATGTTTCTTGATTTTTTGTATAGTAATGCAAAACAAATACGAAACGTAGTATGTATATTTTTTTAAAATTTTTTATTGGTTTTCGGATAAAGTAAATTGCAGATTAAGAAAAATAAACATTTTTTGACCGCTTTTCACACCTTTTAAACCATCGTGCGCCGTGCGATCGAAAGTTTATTTCTATTCGTATGCAGAGCTTGCCGCGAGGCCAACACGATAGGTAAACGAATGAGGTGGGGGCCTGCACGGAAGAGACGGCTATTAAAATTCTGAATACATGAATCCGCAAGGGGTTATTGACTTTACAATTTTTGGGGGCTGTCCTCTTTTCCGCTAGACGCGTCCGTGCGCGCGATTGAGGAAGGGAAATCAATTGACGAGAAACGAAAGTGATGTTCCACGTATCCATACAGAGAGGTGTTGTATAAGACACTGGGAGTCAATTTCATGCTTGTTAAAGAAAAAGTAAACCACGTTTCTTACGTACCTCAAGAGGTAAACATTTTTGCTTAGAAAATAGTTATTTCCTCCGCGCTTCCACATGAAATTACGATGTGATGCATACTTTCGAACGATATAACACGTTTTGCATCTAGAATAACTTCAAACGTCTGCCAGCGACTAAACTATCACATGATTTACGTTTAAATGGGTTTCGATGAAAGCAAGTGACGATTAGGCCGCATAGACTTACGGAAGACCACATCCCAAGGCGGTCAAAACAACGATGAAGAAATGATAGCAATATTTATATATTCAGATTAGGGGCCACTCAGTTAAAAAATCACTCAAGCCCATAAGTAACGTGATGAGTAGACGAAAAGCGATAATGATGTTGGGATAAATCATGATGGAGAAATGGGAGAACCCTAAGAAAACTTACCCACACTTCACTTTGTCCGCAAATTCCACTTGGATTGGGCGGAGAACCAACCCTGTTGCCAAGAGAGCAAAGGTGTGCGCGCGCTAGCCACTACGCCACGAGCCCCCCCCCCCCCCCCCCCCGATCGCTGAAAGGTAATCAAGGCAATGGCGCAATCGCAGACTCAACGAAGACAGATGAGTGAGGAAATGCTCGAGCGTGACCGCTGTCATTGGTGGGGTTGGACGTGCGTCACGAGTGTCAAATGACGCCATTGTTGGAGAGTTGCGCCATTGGGCCATTTGAAAACAAAAACCGCTGGTGTGCAGGTAAGGTTCACGCTGCTGAGGCAGGTCGAGGCTTCTGCTCGCGACGTTGAGATACGAGGGGCTTGGAATACACGAGTCATGCAGGAAAACCGTAAGGGGCTGGATTGTCAGTTTTACTCAGGAATTAAGAATAGCGCAAAGCCGACAACAACGAAAAATAAAACTGTGCTGGACGTGCCTTTGATGACCAAAGAGAAAATAGTAGTAGTTAAAAATGTAAACTTGATTATTGTACTATTAAAGCATTTTGGACAGCAAATAAGTTTGTACTTCACCACCTAAACTAATTTTCATTAATTTTGAAATGATAAATGAATGTTGATCACGCTCAGAATCACAATTACTTGCTTCAATATACGCATAACATTCGTAGTTTGCTTTTTAAGTTATAAAAGGGTATTTCAAAGTATTCCGGGATCGTTAACATAACTTATACGGTTGCTGTTCTGTGGTACATGCACTGCTGCGAGTGCTCAACTGTCAAGATAATGTCATAATTGGACTGTAGCGTCACAGGAAGATGAAAGCTTGTTTAAAAATGAATACTGCTTATGCCAGCTGCTGTAAGAACTACGGGCTCTAGACGTCTTTTTGAGAAACTGGGCACATCCCAGCTTTCATGTGGAATTCATCTTCTCCGTTACAAATATTTATGATTTCTTGCCTCTACCACAAGTGACCCGCAAAGAAGCTTCTTAGGTTTTGAAAGCGGCCTCAAAATCACATATTAAATGTAAATAATACAATGAAATCATAAGATGAAATCTATTGAGTTGTGAAAAAAACACACAAATGAGTTTTCTGATTGCCATCAACTTATCTTACGGGTAGAGCGTCACTCACAATCAGCACGAAATGGAACATAAAAGATAACTTTAATTGAGAACTTCAAACATTGTAAGAAGTTCCCTAAAACTAGAATCACTAAGTCCTAAAGTATATTATACTAGAGTGAAAATCGAAAATTGGTCAATATTTCTGAAAAGCCAACTACTACTACCTAACTAACTAAAAAACCTACTTCACAAATAAATAAATAAATAGTTATGCACCGTTCAGAAACATTTAGTTTGCCTATTAATATTGTTTTAAAATTCGCACAAAGTTCAAAAAAAGATCGCTCAGTATTTCTAACATCTCTTTGTAATTTACATGAAATTTCGGAAGGGATAAAAAATGCTAACATTTTATGTAAATTAACTTATCAAAAATAGACGACTTACGTTTACATGCATAATGTATTTTATCTTTTTTCTCGTACATTTTTAAATCGCATTTTTCAATGCAATGCAAGCGTAACACACCTGGGCTACTCGAATTACAAACAGATGGTATGTTATATTACCTGCTATCGCCGTTTATTTAGCGTGTAATGTAAACAATCTGACAATTCAGACATTCACCTCTGAAGAATACACTAGTATAGGAACTATAGGAAGGCAGGAAGCCGTTGGGCTCTTAGGAATCTCAGACTGGCTTCATTATATTACGATGTTGTTATTTACGTCGAAAAGGAAATACAGGAAAATAGAAAACAAGGTTCTTAAACCTCCATGAAGATTTATAAGGAAAAATTACTTTCATTCTTATATTACCTCACTTGAGAGAAAACCATTTTTTCTTTTCATTTTAGAAAATGCTAGAAAACGATGAAAGACACAATCACTATATAACATTATAATCATATTATGTTCTCAATGATATATCAAGTACACAAGATGAATGGACGAATACTCGAATTACAAGCGGAAATACGATTCCGTATACGGAAATAAGTACGTTTGCAGCACGACACAACGTGGCGATCTGCAGTGCGATGTATATTGTCTGCAGTTGGCCTGGTGGCCGAGGAGACTAGACTCCCGACTGGTCATCCTGGGACGAAGGGTTGCCTTCCGTCTTGGTCTTTCGTGACCAGGGACCACCAACACCCGCTGCCTCAAAGGCACGAGTGTTGGGGTGTGAGCGCGGGATAAGAGACCTTTCGCGTTGCTGCCTGCATCACCTCCTTTGCAGAAGGGCCGGCTCGCCGACAAGCGGCAACCGCGAAAAGTCGATGTTTGGTCATTGACTTGTTGCTTGTTGTGTCGCAGAAGACCACGCGTTCTGCTGGCCCCGCAATTGTGTGGCGCAATACTCAGATTACATGCAGTGTCCCTTCAAATTCACGAGCTGGACCGGGAGTGGAACTGTCATCAATTCGAGAGCTTCGTTAACGACTTAACTTTTTGGTATGGACGCTCCCGATTGGATGACAATGTTCCGCTCTCTTTCCAGCTCCTAAACTTGAAGGACATTTAAAATCCGAGTATATACCCCCTTTAGGGCTGCAGGCAATGAGTGTTCTTGGTGTACGATTGGCAATTGCCGCCAAGTAGTGGCTTTTGCGAGGAACAGCAGGGCGAGAAGTGGCGTGGGCAGTCGCAGACGCGAGGCCAGCATGGCTGCCGCTGAATCACAGTTTTCCCGGAAGGCTAGTCTGCTGACCAGCAGCGGTGGGAGGGTGGGGGGGGGGGGCAGCGACGGCGGTGGTGCGGGACGGGGGGCGTGGCGCCGGGGAGGGAGCGGTGCGCGAGGGAGGCTGTATGCCGTGAGGGGGGGGGGGCGAAGGGGCGGGATGTCAGCTTGGCGGCCACGGAAACGCGTGACTCAGCGCGCGAGCGCGTGGCGTCCCCGGGCTTCGAACCCGCGGGCACTCGCCTGTCGCTGCTGTCACGCTGCGCGTCCTCGGTCACGCGAGGTCGCCACTTTCGCCGCCGGTGCCGTCACTTGTTTGCGGATATGAATGCATGGGCGCTGCGTGGGTCGATTGGCCGATCGGGTACCGTTGTCTACACCGTTACTACTGGGCCTCTGGGCGTGAAAGGGAGAGCGGTGTAATTCTGTGGAGAATCCGTTGGTAAAAGTAGCTTCATGATTCAACACTCGTTTACGGGTGATTTAATTGGAATGTGGGGGGCGACAAGGATTGTCAATACACATTACGTTGCCAAGGAAAACGACCGTGTTTTCGTATACGTATTAACGTTATTGGCCTTCACTGAATTCAGCATATTCTTATGCTCGAAGAGGAATGAATCAAATATATTAAATGTAATAAAAATAGAACGGGTTTGAATTTGTCACGTCACAGATTTTGAAGTTGGTTTGAACGTGGAGACACGGTTACACAATCGTATTTATATCTTGAATTTTGTATAATCTTCACCTTTCCAAAAATTAATCACAGCAATTAATCGTTCATTAACGCTTTATAGAACTTAGGGTTCGGATACAAAATCTCATTAAATTAACACATATTATATAGAGTCGAGGTACTGATGTTCCGCTGAATTCCATATTCCGATTTAATTACATAATTATCAGTATACTTAAATAATAAATAAAGGTTGTCGATAAAGCAGAAGACCCAGAACTGACAATGCATGTCTCGTCCTTTTCTTCAAAACTGAACTGTATTAATCTCGAACAAAAACGAGCATAAAGAACTGTCAAACATTCACGTGGAACCTGCCAGGCGACGTACATTCAATTTGTACTTCGGCCCCACGCGGCGAAGACTTTTGCTACATTGGCGCGCCTGGAAGCCGAAATCTTTACCGGCCCCTGCGGGACGCCGTATTACAAAGTTCGGCTCCGGCGCGGGCGGCGGCTGGAGCCCCGAGGTTTCAACTCGTTTCTTGCTGAGAGGCGAACGAGTAGCGGCGGAAAGGGACCGTTGTTTTTACGCCGCCAATGTCTCCACAGAGTCAGACTTCACGAGATATGAACAGGGACCCGGGCGCTAGAGAATGTCCCTCTTGACTCATCGCCGCGCGCCGGCCTCCGCATTCTGCGCATGCGCAGCCGGTATATTCCTAAACTAAAAACATCTCTCTCCGTTCTCTCTTCGTAATGACTAGAGCCCGGAAGTTCATGCATTTGCATCTATTCTCCCAAACATTGTAACTGAATGCTTTTATAATATCTATACTAAATACTCATTGTGGATTCTATTTAATATCGTTTTATTGTAGCATATTATTGAATGTTCTTGCCATTTTTTATATATATATATATATATATATATATATATATATATAATATATATATATATATTTTGAATTTTACACAGTCCTATCCCTTTTCAACTTTTTCCTCCGCTGAATTTCTATAGTAATATGATTTTCATAAGCGGTAACACGCGGGACATGATGTGTTTCCATATTCCAAGGTTGGTAATCCCGTAAATGGTGCTCAAAATCCTCATGGTCAAGATTTCCATGTTTCAGAGATTCTACCGAAGCCAGAAGATGGTCTCGATTGGTAATTCCCAGAATATAGTTTTCCAATACTCTGAATGCTAAACTATGTGCAATATCAATAACATTCTTGAAGGAAAACTCTCCGCTTTATCGAAAGACTTTTCTATCTCAGCAGAACAAATAGCATCATTTACATTCGCTTCTATAAACTGTTGCGATGTAGACAGAAGTTTCTCACGATATACATTTTGACGAACAACACGCGCAGTTTCTAAATTGAAAGTATTGGTCAAGTGTTGTTCGTGAAGTGCAATTCATCGCGCATCATCATCCAGTTTTGGACAACGAAACAACTTTTGCACCAACAACCCAATAATGCTGCAAATTAACTTTCACTTAACAATCGTAATCTTAATGCATTTCTTAAAATTTATTAAGGCATATTTATTGGCATATATGAATGCATCTTTTGTAGTTTTTTATGGCATGAACTTCCGGGACTTACTTATGAAGAAGAGCCGCCGTGATAACGACTGTATTGGTGCGTGTTGTTGTCTTGCAGTCACTTTCCTTTCGATCTCCCGAGCTCCATTTGCTCAAAATCTCTGCTTTGTGGAACGTATCACGCGATGCAGTGTCTTTTCCTGCATACGCGTTGCGGTCAGAGAGTCATTCATTCAATGCTATGAGTCAGCTGTGATGTGCCAAAATATTGACTGAAGGAAAACGATATGACGGTCAATGCTTTCAGTTCGACGCTTAGTGAAAGTTGATTCATATTTCGCGCCAAATCGCCTGGGAAATTCTCTAGCTCCGGTCCCTGTACACGCGACTTCTCTCAACTAGTGGAGGTACCTGTGTTTGGCCAGTTTCGTTTACAGGGGAGTCTAACCATGTTTATGCTACGCGGACCGGAAATTTTAAATGTTCGTTATTACGTAAATGCTTAGTTTTCTTGCCAGGCTTGGAGACGGCTGGGCATGAAATAATGTCCAATAACATGGAGACGACGGTTGCATGGTCTGGTCTTGAGTAAGGGAAGTGGTTGTGATGTATTTGGTTCGCCACCACGTATCGCTGTACTTCACCTCATTTATAATCCTTCATCTCTCACGATCACTCTATTATCCTTCACAGTGGAAGATAAAAGCAAGCCGTGCTCAGGAAAACATAAGGCATTAACTCGTATGCTTCCTCCCTTGCTTTCACTCGGAAATTATATATTAGAAAACACCTGTTTTTAAGTCACTACTGCTTTAAAAATTGTCACGATTTTTAATGACGAAATAACATTACGATGTAAAGAAGCATTCAAATAAATGTAAAGAAGCATTCAAATAAATTTATTTGAACTATTTTCTTTTATTGATTATTAAATTAAATATTTTAATTACTTCTGCAAACAGCAAGTTGGTGAGATCCATCATTATTGATTATTCAAAAGCGTTTTGGAGAGATTGAACATTGTTTTGTGTTTATGTGAAACACATCATACCATAAAAAGAATCAATGCCGGTGATACAAACTTATTTCCTATTCAATTTGTAGATCGCGAGCTCTGTGAAAATGAAGCGAATCGACACTACCAGCTATAATTTACAAGTAATTTTTCAAAGGCATTAAAATCACGCTCGTTGGTGTAATGAACTGTGAAGGGCGAACAACAGGACATTCATAGCTGACTCATGCTTAAGATGTGGTATGCCCTTGGGGGGAAGCGTGTAGCATGCCTGATAGGGATCACGTCGACCCTTTCACTAGGGCATAGCTGTTGCGGCCACTCACAGTGTAAAATGACTCAAATAACAAAGTAAACCTGAACTCGACAAAGTGACACGACAATCTTATTGAACGTTTTAACCTGCTTAAGGTCCTATTTATGTGTATGATTATGTGGTGTGTGTTTGTATGTGCTCTGGTCGAGCGTGTAGTAAAGGTAATAGGAAAAACTATGTTAATGAAAGATATGATTAATGACAAATGCGAGAAATGATTAGTAAAGAGATTGTAAAATAATAACAAATCGTTGCATCCCAACATGCTCATTGTAACTCAAACTGCAACGAACGTCACAATAATGGCAAAGTCAATTTAATGACATGAAAATATCTTTACGATGTACTGGGGACTCAAGGATGGCGAATGAATCAAACGAAACGATTAATGTTATTAATAAAAATAAGTTCATGTTGTTTTCACAACAGCAAAAACACTACACTGTATCTACTTTAATTTGTGGCTCGTACAGACCAACTTGTATTTTATCTCGTGCACTTAAGATTAGATAATACACATTTCAAGATATTTCTGTAAATATTGCATTAGTTTATAAGGTTGTAAATATGTTAATATCAGAACACGCGTAATAAGGATAAAACCGAAGCTAGTAGAAAAGCGGACGAAAGGTTTTTCCCAATTTGGGTTCGCCTAGGTAAGTTTTCGGTTCGACGTCTGTTTACAAGCGAAGAGGTTTGCTCTGGAACCAGGAAAGAGGGAGGTGAACGGAAGAAAACCCATTAAGTCCTTCCTCGCCGCCTTACCCGACCTCGTCAGGTGCGTTTTATGTTGCCCAACCTTTCACGTGTTTACAGACGTCGTAGCTCTCCAAAGGCTTCGCTACTTTTCGCTCAAGTCCTTCCTGTTGCTAGAGCTTTCCTTGCGCTTGTTGTTGCCGGCGGCCTTAGGAAAAAACTAATGGGCTATGGTTAAACAAGTGTTGCACGTGATTTTTTCGTTTTTTTGCGAAAAAATCGTCATGTTCTGATCGGACTATGATAATAATTCACATAAAAGGCAATTTAAAAAAATAAGTTGCAGTTTCCAAAAATTAACGAGCCATACATGGGATTATGGAGTTCGACGGGATTACGGAGTTAAACAGAAATCGAACAGAAAACGTGCCTAGATGAACAGGACAATGAAGAGGAAAGAAAGATCGCGCACGGTCCATGTCTGCCAAGCTAGTGTCGAAAATCCTGCCACCATCGAGACACGAACCCTAGGACCTCCCGGTGAGAGGCACTGCAATGACATCAACTGATGCCCTGAGCCACCTTTGTCAGCTTTTCCGTTTGATGGATCACAAGTTTGAAAAAGAGACATATTATCACAACCAACGAAACAGAACGTGATCCTCTGTCGAGTAATGAACAATGTGTCAATTACAAGAACGCCACCCGTCATCTTGTCTACAGATTTCACAGATGAAACGACCTCAATCAACGCAACACACCTACCCTGACCGTCGTCTGCAGGTACCGGGCGACACAACGGATTGCTGCCAATAGCGAACACCCACCGACCATCTTTACCGGCAGCAGTATACCGTCATAATTGTCAGTGCGTCACAGTTTCGTTGCCATCAACTTCCAGTCGATGACTCCTTCCTTGATAAAATAAAGGTCTTTCTCGATAACAAAAAATCAAGACTTCTGTCTTATAGTTCACTATTTACATAATAACTTCTTATCCATTTCTAAGTAATTATTACTAATATACCTAGCAAAACATAACTAAGAATCTTTCGAAATGGTCTCCACAACATCGCAAAGCACTTCGCTTGTTATTTTCGGGTCTTCTATCATGTAATTCCTCGTAGCTAGAAGACGATAACTGTCAACGGTAACACTACGTCACAGCAGCAAGTAGCGAGGGCGTGGCCGGGCTGGCGTGAGGGTGAGGGCACGCGGAGCCACGGGCGAGATGCGACCCTGGGCCTTCGGCGGCGCGCGTAGGCTCTCCTCTCATCCCCCCCCCCCCGCCCCGAAGCCACTCCGAGGCCCGCAATCGGCTTTCGAAGCCGTCAATTACGCGTCGGGAACAGCGCCGATTGCTCGATAATTTATTTACCCGAAATGACGGGAAAATAACGGGCGGGCAGGAGGTCTGCGCCTCGCGCGCATCCGTCTAGAGCAGGCTGGGAACGGCGATGACGTCACACGCGCCTGCGTCGAGGCGGTTAGACCAGGAGTTCGGACTGCCATTTCGGGTTTAGTTTCCGCTGCACAGTGATATTAAAAATTCGCTGCGCCCGGTAGCTTCCTGTTTAGTTTTTTTACTCTTACTTCAATAAGTTGTTCTGTTCCACAGTGATTTAACAGCGGACACCGTTGCCGACGAGTATTTAAAGGGCCCCGTCCCCTCTACGTAGAAGCTTGTTAGGCTTGTTCGGAGTGTAAACCTCGTGCCACCGCCGTACTCATAGTGGAACAACCTTTACGAAGAATGTGGCCGCTACATATGTATTTACAACCAGCACAAACCTAGGCTTGTAAGCCTTGCTTGTGGGGATGTATGAGCCCCCCTAACGATTTCCGTTTCAGCTCTGGATTTGGTAATGTTCCTTTCAGAGTAGAAACGACCGTGTGATAGGTGCCGGTCCTATCAGCAGAATGCCATTCGTATCACACAATGACGGTATTTCTAGAGCGAGGGATACTTTTAGAATCAAGCTCTGAGACGTCATTTTGTGTGAAGGTTTGTTAAATGCAGAATATCTGCAACCTGGGACTGCGAGCTTTACATCTCTTTCGAAGACAGGCAATCGAGGATTATTTTCACCGATATACAAAAACATTAACAGCAACGTACGTTTGATTTAAATTATAAAATTTTCGTTCTGTCTTTTGATCTAGAAGAGTAAAATGCGATGTAGAAGTGGAAGCCTTGCTCGCAAAACAGCATATTTGTCATTACAATGTGTAGTATAGAGCGAATGGAAGGAACGCTGAGATTAACTGTTAAAATCAACTTGGTTTATACATTAATATTTCGAACAAACAAAATCGAAATACGAGAGATATTTATTGAATACTCGAGCATATTAAATAACACGCATTTCTCATTTAATTGCTACATCAATATATATTCCAACAAATACTCCCAATTATACAACTTTAAATCAAACCGCAAATATTGGAATTTCTAATATTTTCTCTGACGTCACCGCCTACATTATCTGTTTAAAATTTCAGATTCCGAGCAGACCGCAGGGAAAATATTAATTCAGCTTATTACGTTAATTTAGTTCAAAAGTGCAGAGTTTTAATTCGGATTCGCCCTTCCATCTGAACTTTCCGTGAAGGGCTTCTCCCGAGAGTCCTGAACTGGAGATCAACTACAGACCGAGAATGGGGAGAGGGCTGGGGAGTCTCCAAGGAGGTCAGAACATTTTGTGGTCAGATGTTTTTGTACTAACCGCGGATACATCGCTGAACACCAATCAGGCACTCGGTCATACATTTTACTGCATAATAACTCGCATTCGTACCGGCCCTAATGGCTACGCCATAAATGCTCCATTATATGTTCCTCTTCCTCATCCAGGGCTTAATTTGACCTTTCTCCTAGAATTACCTGGACGTGACTTATGGGAAGATTATATGATTATTTTAAATGACGCAAGGGTAAAAAGAGGGGTAATCAAATTTAAATGTTTAATTGCAACGTCTTCGACATATTCCATTAATCTTACTTGTCAATAATTGACGATTTATACCTTTCTTAAATTTCCATCCATTTACTGTTTGTATGTTCAAAGGCAACAGAGCACGAAAAATCAGATTAAATCAAAACAGCATCACAGATTATAAAACGAATTCGTAATGAGATCAATGAAAACGGGAAATTACTACACGGGAAAAAGAAATGGGTATTACATGCTCATACACGCGTTTTGATATTTACAAGTAGTAAAAAATTCTTTCTAAATATAAACATATACTCTGTCAATAGACAAGAGTTAAAGCAGCGATTATTTACGAGAGCACTAGAAGTGGCGAAGCTCTGCTATGTTTTTGAATTAAGAAAAATTTAAAAACATATTTTCGGATGAATGGATTTATTACACAAGATGAATACCTTACGACATTATAGATATTTATGTAGGTTTATTGGATTGAATAGAAGCGCACATTCTCTGCTGGTAAGTAGTGTGAATTCAGAGCTCCTTTACTTATTTAGCTATAAATTAAGCAGTGAATAAAATAAACAGTATGGTCCCAGAAAGTGAACAAAAATTTTATTTTCATCTAATATTCGCTAATAACTGCTTCATCTGCTTCTTTAATGTTTCCACGACTTACCAACCCATCTCAAAATCAGAGCTTCGCAAACCTGACATGTACAAGCCACTGTCTCACCGGTGCGATCGGTAAAAGCTGCAGATAAACAGCCACCGACCTCCGGAACGGCTGCTGGCGCGGCGGTCGCAGTTAAGAGAGACGGCTCGCAGCTGCCGGCGAACCCGACACCTTAAGGCCGCCAACGGGCTGCCAATTAGCCCGAGCCCCTCCGCCACCGTCGTCACCCTGCTCCACCTCCTTCTCCTACCTTCCAGCGCGGCATCATGCGGGCTCCACCCTGCACGCTCCCGCAGCCACACCTGCCGCGCGTAATGGAGTACGCGCGGTAACCCGCAGCACGAGAAAGCAATTTGCTCTATCACATGTGTGGCCTCAGTTGGCGACGGAAACGGCGGTGGTGTGTGTGTCAGTGTGTGTGTGTGTGTGTGTGTGTGTGTGTGTGTGTGTGTGTGTGTGTAGCAGCTTGGGTGAGGCCGAGGGTGACGGGCAATATGTTCACAGTGGCGGTGGAGGCGGTGGTGGTGGTGGTGGTGGTAGTAGTGAAGGTGGTAGTGGTGGTGGTAGTGAAGCTGGTAGTGGTGGTGATAGTGAAGGCGGTGGCGGTGAAGGTGACAATAATGGCGGTGGCGGTGGCGGTGGCGGTGGTGGCAGCGAGGACGGTGACGCTGGAGACGGTGATGGAAGTGGCGGAGGCGGTAGCAGTAGCGGCGACGACTGTGAATCTGGCGTCGACGAAACTCACACACCTGCCGTAGCAGCTGCACCCTGTTGCCATATTCAGCCTCATCTCAGACCCTCCGTGAAACGAACAGGGTGAGCCGTTTACAATACGAAAACCGACGCCTGGTTGGGTTCCATAATGAGAATCAGCAGAGAGATGATTTTTAAAAACATTTTCCACATGTTTCGACATCAACACTAATTATGTAGATTTGTTAATGCCCAAAAAGCTCATCAATTTACAACTTTCCATATATTTTCAGTTTGTGAATAACAAATATCACAACTGAATGTTTCCAGAATGCTGAATTGTTTCCACACAGCTTTTAATTCGTAATACTTAACCATAAAACCACCGATCAGTTTAAATGTACATTTTCGAACACAGCCATAATTATGATTGTAATAAAGTATAATGGAACTTGCACATTCGTTCTAAGAAAAAAGTGCCCTTAATATGTTACTATATGCATCTGTTTCGCGTGAATAACGAGAGCATGTCATATAAACTTTACCCTATCCTACCCAGTCCCTATATTTGCAGATGACGTCTCCCATTTCACATTTGAACACTGAAGGTAAAACACTTCCGCACACACAGTACGACATAGTTTGACAAGAGGGAAGCATAGATATCGCCACAGAGTTATGGCGTTTAAATGCAGCGACGAGATGTATCACGAGGTGCGGAGTCATTCAAGTACGAGAGGGTCGCTAACGTTGGGGGTCGAACAGCGCCAATGAGGTGGAAAAGACGTAGAAGTGTGGAACGTGGCGGGAAGATGTCAGAGACACAATGTCGGGATGAAATTCACATGAAACATCATAAGAGGTATTTTCCAGTCGCACAGCTTCGTGATTGGCAAAATCTAGGGACCTGGGCGGAAACTGTCGGTTTGAGCATAACCCCTACAAATAGTCACAATTATTCTTTATTTACAAAATAAATATTTTAGGCAAATAAAGGCAAAAGTGTTCCAATAATCCCACTCTTCTAGAAATAAAAAAGAGCTTGTACTCCCACAACTAGCTTCATATCTCCATAATCATTCTATTCATAAATAACTTCAATTATTGTTCTTTTAATACGACTTGCTTACTCGAAGCATTCAGACTTCGACATGAGTAGACCACATTTGCAATCAGATTTATGCGCGAAAGTATTCGTTCGGGAATGTTTACGTGTAGGCGTGTTTACACCTCGCCGTAATTATTTCTCGTGTTAGAAACAAGGTGAGGCAGAGCGAGAAAAGACCAGAACGAGGAAAGGAATCAGAGGGGGAGTTAAGGGTGGGGAAGGGACGATGGAGTGCCGGGCACGAGAGAGGCAGGACGGGAGAACGACGAGGACCCTTTAGAAATGAGGGTCACAAGTAGCGACAGCAAATTCTATCAAAACATCCATACATCACCAAATGGTTTTCGATGTCAATAAAAACATCGACCAAATCATCGTTGCTTTAAATATCGATGTTTTAAATTTAAAAAAGATGGTATTTTCCCACCCGTTTCCGTTTTAATTACAGTACTTAAATGAAATACTGGTACATTTTATTGTTTGGTCACGTATAAGCAATATGTTAATATTAATGTTTATCAAATGTAAAGAAGGAAATAAAAAATAAAGGAGATCGTGATTTGTTATTATTGCATTCATAAATAATCGAAGTAAAACTTCCCGAATTTAATATTTATAATACGTAACTATTAGTTTAAAGTATATTCTGCCTTAAAGCAATCGGCCACCTTCATTTTCTAAACAATATTCTATAATATAGAAAGTGTTTGTAATCTTTTTCGGTGGGTTTGTGCCTGGTAACATCGTTAAACTGCAGTTTGAACCTTGTCTATATAGATTCTACAAAAACTTTTTCAAAACACAGATGTTTCTTGAAAAACACATAGATCCGAAAAAAAGATCGAAAACAAAACATCGATGTCTGTATATCGATGTTTCTGGTAGAAAATATCAATGTTTTTCCCCATCCTGGGAGCACATCCACACGTGCCGAGGGACACGCGGGGGCTGAGCTACAGCGCAGAGCGATGCAGCTCAGTGCGGTGAAGGCACGTACGGCCAAATTATCTCGGCAGGCGGCAAGCATTACGGCTGCGGCTGCGTGGATCTGCGCCGCGCAGCCGCGCCGCCGCAGCTGTGTACTCCCGCGCAGATGCGCGCCCGTCCCAAACCACACGGCGCGGCGCTGGTCCCGGCGCAAAGTGCTGGAGAGGCAAGTGCGGGAGCGGACGGTTCAGATCCAGTAAATACAATCGTTGAATCGGGAGCATGAGTAATAGTGATGAAAGCTTCTCTCGTTCGTTTCACAACGCACAGACGTGAAACACATACGGCGTACGGTTTTAAAAATTAAGGTAAACACAATCGGCAGATTTTAGCACGACTACGTATCAAGGTTAACTATGAGTAGTAAACTGTAATCTTTTAAATTTAGGGCAGCTGATATCAGTCCAATGCAGCTTCATGCGTTCTTATGAGTTCTCCGAGTCTGAAGTGCTCTATTAGCAAGAAGCTACCTTATTAAGGACAGGAGATTTCGATGATTATGTACTGCCTGGATGAAGGCAATAAACCGATTTAAATACCTTTTGTAGAAAAATATACATAATCTCAATTGTGAATCAGAGTAAGAGATGAACAGAATTTTTTTTCAAAAATATACTGTTGATATTTTCGAACAAATATTTCCTGTTGTAGAAGTCTTTTCTAAATCTCCATGCTCGCTTCTTGAACAGCAAAAACATAACCATTTCAAAACCTTACATGCTGGAGCCCTGTTTGATTTTAGAAGAGTGATATCAAACTTAATCGCTTTTGTAAATAAGATACATCGGTACATAACGAAGTTAGCGTTATACGAAGTATTACTGCATTACTTAATTCAGTCTAATCAAACCAAATCAAAATAATATTAGTTTACCTATGCACGTAAGTGCAATTTTCTTCAATAAATATCAAAGTACACCTCTATGCAATAAAATATTAATCTAGAAACAAGTTACAATATCCGATCTGCAAACAACGCTTCGACGAAGAATCTGGTCTAGTTTTACCATTCAAGTCCCAAATTCTAACCCCTCTCAAAAAACTCAAGGAAAATTGCTCTGCGGTTTCTACCACACGGAGGTGCGACGTTGAAAGCGGGCACCCACTCACGACCGAGGTACGTCGACCACGCAACAAAAAACGCCTCTCTAACGACAGCCTCGCATGCTGGTAAGGGGCGGGGGCGGGGATGGAGGTGGCTGGCATATGAAAGCATTGGAGGCAAAGGGGAAAGATAAGGAGGCGTTAACAGTCATCAGTACAACGACGCACATGTTTCAAGAAAGTTGGGAAACGCAGTTGTACAAAAACGGAGCTTTCTTCGATAAGCTTATCTAACGAAATACAGATGCTATGACATGTTATGCAATGTTGTAATCGTGGAATAAAAAACAGGAGCCGCTCATGACTATTTATGTTTATTAGACACAGATAAACTCCCTGAGATTGAGAGTTCTAAAAATGTACAAGAAACATCAATGGTTCATTCTTCGATGGTTTTATATACAAAGCCCAACGCACACAATGATATCCTGACATGATAAACCGTGCTCTTCATAACCTCCCATGTGCTGCATGTTCTGATAAACGTAGATTACTTAAATGCAAACCACACTAGAGCTACTCTCGTTTTTAACAACCGTGGGAATTACAATCCGATTTCTGAACTTCATCTTCTTTATACTTGATTAGCTCAATGCTCTGTAGAATCTCTACTCTTTTGGATATTTTGGATTTACTCTGGGAAAAGCGAGACAACTGGGTTCACAGTATGCGCAAATGGTACAGCAATGCTAAAAAAACAGCATCACCTAACGAAACTGGGCATTCTGTATTTTCCTAATCCAATCTGCTCTCAAAAATTTTAAACAAATATTAATAGAATTAGTAATCATACATTTTATGTGGATTATGTTTTGTTTCTGACACCATTACCTTCATAACTCGTTCGATTTTTCCAAATCAAGTGGTGTATTTCTAGGATTATAGTGCAGATTACAACTGTCAGAAAGGTGATACGTTTTTTTTGAGCACTACTGCACATGCTAATCAAAGATTAAGTCTGGTCTATCTCGCATGTCAGCATGTGTGCGAGAGATTTAATACGAATTACGATTGTACGCACAGGAAAATAGCTTTCACTGTAGCAATTACAACAAATCTATGACTAAGAAAGTGAGTGGAATTAAGATAAAAATCTGAAGTAGCAACAATGTATGTATAATAACGATATTGAGAAAAAAAAGGAGTACCGAATTGAGAAGCATTAAACGAGCTTTGTTATACCAGCATACACAAGCAAAGCCTTTTTTATGACGTTAATCAATTGTTCAGTTTTTCATTTTTTGAAGACGATGGGAACTCAATTACTAAATCCAGGCGACTTTTACGATTTCTCCCCGTAACTGAAAATAAACTTCTCGGGAACCTCGGCAAGGCGCAAATTCAATTTTACCCGCACTTCGAAGAGGAGGGAGAACACCTCACCTTATTGAATGCGGCATTCAAAGTAGAATAAAGTTTCCCTGAAGTTTCCAAGTAGTTCTACCGTTCGTTCTTGTGAAAGTATGCCCACGTACCAATCAATTGCCAACCTCATCTATGCTAGCGAATGTCGCCCTTCCTGTAAAAACTACAAAGAAGAAACGGATGGAGCTTCTTTCAAAAAACACTACGCTGGATCAGTTTCCATACTTCTAGTTACTATTCCGAGTATTACGACAATAATTAATTATTTTTTGATAATAATTATACCAACGCATACGTAACTTTTACATTATAAAATTAAAGATGAATGGCAATGCTTGAGATAAGTATTGCGAACACCTTCTAGACTAATTACTTTCATCTAAATCGGATACTGAGATGGATACTCTCAGCAAAGAGGGCCCTTTGCTAGATTCTGGGCAGTAAATGCGTTAGTGTGTGATGTTTTGGCCCTCTTCTGCACTTAATAGTGGGTAATCCCCGCGGAGCCTCTAATTTCACTATATCATGCTTGGAAAACAACTATTTTGAATGAATGAGTTGCGTTGTTGAATGACAAATGAAACAAAAAAACAAAACATTACGTATTACACCGGAAGAAATTTCTTCAGAAAAGCGTGTCCTTGATCGGGCACAATTTGGCGATCAAAAAATGTGAACTCACTACGCCGCCACCACTCACTCCGAGGGCGCAACTCGAGGCTTCACGCGAGAGAGCGCCCCGTAGCCAGATGATTAATTCAGGTGTAGGGCGCGTCGTCGCGTGCGAGCGGCCGCGAGAGGAGGACTGCGCAGGAGCTCCTCGCATTGAAACGAGCGCGGTCTCCTTCCGAGACGGACGAGCAGCGGGCGACGCGACGGCGCAAGCGGAAGACGCGAAGGCGAAGAGCTGAAACGCTACAGGAATATACGTCGACAGCGGCAGAAAGAAAACTACGTAGACCGGCGAGCACAGACAATGGACGGCGAAATGCAAAGCAAAAAGGTCCCGTAAATCATGACGTTTTGTTATTCTGTCGGAAAGAGGTGGCGAAAATAAAGAAAACGTTTGCGAAAGAGTAACGTCGCAAATATTATGGTAAATATACGCGGATGGATAATGAAAAAGCTTAACGCACAACCAACGTTCAATGTCGGTAAAAAAAGGAGACTGTTACAGAAGAGGAAAGTAACCAGAGGAAAGAAGGTGTAGAATATCACAACACAGACCAGGACGATGTATAGCGAGCTAGGACGAGAGAAAACGAAAGATTAAAATATAAAAGAGCAGGGTGAATTGTGGAAAAAATTAGGGAGTGACAGTGAAACAGGAGATAAGACGAGGGAGGCAACGCGCGGACGGTTTGGATGGAATGGGGTGAGAGAGATGGTTCAGATCGTGGTGGAATGGGACAGGCAGGACGAAATGAGACGGCGAGCCCCAGCTGGGGTAGGCGAGAGCAGGCGGGGCGAGCTGAGAGTAGAAGAGGCGAGACGGGGTTGAGGTGGGATGAGAAAGGACAAGGCACGGTGGAGTTGGGAAAGAGGGACGAGGTTGGGCGGGGTGGGGCGGGATTGGGCGGGGTTGGGCGTAATTGAGCGGGGTTGGGCGGGGTTGGGCGGGGTTGGGCGGGGTTGGGCGGGGTTGGGCGAGGTTGGGCGGGGTTGGGCGGGGTTGGGAGGGGTTGGGAGGGGTTGGGAGGGGTTGGGAGGGGTTGGGAGGGGTTGGGCGGGGTTGGGCGGGGTTGGGCGGGGTTGGACGGGATTGGGCGGGGTTGGGCGTAATTGAGCGGGGTTGGGCGGGGTTGGGCGGGGTTGGGAGGGGTTGGGAGGGGTTGGGCGGGGTTGGGCGGGGTTGGGCGGGGTTGGGCGGGGTTGGGCGGGGTTGGGCGGGGTTGGGCGAGGTTGGGCGAGGTTGGGCGAGGTTGGGCGAGGTTGGGCGAGGTTGGGCGAGGTTGGGCGAGGTTGGGCGAGGTTGGGCGAGGTTGGGCGAGGTTGGGCGAGGTTGGGCGAGGTTGGGCGAGGTTGGGCGAGGTTGGGCAGGGTTGGACGGAGTTGGACGGGGTTGGGCGGGGTTGGGCGGGGTTGGGCGGAGTTGGGCGGAGTTGGACGGTGTTGGGCGGGGTTGGGAGGTGCAGGGCGACGCGCGAAGCTGGGCGGGGACGGTCGGGGCAGGGCTGCGCCGAGGCAGGGCTGGGATGGCGAAGCTGCGAAGGCGGGGACAAGCGGGGCACGCGGCGCAGCGCGCTCCATCGGCCGCGTAGCTCGTTATCCGCGCGAGCGCTCCGCAGCACGAGTGCAGGCAGAGCGACTAACGGCCCGCAGCCGCAGCGCCGCACTCCCGCTCCGGTTCGCCCTCGCCCACGCCCGCGCGTTCGCTCTCGCGCGCTCCTCAATGCCGCCCATTGCCACGGGAGGAACCCTGTCTAACTGCTAGCGCGCCCCGCACTCGCTGCGAGAAGCTTCATTATCTTCCCTCCACCCCCAGTTCCATCCCCAGCACACTGTGGGAACTGAAGACGCTTTTAGGCGGAGATACAAAAATGCTCCACACGCTTACTCTTTAGACATGTTGAACGTTCTTTCACTTTATATCAACAAACACAGCGTCGTTTAAATGAAACAAAAATATCGCCCTGCAGGTGAGACAGTACCCTATACCTGCGTAAATATGATTCAAATATTTAGAATGGTTTCACGATCAATTCGGCGAATTCAAGATCAGTTCTGTAAAACGTCACATACTGTAAGATATGTGTATTTAAAAGATGAAAGAGAAACAGTGTGTCTAGTAAGCCACATTTTACAAGCCTAGGTGTGTTAGAACACACTAGTGTATCTTTTGTATAGTACTCTTCAGTGAGCTGAATACCCGTGCAAACCAAAGAATGCGCTGCTAAGTCAACGGCTCAGAATGACAAACACGCATTAACACTAGCCAAGCACATTTTCATATACACGCTAAACGCTTGACATGTATAAACAATATAATCTTCGAGCACATACTCATCACATAGTGTTAACAAACGTAATGAAAGTACTGTTGGCCTTTCATTATCTTCAACTTGTTCCATACTGATATTTTATCTTTACTTGCTTATCTACGGAATATATTGTTGGTTATCGAATACTTCACACTCATGTTATGTGAATGTCTGTCTAAAACTAACTTTCTAATAATTTTTTAAAGATTTTATTTTCAAAATAAATCTTTAAAAAGTGCTTTCCACAGAATCTTTGTACTGCATTTCTTATAAACGTATTTAAAAAACAATTCAAGTACGTCAAAAATCAGAATAATTTTACAACATACGAGTACAATACACCTCAACAATTCCACACCGTGCGTTAAAGCAATCTGACAAAATACCTCGTGTAATTTACACGAACTATATGCAGGCATAATTTTGAATTTTATTTATTTTTAAGTAACCACACTAAACTAATTAGAACATTAAAAATTAGTTTCTTTCTTATTTATTTTCAGCACCTCTGATTGATGAAAGCAATAAAAAATCTTATACATTCAGAAGAGTAAAAGCTGAAAGCAGAACAAAAAGAGCATCTGAAATATCTGCTCTCTCGTTACGCATTTCACACGCATTTTCTCAAGAGCTTTGACGACGCAGAACGTAGTAAAGCAAGCAATAAACGAGACATGTTTCTGCATAAAACATGTACAACTTGCGGTTAAGGACTAATTTCCTACACTATTAACGCAAGAACACACCCGAACCAGAAAGCCGTGGCCTAAAAACGCAATAGCTTCCCTCTGGAAGTCCTCACATTTCATGGAAAATTCTGTTCCCTTAATGTAATTGAAAAGCATTCTACAAGTATAATGTATACGCTCTACAAACGTTCTTCTGATAGTAACTCGAAAGCTTCCCGCGCAGCCTGCGTTGGCGGGCATCTTCCATCATTCCCGTGACAGGAGACTCAAATATTCCAAATATACGGAGCGTGGCTGCAAAGGCTCCTACGAAGGGCCTTCTCTTTGTAAGTGATCTTTGCTTGGTTCGCTGTCCACGAGCTGCGGCAAGTAGAACGCGAAATTTTCTGAGTGCGTGCACGCTCTTTGACCACAAAGACGTCGGCTCTTGAATATGGAGAGGGGTCACATTGATGAGAATACTAAGTAGTCCACACTAATTGCGTACTAAAAGCGCGCAAGTTTATCCAGCGTGTATGATGCGATTCTAAATTCACTTGCAAATTCATCACAAATTCACTTAAAGCTGGAACTGCCAGAATGGCACTTTTGTACACACTATAGTACTTAATCGTTTTAACTAAAAAATGCGAAACGCTTATAACTTGAGAATTAGTGAAATGTATACCTACTCGTTATTCCCTCAGAGCTACAATAAAGTGTAGCAATGTGCGTCATTAAATTTCATTAAAATGATTAATTAATTATCGCCATTAAGGTGTTCGCACTTTAGTCCTTCAAATGACACAGCGCATTCGTCATTCACGTCCAATAATTAATTATCGTTTGCGTGAACGTCACCATCCAATATGGAAAGCTAAAAACCTTTAAATCGATAGATTCCAACCTGCAAACGCGCCGAGCACAGCCCCCCCTTCCCTAATTACTCAGGGTCAACGGAAGTGCGTTTGCAACTCTGTGTTGCGCCGCAGGGCTTTGACGCAAAGTGATTTCGCTAACATAGAGGGCAAACCACAGTAAACCCGCCCTCTATCAGGGAATGCCATGCCTCTGTCCAGTCCCTAACAACTCTTCCGTCTCCCCCACCCCCACCATCCCGAATGGGCTCACCCGTAGGCGGTGGAGTCAACCCGCCACCACCCACCGGCGAGCGGTGGCGTAGGGGGAAGGGCAACAATGTGCAGTGCCGAAGAAGGTGTGGCGACGCGGCCGTGATACGACGGGGAAGTTGGGGGCAGAGATGTGGAAAGCCGTCGGTTTGTGGAACGAGGCGTGGGCGGCGGGACGGCATTATGGCAGGGTCGCGATGCGATGGTGAGCGGGCGACGGGTAGGGGAGGAGGGGGTGTAGTGACGAGACGGTAATATGGTAGGGTGGTGGGGTAGAGAGGTGGGGCTGTGGAACGGCGTGGGTGGCTGGTCGACGAGGCAGCGGGATGGACGGGGAGGGGGTCAGTGATTTGGTGGGGCAGGGGAGAGGTGGGACGGAAGGGCAAGCGGGTGCTGGGGTGGCAAGATGGCGGGCGACTGCCAAGCGGGCGCGGCGGCGAGAGAACGGGACCGAATTAACGCATCCATAAACAGCAGCGAGTGCCTCACGTAAAGCCAGAGGGCCGACACCCTCCAGGGGAGAGTTATCGCTTCCCAACAACATGCATCACCCCGTCCCACTGCTCTTCACAACGCCTCTCTCCGCTCCGGCCCGCTACACACTTTACTCCCCGGCACTCCGCCATCACTCGACCTGTACCGCTTCCCTTTTGTTCTGTTCTCCCCAATTCTCTCAATCCGGATTTGCTACCCGACCCCTCGACCTACTAAACGTTACGGTTATTCGACACTCTCTTCTTTAATTAGCAGATTTGTAAAGCTAACGGATGCTTGTTAGAGATACTATATAATGTTATCGACCAATGGTTTCTAACTCTATATTATTAGGAATACAAAATCCTTTGGTCCTGTAAGAAAATGCTACGTCCCATGAACTGTCCCTTTGCAAAATGTTTTCTTATTATTTTTTCAAATGTCGTATTCCTCTTTCATACTACTTGTAGGCGTAATATTTAAATTAAATTATAAAAATATTTTAAGTATTGTAGGAACACATAATCTCACAACGTTCCGTGCTACCTAGTGTCCGTGAATCCCGTCCTGACACTTTTCCCCACACAGCAGTCGCAGCAGTTTCTGGCTGTTGCAGCTGGCCCAAGCCCCGCTACTACCCGCTCCGTTCCAATGCGCCTGGCCCCCGCACCGACCAGACGAGCGTCACGCCTAGCCCTAGCCCAACCGAGCCCATTCGGTCCCTCCCAGCCTCATCCAGTTTCGTCCCTTTCCTCCCCACCCCGTCCCTCTCAGCAAGCCGTTGCATCCCGCGGGAGCCGGGAGCCCGAGTTCGCGGCCCGGATGCGGAAGCTGCCGGCGCTACTACATCTCGGCGCGACGTGCCGTCCGCGCGGGCGGTGCGGGGTGGGAAGCGGCAGGGGGAGGCGTGGCGCAACGGGTCGTGGTGGAGGAGAGGCGGGGCCCAGTAGGGGATAGGCAGGCCGCGTCGGGGAGTGGCGGGGGTGGGGCGTTGCGGGGCGGGAGGCGGCGGGGAGTGGTGGGACACGGCGGGGCGCTGCGGGGCGAGGCGGAGCGCGGCGAGGCGAGGCGGGGCGGGTGCGGCGCGGTGTGGTGCGGTCGGGTTCCCAACCGAGCTCCTCGCGGGAGAAGGCACCCAGCACATCGTTCCCGCGTCCCGGAAGTCGCGCCGCTCGAATCCGTGGGAGTCGCGGGCGACGGCGCGTCGCAGGATTAGCCGGCGGTGCTGCCGCCATCGGCTCGTCGCCAAACTCCCCTTCCGCCTTGTAGATCGCGGAGTTTCCGGCCGAAGAAACTCGCTGGCTTCACTGCGCTCCCCTGCTAATTGCATGCTTTCGTTAATGTCATTCAGGGCTGGGCTACGACCAGCTGGAGCCGAGACCGGAGAAGACGACCTCGGTAGACGGCAGGTGGGGGATTCTCTTGTTAGGTGGAGAGAGCTCTTGCCACAGTTGTGGTACCCTTGGTATGCGAGGATCTTGCAGAAAGGCCCACTCGGTAGAGGTGTTCAGATGAGGCCCAAAACGGGAGAGGAAAGGGGCACTCCACCTCCCTTTCCTACTAATGTAATCTGTCGAATGGTCCAATGAAATACGTACCAAGATAGCAATGGAATATAAGAACCTGAAAAAAGAAGTCGCTAATTTACCCATGTATAAAAAACAGGGATAAAACGATTTCAATAATATTTGAAAAAGCTCTCAGATTATTATGACGCGTTTTTTGTTAATTTTATTAAGTGCATTTCACACGTACTGCCTTATAATAGGGATGGCATAATTACTGTCTGTTCTCCTTTCTCCTGTGTGAATTTCACGTGAATGAGCGGAAAAAGTACTGATTTAGTAGTCACCAACAAACCATCAAACGTGCTCTGCCCAGTGCGGTTAACAGTTCGAAACACAATTCTCGATCCAAAAATGCGCAAATTGTATGAATCAAAAATTTAATTCAGCATCTTTAACTTTGCAACGACTCGAATGTAGCACAGACCGAACGGTCTCCCGTTCGGGAGAACGCTGCGGCAAGGTATTAATAAGAACCACTGGAGCCTGTGTGGGCCGGAGCCATATGGGTGGGCGATATCCTGGCGACATCTGTGCTGCGGCGCAGCGAGTGTTGGCAAGAGGAGTGAGGGGGGGGGGGGCGAGTGGCTACGAAGGAAAGCGGGGGCTGCTGGGTCAGCTCGGAGATACGGAAGTCGGGTAGCGGGATAGCAAAATGTAGGGGAAACGAGAAGAAGATGTGGTTCAGAGGCAACGGGGTGACGGGGTGGCAGGGGTAGGGGGTGGCCTGATGACGGGGTGGTTGGGGTTGTGTGGTGGCCTTATGGCAGGGTGGTTGAGTGACATGGAAGCGGGTTTGCAGGGGGGCTGGGAGGGTGGGTGCCACGGTGGAAGATGAGGTGGCAATGTTTCGGAATGGCGAGGAGATTGGGTGGCAAGGTGGCTGAATGACGGGATGTTTGGGTGGCGGGTTGGAGGGGTTCCCGGGATGGCAGGGTAGTAATTTGGCGATAAAGCAGGTTGGCGGGGATGAGGATCTGTGGGATGGAGAACACCAATCTGGGAAATCAGGCACATTGAGAATCCTTAGGCAGAACAGAGGTTATGGCAGCCACTGCATCGGAAAGTGCAGCTCCAGGATCGTGAGGGGTGAAACGCGGAACCATCGCAGTCCACGAACTGGTGGCGAAATGAAGATCACTAACGAAAGAAAAATGAATGCGAAATGAACTGACCCAGCAAAAAGAACACGACTCGAAGGTTGATCTTTTCTGAACTTTGTCATTCTGTTTGTCTCTGGAGATATGTGGTTGAATATAACGAATATCTTTTGTTCGTTTTTGATTCATGTTGATGATAGCATTAGACAAACTACTTTGTATCTGGCATAACTTAATTTTAATATGTTTTAACTCCACGTCTCTGGTATTCGCAAATCATTTACACAAAACCTTGATGCAACAAGCATTATAGAGTAGAGTTGTAAGTGATATTTGTGAGTCAAATGCCGTAACAACAATCCGCCGCAATAGTAGCAACAGCCCTACAACTACCTTACGGTACTAGCAACGATTCAGAACTATAAAAAGGAGTAGCGTTTGTAAAACGCAGCCTGAGACGAGGGACTCGTTGTCTTTTGTACAGTAGTGATAGCGGTATGGGGGTGAGAAACACAAGAAAGGAAATCGTCCGAGTTGAAAATGGAGATGGCAGCATGTGCAGAGCAGTGAGACGACGGAGAGCAAAACAAGGACTATAGGGACGTGCCTGCGGGAGCAAGTGCGAGACGCCATCCGCGCCAGAAGAAAAAGTCGGCAAGGACTGTGCAGAACAGCAGTGAGCAAACACCGAGGCGGGGACGTTACGTTCGGCTGGCGCTTCGCAGGCGTTGGAAAGCGCGTGGCAGCGGCGGTGGCGCTGGGCCCTGCGCGAGACGAGTGGGAGGCGGGGCCGTCTGCCGGATTAACCCGGCCTGCAGCAGCCTCCGGGCATGACGCGGCGCGGCTGCCGCCTGATCCGGTTCCGAAAGCCAATTACCGTGGCCAAACTGCCGCCGAGCTCCCACCCACCTAACAGCCCACCACCTTCCACGCGCCCCACCGTTCGCCACTGCCTGCCGAAACCAACCTCCATTGCCCGCCCAAACCAAACTCTACTGCCTGCCCAACCGCACACCATTGCCCGCCCAACCCTTCACTGCCGCCTCAGGCACTACACGCGCAGCCCGTATCCCTTACAACGGCGGTCCGCCCGCGGCACGCCGCCGCTGTATCCGAGAATTCCGGCGCCCCTCCCGAAGGGAGCCTCAAGCCTCGGAGCTGGCGATGAGGTGCAGAAGCCACAAGGAGTGTTCGGTAGGGCTGTAAACGGGTGGTTTCGTCCTATGCGTCTGAAAGAGAAGATGGGGTTCTGGAGAAATGAGACCGCGAGAAAGAGGAATGAGGAGGCGACAGAAAATAAAGATAAAGGAGAAATATAGGGAGAACTATTGAACCGCAACGAATCAGGAGGAAGTGGAGAACCCGCACGGAAAGAGAATGATGCAAACTTGGGGTAGATACAAGAAGAATTCATTTCGGTGTTGCTACCAATAATATGTAGGGTAAGTGTTTTTTCAGTGCCAAGAGAGTGGAAAGAATGTTTCGCAGCGAAGAGGAGAGATAATGAGGTGGATGGAGCGCAGAAGTCAATGAAAAGCGTACTCATATTATAGAGTAACACTATTAATTACCTTGTCAGTCTTATCTCGTAAGACGTTGAGACTGCAACTTATCCCAGCCATGTTAGCGGAAAGCAACAAACAAAGAAGAAAACGCTGTAATGGAAGGCATCTGGCCCAGTTTCCGCGGAGTTTACTTCAAATGATATTGCATAAAGACAACCGAGAAGTGAACTGATCTCAATATGACTACGGACAATATTTTCAAGTAATACGATCCAGACATTTGAAACTTCGCAAAACAAGCAAACAATCGGAAAGCCGTCACTCTAGAACGTGTCGATACCTTCACTTTTCCGATCAACAAACGGGTCACGTGACAATTCGCACATGCAGCACTGACCGCAGAGACGGAGCGGAGAACGGAGTGGAACCAAGGACGCGGTATCACACTCTCACGCCGCCTGAGATTGGGCCGAGGGGGTGGGGCCACCGGGTGACGTCAGCGGCGGTGGCGGAGGGGCCGCTGTAGAATGCTCCCCAGAGAGCTCCTTGCGCCGAGAGTTTGACCTAGCGAGGCGGCGGCGGGAGGAGTGGAAGGGGGAGGGGAGGGGAGGGAAGGGGAGGGGAGGGGCCGCGGCGGCGGTTACGAGGGTATAAAGGGGATATGCCCGCCACTTGGGCTCGTTAGTGCGCGGTGTTTCCGGAACCTCGCGGGGGTGGCGATGGCGGCGGCGGAGGCGGCGGCGCCCGCAACGCGAAGTGCTCGGAAGAGAAAGAATGGGCCAATGAGAATGGGAAGCACGGGGAAAGCGGCGCCGAATGGCACTCGTAGGACCAAGGAATCACATGGAACGAAAATCACGTTCCTGCACTTGCAACTACCGTTCACTAAATTTATGAACGTCCATATTTGTTTCGGAAAGGAACAATAGTGTGCAACTACAGTTCTACAATCCCAGAATTGTGGATGCACACTGATTAAGATAGTCTGGATGCATAGACGAAATGGCGCAATATCGTTTCCCGATGATTGAGTGCTAATAGTACGCCAGAAATGCAACACGTAATGTGGAAAAGGGAAATATAAGTCGAAGTCGCCAAACAGGAAAAGTAAGGGTGAGATGGAACTAAATTCTTGGTCGATATCGCTTGGGGTCTTTATTTTTGAGAAAAAAATAAGCCTTACAGTATAAGAAGAGAAAGGCAAAGTAGGTAGACAAGTAAACGAACACTAAATTCAAATATATAAGGGATAATAATTGGTTGTTCCGTCTTCTTGCGCAAAATTGCTACAGTCTAAAAAAAATCACAGCATCTGCACCTTAATCATTAATTAATTAACCAGACGCAAAAGCATCATTATTTGTTCGGGAAAATGAGTGATATATTAACAGTCAACAATTACACATCTGTTAAAATTAATATAATAAGTTGAAGTTCCGGCGTACGTAAAACGATTGTGCCTTCAAAGTCCATTTGATTAGCATTAGTTCGCATCACTGTGTCTGGCATTTGGCCTCGGTAGAATAGCAATTAGCTTGCTGACCTCTCACTTTCAATTTCTAGATTGGATTTTCCTTTCACGCGATGCAAAAAGTAATCCGCTGTAGCCATTTTGCACGCGGGATTGCAGAGAACCAGCAAAATTAAATCTGGAATTTTCTTTCCAATGAGATCCCATACTCACTATGATCAGATTATTTTACCTTCAATTAATGGAGCAGCGATTTCCACAGATGGACATTAGATCGAAAATACGTACAGAGCTCTAGTGGGGAATGAATAATTTATGTACCAGCAGGAGAGGCAGACAGAAAGGTCAGGGCATACGAAAGATGGTAGTATAAATTTCCTTCCATGAAATTCAATAGCTCCTACTTCAAGGCTCACATTCACATTTAGGATACGCGACAGTTTTACCCGTATCCCTTTACCCGTTCCAGGCAAACACAAGAGTCTACGTATGTCCATAATACTGTGAGTTAAACTGCCATGAACGAAATCAGTCGGCCACTGATTTGCTTCAGGATATATTTTCGTAGTTAACCGTTTTCCGAAAGTCAGTGAGACTGTTTCGAGTACAGATTCATTAAACTATTACAGGGCTCATGCACGGCCGATAGTATTTTTTTTATTTCTTTTTGACAAGCAGCTAAAGTAAATGGAGAAATGGTACGGGTGTGGTATGCGCTGTATAATGGATAGCGATTCAGAAAGTTTTAAGAGTTGACGCACAACTTTAAATTAGCTTAGCAGAAAAATCGCCAATTTCACTCGCTTCCTTCGTTCATTTCCAAATCGGTGGTGTTCAAGCTCCCGGTCTGCGCAATTGACTCTAAGCATCTTCGAATTTACTCAATGCACAATGCACCCAAGTCATTCCATTTCAATATGTAGATGACGCTTTTCTTCTGTTACACTTCCCTGGCGTAACCACTAATAAAGTTTCTACTAAATTAAATACGCCCAGCCCACTCGCGTTCCATTTATCAATACGCTTTAACTGTTGGTCAACGAAATACTCGTCGCCGGGACGAAGGCGAGCAGCAGGAAGAGGTTCAGTCGGGCGCCCGCCGATCCGTTACCAGAAGACGCGAAAACCCGGTTGGTACTCGTACAGTGTTTATAAATGGCACCTATCGCCAGCGTGCGCACTGTAAAAGACTTTCTAAACTCAGATGGGGAGGAGGGAGGGGGGCGAATCGACAAATTCACGAGGAGGAAAAAGGCTATCTTTGCTAACGTAACGTAGTCTGAATGAATCTTAAGAATGCTTTTGGAATAGTTTTCTTGTTTAATTTTCTCGACTTGAATCTACTTGAGCGAAGAGTACAAATTATTTGGATTAACTGTGACACTGGTAGAGGCAATTTAATACTTTCCCAAAAGGGAATATCAAACTCTGTAGGCGGGAACGTTCTGCGGCATCGATCTACAGCATATCACGGACGTATACGCCTTTAATTGGATGACAACCCGAAAATCAACAGTCTGCTCCGACGAGTAGTGAACCGGAAACATTCGTGTTAGCGGCGAGCTACCCGGTCCCACCAACAAGGAAACTGTAAAGTATTGACGCGTGGCGCCTACCGCAACCGGCGCTTTTCGTCCTATTGGGCGACATAATCGCGCGCGCTCTACAGAGGCAGGTGGGGCCCGCAAGTAATGAATGAGCCCGGGCGTAGCCAACCGCACGGGCAACTCGAATGAAATAGTGAACGAGCCACGCCGTACGCCAGTCCACAGAGCGGACGACCGATCCGATTAGAGAGTGTGCGGAGGGAAGAAAGGAACCAAAGACACGTGCGGCCACCCGATTAATGCGGGGAATTACAAGAGGGAACCCGTCACCGATGTGTGAGGACGTGGGACGGAAATAGCTTCGATACAGTAAAATGGCGGGATGAAGTTAATTGTGCAGGAGAGTTTCAAAGGGATGATTTACGTAGTACATTACAATAATTGTTGGATATGGTATGTAATCCCACTTCCGGATGGCGTTGATGGAGCAATGTTGCTCAGTGTGTTAGATTCTCCTGGCATTTACTTGGACAGCATCGGGATTTATACGGCATGACATCTGAGGTCACAACAGCTATACTGTTAAGCGACTCAAGTTTATTTTCGAACTATCCACACTACTCACCCTCATGTTGCTCTTGTCTCTACACGCCTACTTTTCCCCATTTTTTTCTGGAGCGAAAATTTCCAATTTTCAAATATAGCAAACCACGCATTTTTCGTACCGTCAACTGTACAACTCAATTATGCACAGCAAAAAAAGTGGAGTACAATTTTGTTGGGTAAAAATATTCTGAAGCTCAAGATAACATATTCAGATTACACTTCTCCCCCAGTACGTCACACACTTGGACTGCTTTTTTCTTCTTCTTTTTTCACGATAATTAACTCAATTCACTTTCACAGCTGCGTATTGAAATATGGTTTCTTCAGTCATGTAAGCGTCATGTGAGCGGAAGGAGGCGTGGTCGGTGAGTAACAAGTAGAAATGATTCGCATTCATTTCGCACACATCAGCTAACTTCTGCGAGAGCTGTTTACCCTCCATTATGTTTATCTTTTCGCCAGCTGGAGAATATTCGCATGATTCGTTCGTTTAATTAATAGCGTGATGAAAGTAAACAAAGCGGGATCTTTGAAATTCGGTGTAAGTGGCCTGTCCGTTTACATTCGTTTGATAACATCATTCACACGCGTACATATTCTCATATGCTTTCCGGCATGATTTGTATCAATTCTTACAAAATTCATTTCAGTGACAATATTGGAGCAATGTAAATCACTGGTGGAAACTATCTCTAACCACTAACCGCATGCACAGAATTGACACAGAGGCATTTACAGCTGGCGTTCCAGCTCATACGGTGGGTGGAATAATACATTTCGCAAAGCGAATCCATCTCCGGCGAGAGTCTCTTAGATCTCTTTTGGAACCTGTCGAAACAACAGTCATCACGGTCTACTGGGCTGATCGGGCCTGGTGTCTTCGGATGACAGTACCTTCCGATGGGTGCCTGTCCTTCGCAGCCATAGCGGCACCCCGGAATGTAATAAAATAAATTGAAGAAAAAAGAAAAATTTTAAGAACTTTTGAAGAACTATAACAAAATATTTTAATGTGTAACTAAAATTGGTGCAAAGTGGCCTTGTAAATATTACTAATAATTTAATAATAAATCAGTTTTTAAGTTAGTTTATTCAAGTTAGGCCCTCCCTTTACCGCAAAAGCCTGATCGGCTTCAGAATTTTTGTATCCGTAAAGTACGATTAAATTCCGGCCTTTTCAGGGGTACCGAAGAGGGGAAATATGAGAAAAAAATAAGTCAGGGCCGGCAGCCCCGGCGGAAGGAGGGGACGGGGGGCACGGGAAGCCCGAGGTCGCGGGAGCGCGTCCCGGCGGTCTCCGATGACAAGGTCACTCGGCGGTTTCCGCCCTCCGCACTGCACCGCACGCACGCACGCACCGCGGGGTGCCTCAGCCCCCCTCCCCCCACACACACGACGCACAAGAGCAGGCCCGGCGGATAATGTGGGTAGTTGTACCCACGCGAAATATCGCCAGTAGGTGAAATACCTACTCAGAATTCGGGGCAAGAGAAATATTCCATAAACGTCAAACTCCAGAAATGGACGCAGTTTCTCGGTATTGCGTCGACTCAAAACGATAATCCGATCAACGATGTTGCATGTTAGGCTCAACAGTATTGTGTTTTTACATGTTTACAGCGACATGACCGACAAAGTCAATTTGCAAAAATTTTTCAATGAGTTTATATTGAAAACGCAAGGCACAATGCTGTTTTTGCATTGCAAAAATGAACTGCTGAAGTTACATAAAATAAATGTGATAACAATTTGATGAGAATTTAGTGATAATCATGACAATTGAAAAAAATAATGTTTTATATTTATTCCTTCATATACGATATTTGTGACTGCAAAATAGTCAGCAAGATACAGACCCAACTGACAATTCATATTTTCCAATAGTATTTAAGAAAAGGCCTTCGTACGTCGTTTTTGTGAAAGACGCTTTAATCATACAATCGTGTATTGGGCGAATACAATACACTTAAATGGCATTCCATTGAAGAAGTTCTATTGAAACTCTTTCAGCAACCTTCATAACATTCCTTTACGAACGCCGTATAAAAACAAAGATTAAAAAACCTGTCTTCAAAACATGACCTTGAAGGTCGTGCATCTGCCTTTTAGGTGACCCAAGGACGCACGTGCCACACCTGTCACTGAATTTCGAGCAGATGTTGCGACGGCCAGATTTACCTCGCATCTCGCACGTAAGCCCGTTTTACGATTTTCAATCTGGCCTTTCCCCTGTTTTTCTTCGAACATCTCAGCTGCATCCTTTGTCTTTTCATGGCCAGCCCCGGCCGTGCATTCACAATGAATCGGAGTGCAACATTAAAGTTGCATGAAGACTTTCTGCGTGAACTTCATTCGCGCTAGTGGAACTCTTGCAGTACTACGCTTTTAAGCACTCCCCTGAGACAGATTGGTTCATGGAACGTCTTCAGAATACAGAATTCTGTTGCAATGTTGTATATACGAGTAAAACAAAGGTTTTGAAAAATTAACTCTTAATGTTACTCGAAAAGAATGAAACATTTCATCAGTATTCCTACAATCCAGTTACTCGGAAAACAAATTTTGACATGATTACAACTTCAGAGAGAAAATAATACAATTGCCTTGCAATAGTGATAACAGAACAGATTTTCCTACATTGCTTGCTATAATCTACAATGATCAAAATAATCAATGCATTAGTAAGTCATTTATACGTTACAGTTTAAAAAACAGTGCATGCAGGTACGAAAAGCAAAATTAGTTTAAATATTTATAGACAGGCTCATTGTTTTCAACCACTGGTAATTATTAGTTAACAAGCTAGTGTGATGCACATTAGAGAAGTTTGAATGCTACTGCAATGTAACTTCAATGAAATTCCGTGCAGAGGTCGGCTACGTTAATACTGACGAGCGAGGTATACGTTAGAGTAGAAAATTAACATGCACACAGTTGTACGCTGGAGATTTTAATACTGAGTGTCCGGTTCATTGAGTAAAAACAAATAACACATAGAGTACCTCGCAACTGAATGCCACGCTGCACCACTACATATTATTATCCCGATGTCTCCGATTCAAGTTGCTTAATGCGAACGTATTCATTCTGTAGGCTGGTGCAATTTCCATCAATGAACACCGGCTATTCCGTAGAATCAAGTAAGTGATTGTAAGGCGTTTACGTAAAAAGCCGGTTCCCCTCTCTTGCAATTGCCTGTAAAGCGTAAAATGTGTTAAGGGCAAGATCGGTCTGAGAAAACGCTCACTTTGAGCGAAAGATTTTCATGTTCAGACATCACACACAAGAATAAACGAATGTTTAAGACAATATGGAAGAGAGAGGATCTATTGACACTCAGTCACCATAAGTGTGCGCACACGAGGGGAGCGGGGGCAGGGCTGTGCCCCCTGAAAATTTTGAAAGGGACCTCCGAGCGATATTTACAAAACCCAAATATTTTATTAAATATGCCAAATCCCTGCTTCCCTCTTTTTTAATTTCACAATTTTGCAAATTGTTACATAACATGTGTGGAAGAGACCTTACAAGTCAAGTCAACTGGCAACACTGTAAATGGTTTAGCATGAAGTTAATGTATTTTTAAATTGTATCATTAATATAATAACTACCTTGTAGTAAATAGTATTGTAAATTTTCTCATAAAAGTATGTTTCATTTATTTACTAGTACATTATGCTATACGTAAGTAAAAATGTTTAACCCAGAAATATAGTTGACCCCTCTCTTCTTTTAAGCCGCGAATGCCATTGTTTAATTTTAATTGTTAATGTTCCAGAGACGGAATACAACATCACTGACGAAAATGTAGGTAAGTTTGTGTATTTATTTACGTAATACTATTACGTATAAATAAAGGGAGTAAGTAAATATGTTTTTTAAATTATTTAGAATCCACGGAAATTGATAAAAAATTCTTAAAAAATCTATAATAAATACTTGATCGGTTAACGAGTAATTCGAATCGCGGACATTGCCTCCAAATTGGGAACGTTCACTTACCGATCATGCCTGAACCCAAAATATTTGGTATGAAAATAGCCCGTCTGCGCCCTTTGTGAGATGGCATGGTGCCTGTGGTCATCACTTTCACTAGCGAATCTCCACTAGCAACCTGCTCGGCTCGACGACCCTCTCCAAGGAACGAAAACACGCGCTGCCGCTTCTAAAAGAGCGCCCAACTGTGGACGAGGGCTCAATCGGAGAGGCGGAAAGAAAACAGTCGCTGCTGGCTCGCAGCACCCCGTAACCCAGGGCGAAGTTATCGTGGAATGGCGTCGACAGGGGACTGGATGTTTGATCTCCCCTCCCAACTCAGGGGGTGAGCGTCTCTACGCGGAACAAATATCCGGTATCGAGGAAAATAGAAAAGGATTATATATAATGCGAAAGGAGGAGTGTTCAAATATGATTTTATGGAGTTGATTTAATAGAAGAAGGCAAACATATCTAACCTTCAAAGTTATATTTATTGCATATCTAAAAATAATTATAAAAGGAACATTAACTTTTTCAAACAATACGCAAAATCTTGTTTTTGTGTTTTTTTTTTTTTTGTTTTTCGAGCAACATGTATTGCATTTTACCGAAAAATTCACCTTGAGGTAGAAAAAGGCGTATCACAACGTGAGTAATACTTTTTGACTTGATGGGTTCTATTGGATTGACGCCAAATGCGGATGCCAACCCTTTATTTGTAAATTGACAATGTTTTTGGTTTACTTTTTCGAAGGTTCGTTACCTCGCCCGATTATTACCTTGGCCCATCGAATTTTATACTCTCCAAGTGATAAAACGACGAATAAGAAAGTGGACCTGCTTTAGGAACACACTATTTGTTTTAACATAGTATTTCACATTACCTTCAAATTTGAGTCAATGTTACGCAAAGCAGCCAACCTAAACCCACAACACACAGGCGCACACACACACTGAATGCCAGAGTGCTCGCAGTAAAATAACGCGAGAGCTGATACAACTTGTTTCCTTTCATCTCCTAGCGCTGTTTTCTTTGTGGCGGTCAGACGGCTCGGCGAAGCCCAAGCGGCGTTCGAACACGGCGTTATAACCTCTGTGCGGCGCTGCCACTTGAAACAGGGCAGCGCTGGCGCTTTGTTGACTCAGCGGCGAAATCGAGTAGCGATCGCACCGCCTCCACCCCGCTTCACCCCAACCGCACACCATGATGTGGCCAAAGGATGAAATCCTGGCCCCAAGATTAAATAACTGTTTTTGGTGAATTTCGACGATTAGTGTTGGTAGTATTTTGAATTTCAGATGTGAAGTATGAATGTTAATCCATGTATCTTGCTGCGCGTTGAGAAATACCGCCTCCCCCTGTACCGACGGTGTGACCAATGACGAAAAAGATGACGGATGACCAATGACGAAACGAGAAAATCGGCGAATTTCGACCACGAGTGTTAATACAATTCAATTAATGCCTTAATTTCTTTGGCGAAGCTCAGGCAATCAGGCCTTCTCTTCCACCTGACAACGCGAGTTCCGGTATGCGATCCTTCCTCCTACGTTCGTGGCAGAGGACGGAGGTATAACTCGGGCGACGAAAGTTGCGATTTAATTTTCAGAGGCTTTTTTAGGCTTGAGGATCTTTTACATGGTGTAATTCTACAACATGAGACAGCAGGCTTTAATTCCCCTCCGGAGGAAAGCGTATGAAGGATTTTTTCGTCACCGATCCACAGTTTCGATTAGGTTTGAATCCGCTAACTTCAGAATCCGATTCGCTTACTGTTATACCACCAAAGCCACCAATCATTGAAAAATCACTTGCGAAAGCTTGAATGCTAATCCACATATCTGTTGCGCACTGAACAGCAGTTTGTGAATGTGTGTACGCCCTCCGTGCACTCATGTCGTCAGAGGAAGTCAAAGTATGATACCACTGTTTTGCTGAATTTTACCAAGCGGATGTCCATCTTGGTGATAAGTAAAATAAATTTTACAATCTTACGCAGATTCCATAATTTAACACGAAATGTAATGGGCGGTATTTCAATTGGCTTAAAAGTTACTACAACTTAACAACAAGTAAAGCCTTCAGTTGTTATCACCGTTGATGTAAATTAATAATTTTTCGCTGCGCATAGTTGTAGTAATTAAATGATTAATATTTTAAGAACCTGATTTAATTGATACGCTACTTTAAAGAAATAAAATAAAGTGAACTCTGCACAAGGTTTTGAATCCAGCGAACTATTTTCTAACCTGCACCTGGTTCAATGTGAAACTGGGTAATGAATACTCGCCACATTCGGTCATAAAGATTTTAAATTCTGAGGGATTAATACAGAGGAGTCTATACCCGAATTGCACGTAATTCGAGAATTTGATCAAATTTTCGTCATTTGGTCCCATTACGCGAAACGCCCCACCGGACCGCCCGCTGGCGGGGTCTAGCGCCCGCACCGGGCCCTCGCGATTCCAAGTGGGCGGACGCCCGCATGGCTCGCTTCCTCCCGCGATATTCTACGATCTGCTCGGGTAAACTCGCCCGGGCGGACAGCTACTGGCAACTAAAAAGGGCGCGTGGCAAAGGCGGTGAAAACCCAAATCCCCTAGGCAACACTTTGGAATGAAACAATTTTACGATATAATAATGTTTGTACTTTTTTTGGTTGAAGTGTGAGAATGAAAAAAAACCTGGAATATACATACGAATTAATTTCATATTATTACCTTTAATTACATGGAATTATTAAATAGTACTTGACAAACATGTAGAACAACGTTTCGCATACACATACTAAATTTCATTTCTATTACTGAGTACTCCAGGTGTTTCAATATCAGAAAAAATCTCAATAAGCAAACTTATCGAAATTCGATTCTTTAAGTTACTTAATTTTTGTCTGGTCATCATTCCGGCTCCTGTCACAATATTTAACTTCGCCTTCCATTTCTCGGAGGAAGATTCTACCCAGAAGCAAACTCCCACTAGTGACCTTCATGGCTCGCTGACCTCCACGTCGCCCCACCCCCCTTTTCACTGGATTTATGTCGGTGACTCCCGCCCCGCTCCTTCCTTCCTTCTGGGTTCTGGCTGCAAAGGGTAAGGTGGGGCGGGGTGGGGTGGGGGGGGGGGGGGTACGGCAGGGCGAATTAGGGAGGCTGAGTCAGAACGAATTAAATTGAGAGGGGGGTCGGAACTGGAGAGTGAGGAGTAGCGTGGTGGTACGAGAGGAAGCAGTGCTGGATAGGCAAGAGATTTGGGGTGGGGGGAACGGGTCATAACGGTGGCGCAAGCGCGGCACTGTTGGAACAATGGGGAGGGCGGGGCGGGGAAAGGAAGGGGAAGGGCATGGTTGGGCGGGGAGGAGCGGGTTGTTCGTAACGAAGCGGGGGGGGGGGCAACAACTGGCGAAACTGTAGGCGTTGGCGTAGGATGGTAGGTGTAGAACGGGCAAGACTGGCAAAGCGTGGCGGAAGGGTGCTGTGCGTGGCGGGGTTAGGCGGGGCGCCCTGCCTGCAAAGGTCAAAGGTGACGTCAGCTGCCTGGCAATGGCGAATCGTAGGGCAGGGCCTCCGGGCGGCCGCGGCGGGAAGCCACCGCCGGAAAAAGGAGTTCGCGGAATCCCTCACCACTGTGCGTCCATCCCAGGGCAGCACTCGCGCTCTTTCTTCCTTCAATTTGTGGATATCCGCTTCTTTTAGAGCAGCGACAGCTCTCAGCCCCGTCCCGACCAGACGCGAAGAAAGGATAATAGATCACAAGGCTAGAACCTTCACAATCATACGCATTAAAAATCCATTTAACGACTTTCACGGCGGTGCCCTGTTAGTTTTATTAACAGGCTTTAATGAAATATAAATTATTATCATCTTGTAAAATTGTATATTAAATGACCTTCTCTCGCAGTTCATTTTATATACAATGTTAAAATTTACTTGATTCTTTTTCATATTTTATGGAAGTAACAATCAATTATTGCGTACTCAGTGATTAAGATTCTAAGTAATTTCTGAATATACGTTTTGCTCATAGAACTGGCATTATTTTATGAGAAAAGGAAAGAAGAATTTTGTTGCCTAAAGTAAATGCAATAATCGGAGATATTATTTAAGAGAATATTTTATTTCTGTAGACGGAATAAAGTAACGAAATATTTGCTGGCATTTTTGCTGTATAAGAGGATTTCACAAGAGAGTATAATCGTTAATTTCATTAATTCATTTTGTTACCTTCAACATCGAAAGTTAATGAAAATAACATTTTTAACGAAAGGCATTAAAGCTACTATGAACTCAAATGTAGAAAAATAGATGTTAGTACGAGATATAATGGACGAACGTATCGACTTAGCCGTAAAAATATTACATCATTAGGCAAAAATGTTGAGAACCAAAATAACTTTACGTTTCAGGTTCATTACAAAAAAGTAATTTGGTAGAAATCATATTACGTTTTATAATGCACTCACCCATGCTAGTCAAAGTTAACATTCGAGAAGGCGTATTTGATCGAGAATTATCAGATTACGAAATTAATATAATAAGAGACTAATATTGTGATAAAAATAAATATGAGCAATAAAAAAACTCAATAACTAAACTATTCATTACAGCCTAGCAAGTTCAAAAATAAAGAACTAAAGGGACCCCATCGGTGAGTTTGGTGAACTGAAGTACTACTTCATTCGAAGAAAGTGCTATCAGCCACGAACACCACGACCGATAACGCTATCTTAACGGCTTCTCAAAAACCTCGGGCGCGAGCCCTCTTGCTTAACTTGTACCTGCAGCCGCAATCCAGTTAGCTTGGCGGAGAGGCCTGTGCTGCGCAAACTCCCTCAGCGTCTTCAAACAGCGGTGGCGGCGGCGGCGGCGCCCGGGGCGATAACCTAATTGTCGGCAAGGGCGGAGGCGAGGCGAGGCGAACAAGGCACCCCGGACGGCTTCGTAGGGCGTCCTTCGAAGGGCCTTGTCGCCCGAGGTGCCCGCCGCCCGCGCCTAGCCCGCACAAAGGAGAGCGCGTGATGGGGCCTTATCTCAAGGGCCGATCCGGGCGCCGGCCGAGTAGTGGAGGGAGGCCGGGGTGGACGGGAGCGATGGAAGTGGCGGGGCTAGGACGGGGATGGAGACTTGGACGGAGGTGTGGGCGGCGGCGGTGGGGGACTGCGGCGAGGGCCCGGGTAGAGTGGGACGCGGCGGGGCGAGGCAGGGCGAGGCAGGGCGGGGCGGGGCGGGGAAGCGCGGGGCGTTGTGGGGCGGGGGGGGGGCGTTGTGGGGCGGGGCGGGGCGGGACTGGACGGTAGTAAGGACAGGCGGCGTGGACGGAAGCGTAGGGGGGTGGACGGGAACGAAGGCGGGGGCGGAGACTGTGGGGGAGCGGCGGAAAGCGAGTCAAATTTAAGAAAGAGGGAGGAAGAGATGAACGCTCTAATTCAGGGAATTTTTAGGCTCTTAATCTAACTTTAGATCGCGGCATAATTTTGAGTCAATCATCCACTACGTCTTATAATTATTTCATGAAACTTCCTGTTAATAACGTACTGATGACAAATCATGTAAGTTAGGCATACCTCTCAGTCTTGCTTACCGACGTAATTTGTGAAATATTTGTATTATGATTTTGCAAATGGGTATAATACGAAAATAAAGTTATGGAAATTAAGTCTACCCTCGAAAGAGTGAAGATAAGATGTGAAGAATTTTACTTGATTGCAACTGATTTCCAATATTCACTGTTATAATTAGTGAATTTAATTAATGTTTGAAAAAGTGAGCAAAACTGTAAGAAAAACTATAGTAAACGATAGTTCAAAAAAGCCAGCGTGATGGATGGGCTTGTTTGGCGTGACACAGTTCATCGAATCTCAACACTAATGTAGAAATGGCAATACGCATCTCATTCTGGAGATTTACTCTTGAACTATATTTTTGGCTGAAAATCCTGTTTCACATGAGTAAGAAGTGACAAGCAGTATACGCAAGACCTTACTTAACTCTACTCATTGCTTACGGAGAACCAAGTGTCAGGCAATGTTGAAGTTTGACACACTCTCTTTACTGTGTTGTCGGACGACAGACCAATAAGTTGTTGTTCTCCTTCAGTAGTGAAATTTAGACAATCTGATCATTAGTACGCATTAAAGCACTATTTATTCAATTATTAGAAGGTTCTCGCGCTTCCCCTCTGAAACTTTCCGGCCTCCCTGGGGAGTTTGAATAATACTATTATAAACCATTCATTAATGTTTTCTGCTTTGTATTCAACGAAAATATCTTCTACGTATTTTACTGATAACGATAGTGTAATAAATTATATTTATTTAGAAAAGTTTTAAACAATCGGCACATGCTGCGTTACACTGAGATCTAGGCTTCACGATAAATAATTCTTAATTTTCTTTGTAAGTACAAACTTGACAACAAAACGCCACGGTTTAAATCTTGTGAATTAATGTTACAAAAAGGACGGCACCGTCTGGATCTCTTGCCGTCTAGTCGCGACAGCCTTGCTGGGCGGGATGCCTAGCCTCTCGTAAGGCAGCATTCGCAATGGCAAATTCACTAGTGACCTGAAGCAGCAAAAATGCTACTAAAAAATACAAAATGCTACTAAAAAATACAAAATGTTTTTCCAAAAAGAGGCTCGCACGCTGTTCAAGAAAACAAATACAACACTCTGTTATAACATCGAAATAAATTAAAAATTTTAGCAAAGACGTTTCCACAAATACCGGAAAGTCAACCTTATAAAACTTCAGTGCAACTGTTTTTTCAAACCAAGAATAAAAAGAAGTGGCGTATGTGTTCCACAATCATCACGTGAATAGCAAATATTTAATGGCGGACGGGTAGAATCTTCTTTAGATCCTCAGTATCGCATGGCGTCAGCGTGTCGTAAGCAGTGCCGCATTGAATGTGAGAATTCAGTCAGTATGTGCAACCTAAAAATAAGCAGCATAACAGAACCAAAATTTGCATTTTTTAGTAAATATCCAAAATGTATCACTTTATTGTATTTTCCCTGAGTACCTGAATATCTAACCAAACAACACTCTAGAAACTGCACAGTTTTTTTTCTTTTTTATCTCTTTTTTCTTTCCATTCCAGTGGGTACTGAAACTTAGTAATATAGATATAGAAACATTTAGAAATTGTGCATGTGTGAAAAAATGGTATGTACTTTCTACTCCGATTTAAACATAGTGGTACTTCATGGTCACGAAATGGACGGAGGGGGGGGGGATGTCATCCAATCGGGAGCATCGTTCGGACTTAATTTGTCGGTACGTATTGGAGATCCCGAGTTCTTCAGCTCATGACCTTGAAGAGCCACTGTGTTTAAATCTGCGTGAAGTTACGAATGTGGTGGAGTGTTCATGAGGCTGACAACAAATCATTCCTATTCGCTTTCTTTCTCAGCAGTCCCATTTCGTCGCCACTGGCACATAGTTCCTTCCCAAACGTAAAGCTTTCGCAGAAGTCGGACGATTGCTACTGCTCCGCATTCATCAGAAGTAGTGCCGCTGTCTCCACCGCATTCTTTCTTCCAGTCACGCCATTGCATAGCTGAGTACATTGATTAAATCAGGGTGTGTTCATTTTCCCTAGGAAGTATCCTGGCCCAACAGCGACAGAATACTAGAGACAAACTCCGAACATTTCTTTGAATCACTTATCCGTACGTACCCCGAACAGTTACTCTTTTAGAAAAGTTTCGGCCCACTGCGTGCAGCGCCCGTTCACTGTCGCTCGACGCGCCCGACAAGAAAGGAGAGCCGGGTTTCGGGCGGCAGCGACGGCAGCCACAAAAACCGGCCAGCTGCCGCCCAGGTGTCGGCGGCGGGGGAGGAGGAGGAGGCGGCGCCCACCTGGGAGGCGCGACGCTCCCAGGCCCGACAATGGGCGCCTTCGGGCGCGAAGATGCCTCCCGAGATGGGGCGATTCGGGGCAGCGAGTCCCACGCCGGCTGCATCGGCCACCCTCGAAATCTCAGCGGCGACGCGACGCCGCGGTCCCACAACTCCTGCCCCACAGAACCGCTTTTTTACGTAATCTCTCATGTGCGCAGGAGGACAATGAGGTTGTTGGATTCCCGTTTGTTGATGGGCCGAGGCAAAAGTTTTTCTGAAAACAAACGGTCGCCATGAAGTCATATTTCGCGTCCCATTTCTGTCCGCAGAGAGTGCGTGTTCAATGAATGAGGAAAAAATAACTCGTAAATCGTACCTGACAAAAGAAATGTACAGTTATATCTGTTTCGTGAGTATTTTTAAAACGCAAACGTAGTAATTCTATAGTTTTTGTTAAGAATAAAAAAATACATGTCATTACATAAGCAACGGATACAAGTTGATGGACGCAAGTACGTATCGGTATGAAAGTAATGTTTAGATCTAACAGGCAACTGAATTTTCTCTCTCAATTCACCATTATTCACTTCGAGTCTTTGAGACAACCCTGACTTCTTATTTCTGTCAACTATGAGGTGAACCACTTCCAATCGATTGAAAGCGTTGCACGTAAAGGGGGCGGCGTCATCCATCATTAACATATCTGCAAATCAGGTCGGTGCAAGCGGCAGATTTATTCATAGAGGAGCTTATGGAAGTCTCTCCCCTCCACGCCACCTACCTTTCGCTCGCCCGCTCAGTCCCGCGGCGGGCACAGCGGCACGGAGGTCGCGTCTGCGCCGGATGAACTTCCCGGGCGGAGTTTCCGAGTCTTTTAAAAGACATGCAGCTCACCCGCACAAAGAGTGCAGTATAAATTACGAGTATAATCCCTGGAAATTTTCATAACTTCTTTCTTTTCCATTTGAATGCGTAATTTAAAACGGTCTTTTTTTTCTCTTTTGTTTCCCTCTGAGATCCAGTAACCGACAAAAACTGAGCATCATTAATATAATATATCCTTTTTCCTCAACCGAGAATTTTATTTCACAAAGACAGACTTGCAAAATACTCCTAAGCTCACTCCCGTTTATATAACAAAGCGTTGGTGAAAACTCGATACCGTATCCAAAGGAAAACGGGTCGAAGTTATATTACGAGTATAGTGGATGTAAAGTAACCTGGTCGTGATGGAGAATGGGAGAAGATTTAAAGAAAAAAGTGTGAAAATAACGATTGCCAGAGTCTAGTGTACCCCACGCCATTCTTCGTCGGCTACAATTATGCGGAAAAGGCGAAGTGGGAGAGGGCAGAACGCCGCTTTTAAGAGGAAGGCGTCGACCACGGCAGAGAAACATTGCCTTCGGCCAGGAAGCAATTAACTGCAGGCTCGAAAGCTCACTCTTTACTACTCCACCCCGTCATTCAACACGAACATGCGTATGTACTCACCGGCGACGTTTAGGTCAACGTTAACGTACTCGTAACGTAGTTGTCAGTCCGCATCTGCAGCTAAGGTCCGTTAGAAGTGGGTTTTCGCACAAGAGTCTAAAAGAATCGTACATCTATCGACGCTTCTTCCTGGATGAGAATTCTAGAGGAATTTGAAGATGGATATTCCTCCTTAATGAAATCTGTTCTTCAGTATAATATCTTTAAATAACGTGATGTCTTTTTTTTAATGAGTAGTTTTCGTGTAATTGAGCGATCGACTATGAGAGGAAGAGAAAGAAGAGGATTATTATTATTTTCTTATGGCATTCACTTGTGAGACCGCATTTACATCGACAAAAATTACAACATGAAATACACATTTAAATATGAACAAAACAATATAAACAAAGAAACAATGAAACAACAAATACTGCACTTTTGTAGCAAAAGTTCAAGTCTAGAATCTAAAATTTGTCTGCACTTTTGGAACGTCACTACACAGGTTTACAGCCGGACATCGAGCTGCTCCAACCAGAGCACCGCTTCGGGAGTTGCTCTTAGAAAGTCTTCCCTGGTACCACCAAAGGCACGGCTGGGACAATCGAAAGTAATGTGTTCAGTAGTTTGTAGAGAGGCACCGCAGTCACAGGCAGGATTGGTACTGAAACCCCACTTGGTAAGGTTAGCTCCGCATCGTCCATGCCCCGTGCGGACTCTGTTGAGAGTAACCCAGAGCTTCCTCGGCAGTTGGAAACCGGGAGGCGGTGAATTGGGGTCCAGTAGGGGGTGCCATGCAGTTAGGGCACTATCGATCCATCCTCTCTTCCATGCAGCGATGCCATCATACGCCTCCTCAAGGAGCCGTTTAGCGGTAACAAGAGGAGGGGATCTGGACTTGAGTCTGCGATGTACAGGCATAATTACCTCATGGACAGGAAGAGACTGATTTGAGGAAATCTTTTTGAACTCTCGGAGTAGGTTATTTTGTCGACGGATACTGGGAGGGATAATATTGCTCAGGACTGGTAACCAGTAGAGAGGGGTGGATTTCAGTGTTCCAGAGATGATCCGCATCGTAGCGTTTAGGACTGTATCAATCCTTTTTACGTGTACGCTTCCCATCCATGCTGTTGAGCAGTATTCCGCTGTAGAGTACACCAAGCTCAGCGCAGATGTCCGCAGTGTTGTCGCACAGGATCCCCACGTTGTTCCAGCGATTTTTTGAAGAATGCAATTTCGCGATCTTAATTTGGCTGCGAGATTTGATAAGTGTTTATTAAATGTGAGAGTGCGATCCAGGATTATACCTAGATATTTCGGTGTCGGATTATGTCGCAAAGGAATACCATCAAGGGTCAGTCTTAATGCAGTGGATGCGGCTCTGTGGTTTAGATGGAAACAGCATGATTCAGTTTTTGAAGGACTAGGGATCAATCGCCATTGTTTGAAATATAGTCGTAATATTTCAAGATCTGCGTTTAAAGTGTCTTCTAGGTTATTAAAGTTAACTTGTTGAGTAGCTATACACAAGTCATCAGCGTATGCAAATTTTCTGGATACTGTCTCTGGCTGATCCGCAATGTAAAGGTTGAATAGAAGGGGAAAGAGAGAGAGAGAGAGAGAGAGAGAGAGAGAGAGAGAGAGAGAGAGAGAGAGAGAGAGAGAGAGAGCGGAAGAATGATGAGAGAGAGAGAGAAACGGAAATAAAAACTGAGAAGTAGGGTAGGGTGAGAAAGAGTTCGTGCACCTAGTAAGTGCGGATGTCTTTTCATAGAACAACTCGAAAGCGTACAAAGAAGAAATACCGACTTTTTTCCTGCAACTATCGTAAATTTTATTTTATGGCTGTGTCCAGAAAGTACTACTGTTCAAATCGAGTTTACTGCCGGAAGACGTGGGACAGCTAAAAGTACTAACCGGCTAATGTCGAAGAAGCCTTTGTAGCAACGCGACGTCAACGGAAATCGTAAACTAAACAGAAGCATGTGAGAAAAGATTTCGCAGTGTGATGCTCCACCTGAAGGAAGACCCATGCGAAAAGTGTCGTCCTGATCTGTCGTTGCGATTTCTCAGGATGATGTGAATGAAGGTAGCTATAAAAACCTTTGCCATTTGTACATCCTGTCTTCTGTAATCTGGTTCGCGCTAAGATGTGCTGCTGGTTGGAGAGTTGATGTGGGGCGCAACATCCCAGTTGCAGGCGCACCATTAAACTTTAATTAAGACTTCCGCCGACTCGCAGATGCTCTCGAGAACGTTCTACAGAGTAGTTTAAAAAACTTCCAGTAGACGTCGAACATTAGGAATGTAACAATCAACGTTGATTCATTTCGCAAGTTCAATTACGTCACTCAAATGTACCAATAGGCAATAGCACAACTGAATTGTACTAACAATTATGCTATTAAACTAATAACTATACTATTATACTAGTATATCGGTTATTAAAAAAACAAGTTACCTGAGACGGTAATTTTGATGACGTAGTTTTGTTAGATTGTAGTGCCGTCTATGTGAAAAATCAACAATGTATTACCACAAGACGAAAACAAGTATATGACTTGAAATACAGAAATGCATTTTGTTAAAAAGGCCAATGAAATGTTTAACTTAGAAACTGAGACAATTCGCCGAAAGGTTTTAGTTCAACACAACTATTTACTGCATCTACTTCTGATTAACAATGCTCATGGACTAACGCTATCCTGCTACTCAATATAAGTACCCGTATCAGTCTGTATTGTCGAAGTCGAGGTGTCTTGTTTGTTCGCGAGAAGGCTTTTGGCATAAAATGCCCTGGGAATTATGTGTTGCATAGTTTCGGGATAGTTTGATGTCAATTGCGAAGATCGAAGTTCAGAGACTCGATGCCCCCAAATGGAATTCTGTAGCGAAGCGTCAACTACCAGAAATGAGGTTAGGTTAGGTGATATCGTGTAAATAGAAATTCTACAACTTCCACACTCACATAGTGGATCTGTAAACCATACACCTTGTCTCTCATTAGCCTTCGAAACTACCCACAACCTCCCACAAGTCTGATACCTGTATCACATTATATTTGTTATACCTGGCCACCGTAACGTACATCACACCCCGTAGCCAATTCGTATTAGCTAATGTGCTCTTCGTCCCACGGAAGTTGGGAGCATAGTTCCAAGCTGTTTCTACTTCACACTTTATACATTTATTTTGGGTCATGTGAACATTAACGAGTCATTTAGGTAAAAGAATCCCGAATTACCTAAATTCGAACATTAATATACATTTTATCAGCAATTTTTGATTAACGCATATAAACATAATAGAATCTGCAAACGTATCTTTGCGCTTGTCTTAATGAATTTTATGAACTTTATATTTTCTATCGGCCTAAGGGGCTGGGCAGCTGGGGGGGGGGGGTCTACAATCAGAACTCGTTTCAGGCTCAACATCTATCCTTCGGAATTGAAATATTTCTTTTAAAACAGCGATCACGCGCCTATGGCAGCAATGCCAATGATGTCATGATTTGATGTTTTCCATGTCAGAATAACTACGGCGGAGTCAGGGCACTTCAATGAATGTTGTCAAAATTCTTCTCAAAGAAAGGTAAGGACATCAAGGAATATTAAAATCGTAATGTCATTCTCATTTCTTGAATTTAATGAAACGCAAGCTGCAAAGTTTCAGAGATTATCTCTCCGATACTATATTAATAACCAAAATTATTCATGATTGCAATATAAACTTTGTTGCTGATATGTGAAATTTCATAAAATTCCCTCTTGAGAAAACGAACACAATGTTATTTTGTGTTATTTTAAAATCAAATGATAATCACACAAATATTTTCATAAATATCTCAATTGAATTTAATAACCCATACGTATAGTGGAGTTACTCTGAGAAGTGACTACTTTCACAGGTCAGGAAACACATGAAACTCGTTCGTACAAAGCGATTACATTGAAAGAGATAGTGATGAAACCATTTACAAAAAGAGCCTCAGTTACAAAATACTGTCTCAGTGGCAAAATGATTGCATGGACGTAACTAGCAGTTATATTGCCAGCAGTAGCTGTGAAATCGGTCCCTTCGTATAGTAATATCTATACTACTTCTGAAAAACAGCGAGCGGCGGGCTCACAAGAACCTGACCGCTCGTCCTCCAAACGACACAGAAGGCAATGAAAGTAATGAAGTCGAATGTTTTGCAGACGCCTAACGTACGGTCACGAGAAGAGCGTGCAACGAGCGGCGCGGGCGGCGGAGAGGAGGGGGAGGGGCGAGGGGCGCATTCCTGGAGAGCTTCCAAAGGCCGCGCGGCGTCGGCGGTGCCCGGCACAGAGGAAGGCGCCGCCCGCTCTGCCCCTCCCCGCTCCGCCCACCGCGCGCGTGCGGGCTGCACGCAAAGAAAGTGAAACCGCGGCGCGGCGGGCGGAGCGCGCGCCCCCGGAGCAGCTGCGGCCACAAAAGCGGCGGCCGCAACGCCGCTGCGCTCGTGGCGGTGGCATAGACGGCGCCGGTGATGGGGTGGTGGTTGTGACACTAGTTATGGCAGGGTAATGCGTAGGTGTTGGGGTTACTGGCAGTAGTGATGGCGGAGGTGATGGGGTAATGACGAAGATGAACGCGTGGGGGCGGAGTGAAGGCATGTGTGAGGGCGAAAAGTGAAGGCTTGGAGGGGGCAGAGTGAAGGCCTGAGTGAGGGCGGAGTGAAGGCGTGGGTGAGGGCAGTGTGAAGGCGTGGGTGAGGGCTGGGTGAGGGCAGTGTGAAGGCGTGGGTGAGGGCAGTGTGAAGGCGTGGGTGAGGGCAGTGTGAAGGCGTGGGTGAGGGCAGTGTGAAGGCGTGAGTGAGGGCGGAGTGAAGGCGTGGGTGAGGGGAGTGTGAAGGCGTGGGTGAGGGCGAAATGAAGGCGTGGGTGAGGGCGGAGTGAAGGCGTGGGTGAGGGCGTGGGTGAGGGCAAACTGAGGGCGCGGGAGAAGGCGAGGGTGTTGGCGGGGGTGACGGCGAGTGAAGACGCGGGTGAATGCGAGGGCTTTGTAAGAGCAAGCGGTAGAGGCAAACATTTTGTATACAGAATAAATATGAAAAATATTAGTAAATATTTCCAATGGTTTGAATTTCTATTTCATTTTCGTTAGTAATAATAGAGCTTTACACTAACGAAAATTCTCTTGAAACAAATCAAATAACATTCAAAATAGCACAGAATGACTGAGTCAACGGTAATACTAGTCGTCGCGGTAGGAGAGAATGGTGCTCGGGTAGTGCACTACTGTGTTTAGGTGACGCTAATGATAAAAGAATGAAGATAATGGTAGACGTACCCGTGTTGTTTGATATGACGTCTCACCTAGAAGGTCATGGTGGAAAATATGTCAGTGGATGTGGCAAGAGCCAAAGGTCGTAACACTCCGGAAATGCATAATACGTCTTAGTGCCTTTTTGGTACTTCTCAACGTAAGACGTACTTCTCTTTTTACACGACGAAAACGAATTCAGCACAGTTGCGAGAACACGGTTTTCCTCTTATTCTTCTTAGACTTACGAGTGCGTTTTCTAGCTTCACCTGCTATTTTTTTTTTTTTTCGGAGAGAAGGAGAAAATGCAAAAAAATTCTCTTGCAGAACGTGTTTTGATCATTGAAGGTTATTAGCACAAGAAACATGTCAGTGTGACATCACTTGTACGTTTGCGACACATCTAAGGGCGACACTAAAGCAAGCGAATAATAGGAAGGCCATAAATAAACGCGTTTTTTTTTCGCATTTTATAAATATTTGAAATAACTAGAACAAAGGCATTTTTTCTTTAATTTCACATTCATGTACTACTGAACGTTGACGCTTCATCAAGTCGTGCTTCGAAGTACGCATTGGCATTTTCCCATTCCAGACACACAATGTGGAGAACTTCACGTAAGGTTTCTCGTTCGGGAGTCTTGCCTCTGGAAGCCTTAGAATACTGCGAGCTGACATTTAGCAGAAAACAAGTTTTAGCGTTGGCATATAACAAAAGCCTATATAGGAATATGATAGAAATTGTGTTTAACAAATAACTTTGAGATGAGAGCACTACACTTGCACGGAGTCGCTCATATACAAACAGATACTGTCTGGGTCCCAGTTTTCCGACCGCCGGAGAGGGGTCCTAGTTTCCGCGCGGGGCGAGCGGCAGGGTAGGAGGGGATGGCTTTCGCTGCACCCACAATGTCACGTGACATAATCGCAACCGTTCCAAGAACATCGGAGCGGCTAGTTCGCTTGTGGCAGGACCAGAGTGTTAACATGTGAAAACCATTAGTTTCTCATCATGGCAAAGAGAGTTACTAATTCTACTATACAGAGCGAGGTTCGCGAAATCATTGCCCGTGTGATTGAAATATGTGATAAGGAGAAAGAAGATAAATGTTTACATTTACCTTTAATGAAAGCGAGTGAAAGAGCCTCCGAATACACAGGAGTTCGACTCACCACCATCAAAGCCATTCGGAAAGAAAATAAAAAGAGGAATGAGAATAGCCCAAATCAGAAGCTGAAGTCTCCTGGTCACGTGGCAATTCTGTCCATGTAGATAGTTTTGACCGGTGTGTCATTAGAAATACGATTCTGGATTTCTACATGAGAGAAAAGGTAGTGCCGACGGTGCTAAAGCCTCTTCCAATTATTAAGGGCAAAATTAAATTTCCTTGGGGCCCAAAATCTTTATTGCGGGTTATGAAATCAATGGGTTTTAAATGGAAAAGGTGCCAATCAAAGCTGTGCTGGTGGGTGCTGATAGAGAGACCGGACATAGTGGATTGGAGATCCAGATACATTGTTCAATTGAAACAATTTCGAGAAGAGAACCGAGATATCATCTATGTGGATGAGACGGGTTGATAACACCCGTAAATTTCAAAAGTGCTGGCAGAGTGATAACATTTGTGGTGTCCAAGTGATGGGAAATGCAACAAGTAGGCTAATAATTGTTCACGCAGGGGAAGAAAATGGATTTCTTTGCGACACGTGTCTAATCTTTCGAGCTAGTAGTACTGTGGGAGACTACCACGGCCAAATGAATGGCATTAATTTTGAGAAATGGAATCCTTGACAATGCTCCATACCACAGTATGGAAGTCAACAAAACGCCGTCCGCATACTCAAGAAACGCTGACATTATTGTATGACTTCAAAGAAAGGGAGTGCATTGTGAAGAAACTATGCGTAAGACTGATTTGTACCGATTAATTGCACCTCTCAAACCACAGGCTAAGCAGTACAAGATCGATGAGTTGCTAGCAGCACACGGACATACAGTTGTACGACTCCTTCCCTACATGTGTGAGATGAACCCAATTGAACTTGCTTGGGCGAAAGTAAAGCAGATATTTAGGGAGCGTAATGTAACAGGTGATATGTCAGTTACCAAGTTGCAAGAAAACATTGAAACTGCAATACAAGAGGTCACCGTGCAGGACTGGAAAGGATTTTGCAGGCACGTGGAAAAAATAGAAAGTGATTATTGGGAAAAAGATAGTATTGTACCGGACATCATTGACGAAATAATTAATTTGGACTCCGACAGTGATTCATCAGAGAGTGAAGCCTGCAGATCATCATCAGATTCTGAATAAGTTAAGTTAGATACTAAAATAATCATGCATGAAAAAGTCCGCGATCGTGAAATAAAAAAATGTTTTTCGCGCGGCTAGTAGTACGTCGACGGCCGGGATGTCCTCCCCACCACCGCTCCGTTTCTGGGAAGAGGCCTAGGTCCCTTCCGTCCCGCGGTCGGAGAACTCAGTCCCGGACAGTAATTTGCTTTGCTGGACAAAAATCCTAATATGTTAAAGTGTTAGCAAAGAAACGATTTGTGAGAAGTTTGTGAGCATAAATATCACATGCTATCTTTTCAGAAACAGAAAAAAAAACTCTTTACATGTTAATTTACAATTAAATTTTGAGTTGATAAACGTAAATTCTAAAACCTGCAATGCGCTTAACATCAACCACACCTAAAAAAGTATAATCATGTTCGTATCACGATCGTATTGTAAGAAATATGATTCATGACATTAAGACAAGCATTGTTTGTCTTCTTGTCTACACGGCACTCTGCCGACTGGTGTAGGAGTATGTCACGGGGATGTAGCATTGTTCGACACGATTCAACTTGTAGACTGTACGCTTCCAACGTAACGTCCCATGCGCTGGCCATCTGCACGTGCAGAGCCCCGCCCCCGACGACCGACAACCCACGGTCGGCCAGTGCCCGCGAACGGCTCACCCAGGCTGTCCCTGCGCGGCTCCGAAGTGGGTCAGACGCGCAGGTACGCCGCACAGTGATCCTACACCGGGCCTAACGCGCGTAGAAAGCTCCTGATCGTTTGAAACACACAATCGTCAGCCGTGAATCGGATTTGAGCTGAAAACGACTGCTTTTTCTCATACTCTGAGGAGCTTCCCTTTGTACATGTACGTACGTACATTATACATATCGTATATGTAAAATAATTTAAGTGCATTAAAAGCTCATTTCAGTGGAGAGAGTTGAAAATTTTATGGGCGATTCACTGAAAAGTGATAAAAATGCCAACAAAAATTATAAAATATTAAAAATTCTCATACATGAATCAATGTTTGAATAAATGTTTTCCATTCTTCAAAACTATCTTTACCAATAAACACAGAACAAATACAAATAGGCTCATAAAAATTACCTACTTAACAATTAAAAAGAGTCAGAGAAAAACACTAAAAAAAGTCGATCAGTATAAATGAAAATAGGAACTATGCCTGTAGAAACGCTAACCCAACTCTTAACACAAGCAACTACAGCGAGAGAGCCATATCACATCGGTTCAAAGTTTTGTGCGTTTGAAGCATCGCTGTTTGTCTCTGAGTAGTTTTCGTGATAGAGCGTATTGAGAGACTTTCAATACCAGGTACAAAAACGGTGAAGATTAAATCTATATCGATTTAATTTTAATAGCTCAGAGGCTACGAAGTGGCTCAGGGAGAATTTATTGGTTTAGGTTGACTCATACCATGTACACCACATGCACCATGCTATTCAAATTCTGAAGAATATTATTCAACTAAATATGTTTCGTGGTTCGATATACTTCTTGCCATTCCGTACGAAACCTCGATATTCTCTGTGAGATGTTATAAAAAATAGAAACATGCTGAGAATTAGCAGAGCTGAAAGTTACGTTTGTTCAAAATTATTTACCACTTTTATCTCATCAAAAATTGTGGATTTTTGGGTAAGAGATCATACTGATTTCGTATTTTACAGAATCCAATTCATTTACTTTCTTTCCCTGGAGAGTGGAAAGTTGATTACGCAAAGATCAATAATAAAATATATTGCAAAGTCATGGAAAAGTCGATCACGAGATATCAATGAAAAATAATACGACTTTCCTTTCCTATGCTGAAAAAAAACATTTTGTTTGCTAGCTTTTTGTATTTCAAACAGTCTATGTTGTACACAATAGTAGCTCGTAAATGATATACCGAAATGTTTTCGAAATTAATATTGTCTTATTTATCTGCTTCAATATGAGAGGAGGCAAATTTGTAGTAGAACTTTGAATGTTTTGGGAGACTTTTTGTATGAAGCACATTCTGCTCAAGTGAGTATGACAATTTTGTCAAAGGATGCGTTGGAATTTATTGTTTCCGGACGCGTCAACTACTTAAGACATTATTCCCGTAAATGAAGTACTTCGACAGAGGTAGCGGAGATCCGGGACCGACTTAGACATCGGCTTGCTGAGTTGTCCCCCCTCCAGGTATTTCATGCAGTGACGCATCGCGCCAGCCGTCTACGTTTTTGACATATAACACTTTTCTTAGTCAGAAAAATCTGTAAACTGAAAACAATCGACACAAACACCTCATGCTACCTTAAAGTCTGGAAAATACCCCAAATTCTGTAGCCATTAACCTATTAGATAGTAGTGAAGAAATCAACCGATTACACAACCGACTTCAACCCTTACAACACCATTAGAGATTTTCAAATTAGTCACAATACATATTACATACATTCCTCAACTTTGACCCGTATCCAAAAGTAATATAATGGCTTTTTGTTCTAGACGTGAAAAGACGGTGAAATGAACCACTGGGATTCACCCACAAATTGTCATTGCCAACTATCATTGTTAACATAGTTCCTAATTATCTTAATGTAAACTGTACTGTAAACTTACTTCGTTCAGAATTTTAAAAAAAGGAAAGTATTTCCCTTTGCGACCCGCGCCATCCGGCCCAGTGCGCACGCCGTTCGTCGACGCCCGAGGCGGCAAGCGGGGCAAGGCCCCCTTCGTACGCCGCGCGCCAAGGGCTGCTTCATTATGCACGGCCACCTGCGACGCCTTATCCGGCGGCGCCGCCCCGCGGCCGCGGCCGCATCCTTCACTGCGTCGTCAGGACGGCGCGGCGCGGCGCGGTGCGGCGGTGCGGGTGGGGGTGCGTTGGAAAGGTGAGGGAGAAAACGCGCGTCCCAAGGCGGAGCTGCGCTGGAATGTGCTCAGCGCCTAATCGGAACGCGACGGCACAGTCGTGTTGAGCCGAGGGCATCCTAAAAGGGATGCGACATCCTCCAACCGACAAAACGATATCGTTCAAACTAGGTTTGGTTTACGTACTATTTCCTGATTCCGACGCATCAGATGCTATGGGCATTAGTGCCGTATGTGTTTGCATGTTTTTAACACTGTGGCGGTGGCCTTTCCTCTGATGGATAGTGCGATTCGGTGCCGACCTTCACGTAGGTTTGTGGGTGTTCCCTATCCGGATATCACCCACCAGCGGAGCACCGCATCATCCGGGAGAATATCTAAACATCCGGCTGATTTTCCGGCATGTGTAGTAGTTTGAACCATGAAAGTGTATTTGTACATAATGAATGAGTAAATAAAGATCAAGGAAAGTTTGAGCGGGATCCGCGACCCGTTGGTTAAGGAACTGCTCCGGCATCCCCACGGAAAACTACCGACCAGAGCAGCCGGCTGCTAGAATTCTCTCTCACACAGTAGCTGAATTCGCCCTACCTATTAGAGCGTTGAAAATCCTGCCACCGTCGGGACCTCCATAGAACCTTAGGACCTCCCCGTGTAAAGCACTGTAGTGATATCACTTGATGCCCTGAGATACCTCAGCCAGCTAAGGTTTGGTAACCTTTAATAATGCAGTGGAGCGCGAGAGGGAGAATTAATGGATATTTAATTTATAATAAAAATGTGAGAGATAATCAAACCACGAAGAACTGTGTATGTTTTAATACATTAAATACATACAAAACTAGAGCCAAACTAGAAGTCGGGATCATTTTATCCCATCAGAGAATTTTATTTTGTTTTACAGCAACACCCTAGTATCGTGGGAAACATTTACAAACATAATTTTTTGTTAAATGTAATATAGAATAACAGTTATGGTGCCCTCATTATAATTATTTATAATAAAAATTTAACAGCCAAAAAATAAATCCAAACCTTCTTGTGAGATGCGCTTGTTCAACTGAATTTAGTCGAAAACTAAGAATAAATGGTTTAGATTTTCAATGCTATCAGAAAGCGAAAAATTATTTTTTCTTTCAACGGAAATTTGGAATCATAATTCCAACCCCATTTTCTCCTTTAGTAAGTAAAACTATTTTCAGTTTCCAAACTTAAGAATATTTAAAGAAACCGAAGTGGTCTACACATTCTCCCCTTATTCCAACACGGAAATATGAGCAATTTAAAAGATTTACATCACAAACTACAAAAAACAACCGAGTGTGATAAATCTTCTAAAAGCATTTTAGTTGGATACCCCGTCAGCCAAGAAACTACCGAGAGCATAAATTTAAATAACATGAATCTGGGAATTGTGTCTAGAGGCAACATTATTCTGAGAAGCGACCAATATTAGATGCAGTTACGAAATCCATCAAACGACACGAAAGAAACTGGGACAAGACAACGACATCTATTGATCAAGTCGAAAAGCCACGCTGTATTTGGATGGGCGACAGTTAATTTAAGAAATATAATGCCAACTTGAGGACTCTCCTTTCGTTCTTCAAAATAGCGAATATAATCACACGTTATTTAATGCCAGCAATGTTAATGTATTATCGTTTATTTTCTCGTTAACAAATTTACTACTATATTCACTCACTTTTAATATGTAGTTCGTAAAATCAGGAATTAATTCTTTCAGGAGTAAGTCTCAACCTTTCAGTGTGTCGCAAATAACTATATTTCGAGTAATCCAAAATGCAACGAAACAATGTTGAAAAAAGCTTTTATAATATTTGATTTTTGATGTGTCTTAATATTCAAAGGTTTTGCGAGAGTTCATCCAAAATTATTTCCTAGCTCGTAAATGCCAAATGACAGGCATTCCTTTTGGGAATATTCTGGAACTAATGATATTGGGAAATGCAGAGCCACGAAAATTACATTCAACAAAATGGAGAAATATTATCTATGTTTTGTTATCGAATTTTAATGACGAGCAAGCGTGAAGAACACTTCACAATTTGTCGTCGTGGTAGCGTGCACAAGCAAACTCTTAAATTAAACATTCCTTTTAGTTGCGACAAGGCAGAAACACACATAAGTACACACATTTATTCGTAAAAATGGAACAAAATGGGGGCACAAATGAAAGGAATCGACGGTGAATATTATAGAGTAAGGGTGCTTTGCAATGAGATTTATCCTTAGGTAACGTTTCTACATTTTCACTGGGCTGAAACAAAACCTTCAACTTTTACCTGCACTCGTTTTAAGTTTTGAATCATACGTATGTCACTTTAAGGGCCGAGGCAAATCAAACTGATTAATATATATTATAAATACAATTAGTTAAAATGAGAGATCTTTTCGAAAATTCTGGTTTCGTCAAAGACCATCATGCACAACTCTGAGCTGAAGCCCTATTATTTTGCATTTCTCCGGGAAGCACGATACATCTATCATTGAAACTTCGAGATATACTGTATTGTGAGCATTGAAATAGGAAGTTTTTGCAGTGCGAAGCGTTACAGCAACCGACTTCGCAAGCGATACAGCAATCAACATCGATCATTAAGTTTCGCACCACTTGTGCATCTGCTCATGTAGAGCAGATAGAGACTGCAGTCGACTGCTGTCAGATACGCCAAGAAACACTCCCTAATGATTCAAATATTACAGACGCAGATTGACAGAACCATGCCACCGACTATCATCTGTGTCTCCGAGTTGCGGCAGCGCAGCCTACGCCCTATTAATAAGACTCGTACGGGGAAGCACGCGGTATCGACCCGGACCTGCTTCGGGAGGATCGCGTGCAGGCCAAGAGAGCGACCGCACGGGCCGGCGAGCGCGCTGCCCCGAAGAAAAATGAACGCGAGGTGGAGAGGAGGGGGGACGGGGAGCGGGGGCGGACGCTGGCCAGCCAGTGAGCGAGCGAGCGGGGGAGGGGAGGGGAGGGGAGGGAGGGATTGCAATCGGGCGGCGAGACAGCGCAGACGGCTTGGGCGGCGGGCAACAGCAGCAGCAAAGCGATGGCAATGGGGGTGATGCTGGCGGGGACGGCGGCGGGGAAACGGAAGAGGGGGAAGCAGTGGAGGGAGCAGGGGCAGCGGCGGAGGGGATGGCAGCGTTTGGGGTGGAGAGTGGTGGTGGCATTTGGGGGGGGGGGGGGGCGGAGATAGAGACGATGGCGGGCACCGCTTGACGTCAAGGCCCAGACCGTCTCCACAGCCAACGATAAGGGAGCACCCACGCACAAAGAGAGGAGTACCGCAAGGACGAATATAAATGGAACTACTGTGTATGCTCAGGCAGTTATTTTCTCGCCGGTTCAGTGTGAGCGTGATAGTGGTGTATATACACTGAACACCTCGCGGTTCGGATCTTTACAGAAAGTTAGCTTATCCATATCATAGAATTAAAGTAAAATAACTACGAATTAGTGATTTTAAATTCTGGGTTCTCAATGAAAAACAGAAATATTAATGTAATAATCACGCAAGTGAAAAAAAATTCGTAAGAGCTCTACTTCATTGAAGCTGAAAATGCTATGTAGAGGCATTTCACCGGCTCCGTATTCAATTTTATAGTTGGTGGATAGAATCAAACTATTGAACACATTAATGTTTAAACTGTTTTGCTTAATGCATGAAGATTCATAATTAAAGATTCAAAATCCTTTATAATTTCAGAATAAAACAATATACGTTTTGACAAAGAACAGTGACGTCAAAACTCGAACTGAGTCAAGAACCTGCTCGGTTCTTAAAAGTGATCGAAAAATAGTGAACGTGATAACAGTTTTATATTAGAAAACAACGTGAACATAAAACTCGATTTGATAATAGGAAAGTACGCAATTTTAGAAAGCAGATAGGATTGTTGACCAGATGCGAAGATAATTGGCTGAATGTGTCAACGCTATGATAATGTCAATATTATTGTGTTTATTAACCCCCCCCCCCAAAAAAAAGGACAAGGCATAGTCGCGCGACTTATTATGCTCACGGCACTTCAAGCTCTACAAAATTATTTCCCGTCAAAATAGATCAATAACGCAGTAGAAAACAATTTACCGATATGGTTAATTTTTGAAATAATCAGAACAGTGTCTTTTACATCCCCAAAAGTACGTCTAATGCATTTATAATGCTACAAAAGGCACAACCTATTGAAATTATTCGCAAGTGAAACCTTGGCATTCTACTCCACTTCATGGTAACTATTAAGGCAAAAACTATCCCCTTAGTTACCAAGTAACCTCCTTTAGAAACGATGTTACAAGCAAGAAAATTACCCTTCGTATGTAGATGAACGACTATCATCATCTTTAAGCACCCTTTGTGTGAAAACCAGTAGGGTGGAGAATAACTACACTTATTTTACCTTGTATAGAAGACCTTACCTTGAAGAATGTCGCCCACAAAAAAGTATATACTTAACCAATTTTTTTGGCTTGCGATGAAACAAAATTTTTGCAACCTGAACAAAATGACTGATATTTTACGAGAAATGTGGATTTATGTGTAATTTCCTGAAAATAAAATTTCCTAAATGAAAAATATATCTAGCTTTATGTTTTTTGAGATGGTGAAGTCTACTGAAAGATCGCATTATTCCTATAATAGTAAGGTTCGAGTTCCTCACAATAATTTTTGTTAAATCTAAGCAACAGTTCTTTTCATCTCAAGAAATATTTTTTTTATTTTCTATTAGATATCTACGTTTTGTGTACTTCAGTACTGCAATGAAGGCAATATATTGAGAGATTAGCCATTCATTTTCTGTGCATTTACAATTATTGGATATTTATAACATAATTATCAGTTGACACAATAAAATTGCTGTCACTAGTTATTAAAATAGAGTTCAACAATGCTATACAAAGAATCTCTTTTGAATTGGCACATTGGTCACCGAGTAAGCCTGTGATTCTCTTGCCCATTTAGTGCACTGACAGAACCTGAAGCTGTGTGCATATAAGAATGAGTGCACGTTTAGCATTTGCAAATGCCTTAACATTAACTATGACCAAATTGCTATATACAATATTCTAGTTCACTGAAGTTCCCCGTTGATTTATACAATATCGAGTAAGATCTTAATCAAAAGCAAAACGATGAATTGTAACGGGAAATAAATGTATTTCACCATTTGGGTAGAGGGGTTGCTTTTTCTCCGAAATTATGGCAATGAATACAACCTAATATTATAAGTTCGAAAATGATAAATATTAACATATTTAATACCACTTTTGACCAATTTACAAGTTTCGAGTTTACAATAATTTGCGACACCTGGCGCCATCGCTAAACATGTGAAGTGTTTTTGAGCAAGTTCTAACGTCCTTGACCATTTCCCTCCTTTTTAAAGCTGTTGGCACGTCCTTGCTGGGGCGCCGGGGGTGGGGGCGGGAGGGCGTAGACTCTGTGCACTACGGACGCGACATCATGCCGAGGTTACTCTAAAAATATCGACGTTTCAAACATCGATCTTTTGATCTCGATGTTTGTTCATGGATGAAAAATTCCCATAATCACAATTTTGTAAAAGTTAAAATATGAAATAATAACAGCTAACTCTGTTTTGGAACCAAACAAACGCGATAGGTACTACTTCATTGAACATTTTTCTTGAACACTGAGCTATTCCTCGCCCGAGATCATCCTGATATTTCCTTCGTCTGTCGTTTTATTTCGCACAGGAAGAGGGGTTTTTAAAACTTTATTTTCAGTTAAATTTTAATTATAAAATAATATGCACGGCCACCGTCAAATTAAATTTTGTCGCGCAGGAATTTAATGTTAGACGTAACTACGTTAAAACGTCGATATATTAATAACGTTCTTTTTAAAATTTTGAACATCGATGTTTTTTGCCCATGTCGCGTCAGTCCTGCGCACGGGGCATTACGTTCATTGCTGCGGCTCCAGCCTAGCGCAGCGCCGCCGCCGCCGCTTGCGTGACGAGCGAGGCGTTCGTAGCGATAAAAATCGATCCGCACGAGTCGAGACTGCGAGGCAGCGCGAGGCGGTCGAGAAGCGTGGCGAGAAGAGTGAATGAGAAGCAGGCGTGGAATGAGAAGTACAGCGAGTCTGAGAGGGAGATGACCTCACAAAAGCGAAGCCCTGCGGTATAAGAAGCGACGGAGCCTGGGCGGGGGCGGGGGCGGGGGCAGAGGCAAATGAAAGGACGGTGACACGTGCAAGGTCGCAGCAAGAAAGAGTGATTGGAAGGCGATAGTGGTGACCAAGGTCGAGGGGCGAGAGCAAGTTGGTGTGGGGGTTCGGGTGGGGAGGGGAGGGTGCTGAGAGGGCGGGTCAGGAATGCCGACGGTGATAGAAGTAATTACTAGATATAGTGAAGTGGAGTTACTAAGAAGGGACCAGTTTGATAGGTCGGGAAACAAATGGACGTCATGTAAGACAATAGCAATGAAAGAGAGAGTGAAGAACCCTTTTGCCAAATGAGCTAACCGTAAGCGAAAGCACTGACAAAACGAGTGCATGGACCTAACCTGCTGTTATATTGCTAACAGTGGCCCAGCAGTAGCTATAAAAGCGGTCCATTCTTATAGTAATCTCTCTTATACATTAGCATGTGCAGTATTGCCAATCCGCAACCGGAGTTTCGTAAACAGGAAGATTCTAGATTCGAATAAGTCACGCAGACCTTTTCCTTCGATCAATGCCAGGCGCATGTCGGGGCATTATCTCAAACATTCCACACGTGATCCTTATTTTTCTAATCTAACTCCACTCGTAATCATCGTCTATATTTTAGATTCCAGACTCTGGTTGTACGCGGCAGGGAGGAGAAGTCTAAGAGCCAATGCGTGTGTTCGTGCGAGAGTGAGAGAGACTAACGGGATCAGAGGAAGATAGCGATAAATAGAGAAAATGGTTGGCGACAGAGAAAGAAAGATGCATCTGAATAATGCAATCAGGAACTCGTCCCTTGACATGAGAGTGTCGGTCGGTCATTGGCAACCGCTGACCGCAGATAGAGGGGAGCACGAAGGCGAGTGAAAATGTCACGAACCTTCAAAGAAACGGAAGGTGTGCGAGAGGGGCGAAGCAAAGAGGCCCATGCGAATCGCCGGGTCCGAAACAGGCCAACGGCTAGCCGTCTTCGGCGTGATAATGAGAAGAGCGCGAGGTTTGCGAGAGGACGAGGTCGACGCGGCGCGGCAGCGAGGTCGCTCGGAAGTGGCCTCGCAGAAGTGATAGGGGGGGGAGAGGTCGTTGTTACCCAGGGAAACGCCTTCTGTTCGCCAAAACCCTCCCGCATGCTATAAGATTCAAAGCTTCGGCCGCGGAGCGAATGACACCCGAGTAAAAGCAGACCCCCAACCTCAAATTTGGAGGGTTCGAATAACGAATATCATTAAAGATAATATATGATAAATGTTATAATTATTGTCCTGTGTTTATATCCCTGGAAGTAGTGCAATAATTGGTCATAACAAATGCCAAATGCAACCGATTTCAATTGTGAATAAATATCGATATATAAATCGTTTTTAAAATCTTATCTTTTGACAGGAAAAAAACAATGTATTAATGTACAATTATTTTAGGTTTGTATACCTCACCAAACTAAGATTTCTTGTTTTGCTAACAGCAAAATATGAAATCTGGGTGGGCTTGTATGGGGATAATTTAAGGGCGCGTTATTTACACACATGTATAATATGAAGATAATTAAGTCAGTAATTCTCATTCAGTGGAACGAAACCAACAGTTCATTTAGACGACAAATTACTATTTAACACTCTTAAACGTTTCTTGAAGAAACTTTTCTCGAACTGATACTAATAGCTTAAAACTAAATAATGCAAATGCATAATTAGCAATTTACGTTTATTTAGTATAAAAGTTGTCGCTTTTAAGTGGAAATACTATCATTTCATCAGAGTAAGTTTATGTGTTCTCTTCATAATTATGCAAAACTGCTGCTCTGAATGTCAATATTTATATTGACATTCGCACTAAATTAACTAAAACATTAATGGGGATATACGGGTGCACGAATTACTTCACTGCATTAAATGGAGATCTCATTTAATTTGAGGCATTTCCATCATCTATGGCTCTTTCTACGTTCTACTATGAATAGGACATACAATGGTAACACTCCCACGCGTTTTTTAATGTTTTAAATCAATGTCGAAAGATTTGGACCATGAAAACGACCTCAACACACGTTGGACTGTATTTTATCTTGTACACTTGTCTTTCTTGTTAACCATCACTGACAAAATTTACTTTCTATTCACTTCCAAGACGTAGAAATTAAGTTTTATTGATTCAGAGAGCACAGGAAACGAATATACGTTAGCACCTAACGGCAATGGAGGCTACTGTGTTATGCAGTCCACATTGGTCGTAATCGAAACAGAACAGTTTAAAAACGATGTTTTTTTACTTACGTATCAAGCGCTTCTATTATTAACAGCGATCTCTCAAGTGTTCGCCGCGCGGGCATGCAATGTCCACACACAACCGCGAGCGCGCGGGGTCAGTGGATCTGAACCGGCGGCGGTGCATCCGCATCTGTGCGCGCGGCGGCCACGCCCCCGGGCCATGAATATGCAAATCGCGTCCATTAAATTCGCGGCATCGATTTTAAAGCCGCGATGTACCGCTGTCGGACGTCCGCTCGCCTACATTGCCACTGGACGTGTTGGGAGGAGGGTTGGCTGTCGCAATCCGAATACTAGGACGTGTGGTTGAAGGATAAACGCGTGTTGATTTTATTGTTCGCTGTGTGTCGAGAACATCTCCTTCGCTATTTAGTGTGAATTGAACATTCAGGATGACAAACAATTGTGTTTTTCGGAGGTCAATGCATTCTTGGGGAGGGTGAGATCAAATTGAGTTTCTGTACATGAGGACACCTCGAAATGAAGGGTCAAACGTAAATGCTATGAGAACTTAAGGTGTATAATATACATGAATTGTTGAGTTTTAGAGATAAAACGTTGATACAATATTTTTTTTCTATGACTTGATAGTATGTCAGTTTCTGTAAAGAATATAAACCAGATACATAAATTGGTTTTCGAGAAATATAACGATTAAGAAAAACGAAGTTCTTGGCATTCCTTAACAATATTTTGTCATATAACTTGATGTATAATGATTTTCGTACGATATGGAATCAACCTTGGCAAAGTCATTAAACCAATTAGGTCGGCATTCATTCTCAAAAACAAAATTAAACAGAACATCTCTTGTTGACAACAAATAATTTCAGAGAAAAACATAAGTATTACGGCAAACAAAGCCCCTACAACATCGTATATAATATAAAACGGAAGGTCTGTAATGAAATTGTTTGCTTCTAAGCTAACGTGCAGTGCGCATGGTGTCTTATGAATACGTAACGAAAGTGATATTATTCTATCTTAAAAAAAAAAAAAGAAACTTATCGTTACTGAATACAACGCTTCAAAAGAACTTTCCAAGTAAGATAATACTTTTTACCACTAAGGTCAAATGAAAACTACACATGAACTATTCGTGTAATATATTTTTTCTTCTTACACTAATATTCATTTCGATGGAATCATTTTGATGCAAAAATGACAATTCTGATGGCGAAATGCAAGTTTTAGTCACGTGATACTCTAAAAAGCATACTTTGTGGCTGTCATAAGCAATAAATCGATGAATGACAATCCTCGAAGGACTTTTCTCCTTCACTTTTTTTAAAGTAAAAAATGTTCTTCCTTCAGACGTCATAATCTTCATGGCCAGAAGATCTCGCTTCCACACCATAAAACCCACCTTTTATCAGCCAGGCGCCTCTGCTCCACTGAAAAAGGCGTGTATTGCTACTCTTATAGGAGAAAACGCAAGGCAAGAAAACAGTGCAATCGCCTCGCAGAAATACCAACAGAATAAAAACGTAGGCGAACAAAAGGAAGAGCAGGCGGGTTGTTTGCCTGGCGTATCTTAAAGGCGCGACGGGTTGTGCGTCTAAGAAACAAAAGGCGGGGGGAGGGGGCGGTAAATCACCAGTGGTGAAGGCAGTGGCGTCCTCGTTCTACGTCTACAGAAGAGGCAACCGAAAGATGTGGGCGAGGGGGGGGGAGTGAACGCAAGCGAACTCTGCGAGGACTGAGGCGGAGGTGAGGATGGCGCCACTGCCATGGCCCGCCCTCAGGCGTGTTTACGGCTTCACCTGAACGCCTTACGTGCCCAGCGTGTTAAGGGACTGACGTCAGCCAAGTATGCATCTCTAGCTTTGCAATTCATTTCGCACTAGTCAAGGCTACGGCCGCAGAGCCAAAAGAAAAATCACGCACACACTTTTAAAACTAACTACTGCACTTTTTTTATGCTACGCTCTATGAGGGGATATCCTACAAAAATAAACATGCAATCTGTATGTAAAATTCCTTTATCGAAGTTCGTGTAACAGGCTGCGATGACGCTGAAAAATGTGAGGATGTCAAAGGGAACGATGTACGTATATTTGAAATCAATCTATATCGAAATTCCACGGAGCACGGATAATCAGTCAAAATTAGCAATAAGCGATTTTCAATATCGCTTCAGAAAAGCTGCAATGGTAAGGCGTATTGAATCAAACTGCATGCTAGCAATTTGAGGCCCCATAACGAAATATCGTTAAAAATCGATGAAAATTACTTTCGTGGACCAAGAGAAGTTAATAAATGATACGACACGCTGTCATTTTAGACTACTACATTAAGTGAACAATAATTTTAAAAAAGCTGTTACATATGAAGAGTTTGAAGCAGTAACATGTTACGCCACAACAACCATCAGGAAATTCCCGCTAATAGTAAATGTCAGTATTTCTATTTTGGTTGAAATATGTTTCATCTTGCTTCTACCACATGCCCGACATAAATATAAACAAGTCATCTATAGTAGCAAGATACCCCATACTTTTACCAAAATCGAGACATTAACATTTATGAAAAAGGGAGACTTCATAGTACTAATGTGGCACACCTTGTTCCTGTCTCACGTCCTTCACATGTTTGTATTGATATTAAGGTCGATACTCCAGCATGCCGTTCAGATTCCACGTCCATTGCATTCTTCGCTCATCAACCCATTCCGTTAATTTCTCTCTGGCGCAGCTGCCTCTAATTACAAACGGAACGACGCGACGCGACGCAGGAGGTTCTTTGTCGCCCCCGTGAAGTGCGCGCGCGCGCGCGCGTTCATTGTTCCTAATACATCTAGGAGTGGCGTAATATCGCGCCGTCGCCAGCTCCCCGGGCGCGCCAGCATCCGTGGCAATAAAACGCGCCCCGTGAGTTAGAGCGCTATTACTCCAGAGGAATTCGCCGCCCCGTGGAACACACTCCGAGTGACATCCTCACCGATCCCCCCCCCCACCGCCCACGCCCCAGCGGGGACGTCGTGGGGAGGGGGCGCTGGAAAGAAAAAAATAACACAAACGCCGCATCAGGCGGTTATGAAACCACTGAGTTATGGAAGTACGGGAGGTGCTGATCTATATATTACGATAAGTTGCCATTTGTGTTATAAGTAATTTTGCTTCTATTCCTGCCTTTACGCAACTTCTGTTCTTGTCGTAATAGAAAATAGTGAAATAGCTGTAACAATGTTTGATTTTACAAGCCCCTATTTAAAAACTGGAGAATTAAATGAATGTTTTTAAAAGTGCACCAAAATGCAGTCTTTCTTGCTATATTTATGCATAAACCACTTGAAGTCTTTATAAGTTTTACACTCTTTACACTGTTTATAAGTTGGCCTCCGATTGTCACTGAAAGTGCAAAACGTATGCCAAAATTTATGTTGTGTAGGTACCAAATGTGGCTATTTATGGTCTGCACCTGGTGGGAATTGTAGGTGTACTGAAATCTTGGGAGAGACAGCGAAATGAACTTAACCAATAAACCAAAGAAATCAATAGTGTTTTTGCTCTCATGAAAAATGTACTTTTTTGACGTATGGCATTCGTGCTTTCAGTGGCTATATGGAATAAGAGATTGTGAGTACGGTCTCTTACCTACCTATAGAGTGTAGATCTATGATCTATTAGGGGAAATATACAGATCAGCGATGGGATTGGTAAACCTTGAATGTGTAGTCACAAAGCTGAGTAGGTCTTGGCAGTCTACTAAGCATTTTCTGTGCAATAAAAATCTGATTAGATTTTGAAATCTAGTTTCATACTATGCACTTTATATTAATGATAATTGGTTTTTTGGATGATGTAATGGCACAGTGCCTGTTTCGTATGGCAACAGTATTGCTCACAATATTAGCTTCTTTCTTAATCTACAAAACAGCACAGACTTTTCAAGAAACTTTTTGTAAATCCTGGTGGATAAATTAAAGTGAAATATTCTCTTCAGCAATCGCCCACAATAACTGAACAAATGTGCAAAGCCTGAAAGAGATAACAGCTCATGGTTACAAGCCGCTTTTGGTTACCCACAGAGCAGATCACCAAGACCTGCTTTTCGGTTATTGTTCAGGGACAATGATGACGTAGGTCAGGTTGGAAGCCAGTTGGAGTGTCCTCGGCCCAGCTGTTCATTTGGTTCGATATGGACCCTTCTCACCACATCACATGGGATCGTGAACAAAAACACACAGAGGGATAGCATTCTCGCAAACACACATATACACAATAAAAAAACGAAAATAAAATTTATTGTCCGAAACTAAATATGTATTATCCAAAATACTCCTCCATGCTTACAGTCTTGCCATAATACAAAAATATATCTTGTTTTGTAAAAATATACTATGGAATACAATTAACACGGATTGCTCGCATAGGAGCCATTTGTGTTACAATTGGGAATACTCAGATTCTCAACCTCCAGGGTAAAGCACTGCGTTGATGGAATTACAACAGAATGTTCCTTAAATACCAAAAATACAAAGAAAATGAGTATTGCAATACTGACTAAAGATTCATTAGTCTCAAAATAAGATCTGTACAATCTACCAGAAAACGTGCGTTAACTGACCATAAATATAACTATTACATTTAATACCATCATACATAAAATGAACAAAACTCATAGTTCAGCCAGCTAAGGCACACCACACTTTCCTGACTTAAGCGATAAGTCCGCCAGGCGAGAAAAGAATCTCTGGAGTCCCGGAAATAAAACAAAAGCAACCAACAGCATGAAACCGGAATCCTCTCATTGTCAGACAGAGATAAAAGATTCTTTTCTTCCTGTGGCCACGCTTTTCTTTTTTATATAAAAAAAAACAACATTTGTACAGGATCACAGTGCAATGAGATTTGGTGACAGTAAGACTTTTAGTTACATTAAATCAGACTTAAACAGGTTCAAATTACGCTTCTGCGTGCCAAATGGTGACACATCGCTCCTCGTCGCGTTCGCCCCCCCCCCCCCCCCCACCTCCCGACGTTTCTCCGCCATTCGTTTCCTCCTAGAGACTTCCCGACATCCTTGGAAGTTGAGAAAATCCATGGAAAAATACATTCCTCTGCAGTCTTTCATGAGAGAACCAATTTATTTCCGGGAAAATGTATTAAACCCTAAGGTACCCAGCTTCGCCTCTCCTTTGTAAGCAGTCTGACGCGACGTCGTTTTGTGTTCCGAAAGAAAAGCAAGAAACTAGTTTTCTCTGTCCCACGTTACTATTCCGTTACCGGCCGCAGTTTCCCCAGAAGGCTGAGAATCATGAAGTTTTCAGAGGAGCGTAGTTAAAAGGACTTGTCAGTCGAGGTCAAAAATAAGAGAATTAAAAAAAAAAAATAATAATAATAATAAAGAAATAAAAACGTCGGGAGGGCGTGGCTTTGCGGTTCGAACCAGGACCTGGAAGAGCGAGAAAAGAAGCGAGACGACACGCTCCGAGGTACGTGCTAGGTGCTGATACGCCACGTGATCGAACAGGCGACCGGACCCGTTCCGCTCGATGCTCTAATCCTCGGCACGCAATCCTGCGGTCCGGACAGCAATGGACTCCCCGACACGCGCCGGATTGCCGCTACGAGTTCCCTTGCAGCGTGGGAAAACCAATTCTCGGTTTATATCAAGAGAGGGCGCGTGTGGGGAATGATAACGATGTGCACTGATGTCTACAAAACAATGAATGGAAAAATCTAACGTCTTACTCACGGTCTTTCTGCTGTTACTTTAGCCTTAGATGCATCATTCTTTCGGGAATGTAAAAATGAATGCAAGATTCAATTTTATTTTTTAGTGTTTTTGAGAACCACTAATACACGAATGTTGACAATATTGTATATTTCTAAGTAGTAATGTTTATTTTATCTAAAAAAGAAAATGGTACATTTCAGATACCACTACTCCATCGAAAGAAAGCCTATATTCAAGAAGCATGCGTTACGCAACTAGAAAAAATATTGCAATATCTCACTTCGAACAGAGTAAAAACGGATTTCCAACTAATAGAAATTGTGTCTGGACGCATTTCACTGTAACTACGCCGCGTAAGAGAAGGCTGGAAACCAGTAATGACGCTTGTCCGAATTTGTTTTAGCCGTCTTTTCTAAGACCAATATCAATTATAGCACAATTCAGAAACAGCCACAGCCACTAACCGTTGCAGATTAATGTCCGCGGAGCGCTCATGAGAGCAAGAGTTTACTCTGTCGATGTATTATAAAGGTACGGAGAAATTGAATAGAAAGGTCTCGCTTGTACATTCCTAATGCCAACTAATAAAACAATATAGAAATTTTATCCGTCGTCCTTTCAAATGGCAGTGCAGAAGATGCTTTCAATCGGCTCGTAATATAATCAGTCGTTTATTTGTTTTCCAGTGTTGGAAATTGAAGGTTAGCTGGACGATAGGTCACCAAAGTGCATTCTATACTACCTGACGTTCACCATGGCCGCGAGCAAACGCTTGATCAAGTGTAGCATCGAATGTTTTTCCAGTTAGAGTATGGTAGCAACTGAGTTTCACGCGTGGGTGTATCAATTTGCAGAGTGCGTTATAAGGCTGCAGCGTACCGCCCACTCGCTCTTCGGAGTGCATTAATTTCACTGAAATAAGCTAACATACAGCAGCGAAGACTGTGAAAAGAGTTGCAATAGGAAAGAATGGAAAATTAATTCCTTATTGGAAGCTATGGAAATTGCTTTCAAGAAACGGGCCAAATAGAACTTTCTGCGAATGAGTGAAAAGGCTTCGAGATCATTTGTTTGCAATGAGTAGACACTAAAATTGATTTGAGGAAACCTTTCAGGTGCCCACAACGTGTGCTCATTTCGCAGGTAATTTATTGTATTTTTGTCGAAATCAAATGCTACATTTCTGCATTTATTACTCCGAATTCAAATGATACACTTTGAATTATTAATGCAAATGAATAAAAAACGACGAAATTATTACGCAACAGAATTCGTCGTTATTACAATTTCCACTGATTACACTATCCTTTTTGATCGCACAGATTGAAAATTCTGATATTGCATCTGCGCCAACATCAGTCTGACCGAAAAAAAAAAGGTCTAACAAAACACTATCTGTTGTGAATGTAGGCTACCAGTGTAAATACACATTTCGCCGTATAAACTCCGAAGCCAATATAAACTATGAGACCTATTCATTAATCATTGTGTTTTCGGGCACGATTTAACAGCCAAAGCAAATTTTGGAAGTAGAATCCATTCGGAAATTCTACGTCGTCCACTCAGTTTTCGTGTCAACGAATCAATGAACAAGCACAAAAGCGCTCTACGGTCGCCAGCACGCTAAGCGCTCAAGGCCGACAAAGCATCCGATTTCCCCAGAGCCCCACAAGCGCAGACCGATCGATACGCACCGTAATCAGCGGCGAGGAAACGTGATAAGGCGTCGATTATTCAGCGTCGCCTCCTGCTCGCCGCTGCCTCCCGCGTCCAGCGCTAATCAAATTCGCGCGAAACGGTGGAAATTTCCCCTCCTGCTGCGGCGGCGAAGCAAACATTTTATTTCGCGCCTGAAAGCCCGGGAAAGCCTCGTCAATAAAGGAGGAGAAAAAGAAATAAATAGCTCCTGTGCCTGGAAGAACGAATCGATGCCAATCCCCCTTTGAAACTCAATTTTTGAGCCCTGCTTGCAGCTTGTAGGCGGATGCGGCTCTGGGACCAGACAGGACGCGAAGACGGAGACACGACCACGTGTGAAGTTTAGTTTATTTAGTTGGAGAAGACCACTACACACAGACAAGAACGTTTGAGAAGAACCTTGCCGATTAGTGAGGTTATTTTTTTTAAACTGAATATATTACAGAACTCCAAGAGCTGGAGGAACCAGAGTTGAAAAGGGACTGTAACAGTAGGAAGACATAACGCAGGCACAATATTTCCCGGTAGAGCTCACGTTCAGACTAGAATAACTAAAGGCGGACTTCCAAGATGAAACGGCCAGGGAAGATTCCATGGAGAGAATAGCGAGAAGGCAGAAGAATGTCGAGGAAATTCGAAGGCAGAATACAAATCGTATTCTTGGCTTAGTCGGGGATGCTAACGTTGTGAAAGAGCAGGGGCGACGGCTGAAAATGTCAAGCCAGCGGCAGTGAAGTTCAGCTTCGAGAAGCGGCATAAATTTGAAAGTGAATTGGAGTGACTAGGCATGCACGAGAGATGCAGTGATATGTATTAGTATGCACCTTCCCCTAAGAGTACGTGAAGCATCTTTGGCAATCGGGGCTATCATTTCTAGGACTAAATCTAAACAAAAACGGCTCCAAACAAATTTTAACTTTATAACAGGCCAAAAGATAGAATTATATTATTTTAATATAGCTGACGGGAAACGAAAGCTTAGAGCTTCTTAAGTAAAATGTCAGGGCCCAACGGAGCTGGAGCATGATGCTTTCAATTTTATCTCCATACAACGAGAAGATGAGAGCCCTACCTTCATCTCCCTCGCGGGCCGACCTTGGTCTATATAAGAAAGAAAGTGGATCCTCGATCCCTTTTAATATATCGGTAATAAAATATAAAATTTCCACTTTTCTTACCCTAACCTTTCTGTACACTCTTAAGAGCTTAATGCACAGGTGGAGACGAAGGCTGATATTGGTGGGCTGAAGTGCAGCATCTTAACTATAAGAAGACACTGGAGGTGGCATGGATCAGAAGCAAAAAGCAATGTTGATGTGTAACACTCGGCAGCACACCTTATGGCGACGATGACAAGGAACCGGAAAATTACGCAACGGAAGCTTCACTTTTCCATTATGCGAAGGCTTCTCCGGATACACGAGCATAGAGTTCAGCGGAAGTAGCATTCAAGAGAAACTGCGTGAAACTGCTGTACTAGACCACTGTGCTTACAGGCACAGAGATTTGTTACAAAAAAAAAAAACTGATTGCCTACAATTTCCCAACGGAAGCTTCATTTTTTATCACGCGAAGTCTTCTCCAAATACACCAGAAGCGAGTTCAGCGCTTTCAGCATTCAAGAGCAAGCAAACTGCGTGGACGACACCCACTGTGCTCGCAGGCGGCGGTGGCGGCGGCCGGGCTCCTCGCCTCCCCTGGCAACTCGACAGTCGACGCGTCCGCGACCGGGCGCATCCCCAGCGCGCCGCCTTGTTAAGGAATAAATACGCGACGCTGCACGCGACGCCCCTGGCGCCGCGACGCTCGGCTCCTCGGAGGCCGGCAAACGCGACCGCGCACTTGCTCGCGCAACGTTGCCAAGCAGGCACCAGCACAAGAACGGCGATATTCCCACCACGTACTGTTTTCCGTGTGTGTGTTTGTGTGTATACACGGAGTATGCATAAATTCATGCATGCACTAATTAATAGTGCGCGCATAAAAATATATTCGGGATGAATATATATATATATATATATATATATATATATATATATATATATATATATACACACACACACACACACATACTCTACGCATATTGATTCTTGTGCTTCCGAATTTCTACTCAATTTGCTTACCATAGACTAATTATGAATAAAACTTTGCAAAACGTCCTTGACAATATTTAATAATAAGAAATGTTATTTAAGAACTTACGTGATAGAACTGCCGACGAAATACCGAGTGGGGAATTTAGTATTACGCAATATTTTCTGACAGAAGTTCTTTTTCTTTATTACTACAAAAATAACATTTGTCATTTCGTACCGGACTACAAATTCTAATTTTTTTTTCTAATCTTAAACTCACTATCGTTTTTATCGAAATGCCTTCTAAATCTTGTAAATAAAATACTACGATTCGGTGAGAAAATTACCGTTTGCTAATTAAAGAAGTTGAAATCTATGCCATGCAATCTCTCAGTGTGCCGCGCCAGGAATACTTTTACTCGTCAAAACGTTTCATATCTATTTCTGGGAAGAAACATTTTCGTCTTGTTGCAGTTTTAATGATATTTCTGTATAATAAGAAAACTAGTTTCTTCGATTTCCAAGACGTTTTCAATACTATATACTTCCGTGATGTTTCTAACACAGTCACCACTTCAGATTGCTTCTGCCTCACAGAAATATTCTCGCGTGAGTTGAAATGAAGTTCGAAAATCTATTTCCGCCAGCCAGTCGATTCGAATCGATGTCCAAAGGGTACGTCGAAGTATCGTCTCCCTCACGAATTCCTATAAAATGTTTTTCAACATAGTATACTGAAACTCAATATCCGGGTTCCTCACACAAATGTAACTTCAAAGAAATTTAGTTTACCTTGGTCGACGGATTTCAGTTAGGTTTTCATAAAATTAATTGGACACTCACACAACACTGACTGTTTCGGAAGAAAGATTCGCTTTTTGAAGCTGATTAGTTTTGAGTGAGAAACGCCGAAGAAAATATTAATTGTAACCTTTAATAAATTATTTCAGATTTCCCATGTCAAATAATTTTATACCCCATTTCTATTTATAAAAAAAAAAAAAAAAACGTACACAGTATCTGCAAGACAGCGATATTTACGAAGTAGTATGGAATAATGTAGTGCAGACCGCATGATCAGTTACAAACAACTCTAAGGGGCCAGTTTGACACGTAAAGAAACAAACATTATGCCGGACCATGTCATTAAGAGGAGTAGTGTCAAAGCAACTTACAAGTGGGCCAAATGCTAACTAACGTATTGTCGAATACGGACATAACCTGCTGTTGTCTTGCAAGCAGTAGCTGTCCCTTCTTAGAGTAGTGTGTAACTCGGAGGTCAATCTCGCGGAGGGTGGTTTGACGTGGGGTCCCAGCGACGGAGCAATGTGTCAACATTCGCGGTGCAGCCGAGCTCGACACGGCCACCACGCTGCACCTCGCGTGCGTTTGCGCAAGAAGCTCCCAACCAGGAGCTCCTAAGGGACGGGAACACACAAATGAATCCACTTGATACACAAAAAAAGGGCAAAATAATAAAAAAAAAGACAAGACAGTACAATAAATAAATAAATTAGTGGACTTTTTTCACATCACTTCGCAGATCCTGGTCCGGAGGAACTTGGTTGTCATGGTAACGGAGAGGATTAGGATTATCCTTCAAAGTCTTTTGAGATTTCAGTCCGTAGACACTCGCTCGTGCTCACATTCACACACGTACTAAGGCTTCGGGAAGGAGCGGAGGTACGACTGGGGGATGGAGAGGAAACGGCAGAGGCGGCTGGATGGAAGGATGGGAAGGGGGGAGGGAGTGGGAGGGAAGGCCAGAACGGCAGCTCGGGGCACCGCCTGGTGGAGCAACACTTTTACAACCGCAACCCCTTTTTCACCGGCTGTCGGTTGTAAAGCGAGTGCAGCCTCCACCAACAACATGTTCTTCCTCGCGGGTCTTCGCCGGCCCTGGAACGGCTCCAGCATAATCCGGCAGTGCCTCGGGGTGCGAGAGGCGGGCTGGGTGTTGGTGTTGGTGATGGTAGTGGTGTCGGGGTGGTGGGAGGGAAGGTGCAGAGTGCCGGGCCGAGGCCGGAGCCGGAGGCGCCCGCGGGGGCGGGGCGGGGGTGTGGGCGTCCCGGCATGCACTGCGCGGGACCCATGGCTTACCCCAGCAACGCCGTCTCCTCGGCCGAAGCTGACGCCGGCATTTTGCGATCCCTAAAAAAGACAACAAACAGCTCCATAGCAACACAACTTTACTGCTGTTACTACTCTACCTTACGCTAGTGGGTGGGTGTGGGAGGGGAGGCTTGCCAAAACCGAACAGTGTGGGGGAGAAGAACATGCAAGCGCGACAAGTACGGGATCAGCAAGCACAAAGAGACAACAGCAAGAGGAGGGCGTGTCACAAGGCGAAAAGCTGCAAGCGCACACGGTGCACAAACGCGAGAGCTTGGCGGCAGCGTCGAGCAAAGCACGCCCGCCGGGCGGGCGCGGGCGGATGCGGGAGGCGGGGGAAGTGGTGAGCGTGGCGCGGGGGCGACATCCCTGAGGCCGTCGCCCTCGCCCACCTCCACCGCCTCCGCCTCCGCTGCGCCGGCCCTTGGGGGACGCCTCAAGCTCTCGCTCCTAATTAAGCGTACAGCGGCACAGCTGGCATGCAATTTCAGCAGTGCAGTTGAGAGTGAGTTCAGTACGTTACCTGGCTTTCGCAGTGCTTTTCGCCTGGGTTATTAAAAAAAAACTCTGAAAACTTTTGAAAAGGGAGGAGGCGGGGCCATTATGTTGGAGGGTCCGAAAGTAAGTCGCTCGCCGGGCAAGAGGACAGGCGGCGAGCGAGCAACGGGGCAAAGGGTCACCAGCCCTCTCCGCGAACAGGAGGGCGCAGAGCCGCCGCCGACAGCACTTCTCTCTCTAGGGCTCGCAGGGCTAGAGCTAAGGGCTTCTCTTTTATTGTGTGGCTCCCCCAAGATCCTCCAAGGGCTTCCCATCCGCTTCTCTGGGCAAAGATACTAATCTTACTTTAATGCTGGGCAGTTCTTTCATTAAGGGAGCATCTCCAGGAAGCGCCGTTATTTTGTACCCATCCCAGAGCACAGAAGGGCCTATCTCTAAATGGGAAAAGCTAAAAAAGTAGGACAACGGGAACTTTCATTATGTGACACCGCAGTGAACGTTCAGAGTGCCTCCTTTATGAGAGAACTATTCCCACGTTTCCTGGTAGAGAAATATAAATAAAAATGGTACCTCAGGTGGTATTACGTTTTATTCAACACGTAATTACATAACATCCTCTAATTCAACGCGCACTCAACGGAAACGAACATGGCATTAAGGTCAATAAGACAAATAAATTACATCCACAAGGCTAAACACTCCAATCTTGTACGATTGTAACTTACGTAAAAAGCACGAACTGCAATGAGGACACTAGGATCAAAATTGATCTATTATATTACACTGACAAATTTTAGGTCTGTTAAAAGAACTTCAATGTAATGTGTTGGAGCGAACGATGTAAATAACTCGTTTGATATCCATAGATACTCTTTGGTGCAATTATTATAACTATACACTACAAATAAATTTAAACCTGTGAGAAAAAAAAGGTAAGGAGTTTTACGAAAATGTAACCATGTACTCTTACAGAGACTGGAGTAAAACCGAATACAAGAAATAACCAATATTATTGTAGAGTAATTGCATTTACATTTGGAGAAGTAACGTGTATTTTACCGGGTTTGTTTTTCAATTTAGCAAATGCGGTGAGACTAAAAACTCCGACCCATTTAATTTGAAATCTAATGCTCCTATGTAACATACATGCTATTTTTTTGACAGTATTTAATACAAGGTTCAAACGGCCGGAAAAGGTAAATGCGTTAGTCAACCACATTGCGGAACCCAATAAAAACAGACTAGACGAAGGGAGCACATACAATTATTAGTTCTTTTTTCACAACCACAAATACCGTAAACGTACATAATTTATGAACTAAATATTTCAAAAGCGATTACATGTAACTACATATCTGCAAAGGCTCAATAAAACATATGACCGTACAGTTCATAAAGAGAGAATGGTAGATTTTATTTCACACTTTCCCATATAGAAATCAGGAAATAAGGGAAGCTAATTTAATATTTCGTTATTTGTGAACTTCTACAAATATAAAAAGGTACGAAGTGAACAAAGCGTAAGAAGTAATGCGTGTGCCGTACAGCGAACTGACGAAGCTGAGACTCTCCACAGCGCTCAGGCTTTGACTTTTTTCTGTAGTTGTTGTTGTTTTTTTTACTATCAGTTACATTTTAATTATAAATTAATAAACATGGCCAATCTCAAATTAAATTTTACAAGCACGGATGTGTTGACGTAGCAACCCCATCTACAGAGCAAACACGAGGAAAACCAAAAAATGCAATTTAGCAATTATATCGCAGATTCACGATCATTTCGCATTTTATCGCAGATTAAAAACCTTCAGAAATGTACTGCACCGACCCTCAAACATATAATTACCATTTTTCGACGCTTCGGCATCATTTCGCAATTGCTAAAATCTACTAACTTTATTCTCTAAGTATATTTTAACTCGCTGGCGTCCCCGGGCGAAGCGGACTCTCCTCGCCCCACGCGGCGCCACCGTCTCGCCTCGACGCCGCGCGGGTGCGGGTGCGGTCGCCGCGCCGTAAAAAGTTGGCGCTGGGGGCGTCGAAGCGGCCGCGCCCTTGGGACTGTTTCGGCATGCAAATGCCGCCCTCGCCGCTTCCGCCCCCCAGCGCCGGAACACCGCGCGCCCACAGTAGCCCACGTTGCGAGACGAGTGCGGGAGTAAGTCTCATCACGCGCCCGTCTCGGCGGAAGGTGGGTTCCGAACTGCGTTAATTGAGTCTCGGGTATAAAAAAAAAGTAACTTTATGGACTATAATTGATCGTTTGACTATAATCTTAAGGGAAGAAAATTAATAATTTTATAATTTTTTTTGTTTACATTAAATATAGATTCCTGAAGAAGAGGAAAAGTAGTCCTTGAAACGTTGAGACTTAAATCTTAAAAAATCAATATAATATTTTAATAAAATTCTTTAATCAAAAGTTTAATTTCTGATTAGTGCTTCTGGTTTTAATGGGATTTATATGAAATGAAAATCTAAAATAATTCTGGACTGAAAATGTAGAAATAGAAATCTCAAAGAGACTCTTAAAGACAATTTAATACAAATCGTCGCGGTGTCGGTCGCGAACGTTTCGGCCGTCAGACTGCGACCTTCCTCAGGGTGAAATGCGCGGAAAGGGACTCCGCACGGGTTAGAACAGAAGGAGATAACCGTTTTCAACGTCCGTTAAATAAGACATTTTTTGTATTCGTTATATAGCGCAACTGTTCACTAATACATTACGACTACACCGTTATAAGTATATTTCATAATCGCAGATAATCTAGGATATGAAAATAACATTTTACAGAAAATTTATCAAAAATGTCGAATAATTGAAAACACATTAAAGAGTTGTATGGTTTGTTACAATTCTACACAATTTTGAAAATTTGTTAAAAATGACCACTGTAATTCATAAGAGCAGCCATACTTAATATAACTGTCTAAAGATTGAAAAGAAAAAGAAACAAGTGAGTGTCCATATGTCAAACTCTAGGGATTCGATCACTATTTCGTTCTATCGGAAAGATCAGTTTCCGAATTTCTATTTCCGTCGAATAAGGAAAACAGACAATAACCGCGGCTGAATCCTATACTCCAAGAACTACTTAGCTCTTGGCTGTTTGCTACCAATGAGTGAGAAAATGGATTTTCGTTCCACCCGTTTCATGAAATTCGACACTGCTTAGCGGCGAAAAGACCAACGCTTATCTCGTGCTTCTCAACTCAACAGCTTAGCGAATTGTTTTGCAACGAACGCAACATGTGCACGAAATGTTCATTTTGGTTGGTTGAAGCTTCAGAGAAACGTTGTGAAGCATACAGCTAACAATAAAATGCCCGCATGATATCATATTGCAGAGCCATAAAGCAAATTATTACAATCGAATACGAAGCGAGTCTACTCTGCGAGTATTGAAGTGTCGGTTTACAACTAAACTTTTCCCAGATTCGAAGCAATACTACACCGACAATCCGCATTCATGGGAATTTAACATCTGCATGTCATTAGAGCACGAAAATTGTAGCATCAAAATACATATGAACCGATAGAATTTTCAAACATACCGGGAATGTGAAACAAATGAAAACAATATTCCTACATGACGCAAAAGAATAATACATCAACGATACAAAATAATAATAATAATAATAATAATAATAATAATAAATACATAAACATCAATAATATTAAAACAATAATACAAAAACAAACATTCGTAAAGCTCTGGGCTGTCCGGGCTGTACGATATCATTTAAGCATTCGTTAAGTCGTAAAAATATCGTTATTTTGCGTCTGAACTTTAGAGATAGTTTCAACATACTCCGCATCCGCCTGGAATGCATTCGCTTCTTCGTGAAGCACTGATCGACCTAACTGAAGCAAGAACGAGATCAACCGACGTAAGCGAACGGTTCTAGGAACGACCTGACCGGAGGAGCAGGAAGTCACACAGAACGTCGACCGGTGGCAGCGCGGCCGCTGATCCGCGCCGCTAGCGGCACCGGTTCGGCGAGCGTTCGCTGCGACGATGGCGGAGGCAATGATGGCAGCACGGAAAGGGGGAGGGGAAAGGTTTCGTTCGGCAGATTAGACGGCTTCATTCATTATTTCGTGTTTCCGATCCCAGAAAATGCTAGTACCGTATGTGTAGTGCACGTTGTTATCATGGGAGATGGTGTTCTTCCCCAACTGGGAGGTGAGATCGGCACCGACCTACAAGTCTCGCGGGGTGTTCCCTAACCAGGTATCTCCCAATGCTCCAGCAGGGACTATTTCGACGCTTACGAAATGTGTCAGGGTACTGCATGTAAGCGCAAGTGTGTCGTCATAACGGTTTCTTTAGTCAAATGTATTGCTCAATTGATTATTTCGTGCTTCCGGGCTTTGGTCGTTAGTTCGGTATGTATAGTGCAGGTTTTCATCATTGGAGGTGGCTATGATCCCCCCCCCCCCTGCCTGATGAGATTCAATCCCGACCTTTACGTTAGCGGTTAGGGGTGAGGATAGGACAAGGAAGAGGAAAGAAATGTCGTGCGCGGCCTGTGGCACGAGCGGCGGAGGCGCTAGTCCGATGGCGCCAAGCAAACGAACGGAGATGGCACGGGTGACACTAACGATAATACACTGCACTCAATTTTGTCTAATTGCAGGACAAGGATTGCAATTTCCGAAAGCGACCGTCGAGCACAGAGAAAGAAAGCTATTTTTTGTCGTATAAAATTACAGGGACGGACCCGACACGGGTCATTTGGTCTCTTTACAACCGGTAATACCTACTTCTGGAGTGACTATAATCAAGAGGACACCTAATTCGTCGTGCCAACGTTAACTAAACAAATCAGATAATTATTGTTCAAGATTTCTTTTCTCAAGAGAACGTGCATTGTAGTTGAAATATATTTATTAACACGAGAAAATTGCAACTTACAAACATTTTGTATCAGAAATCTTATTTAGATCTTGCGGTAAAATGTGCGACAATATGCGCATCACTATCTAAAAGACCAACCTAATTTTATCAGCGGGAGAACGAGAATTTTTTTCTACAGAATAAATGGAACGTTTTTGATTTGAATTTTGTACCTAGAGATCTCCGCCAAGAGGCAAATGCGAATGTTTCGCGAACCGCGCGAGCTGACACAGGAAGAGCAAGTGTCGTGTCTCTGGGAGACGCTAATGGAGCGTAGAGGCCGCGCATAGAGCAGAGTCGGCAGTGAAGGCAGGGGAGGGTGGAAGAATGGAACTACACAGACGAAGGAAGCGGAAGTGACTGCAGAAACGTAGACGCAGCGAATATCTCTGATTGAAAGTTGTTTCGTAAACATCCTTTGGACACAAGTGAATCTCCACGCATTTAAACACAGAAATTTTCACGAAAGAAAGTGGCGTTATGAACGGTAATTTTTACGAAGAGTTTTTAAATTTTGCGATTTCATTGTGACAAATACAACTAGAATCAACAAACGAATTAATGGAATCACGGAAAGAACGTTTCGTGTTAGAATATCCAAAGTCACATTCAAGATAATCTAAAATAACGAAGCTTGGAATGCCCACAGGTCTAAGTGTTGGCGCAAACAGTTTCAGAAAACCAGCATTTAAAAAAGTAACGCGACAACTTCGTGACGTATTGATAAGACTCTTACTAACTCCATTTGGAACTCAAGTTCTTCATATTTAAATGTTACAGAATTTAAATGTGAACGCATTACGATGAAGCTGTATACGAAATACTAATATTACTGCAAGTCATTAAGATAAGGCTCGGCGATTCCAAGGCAGAAACGTCTCAACTCGAGTGTTCTTTGCGAAGTCTAAACGAGAGGTTGTTATTGTTCTCGAGGACGAAAAAAAGTCAACGATCGGTAATTCAAACCCCTCAGTGTCTACTTTTATCACGACTTTTAAGATTCCGTAAAATTTAATCAGCCAGATTTAATTACGAGATTAACAAGGAACGACCAACATTAAGTCCCAAATTTTATTACAGAATTAACTCACAGAGAGGGAAGCAACGGTGCCTTTACGTCAAAACAGCCACCCCGGGAGGAGAGAAACGGTTATGACATCGGGTGTCACCGAAAAAGGAACGCTTTAGTGGTGCTGGCCAGGGTGTTCGGATCCGCTCATTGGCTCAGTGTCAAGGCAACTCACGGACGCGTTTGAAGCAGTCCCCATAAACTGCCGGCGATGTGCGTGTGAGGAATTCATTTCAGCGCGAGAACACAAACCTGGCGTATTGGGGTTGATAAAACGAAGTCACGAGACCGGACGACATTTTAATTTTAAAATACGACAGTATTGCGAACCCCGAATATTACGGTTCGCAATGTGTAACAATATCAACGTAAAACGAAAACACAATTCGCGATTACTTTTTTACATTTTCAATGTAAATAACATTCTTGGGAACTTCCAGGGAATAACGAAATGGGTAACCACATCTACATAACCATTTGATTTTGTTGTCAGGAGAACGATGTAAATCTTATTGGTTCGCATTTCACTTGTGAAGTGCATGTTATTAAATAACAGAAGCTGTGATATTTTCATTTTCTAAGCGAGTTTGTAAAAAATTACGAAATGGAGGTTTCCAAAAGCTGTTTGCTAATTTTCTCTGAACCCGTGTAGCTTCCGAAGACTCGTAATTGGGAGAAAATTAGATCTTGACGGAAATACTTTTGCTACATCCCGATACCAAAAACTGTTCTTTTTCAAATCGTGTTTGAGTCAGACTCTCACAGGGCTGTATATTCATTGAGTTAATAACTCCAGTACCTACACTGATTTTTCTTTGGTCGGAAACCAACTTACAATCCAACTCCTGTATGTTTAGTCCTGATTACTAGCGTGTATGTTGTTTTTTCGTCTATTAACAAATCGTAATCGAAACTCCGGAGCTTGCGTGTATATTGCCGCTGGCACAAGTAATTTCGCAGCCGCTTGTGTTTATTAACTTGTACTTTCGTATTTCAATGGTCAGAATGTGACATCCTAATATTGGAACCGAGAACATGGGAAATATGAATGTTAAGTAAACTGAACAAACCGAAAATTAGTCTACCGCATAACTCTGATCTGAAATTATCCTTGACCCCCTTTGCTGATACTGCTTCTAGCATTCATGATAACGCAGCTTGAAAACCGAATCAGTCTGACAAAGCCCACCCCTGTAGGACCATTGCACGTTGTAGGACCATATAGTCTAGCGATATTAATAGCAACTCGCCGCATTTAACTTCAATATTCGGAACATGCGAGACCCCGGGGATTACTGTTCACGTGCCACTTCATAAAGCGAATATTAAATCGCGTTGTCCGAACAGGGCAGGGGGCAGGCCGCAAGCAGACAGGCGGGAACGCGCTAGGGCTTAGGCAGGACGTAGAGTACGCGGCCAACGTGATCGCGATGCGAGCCGAACTGCAATAACAAGTTGTGGAGGATTCCGCGAATTCACTTCTGCTTCCGAGACCTTCCCCAAGCTCACCACTCACTTCATGTAGCCGCTGAGCGTGACCCGAGGAAGAGGTAACAATTTCCACGTATTCATGGGAGTTGTGATCAGATTTCACTAATTAATAAATGGTCCGGTCAACCTCAAAGCCCGGAAATGTGCTACTGATGGATGTAGAATTATTCCTCAGACCCTTATCAAACTGATTAAATACGCAGATTATAATTAAAGGGAGAGCAGGAGCACATGCAACCCGCCACACATGTTGGGTTGTAACACTCCTTACAATTCTACATACACTGTATTTATCGGAAACTACGCGTTTTATATTTTAGGTTTAACGCTGGTTAATTTTTCAGGAAGTAAGACAGATTAGACAGTAGGACCGTAAGACAGTTTATGACGTTTATACTTGTAACTATTTAAATTGTTATTAAAAGTTTTTCAGTTCTTTCGAATAGGTAGGCATACTTAAAAAGCAATCACACATTTTTTTAAAATTATACTCCATAAGTTACAAATAAGACACGTTCAATTTTAAGCGCCCGAATAAGCAAAAGTGCAAAACATTGTTAGCGTTTGATATCAAAGATGAATGTCCGAAAGGGATGTCACCCGTTGGAATATTGAATAGGGAGTTTTAGCGTCACGCGAAACATACGACCTCACCCCTTGATAAATTGTGCACGTCTATCTCGAAG